>CM068317.1:27512500-27595000 GCA_034766995.1 Acanthacorydalis orientalis
TTCTTAAATACAAGATTTTTTATTTCTATCCTTTTCAGATACATTTTTAATCAACAGTTTGATCAAAGATTTTTCATATTCGAAACATATTACAAATATGAAGTTATAATTAAGATAAAATTATAATTATGAAAATTACAAAAAAAATCTTTTTATTATTTTCAGTTATTTAAATCCAGTGATAATCTTCAAATTAAATTAAGATTTATTTTCTTATTAAATTTATTGAATTAAAATGATTTATTTATGTAAAATGTTTCATGTTTTTTCTTAATGCTACATTCAAGTAAATATTAAAATAATATAAAAATGTACATTTTATTTATAATTTTTTGTGCCATTTCTATTTTTTGTTAGCTTAAATATATTTGAAGTGGTTTGAAAGTAACTTGGTTTGTGTACTTGCTCTGGGAGAGGGGGACAGCTGTACATGTTTTCATATAGTTCCATCCCTCGCAAGTCATTCCGCCGTTAATTCTTCGTTTGACCACGCTCAGAAGGTTCGAGAACAGCCGTCACTCCAGAAATCATCTATAAAGTCCATGATATGATTTTGTCTGATTGGTGAGTGAAAGTGACTGAGAGAGCAGAGGCCATAGGCATCTCAATTGAGGAAACGCATTCATTTTGCATAATGAATTACGTATGAAAAAACTTCCCGTAAGATGGATGCCGTGTTTGTTCACTGCAGAGTAAAAACGACTTTGTACGCGAATATGTGGCCGAATTCTTCGAACAGTTTGAGAAGAATTCAACGGATATCATACGGAGTTCTGTGACCATGGATGAAACTTGAATTCGCCGTTACAGACCAAAATCGGTAACGCAATCAACAGTCGACTAAATGCGGTAAAACAGCTCCAAAGACAAAGACAGTTCACTCGGTTGGAAAGGTGATGGTGTGTTTTCTGGGATCCGACTGCACTTCTCTTGATCTACTATCTTCAGAAGGGAAAACAGTTACTGGCTCATATTACGCAGTACTTTTGGAGAAATTGAAGGCAGTCACTGTGAAAAAAACGTCCCGGAATAGCCAAGAAAAAAAATTTTGTTTCGCCATAACAATGTATCGGCTTATTTAAACGTTACCGTTTAGCACAGAATTGAAGTTTTAAATCTTTTCGCATCCACCGTATTCGCTTGATTTAGCTTCTTCAGACTTCCCATATGTTCTCGAAACTTAACATTTTCCTGGGTAGAAAGCAATTTAGTACAAATGAAGAGACGATAGAGACTGCTAACGGCTATTTTCAGGACTTCGAAAAAATCCAGTTTCAGGAAGGAATCGCGATGCTGGAGAAACGTTGGGGGTAAGCGCATTCGAGGGGATTATGTCAAAAATAATGTATACTTTGAAACTGAAGCTGTTACCTTTAATATCGAACCAAGTTACTCTTCAGTTTGAAGAGTAACTTGGTTAAATAATATTGAATTATAATTATTTTGTAATTTTACATATATTTACATATATATATATATATATATATATATATATATATATATATATATATATATATATATATATATATATATATATAATATGTATGTATATACTTATGTTTATAAGACAAAGAGAAGATTGCAAATTTATTATTTTTTTTGTAATTGTTAACAGAAAGAAAATAGTAACGATAATTGAAAATGTTTATAATTTTTGATATATTATTAATTAAGTATATTTACGATTTGCTTCCATTAATAAGAGGTAGATGACAAATGAGTTTGGGAAATTACTGGTATATTGTGCAAAAAACTGGTTTTATTATTGAAACAATTATTATTTATGTAATGACAATAAATATTATTATTTGTATCTCGTATTGCTAATAAAAGTTTACCACAAGAATAAACATACGAGGTGTGGCAATTGAAACACAAGAATTTTTTTCTAATGCCTACTGGCAAACTGGCGCTTGTGCTACTATCTGATGAGAATATTCCGCAGTTTTTCCACATGTCTCAGAAGTTTCAACGCATGAAGTTGTTTTTGATCGTCAGTGAAATTTTAAAAATTGTTCAAATTCTAAAATTTGTCACGTCGTGAAAATGTGAGTGATAAAAAATTGAACAAAGAACAGTCATTAAATTTTTGGTAAAATCGGGCGAAAAACAGCCATGAAACCGAATCATGGGTGAATATGATACAGGGGCCCGTCGTCAGAGCAAGCAATGAGTAGAAGAGGGTGGAGAATGTCAAGTTTTGATAACATTCAGGACATCCAAAGGCACACGGCACATGTTTTAAAGGCGTTCACCTCAGATGATTTTCGAGGCTGTTTCCAGAAATAGGAGAAGCGTTGGCGCAAGTGCGTCATGCTCGGGGGAGACTATTGTGAAGGTATGACAGCATAGATTCATATATTTTTATTTAATAAAGGATTTATAAAGAAATTCTCGTTATCCAATTGCCACAGCTCGTGTACTAAACCTTTGCTCACATTTTTTATCCACTCGCATACATCCGAATAATATAAAAATGTTTTTAATAAATTTTGTGTGAATCATTTATATAAATAAAAATGTTTATTATGAGTTTATTTTTTTATCTATTTATTTTCTTAATGTATTTTAATTCATAATATAAATTATATAATAACAATATATTTATATACATTATCAGAATAAAAGTTGTTTCAGTAATGTTAACATACATATTTTATTTATTTGATAATCTATATTTTCATATATGCTATATAATTAACGAGTTCTTTTAAAGTATTTAATTAAATTTATGAATTTATAGGAGTTAATTTCGTACTAATATTTGGCGAATATGTCTGATAATTCTTATTTATATGTAACTTTTGATTATTTTCATTTTCCGAACGAGGCATTTCGTAAGCAGAAATATTTTGATTATCGTGTATATCTTCTTCATTGATCACTTTTACTAGAACTTTTGGTGGAGGTGTTGTTTTAGAAGGACTAAACATCCATTTTGATAATGGTGCGCTACGAAATGCTCTACGAAAATTGTCATTTGTTAGTCCGTAAATAATTGGATTAATAGTGGCATTTACGTAGATTAACGTCTTGGAAATAAACCATAATATATGTATCGAGAATGTAACCTATTAAAAAAAAGTCAATTACAAATAACACTCCAACATATTTTGTCTATTATTACCAAAACATATTTCTTTTTGGTATTAAATGTATTTCGTATTATAGATTAAAATTTATTAAATGAATTTAATTCATTCTTGTAGGTATTATTGAATAATATTTGTTATATAAAAATAAATTGTAATAGATTATATTGTACAAAAAATAAATTGTATTGATTGACTAAACTGTACAAGTTGTATTCAGTACAGCTATGATTAAAATGAGAATAGATGTAAAGGGATTCAAAACCTTAGTAGACACCTTTTGATAAAATTGTAATTATATTAATATATTATTTTCTGTACATATATTAGATATATTTTTTTTTATTTTAGAAATGTGTACAATAGACGCCAAATGTGAAGTTCAAGATCATTGAAGAAATTAGAATTAAATTAACATATTTCATATTCAGTGTCTAAAGTTGTTTTGAAGATGAATTTAAAATATAAATGAAGTATTGAATTTCAAATGATCGAATTAGATTCCAAGTACTATGAGAATTCTAATTTGACAAGTATACATTTACGTCAGTAAAACTGATAGTGTTATGTGAAACGATGGTATTCGTCCAATAAGTGGAGACACACATTGCCGCCGATATCTTGGGGTAAGACAATTGATTTTTTTTTAATAATAATTTTTATATAGTCAATAAGCTATTTTTAAATGGAAATACAATATTTATTTCATTAATTATATTTATATTATTTTAAAATGAATTTGACTTATTTTATATTTGAAATTAAAGAAATAATTTTCATATTCTTTTATAATATTGTGTATAACATTTTGTTTATATACATATATATATATATATATAATTTATCATTGTTATATCTTATTTTAAAAGGAATTTCTAGATAACTTTTGATAAGCTTTTAATTTATAGCTTTTCAATTTAAAGTTTTGAAGCATTAAGAAAACATTCATATTAGCTATTTTTAAATTTACTTTCTAGTTAATGTTTTAGTGATTTTTTTATATACGAATTTTTGGTAATTTGTATTTTTGTACTCTGTTTTAAATGTTTTATCGTTTTTTAATATTACCTTTACATATTTTATAAAAAATATTATTATTTCAAGGGTTTTTTTATTATTAGCTTCATTTTTAAAAATAAATATATTATAATTTTCTATACATGCACATTACTATTCCATACTTTAATTAAGTGAAATATATACGAAAAACATTAAATAAATGTTTAAAACATTCGCATGACAATTGATTAGAACTTTTGTAAAATTATATTATTTTTTTAAGTAAGTTCACTTTTTTCAGAGAACATTATATTATAGCAAATAAATATTTTCTTAATATGTTCATCCCTTAGGAGAATTATAAAATTCCACTGATATTTATGAAATTTTTATAAAAGTATACGAATAAATTTCTTAACAATATTCTTACTTGATTTGGTTCATTTTTTAATTGTAATTGGCCTCTAACAAATATAAATGCAGTGAACGGTAATCTACATAAAATAAATGTAATAACGACAATAAAAAACATTCTTGCCACTTTAGTTTTGTAACAAACTGATACTAAATGTTCGTTTTTTAGAACTTTTTGTTCATATCGGTCCAGCTGAAATTAATTAATATAGAAATTCAGTACACATATTTTTGTTATATATACATATATATATATATATATATATATATATATGTATAATGTATTTACTTACTTTAATAAAAATTGCAGAATAACATATTAACATTACTGCTAATGGTAACCATACAATTAAGGTGAGAATAAAATGCCAATATGCTGAAACAATTTTTTGATTTTCTTTGCAATATTTTTCGAGAAAATCAATCCATTGTCGTTCCTGATAATGAAAAAAAATATACTGATTAAAGTGAAACAATCTATTAATGTTTATTTGTTTAGAATATATATATATATATATATATATATATATATATATATATATATATATATATATATATATATATATATATATATATATATATATATATATAAAACCACGGCTTTAACCCTATATGTTATTATAATAAATTAAAAATCTAAATTTATGAGATACATTTTTCATAACAGTATTGTGTAACGGAGAGAGCAAAAGAGTAAGAGTTATAAAAATTAAAAAGGTGACCTTATAAAATCTGTTTAAAATCAATGGAGATGAAATTAATATTCCTGCAACCCAAGTTATGATGATGATAGTCTTGGTTTTCTTCTTAGTTAGTTTTTTCTCTCTAGGTAATACAATTGCTGTAAGTCGGTCGTAACTTATTGTTGATAAACTCATAACACTTGTCAGAAGCAATGAACCTAAGACAAAAAATATTATAGTTGTTCTATTGCAAAAATAATAAATTTAAACTCAGTGTAAAAATGGACTGGAAAAAAAAGTTTGAGAAGATAAAAAAAATAAATGGTTATATATAGATTCCTCAAAACGCGCTTATAATGGATGTAGACGTGATTTATAGTCTTCCTGTATTAAACGTATATTTTCAACAATATTAAAACAAACTATTTTTTTATACATTTCAAATATATACATTGTTTAATGGCAGGATATATATATATATATATATATATATATATATATATATGTATATATAAAGAACTTATTTGTTTAAAATAGTGCATTAAAAATATTAGTTTAGAAAAAAAAATAATATATTGAGAGGGATTCCACTAATTTTTGTCTACTTGAAATAGGCTTGTTTATAGGTATAATCAGAAATAATTTACAGTACTGCAAAAAAATATTTATTAGAGACAAATATGTCAGAGAATTTTTAAAAGTAAAAGTAGAGTTTAAGATAAGAAATTAAATAAATCTTCAAAAGTTTAATGCATATAAGATTTGATATACATATACATATTGGAAAATTCGATATTTTTCTTTGTGATTTGTTAAACATAGTATAATATAACATATTTCCTTTTATTCGGTTTAAAATTGTCTTTAAAAATGTTGAAAAATTTATAAAATGTATAAATATTTTTTTTTTTAAAAAAATCTTTATTTCTTATTTAAACATCAATTTAATATTAGTTTTTCTTACATTCTAAAAACCCTTCAAGTCTGCAACCTACTTCTCCAAGAACATAATTTTGATAGAAATCGTTCAATAAAAACATCCACGGACAAATTAAAAGCGATAATAGATCTGCAGCAGCCATATTTGCGATCAATAAATTTGTTGGTGTTAATCTTAGTTGTCTACATCGAAAAATGAGATGTAAAAGTGTTATATTCATTAATATTCCACATAATACTATCGGTACAACAAGTCCACTTTTAATACCAATTTCCAACATGTCTTTTCGTATCCATTTATCATTTATGAAACAATTTTGTACTGTATCATTCATCTGGAAAAATATTTGCAATTGTATAAATCGATACTATTTTATTAACGATGTTGAAATTAGAATTTATTAATATCAGTATGTAATAATAACTTAGAATTTGAATAAATTGTGATAAAACGATATTATTATTAATCTTCTTTACATATTTTGACAAAATCTCTTTTGATAACATGTAAGGATCATAGCAATATTATATAACTGTAAAAAATCTAATGGTAATATCTTGGTATGCATCTTGAGATTTTATTGAAATCATAAGCATTAAAAAGTATTGAAAATAAAATAAGAAAGAAGATATATTATAGTATGATTATTTATAATTAATGAAGGTGTAAAGAACAGATAATAAATTGTAATTTAAAATAATTGTATGAAAATGATCAATCTTTGAATACTTATATTAAAAAAAAAAACATTATGAGGAAAATTTATTAATTTTTTCAACAAAAAGGTTATTAAATTAGTATTATTAATAACTATTTCATAATTGTAAAGAAAATTAACAATATTCGAAAATAGTAATACTATTTTTATAATTAAATTAATAGTTTCTTACATTGAGTGTTTGAGTGTAAGAATTAATGAATAAATCGTTTTCATTAAAATCATTTAAATAATCATTTATCCATTTTGTTTTATTGTCCGGACACTGTGATGAATTATTAGGCAATGGATAATTTCTTAACCATTTTTCTATAACACGAATTATTTTCGGATTATAAGTAAACATTGTTGTATAAAAAAATTTTTTTTTAAGATTGGGTTTGTATGTTTTAATATATTTATTATTTATAGTTTATATTGATTTGGAATAAATATTTATAACGCATACATTTGTAATATACTTTATATTTCGAAAAAAATATTGTCAACATTAGTCAATATGTTTTTATATTTCATTCATTCCTTTTTATTTTGAAACAATTATATTTATACTCGTTAAATAATTTACAAGCGAATTGGACTGGTTAAACTGACTTATTTCGAAAAAAACAACGATTGCATTTGTTATAATATTGCTATTTGTCCATTTATATCTACTTAAATAGAAAAATGAAAATTTTTGAATAGTAAAAATATTATCAGTACAATAAACTTAAAGGCTGCATTAATATAAACATATAATTTATTTTTAATTGCACATTTTTACTAAGAATGTATATAATAACATTTTAAATCAGTATTTGAAATAAGAACGAATTTGTTCACTAAAACTTTTTAAGTTGATTTCGTTACTTTTCTTTATACATGACTTCATTTTAAATAAAATTGAATTACACACTTGTAGTTTTAATTACGGTGAAAATAATGAAGTTTTTACATTGTAACTGATATCAACCAAATGCATCATTGTATATTATATATCATTTGAGAGCTTTTATATTCATATCTATAATTTTAGTTTATCAAACGTTATCAATGTTAAAGCCTGTTAACATGTTGACAACAGATTGATTTAATAGAATTCATCCAAAATATCCATACAAAAAAGGTATGATTATTAATAGCGATATGTTCAACATTTAATTGAATGGATTTATTTAATATTTAGAAGTTATGTATACAAATATGAAATATTTATATAAGATTATATAGGATTATTATTTTTTTCAATCCTATAAAATAAACACATTTTTTAGATCCATCATAATACAAAATATTTAGAAAATGTAGACTTTCTAGAATATTTGTAATTTTTATAAATATATCATATATTACATTTGAGTTACATATATATATATATATATATATATATATATATATATATATATATATATATATATATACACAAGAGGGAAGGTCAAAAAATTCGTTGAATTGACCTGATGGCTGGGATAGGAATAGTCTTGTGCTTGCGTGTTCAAAAGTAGTTTTTTTAGCAGTATACGTATCATAGATAAAATACTCATCAAATTGCAAGTCATTCTGAGTATTAGTGTACAAGTCTTCCCTTAAAATGTATGTTAGTTCGAAAAAAGTTTCCAAAATAGAGACGTTTGGTTTCGTGTTGTCATTAAGTTTCTCACAAAAACAAGGAAAATGCCTCAAATGATTGTGGAAGAGATGAAATTAATTTACAGTCACTCTTGTTCTGTGAAAACCATGATTTACAAATGGCATGGTCTCTTCAAACAAGGTAGAGAGTTAGTATAAGACAACTCATGTTCAGGAATACCCGATGAGGCAACTTCAACAGAAATTGTTAAAAAAGTAGGGAAATTAATATTTGATAATACCTGTTTAAAGAAGAATCAAATCTCAGAAATGATTAAAGTATCACTTACAACTGTTTTGAACATTTTATATGATCTCTTTGGCATATCAGAGGTGAGCTCAAAATTTGTACCAAGATTGATCGCACCGCTTCACATGCGACACCACGTTTGAAGCGTTGAGGGAGTTTTTGAACTTCTATAAAGACAATCCCGATAAAATTTATTTGGAGATGAAATGAGGGTTTATTACTATGAGCCTGAATCAGAACAGGAGTCCATGCCAGGAACGGCATAAAAATGATACAGTTTCTCCTAAAAAGTTTAAAGTGTCGCCCTCGATCAGAAAACTGTTGACAACTGTTTTTTGTGATACAGAGGGTATCTTGTTGATCGATTACAAAGCTAAGGGTGTGATTATAATGGAGAATACTACGCCACTGCAATGGAACAACTAAAGACAGCAGTGTAGGAAAAAAGGGAAAATTTTGGAAAAGGTGTATTGCTCTTGCAAGACAATCCACCTGTTCACAGTATTCTTGCAATGGCTGCCATCCATAAATGAGGTTTCGAAATTCTGAGCCACCCTCCGTATAATTCTGATATAACGCTTAAAGATTTTTATTTATTTCCGAATTAAAAAAAAAATACGTGGGAAGAAATTTGAGGATGATGAAGAGGTCGAGGCAGCAATTTAAATTGATTTTGAATCAAAAGAAAAAAAATATTTTTATGGGGGTTTAAAGAAACTTATTCAAAGATCTGAAAAGTGTATTAGAGTCAAGTGAAAATATATTGAAAAAGAAAAATGACTGGATTTATTTTACCCCTCTTTCCTTTCATTCTGCGAATTTTCTGACCTTCCCTCGTGTATATATATATATATATATATATATATATATATATATATATATATATATATATATATAAGTTTTTCCAATAGGGACACCATTTTTAAGAGGTTATATTTCACAATGTTAAACTTATAGATGTATTTTTTGTGATATTTGTTTAGTTATAGCTTCGTATACAACAAAAAAAAAACGAATTGTAATGATACAATTGTATTATGAAAATGGTCGTTCTATAAAAAAATCATTTCGTAAGTAACGCGATAATTATTCTCGACGTACCCGTCCCTCTGAATCAATGATTTTTCGATTAGTAAGTAAATTTAAAAAGACTGGATCGGTTCAAGATAAAGAAATACTAACACGTGTTGGTAGTGCTTGTTCTGAAGAAAACATTGACTTTGTTCGTGAAAGTGTATCGGAAGAGCCAGGAATGTCAATTCCACAGCAATTGGATTTTGCACAGACGACCACATGGTGTATTTAGCTTAAGGATTTATTACTGAAGGATTATAAAGTTCAATTAATACTAGAAATGAAGCCAGCAGATCATTCACTGCGTCAGAGATTTGTTAATGGGATACTGAAACAACAATACGGTTTTTCTGAAAAAGTCATCTTAGCAATGAGGCTTATTTCGAACTCACTGGATACTTTAAAAGGCTAAACTGCCGATTCTGGGCTGAAGAAAATCCGAGGGTGATTGTTGAGAATCCATTGCATAGAGAAATAGTGATTGTTTATTGCGCACCTTAATCTGGTGGAATCATTGGTTCTTATTTTTTTTGTGAATTAGGCTGGTAAAGCGATTACTGTGAATGGAAAAATATAGCAAAATATGATAACCATTTTTTTTGTGTGGACAGAATTGGATGATATTGATCTAGAAGGCATGTGATTCCAGCAAAACGGTACAACAAGCCACACACAGCTGGTGAAACAAATGATGTATTAAGGACGAAATTTCCTGGTCGCGTTATTTCCAGAAATGGAGACATTAATTGGCCACCGAGATCCTGCGATTTAACACCGCTAGATTACGTTCTTTGGAGTCACGTTAAAGGACAGGTGTACGTCAATAATCTTAAAAGAATTTCCGACCTAAAAGATGAAATTCGAAGAGTAGTTGATCCATTTGTGTAGGGATGTTATTGAAAATTTTAACAAACGAATGGTTACTTATAAGAAAGTACGCGGTGGTCAGTTACACGATATTATTTTTCATTTATAAATGGCATACCACCAACTATTATTTACAATAAAGACACTTGAAATTTCAGCGTAAATTCTGTGTTTCAATTTCAAATTTAAAAAATGCGTCCTTATTGGAAAACCCTGTTTATATAGTAGTTAACATAGAATCCTGTTACTTAATTTTGTTATTTATATCTCTATTATAATGAACATGTTTGAGTTTTTTTCCCATATGTCAACAACAAATTAATAGTCTTTGCTCTTACATATTATGTTATGGCTATCATAAACAAATATTATCAAATCCATTATTTTAACTGATAATGAACATTTTTGATAAAATCACATTTTTTATTGCGAAAATTCTAAAAGAAATTGTAACATTGATTATTAAAAATAATTTTAATTTGCATTATTATTAAGATACATATTTTATGTGTGTTAATTAATGAAAATTTTAATATTTTAAGAAAAACAAAGTTGAGTACATAAATTTTATTTTTCTGTTGAGATTATTTGCAAGAAATGGCGTACACAATTTGAATAAACATGTTTCATATATATATATATATATATATATATATATATATATATATATATATATATATATATATATATAGATATATATATATATATATATATATATATATATATATATATATATATATATATATATATATAAAGTTTAAAGTACTGCAAAGTATTTTAAAGCTGCATTTCACAATTAACATTTAGATTTTCATTGAAACTTTTTTTCTATTACCATAAAATAATGCATAATGATGAAATCAGTTTATATTTGATCAAGCTGTTTGATATCATAGAATGAGATACATAATTACAGCTTAATTTTTGATTTTTAAAACTCTAACTTTTTTATGTTTAGTTTTATATCTTTTTTTTAATTCTTTTATGTATTTTAATAGTTGAAAATTATCAATCTATCGAAAGAATTAATTAATTATGAGAAAGACGAGGTTCTGGAGGTGTGCAGGTTCACTTTTGTTGTAGTGATTCATTTTTTACGTGTTTTGTTATTAACGTATGCTAATAACAATTCTATATAAAATAATCATTTGTTATGTATGATACCTTGAGTGGAATTTTAATATCTTTAGTGATATAGATTTTAATATCTTAAATAATCTGTTAGTGTTGACCTTCCGTTTTCATCTAATGTAGTGATTTTCATTTCTATTGAAATACACTCCTCTTTTTCTAACTCATCTATTCACCATTTGTTTATATGAATCTAATTTCATTTATAATATTTATTGTGCAGTTTAAATGCATTTCTATACTTTGAAAAAACATAGTTGACCCGAATAATTTGATATTTTTGGCTTTAAATTTGTTATAATTGAAACTGCTTTGCATGAAATTAAAGTAATATGCACTTGAAAGTAGTAGACTACATTTAATGTCAATAGTATCCATTAAATACAACGATACATTTTAAATAATTTTAATCGTCAATTTGGTGACGAAATCAGTTCATTAAAAATTACTAGTTTTTTATTCATATACACATGCATACATACATACAAACATATATATATATATATATATGTATATAGGTGATTTAATTTAGTAATCCACAAGAAAATATTAAAAAGGGTCATATGAGTTAAGAAAAGTCATGTTATTTTTTATTTAGTATTTTAGTTCTAATATTCAATACTAAAATAAATATTGAATACTAAAATA
The DNA here is from genome assembly GCA_034766995.1 of Acanthacorydalis orientalis. Classification (NCBI taxonomy): domain Eukaryota; kingdom Metazoa; phylum Arthropoda; class Insecta; order Megaloptera; family Corydalidae; genus Acanthacorydalis; species Acanthacorydalis orientalis. The sequence goes on from CM068317.1 coordinate 27,524,928, forward strand.
TAATTGAACAAAAATACTAAATGGGGGATAATATGTTTTTTTTTAAAATTCTGGAGTTTTTTTAATCCCTTCGTGTGGAAGCTTAAGTTAAATCACCTATACTATTTTATATACTCTACCCATGCTGAAACGTGTACAATGTATTAAATCATCCAATCGTTATTAGTTGTTGTTTAAATTATTTTTGAGGCTTATTTAATATTACCCTATTTTAAAGTGTAGATTTAAAGGTCAATTTATATTATCAGGCACCGAATGTATCAAATCCGAAGCGTTTCGGTTCATGCAAACGCACGGTGTGTAACCTAATTAGAAATACATTATATGATACTTTTTCAAACCGAAACACTTCGTGTTTGATTCGTTCGGCGCCATGAAACTTTAATCGAAAATGTTTACGTATTAACACAAGTGTAATATATTGTGTATTTATTTGTGTGCATGTTTATATATATATATATATATATATATATATATATATATATATATATATATATATATATATATATATATATATATATATATATATGCGTAATGCTGTTTTAAGGCCTTTTATAATAACAAAAGGAATAATAAAATAATAATCAACCAAGAGAATACTTTTCATTGTGTTTGAATATGATTTTGTGCTTGTTATATTTTTTATTAATTAATACATCAAATAAACCAATATTGACAGCGTTGAAATGTTTTAAATAAAAAAATAGCAGACAGAAAATTGCATTGAATTGGTTAGTGAAAATTGTTTCTAATTTGAAAATAAATATTAATGCAATGATTTTTTAATCAAGTAGATTCATATATTTTATACGAATATATCCATATAATTTTAAAAAATCATTAAAATGTCAGTATAATTGAAATATTGTTCTTAGTAAATTACTATAAATATTTTTTATAAAATACTTATAATTGCATACTTTTTTGATACATTGAATGTAATGCATTTGAAGGTGATATTTCATTTTCAGTGTGTTTATAATGTATAAATGTTATTTGTGTATAATGTAAATGGAAAGTTTGTAATTATAAACCATAAACATGTAATTCAATCTCAAATGCACTAGTGCATGTAGCATTTTTTTTTACCTTGTATCTAAAAAGGTGTGTTTATTTAAATTTTAGTGTTACAATGGCATTATAGAATGAAATTAATTTGTAGAGTGGTTTTTTATTTATGTATACAAATATACGTATATGTATAGAAATTAAATGAAATTTCTAAGCAAGGTCCGTATAAATATGTTAATTCAATTATAATTAGTGTAGGTTATGTTGTTGACGTTTTGTTTTTAGAAATTCTAACAAATTTTTTCAATACACATCTGTTATGTCTAGCTTCTATGAACGTTTGACAAAAAAATCAAATCATGATGATATCATATTAAGTTTTCATGAAAGTATTCTTCGAAAATCAGATATCAAATTATTGCAGGGTCCACATTGGTTGAATGATTTGCTTATTTCTTTCTATTTCGAATATCTTGAAAAAATATTTTTTAAAGGATATCCACACTTGTTGTTTGTTCCTCCTCAAGTGACTCAATGTATAAAGATATGTATTCCACAAGAAATGAGTGTTTTCTTAGAACCTCTGAAAGTAGCCGAACATGATTTTGTGTTTTTTGCTTTAAATGATCATGAAAATGCTGCTAGTTCAGGAGGTACACATTGGAGTTTATTGGTGTACTCACGACGTGAGAATAAATTATTTCACTTTGATTCCTATAATAGTGCAAATCACAATCAAGCATGGGAATTTGGGACTCGGCTTCTTGAAGCTTTAGGTAAAGCCAAAAACGGACAGTTCGAAGATAATAAATGTTTAATGCAGACTAACGGATATGATTGTGGATTGCATTTGATTTGTAATACAGAAAACGTTGGGCAGTATGTTTTGAAGTATGGAAAAGTTGAAGGTGTTGGATATATTTCCGAAAACGGTGTTCTTAGAAAACGAAAGGATTTATTACATCTTATTGAATCGTTGTATAATGAAGGGTATACAGCTAATAATTAAAAGAATTTTCTCAATATTTTGTTGACACTAATTTAGGAAAATATAAAGTATTATTTTATCAAATTATGAAAAATGTATTACAGAAGATAGTATTTTATGTACATATATTTATGAATAGATTCAAATACATAGATGTACATGCCTTGGTATTTAAAATTTTAACAGGCTTCCAAATTGATATAGACTTTAAACTTACTGAAAATTAGAATATATAATATATAAACTTATCTGTAGTTTATTTTGTTTAGAAAATTGCAAATTTTAGTGAAAGTTTACTGTTAGCATATTAAAATTAAATTATCTTAAAACTAGTATTGATAATGATATAATAAAATTATAAAACCTAATTGTTGTCATTAATATAGTTTACCAATATGCCTGAAAAAGAATCATAAAAATACTATTTAATAATTTATGAAAAGCTTATGATGAAATTGAAGTGTTCATATTGAACTTTCATTGTAGTTTTAAATCCACACTCCTATTTTTTTATAAAATAATTAAAAAATATTTTATACTTGTAAAAATGTGTAATCTTTCGTTGAGTTTTAAATGAAATTGAGAGTATTTTTATTTATTTATTTAAAAAAATTATATATTTGTGTATAAAACATGTAAAATGAAAGCTGTTATACACTGAATAGAAAACATTTATTCATGCAGGAATATGTGTGCCTGTTATTTATTTTGTAAATGAACAAAATTGTTAATAAAAGGTAAATTTTATAACATACAAAATAAATTTCATTAACTTGGTGTATCTACTGTACATATATTTATAAAATAAATGTTAATATCTCAAAATGATTCCTCTGTTTGTAATATAAGTTAATTATGACTATAATTGTGATCCAGTATTTACAAGTTACATTTTCAATTTTATATATTGCAATTGTTGCCTTCAATCAGTGTATTTAAAAAATATATTGTAATTTGTATTTATAGCCAATGATTTTGTAATTAATTTCAAAGAATTAGACTGTGCATTTTAAAATGATTAAGAAAAAATATATCAATTTTACTAACAGTTTAAAAGAATATCTTTGTACATGCACACACAAATATATATATATATATATTTATATATGTAAACAAAGTAAAATTTATTAATTATTTAGTTGCATATAATTCTTTCTATTTTACTAAAATGTGGTTTTCCAAAACTATACTAAAAAAATGTTTATAATTTACTTTAAAGTAAATGCTAGGTTTTTGAACTACATTAATAAGTTAATAAAAATTTATAATTACATCAGATATTTTGTTTTATTTATGTAGGTGTTTATAGAAAATAGACATTTTTGGTAATCATAACATAATTATAATAATACATCATATAAGCTCACATTAACAGTTTTTTTATACATGATAGAATAGTAAGACACTATTATATTAGATACATTATTCTCATTTTTGAACAGACAATAATACTCGTCAATAATTATATTTAGAATATTTAATATTTGAATTATACATTAAAGCCTTATTTGTGTCACTTATTAGTATTATGTATTTTTATAATGAAAATAAATGCCACAATGGTCCCTACTTATTTGAGAATTTATTAGTGTTACATTTTTCATTAATTTTTATATGTAATGAATTTACGTTAAAGTATATATTTAAAAAAACATTTAAGAAAAAATATACATTATAAAAAATCTATATTAAATAACCAATTAGAATTATTTTAACAATTTCATTCAGTGTATATGTATGTGTGTGAAATACACTCAACACATTTAGTTAATAAATTGAGTAGTAGATAAATATTGTTATAACTTATTTTAAATTATATATTTCATATAAAAAAATCACTCAATTTTTTTTAGTATCAAAAATAATAACACTGATCCAAAGAATGTAATATTTACATTCTTTATACTTAACTTTAAATATTTATTTCAAAAGTGAACATTGTTTTTTTATATACATACATGAATAAAAAAACTTCATACTATTTTAGTATTACATTCTATTCTTCATTAGTTGCAAGGTGTATCCCATATAAAAAATAAACCTATTCACACTGAATTCTATGAATTATATACATATATATATATATTCACATATATAATGTACATGTGTTAATGTACTTCTATTAAATTTGTTAATTATTGGTAATCATTTTTTAAGTATATCCAGTTATTAGTCACATTTTATTACTAGTTTTACATCTTGTACTTCAGAATAAAATTGAGCATACTCCTTATGCTAAATTTCCATTTTATGTTTATAATAATAAATTAATTAAGTTAATTAAAATTTATTTTGCATCTCATAATTTTATTTATTATTTACAACATAATGATTCATTATGTTAAGTAGTTCAATATTAATTTTGTGTGTACATTAATGATACAGCTATAAACTAGTAATAAAACATTTAAAAATTAATATAATATTTCTGTTCAGAAAATTTACATTTACGAAATAATCACAAGTGAAATAATACAAAAAAATATATGTATGCAAATTGGAAAATATAATTTTAATTATTCATTATAAATTATAAAATTCAATTTCCATTTATATTAGAAAATATAGTCACAGAGACATAGGTGTAAAATATGTTATATATGATCATTGTTAATTGTGTATCATATATTTTAATTAATTTTTAAATATATATATTTATGTTGTAGTAATATCACATATATAATATTTATATTTTTTTGGCTAATCTTTTTTATTATAATAAATATTACTTGAATTGCAAATGGGTTCAAAAAAAATTCCAAGTATCATTACTAGATAAGTACTTATAATTTTTTCACTTGAAAATATAATTTTGTAATTAACTTAATAATATCGATAAAATTCACATAAATGCATATAAATATTAAATTTTCTATTAATGTAACTAAATAAAATACATGAACAAAACGACTATATTTAAGGTTTTTTAATAGATATATACATCAAATTTCTTGTCATAGGTATTACTTGTCGCCTTGTTCATAACACCAATTTAATTTTAGGATGTTAAAAATATAATTGTCTAATTTAAATAAGAATTTAACATGTTTGTTACTTTTTAATACAGTTAAAATATTTTCATGTTATGACCAAATGACATAGTATACATATTTATATGAAATATTTTTAATTAATGACAACATATAGATTTTTCAATTACTAATCATTAATAGAATATTTTTACAATATTTTCTCAACTTAATATAATTTAATATTTTTTAACAGGAATTTAAATTAATTAAATGAGCAGATAATATAAAAAGAAAATTTCTATCAGAATAATATAAGTATATGACTTAAAACAATCATTATAAATTATTTATTTTTTACAATTTGTATTATTATAACATGACCTACCAAAATTTTGGGCTTGATTTCTGGTTAAAATATATTGATATTGTTAATTTTGACTTTATATACTTGTATTATATTTTTAGATGAAATCCTTATGTTTGTGATTATGTTTATTAATAATCACAAAATTATATTAATTATGTATGAAAGTGAGAACTTTCATTATTAATTTTATTGTTAAAAAGAATAACCTTTAAAATTTTTATTTTTAAATCAAAGTGCTCCATAAAAGAGATTTATTATATATTTAGTAAAAAAAATGATTTCTCAAATGATATGAAAAAAAATACAGTCTTAAAGATGTGTATCCCCTCTTTAAATGTTTACTATATTTATTTAACTTTATCATTTGCATATATGTATATATTATGCCGTTTCGAAAATACTGACCTTTTATTTAATGCTTTAGTTTTGAATAAAAAATTAAGGCATTGATTATAACTAATTTATACATTAATTTGAGGTGGTACCCATCCCCCAAATGCTTTTTCAAGTTCATTTGCAACAGCAATGCATAATCTATCTTGATCAGGAGCTGCTATCACCTGTATACCAATTGGTAAACCTTCTGAACCTAAACCCATTGGAATATGTGTAGCAGGAAGTCCTAAAACATTAACTACTGCTGTATATGAAAAATTAAAAGGCTTAAAAAGTGGTTCATGATGATAAGGAGCAGGAGTAGGATGTGTGGGGTACAATAATACACCATTATCTCCTAAAATATCTAGTAATTCATGCTTGAATTGATTTCTTTTTGATATAAGGTATTCGTGTTTGGAACTTCCATATTTTATACCAAACTTTTCTATCAAAGCTGTCACAAGACCTATAAATGTATGTTGTGATTGTCCCACACTCCATTTTATGAATTCAAGAGAAAGACAGACAGATCCATCCAAGTTTGCCAATTGTTCTGCAAAACTAGGACCTTCTGTTTTCATATTTGCTAACCAAAGAACCATGGATTTATTAAAATGTTTCATTTCCATTTTTTCTGGTTTAATTTTGTGAGCTTTTTCAAGATGTTGCACAACTTTCCGCATTGCTTCTCTAATATCTTTATCAACAGGACTTACTAATTTACCACCCAGATCAGTCTCTTGATAAAAAAAATTAAGTTTTGCTACATTTACGGGTTCATCTAACTTTAAACGTTCAGCATTTTTATTGGTAATTATTTTAAATATTGGCATTAAATCTTCAGCTCTACGAACCATCGGACCTATACCTAAAAAGCTATCTTGTTCTTTTGAAACAGGTGAAGGATATTGCCCTGCATTAGAAACAGCACCAGGTGAAGGTTTATGACCGAAAATTCCATTGAAAAATGATGGTATTCGAATTGAACCTCCTATATCAGAACCTATTCCAAAAGCTGAACCTGCAGCTGCTTGTAGACAGCCCTCACCTCCAGATGAACCTCCTACTGTACGATTTACATCATAGGGATTTCTTGAACGTCCATGAATTGTATTTCCACTTTCCCACCTGAAAAAATATTAATATATAATTTAGTATTGCAAAAATATTTAATTATATTTAATATATATATTACTTTAAAACAGTTTGATATTTTAAAATGAATTTGAGCCGATAAAATATATTCTTTTTTATAAACGTGTAATACTTGCCACATGCATAATTCAGAAACATTAGTTAAAGCAAACGGAATAGCACCAGCTTTTTTTAATAAAACAATAACGTCTGCATCTTCTGTGCCAATGATGTTTCGTCTACGATAAAGTCCAGCAGTATGGCATAAACCTAAACAAATTGATAATTTTAAAAACAGGATTATTTTGAAAATGCTTTGTTTTTGCATTTAAATATATCTCTAGTAAAAAAGATCTAAAATTTTATGAATGAAACACACTTGTTATTTTGTCCTTTTATTCTTTATCACTAGTTCGATTCAAATATAATACTAATTTGTTCCAAATTTTAAGTGAGGAGAGAGTGATTGAGGATATTTTAACAACATTATTAAATAATTGTAGTATATCTTTATTCTGATTTTATTTGTATATTATTATAAATATCTTTTATTATTACAAGTAATTCAAGCAATTAGTTTTAAAGTTTGAAATAATTTTGTTCCATCAAATCACGTGAGACGTGAATATGAATTCATATTAATATTTTTTTTTAATAATAATATATCGGATGGAATTCTAATAATTCAAATAGAAATATGTTCAAAAATCTAGACACCATTTCTTAAAATTATACGCTAAAAGCATCTTTTAATAACATATACATACCTTTAACTTGTATACAATCTTTTGTTGTAAAAGGTACCCCAAGGAAAGGCATGTCTTTTGCAAGCTGTTCTTCGGTTAATATGCCAGATGCGATAAGATTATCGGCTTTTTTTGCTTCATCGCGTGCTTCTTCAAATCTATTCGTTACAACACAATTCAGCAATGGATTTATTTCACTGATCCTTGTTATGAATGATTCTACTACTTGAACACTTGATAACTATAAATCAATATTTTTTTTCTGTATTTATAATGCGTAAATACCATCCATTAGTTGCTATATATATATATATATATATATATATATATATAATTATTTAATAAAAATTTCACTACAAAAATAAATCCAAGTAATGCCATCTACTTGCCAAATATAAATAATTTTCTTTAAAATTTCCAAGCTTATTTTTTTATTGAAAATATAGCCATAATTCTTGTCAATATATAAAGTTTTTAAAAATAAATTAGAAAAAAATGCTTTGATATAAGAAAACTGAGTTGAACATGGTTGTTAATATAAGCAATGATTATTGTTACAATAAAATAACGAATTGTAATAAATATGAGGATTGTAGTTTAATTATTTATTTAAATATATAACCATTGAGGTAAGACTAATTTTGGTACTTTTCGATGTAATATTTTCTAACCCTTCATGTATTGTCGAGCCTTTCAAGTCCCATAAAAAAATTATATTAAATAACTAATGAACCATTATTTACTTCACGGGAGTTCTATATCCGAAATAAAAATTGTTCTCATGTTACATTTTTTTAAAAAATATTTTTTGTTTTTAAATATTCTTTTTTATAATAAAAAGTACATTGGTCATTTTTTGGCATTTTATTTAGTCCAGTAAACAAAGAGTTAAAATCAAAGACAATGTGTTTTGCTGAATCGTATGATATGTAATTCATTATTTATAATGGAGTGTTGTATATTTTTGAGACTATGTACTACAAAATTGTTATATTATTATATAAAAATTAATGCATGCTCGTGTTGATGAGGCCTACAAAATGTATTAAAGTTAAAATAAACACTAGTATTGAATAAAAAAAATATATCGGAAAAATATAATCCTTTACTGTCGTGTGTTAGGCTATTTCTTCTATAAGCCATTCAGAACACATGCGCTATAGATGCACCATTTCTCTGGCACAGAAAATATAAAGGACTTCTAATCATTTTAGCAAAAGATGTGAGATATAAAATGCCAGATTTGAAATATATACTGCTAATCTTCAGCTCTATGAATTATCGGCCCTATATAAAAGGTTATTATGTTTTTCTGATTGCTGTTTGAGATAAAATATATAATTCGATCTAATGCTTTTCCTTGAAGAGTTAACCTTTTGATATGGCCAAAGTCAGTAAGCCGTGTGAATATGAATGAAATTCAGCGAATTTCATTAAACTCTCTTGTGATAAAGAGGTTTACAGAAATAAAAAATTTAAATTTCTTATATGACTAAAAATATGAGGTTTACAAGAATGTGCAACTGATTTTTTTTTCTTTAAATTGATTTTTTGCTAACCTAAAACATCTCAAAATGATTTTTCATCTAACTGTGGAATTAAAGTATAGTTTTCGATGTTATTTTTTTTTTGAATCAATATGTCTAAACATCCAAAAATTATGCTTTCTTTTTCTTTTTCATGTTGAGCATGAGACCTACTTTAATTTATGAATTTTCATATTTAGAACTCAAATAATCTAATAAATAATGTTTAGCCACAAACAAAAACGAGTACAAGTTAATGCAAAGAATAAAAATAATATATTCAGTAGTCTTATTTCATTTACACATTTCTTGTTAAGTAAATAAATCTCATATCCTATGAGATTTAATCATATTCTACATTTAAAACTTCACATTTTTTCCTGAAATGGACAGTGGGATTATCATTGACATTTCTTTTATGCTTTAAGACTTCTAAGTTTACACACAGAAGTTTTACATTGTTCAAATAAACCGCTGCATTTGAATTTTTAATATATAGTAAATATAAACATTTTATAAACACTTTTTTCTTATATATTCATATAGCAATTTCTAAGTTTGTCAAAATGAATGTCCAGTATGACAAAATGAATGTTTTAAATTATTAAATAGAGGTACGGGGACTGTATACTTATAACTTCAAACAATGCTGAATGTAAAAAAAGATTAATTTACACATGAGTGAATTCATATAAAAATTATACTATTTATATGTTATTATTAAATTTAGATTTATTTATGTGTGGCAAAAGTTTTAAATGATATTGTATAAATAAGTTTCTTGGGACTTTTGATTTTATGCATTTCATATTTTAGAGTCAACGTTTTCAATTTCAAATTTATAAATTGTATATAAGGATATTTTTTTGAATTTTTAAATATATTTCAGAAACATTTGCTTAATAATAAATTAAGTTTAAAATGTACAAGAAATACATACATCAGACACGTATTAAAATATATATATAATGTGTGGTTGGCAGCAATGTGTAAGAGCAGAGAGAATGAGCAATGAATCATATGAAATGCGGATATAGTGGACACATTACACAGCATTGCATGAAATTATGAGAACAGTGAAATTGTACTTTGTCTGTGGGTTCAAATTCCACATTTTAACGTTTTCCGGTCAGTGACATTAATATGATAATGCTCATCAGCTGAAGTAAAATTTAATATTTTTAGTTTCTGTTCAAGTTTCACGTCAAGGTTAACAAATAATTATCTATTGTATCATGCAGTGTTTCAATTATTTATGAAAACCGAGCATATAAAAAATCAATTTTTGAACAAATTCAGACTAATACAATATGTATAAGTTTTTTATCAATAAGGTCAGTGTAAAAAGTTCCGTGTACAATGTACATACATTTTCAAATGTATATTTTATTATACCTGCTTTAACTGACAAAATGTTGAAATAAAAGTATTAAACGGGGCTTCAAACAAAAACCACAAATGTTTTAGAAAGAAATATAATGTTTGTATAATTAAGTTGTCATTTATTAGAATTATAGTCACATAAATATTGAAATATTTCACTTCTGCGCATGTAATCAAGAACTGATTGATTTGTATGTAATCAGCCGTGACTATAAATCATTAATTGTAATTGAAAGACGTATTATTTATTTATCGTTGTCATTTTCTGTGACTACTATTTCAATCGATAACGCGTTAAGTGTTCTTTTGAATTCAATTATTTTTCTTCCTATTTATATATCGTATTCAACGGTTCTATACATTATTTATGATCTAAAACAAATATGTTTACATGTATTTAAATTTAGACACATGGACGTTTCTATAAATTCAAGAATTTAACAAAGTTCAATATCTTATCGAACGTACGTTATAAAAATACTTTTTTTTATAATTTTTGTGTCAGTATATTTCTTTGCTAGATTATTTTTTAACTAATTAAGCAAAATAACGAAATATTGAAAATAATATCTTCATAAATCGGGCATACATATGGTTTAACGTCTTTTATTCACTACTTGCAAACCACCTAACCTTTTCTGATCAAAAATATGCAATAATTAATTATTGATAATTTTGATTATTCATGTTTTAATAGCAATTTCATTATTCTCAGAGCGCTAAGGTACTGAAACATTTTCCTTTTGTATTTTAGTGTTCAGAGAGTGCTGTATTGCCATTGAAATGCGTATAAGCAATAATCAAATATTTAACATATTTGATCAGAAACTGGTGTGATTTATGGGGGTGTACATATTCATTTATGAACGTGAATTTAGACAGCGTTCAAAACTATTATTAGATTTTAGTCTTCAGTCATCTATCGTGTTTGATTCGAACAAAATATTTTAAATTGAGTTTGATTTGACAATTTTTTTCAAAAATTAATGACGTGCAATACTAGACAGATTTTAAACAAACTTTTTTATTTATTTTTCTTGCAAGTTTATAAGACGTTGCTCATTTATAATAAAATATATTGTTTATTAATTCTAATGAATTAATAATTTTAGATATTCTGTTACTATTTGGTTTTCTCTCCTATCAGTTTATCTTATTTTTCCCTATAGAAAAAAAAACAAAGTATCGATTATTACTTTTGAATGATTCGTTAAATTATAGAATTATTTACTAGATACTTTTTACTTATATACATAAATATTATTATCAAAAATCAATAATTTTTCGTTATTACGTTTTATATTTAGTATCGAATTCACGTCATATTATCTTACGCAAGGTTATCATCGAATAAATTAATAATAATTTCATAGTGATGTTATTTACACTGTTAAATTTTATGTATATAACTTTACATACATAACTTTTACATTGTAAAGTTTCTTAAAAGATAAGAATTATTTTTAAACACTAGTACTTTTATTGTTTGTATTACTAAATTATTATTTTTACCTTGTATGCAATAGATTTGATTTAATAAAAAAGCATTAGGATTTGTATATCATTATAAAAAGTTAAATAGCTGAAAGTATTACTTACTTTAGATCAATGCTGACTAAATTTATACATAAAATGTGATGTCATAATCTGTTTTGTAATAGTTTTAATATGTTTTATTGTTTGTATTGAAACAGATGTGAATGTCACAATTTTAATGATGAAACGTTGTAACAAAATTAAGTATGTATTTTACAAAATAATGTCTATATACATGTGTGTGTACGTGGTCGTATGCGTGTATTATATATATATATATATATATATATATATATATATATATATAAAATAAATAGACAGAACATACATATGGACTCATATACTGTTCAGAGTAAAATATGACATCAACTGATCATACCTGATTCTTGTTTGCAACCTTCATATTATAACAGGTCCGTAGCCAGGTCGTTATATTAGAGGAAAACAGAATTTTTGATGGAGCAACATTTCATTCATGTCAAATTGTTGGGAGTTACAGTGGAAACGAGCTTATAAAAACGTTTTTAATCATCAAGGTAAGCCCATTAGGAATATTCTCCCAATGATTCTTCATGATTTTCAAATCTCCCAAAATAGTAGATTTTGTTTGTGGGGGGAAGGAGTAACTAGAGGGGCAATGCCCCGTGTCCCAGCCATGATTACGGGCCTGTCTTATTACGCATTTGCTGTTTTAAACTAATTAAAATAACTACAAATCTAATGTCAAATATATCGATTTTCATATTGATTTCGTCGAAAAAAATATTTCTTATGAAAATAACTTCTATTGTAAACTCTGCTACTACTAAATAAATGTTTTGGGAGTGTTTATTTTTATCATATAGTTGACTAAAATCAATTTCGATATAAAACTTGTTTGTATAACTTGGATATTGCCGAGATTAGGTATTGTTTTATTATTGAAAAGAAAAATTTAAGTACACTATTAAAAAAAATAATTAAACCAAACTTTGTTTGAAAAAATGTTTAATTTTTGAAATTTAATCTTTCTGGTTTTTACATAACAATACAAACATAACATACATATAGTGTATACTCACATATAAATTTATATATATGTATATTGAAATTTCGTTAATTTATTGACATTCGATTTGAAAATTCTAATCAAACTGTATTTATATAAAACTATAGATACATCACTATGTTCTAATTTTTAAATGGAGAAATATATATACTTAAACGTATGAAAAATGTAACGTCAGCATAAAGTCTAATAGTAATGTAATAATTAGAGCGAAAAGATTACAGTTGGGAGATTAAAAAAATATTATTTAAGTATTAAAGTTCAAGGTTTTATATTTCATTTCATATACTTGTGTAAATAATACTTTTATTACAAAATACTTAATATGTCTTGTATACCGTAAATGTTACTTGTGGTATTGTTCTAAATTTATGAGAGTTGAAATAAATTTGTTGAATGTATATGCGATGTAATAGAATCATATAATTTAAAGAATATCTAGTTAATTAACAAAAACGTAAATAAAAACTAATTACAAATGATAATTAATTAAAAGAGGTAACTATTTTTTGTCATAAAAGTTGTAGTAAGATTGAAGTAATGATTAAACATTTATGTTCCGACATATAAGAACAATAACATGAATAGAGAAGATAAACATGATTTATCCTTTGAATACTTCACATGTAAATTAACATTAATGAAAGAATTAGTGAGTGCAGTCTTGATAATCAAATATATATTTGTCGTACAATTGAAGTCATTGTTATTAAGAGGGCAAAGATAAAATTGATCAGGAAAGAGTAAATCTAATTATGCTAAGAAGTCAATTAAATACAAGCAGCATCAAATTGTCTTTAATGATAGCAAAATAGACGTTATGTGATAAACTAATGATGATTACGAACGATTTGACAATTTTCAGCCACTTGTTAAGTAAATTACTTTTGAAAATGGAACGTTTTTTTAATATTTTATAACTACTTTCTCTGAAAAACAATATAAATCGTTTCCTGTAAACATTAACTCTGTAAACATACTTCCTAAAAAAATCACATACATTTTTTAATAACATTATTAAGATTATATATTTGAATTAAATTATTAAGTTGATAGAAAAATAATTGCGGTTTATGGCCTTCAAATTCATATACAATTTTACATTTAAATGGTTTTAAGTGGTCCAGAACTGTTGGACGACTAATGCCTAATTTTTGTGCAAGCTCTCGAATTGTTGTGTGTGGTTCTGATTCAACTAACAACTTCAGTTGGTCGTTATGAACTGAAAAAGGACTCCCGCGACCTTATTCATCTCCAAGGCTCTCGTCTCCAGTACGAAATTTTTGGAACCACCATTCCACCGTAGTTTTCTTAACAGTACCCACACCAAAAGCATCATTTAGTTTACGAGCAGTTTCTATTGCTTTACCACCCGTTTTGAACACATACAACATTTTTCTCTTATTTGCTTCTTTTCTATCTTTAATTCAATAGCCCAATTTGAAAAAAAATTAATAATTAAACAAAAGTCGATGTTTCCAAAACACAAACCGAAAAATGCACTTTAAAATTATATAATATGAGCACGATATTAATATGAGCACGATGGAATGATACTTTCATTGAAAAAAATAAGATTAGAATTTAGAAAACAAAAACCACAATTATTTTCTTACCAACTAATAATTTTATAATCACGATAGATACACGTACACATTTACAAAGTTATCTTCTTGAATATTTAATATTAAAAAAGTAAAGTGTAATTTTAAGTTTTTTTAAATTATATTTTTGACTTAAAATATGGACTCTTATGTCTTACTATAATCATTTTTGATACATAATATTATATTTCCGGCCATTGTGTACTCAACAAATATTTAGTTTACAAGCAATAAAAACACCGAATGTACTTTTGATTTTTTTTTAAATGTGAATTATAATTTTCAAGGACATTAGTTCGTCAGATAACGATTCTAATTCGAAAGTTGATATTTATGTTATTCTGTTCTCTGGGACGATAATCTAAAATAAATATCCTTCACGGATGTTGATATCTTTTTAAACTTTTAATAGATTATTGCATTATTTTTAATAATTTGTTGAAATATTACAACATGCCGAATGATTATAACAATTATTGGGTTGGTAAAAAGGCATTTTTGATTACTTGGACTGGCATAGGTCAATCATGTAAAATGGCAGTTTGATATTTCGAACATGCTTTAATTTTATATAATCATCGACTTATGAAGTAGTTAGTTACTTTTTTCATGTTTAAGTCATGATTGTATACATTTGGCAATAAATGACTAGTTAGTCAGGGTACCAAGAATATTCCGAGTATGCCATTTTCTATGTGTTTTACTTAAATACATAGTAAATGATATAATGCTTTGTAGAATATATTGTAGAAAATTTAGTATTAGCTTCGTTTTTGGAAAATGGGGTCGATACAAACACGATTAAAGTAAATATTTAAAGTCTAATATGATTCCAACGACAGAATAAAATGAAAATACTTACTTTTTTCGTTCGAATTTTATGTGCCAAAGTAGTAGCCGACTCCAATAGAATTAAATCCTTAATAGGAGGCATCGATTCACCTGTACGTCCGTATATAATTTTAAAGAATGTCCGCACAATTAGTTCCACGATACCGTGAAACACTCGTATAAAAGTCCTCGATATCGTTCTCATTTTCGTTTCTTTACTATCCATTTCGATGCTATATTTTGACGGAGGTATCAGATGTTTCTTCTTTAATTTCTTTATTATATTCGTCACTGCGTTAGAATTACACTTGCGTTATAAAATAATTTTATTATAGAACTTCTATAAACAATATATTTAAAAATATTTTGTCCTAATAAATATATATATGAATTTGTTAGATATTAGTATATTAGTAGCATTAAAATATTTGATAATAATTTAGTAATAAATTAGATGATAAACGGTAATAATTTTATTTTTATTCTGATTCTTGATTGCTTTTAAACACTTTTATATCTTCTAACACTTTTTATGCATAAAGTATTTAGAAAGTTGTACGATTTGAATACAGAGATTGTAATTAACGAAATATTAAATTCTTATCCTAAAAACATCAATATTTGAAAAATTTTAACACAAATATTAGATTTTAGTCATCCTTTCAAACATACGAACAATAATATGAATATCTATAAACAGCAGTCATTCTCGACATACCTGTGAACTTAATTATAGAAAACATTATGTTTCGAATACTATATTTAATTTATTTATCTATTACACTTTTCATATAAAACGTCAAATTAAAATTAACAAGCCGTTTTCTTTCTTAATGAGTATGAACAATAGCAATGAAATGAGCATATTTGCATGCAAATTTAAAAGTTAATTGAATCAATAAAACTAACAAGTAAATAGAGTCAATATATGTCAATATATTGATTCAATTTGTATATGCAATGTTTATTTTTATAAACAAGTTCATTGTCAAGGTTTCTTCATTAATGACTTGCCTAGGTTTGAAAGTAATTACTAGGGGTGTACACTTTAAAACTAGTGTTTAGAATTATAGTTTCGAATTAATTTCGAAGTATACATTTTTTATTTCGAATGAATCCATTAATTCACTCATAATTCCGCCTATTATTTAAGATAAGCTATTTGATTTTGATGTGATATTTTATTTTAAAAAATTGCTAAAAAATCATCTAGTAAATCATTATTTCAAAACGGGATCTTTGTTAAAAATGTGTATTAAAAAATCATTAACTTGTATACATAGAAATCACAAATCACATTTTGTACAATATATAACTAGTATTTATAAAAGTTACAGTTTTTTTTTCATATTTTTGACAGACATGTATGTAGTGTAAACACACTTTAAATAAACAACATTTAATTAATGTTTAAAAATTAAATACTAGTTTTTCCTTTAATTCTATATCCGATTTGATTTTCATATAACATACATCTTATGAACAGGCCTTACACTGAACACAAAAATAAAATAACTGTCTTTATAAAAAAAAACCGTTTAGTCTAGAAATTTAATCATTGCAGTATTAAAAAAGAACCAGTTTTAATTGTTTTTTTATTTGTAGGTATCACAAGAAAATATTGTTATAAAATAAAGCTTTATTTCATTTGATATACTAAGAAAGATTGTTTAATAGACAGCTATTATCTTGTGAAAGTATAAATTAGATACATAAGTAAAATATTTTGTTTGTGTGAACAGATAACTCGATTAATTTCTAAAATTCCAAGTATATCAATTGAAAAAAATGCAAGTCAGTTATTAATTGATTTACATCGATTAACAATTCTAGTTAATCTGGCTGTTTTTTTTTAAAAAAAATATCATTTTCACAATCTTGGAAAAATATACCACGATCTATAACAGAGATATGAAAATTAATTCTAATTATTTTATTTAATGAGATATTGGTAAGAAATTTAGATACTACAAACTTTAAACATGGTAAAATTGTATACAACTCTGTTTTAATGCCATTATAACGTTTAATGGTACATAATTTTTAAAATTGTTTGTGATAAAATTTATAAAATATCGACATTTTCTGTATATATATAAAGGAGTTTGTTCTATATATACATTTTTGTATATATTAATGAGAGTTATATGCTTGTTCGCTTGAATAAATCTTAAAATAGTTTTTCATATTTCGAAGAATATTTCGATATGCTGTATATTGAAAAAAATATTTATTATTCCATGATTTTTCTTAGAATCGTTGGCGATCATCTGCGGAATATTATGATTTCTCAAAACTTATAAATAATAGTAGATTACTGTTAAAGGCTATTGTTATTTTTAATATTTTAAATGGCGATAGTTAAAATAGTATAAATTAATTTGAATGTAACTAATGCTTAATTATATAGCGTGGTTTAGCTGCAAACTAGACAAACTATTTTTAATTTGAGTACAACAGAAATATTTACTATCTGTAACAATGTAGCAATATTATCGTCTGAGATAGATTATTATTAAATCGATTGAAATATTAGAATCAATTTAAAAATAAGGAAAAGTGATATTCATAAAAAGCGACTATAATTTTGAAATACGCGACTATAAAATAAATAATTCAAATATTTTTTTAATAATATGCTTCAAATATTATAGATACAATTAATAAAACGCGTCTTTATGTATTCACATATTAATTACCTAAAGTAAAAATCAGTGTTTGGATAATTTCCGGTTACAGATATTGTAACTGGAAAAAATTATTATTACAATAAAAAATGTATAGTTTCTGAAACGATTATATATATATATACATACATATATGTATTATGTGGGTATTTGATAAAAATAATTCACTCACTTGTATTAACACAAAAACTTTTTACTTAGATGCAAGATAATCAAACATGCGTTCAGGTTTGGAATGTTAAAACTGAACTTTTTGAATGAACACTTTTCGAAATGAATTTTATTGAAAATACCATTATCTGATTATTATTATCTAACTTATATAAGATTTGGTTTATAAAAATATATACACTATACTAAAGTCAATATTGTTCACATGCTACTTATTGTGGAACAGCATATGGTTATCAATTTTTCAGTGATACAATATCAATTGTTTACAAAGAAGTTTTGTATAAAATTTGTTTTTTATATTTATCGAAAAGAGAGTGAATAATTCTTATCATATTTTTTTATTTTTTTTTAAAAAAACATACCAAACGTTTACATAAATATAATTATTTAATAGGTAGCTTCAGTTGGTAGTTTTTTATTAGGTTGGTAGGCAAATAACTACGGTTTTTTTTCTGAATTCTAACCTTAATATTTTTTTTCAATGAAAGTGTCATTGAATCGTGTTCATGTTAATATCATTTTAAAGAGCATTTTTCGATCTGTATTTTGGTAACATCGACTTTAGTTTTATTATTAATTTTGTTTCAAATTGGGCTATTGAATTAATGATGGAAAGAAACAAATAAGAGCAAATGTTTGTATGAGTTCAAAACGGGTAGTAAAGCAGCAGACACTGCTCGTAAACTAAACGATGGTTATGGTACGGGTACTGTTAAGTACAGTGGAATGGTGATCCCATAAATTTTGTGCTGGAGACGAGAGCCTTGAAGATGAAGGTTGTGGGCGTCCTTCTTCAGTTCACAACGACCAACTGAAGGCCGTTAGTTGAATTAAAACCACGCACAATAATTCGAGAGCTTGCACAAAAGTTAGGCGTTAGTCATCCAACAGTTTGGGAACTCACTTAACTTAAAACTACTAAGAAAATGAATTTGAAAGTCATAAACCGCAATTATTTTTCTACCAACCTAATAGTATTATAAAATAATTGTTGATTAACAGAGAGATGAATTATTAAATAATTTAGAATTACTAAATAACTGTTGATTCTATTCTTAAATTATATAAAACATAACAGCTTGACTTTTATTACTAAACTGTGAAGTAATTATTGTTGATTTTCATTTTTAATTTATACCTTAATATGAAGAAATGTGGTGTTAAGCAGGTTTTATTTGTTCGAATAGAAATTTAAATACATTAATTTAACATTAACTTGTATAACTGATTTTCTTCTTGGGCCTGGTTTATATGGAGCCAGTAGTTAGTCAAATATTATTAATATTAGCAATCGACTACATTCAACTGATTAAATATACGACTTTATTTTAGTGGTTAGTAACTTGCATGACCGAACAAACATTTAGTTAATAGAAATATACTCTATTTTAAAAGGTATATAGTATTTTTTCATTATGCGCTCATTGTACTGGCTTATCTACTAAAATTAGACAAGGTCTGATTTACACATATCCAGTAACTCAAATTTTTTCTGTGTATGAATAGTGACTATATAATCCTCACTCGACTAAAGTACTGTACGCAACTCTAACTACTTCGTAGAAATGTGTCTTTTTTTATTATGAAACTTTACAGTTTAATTTTTTTCAGCATAAACATGAACTGGGAGTATTAAAAAAGTAAATTTATAAACACTGATCATCTTTCTGAAATATCAAAAAGTGTACATAGTATCCATGCCCAATTAAAATTATATATATATATATATATATATATATATATATATATATATATATATATATATAATTGTATGTATTTTCAAAATTGAAACAACGATATAAACCATAATTTATTCCGGAACTTGATATCTCAGATACGGACCGTATTTTCCTGTACAATATTATATATTTACAGTGACATTATTTAAAATTCAAACGTTTTTGAGTATATTTAATACTAAAAATTAAAATAATAATATATTTGTAATTCAGTAACCGTATATTTTTTATATAAAATTATATAACAATCTGGGATGATCAAATTATATATCGATGTTGGAGTAGGTTAAAAAACTGATATAAATACAGAACTAAGTTCATTAATCATATAATATTCTCATAATTTTGCCGACAAGTTTCTATTTGTAATTTTCAACATTTCCTCTTGAATGAACTTACACTATACTAAATTCTCAAATATATATTAAGATCCCATAGTGGATTTCTGTGTCCGTCAATAAAACGTATTGTTTTACTTTAAATACATGAACGAACTAAAATTTAAATATATCCATTTAGTGCCCTAAATATAACCTACATAAAAATGTGTTTTTTTTTAATAAAAATTTGATTTTGTTGTATATTATATACTATTATACTTGTACATGTAATAATATTGTATTTTGCACATACATTTCATTTATTGTTTTAATATTTTATGACTTTAAATGTTACAATATTTGTTTATATTCTATAAATTCTCATTTTTTGGAAGGTTTAACATATTTTTGGATATACGATAATAATAATGTACAGACACCATTTTTAGAGAGACTTAAGATTCTATATGTTCTTTTTTATAATGGGAATTTTGGAATCCATATAAATGTTATGTTTTGTCAATTATACTGTCCATATTAACTCAAATGTTTGTAAAAAAAGCATGAAAAATAATGGCCGAGAATTTGTTAAACGACATAAAGATTTTTTTTCGTGTATTTCAAAATGTTTACTTATTTTATGATTTCTTATGGGATCCTTACAATATTCCGCAGAACTCTGAATTTTTTTCTAACATCAACTATAAAACACTGTTTTATTTTTCTGTACTCTCTGAGAATGATTGTGCATGAGTAATAATCAAAAATTAGCAATAATCAAACGCACATGAGTAATAATGAAAAATGATCCATAATCATTTATCGAGTATTTTTGAATGTTTATTTGAAAATGTTAATTTTTTTTGTCATAGTAATTATTTTCAAAAACTTTTATTATCAAAACCGGTTCAAATGGCACTACTAGCGTCAAATTCAATAACTTTGTCATCGTTAAAATAAATAGTTCCATATGAAACCATATATTTTTCGTAATCGTTGACTATGTTAAGTGTGTTATAATAAAGTAATAATTAGATTTGTCAATTTATAAAATGTTTTTTCATAATACTAAATTTTTCACTGTCTGAAGAAAACCTCAATACTCAATCGAAAAAAGTTTGTAAAGAACGATTTACATATTTATGTATTTCATCCGACCTTTTTATTATCATCTGTTATTTAAAGTTAAAAACATGTTTCATGGTTAGAGACTCGTCAGCATCAATAGTTAAGATATGTAACAACATTATTAATTGTTACAGATGGATTCTTAATCAAAATAAACCGTCAAATTCTAAAATATGATCTAATTATATATTTTTTTCTAATATAAATTCTTATTTGTTAATGTTTTTAAATGAATATACTCATAATGAAAATATTAAACTTCGATATTATAAATATCCTGAACACTC
This sequence comes from Acanthacorydalis orientalis, assembly GCA_034766995.1. NCBI lineage: Eukaryota > Metazoa > Arthropoda > Insecta > Megaloptera > Corydalidae > Acanthacorydalis > Acanthacorydalis orientalis. Next base: position 27,546,787 of record CM068317.1, read on the forward strand.
GGAACCCTCTGTCCTACTTAACCCTATGTGATTATGTGCATGATAGCAATTTATTACCTGTGACTATGAGGCATGAATATGCGTTTACCAGTTCCTTTTTTTTGCTTGAAACTGTTTCAATATATAAACAAAATATAGTCAATGCACATGCTTAGTTTATGTATGGTGTTTTTTCAAATACATTGTGAAGTTCAATATGTTAAAAACTAAAGCCTGCTCTGTCTATCCAGACATTGCTGTGATGTTAGCAGCAGTGGCAACTTAAATTCCTTCAATGCCACAAAATGACCTAACAAGCGACATTTGACATACGTATTATATAGAAAGTAATCTATGCATTGTTAGATACAATTAAGACTTGAATGCATATACGTTTTAATTGAATCACGTTATGTATTTAAATACTATAAAATTGAAACGAAGTAAAATTTAATTAATATTTGTTTTTAAATTTATTTAATAAAATATGCTTTTAAATTTTTGAAAATATTCGTTTAAGAAACAAAAAGTTCCGGTTTTTAATTGAAGACACGTTTAAAACAGAAATTAAATAAGATCTTTGTTTTTTTTTAGACCTGACATGTTTTGAAATCATGAAAATTATTATTGTTTATTCAAATTAAATGAAAACCAATTAATATGGTGTAGATATAGTAAAATTTATATAAAAAGTATTTACTTGGTTCATAGAAATACACAAGCCATATTCAAATCCATTTATGATGACATAAGATCAGAAATAAGAAATAAAAAAAGTTTAGATTTTTTTAAAAAAGTATGACTAAATGTCTTAAATGAGAAAAATATTTCTGAATATATGTAAATTTCATTACATATATCAATAACAGATTTGAAGTTTGCAGCAATTAAAAAATTGTGGAAAATACACATTATTTTAAGATAAGTGTATATCTTAAACCAAAAATGCCCGAATAGAAATAAAAAAAATTATATATATATATATATATATATATATATATATATATATATATATATATAATACTACATTTGTATATTCATTCATTAATACTATCTGTCATAAAAATACAATCAAACATATATACATGTCCTTAATGTGGGTAAATATTATTAAAAGGAAAAAATTCAACTTACTAATTTGTATATCGAAAAATAAATTAAATTAATTAATTTCAGTTTCCAAGAGCAATTAATGCGTTTACTATCTGAATATAAATAATCACCGAAACATTTCACAATACACTTGTATTTTGAAGTCTTACTAATGTACACAAAAATTGAGTGCAAAATCTGATATACAATATTTTACCAAGAACAATAATTATTATTACTCACAAATATATTTTTAGAACTTATCACAGAGTAAAAACACTTCGACTGAGACTAGTTCATTTAATTTCTTGGCAAGTAATGTGAAAACATGTAGTATTCACTGGTCAAAATTCAATAATACGCACTATTGACTCTTAAAACTACGATTGAGCTGTATACATGGTTATGCATTAAAACTGATTTTAGGATATGCATGTATGTTTCTAAATTTAAGCATTAATATATATATATATATATATATATATATATATATATATACATACATATATATATATATATATATATACATACATACATACATACATATATATATATATATATATATATATATATATATATATATATATATATATATATATATATATATATATGTATAATCTTACATAAACTAGTTAAAAGTTAATAAAGTATTACATTTGTTAGTGTTTAAAAAAGAAATTATAACAATGTACAAATTATGATAGTTTTGTATATATTCAATAATATATTTACATGTTTTTAGAATAATTGACGACTATCACAGTTGTATTTAATTCCAGTTAAAGTAAGCACTTGAACAAAACAGAAACGCACTAACTGAATAAATAAATGTTCTTATTATTTCCTTTGCGAATGAAATACCTCACACAAAAGAACATTAAATTATGTTTAAAAGAACCACAGAACGTTGAATTGAACTTGTACAGTGTCTGTCATCATGAAGCATAACAACAAAAAAAATCATTTCTGTCTAACTTATCTTCTATTCAGCGGCATACATAAGCATAAATATCACCGTGGTAAGTGAATAAGACTATTTTAAACACATATATGGCAGTATTAAGGTCTCTTTTCAAGGAATCTGGCTCATTTATGATAATTTTCCAGTGTGTGTACAAAACACAACTGTAACCGAACTGAAACTGAAATAGATATATGCTCGCTGTTTCTGTACTTCATTCATTTGCTTCAACAAGATATATTTATTATTATTAGTATTCGTTTCTTCTATTTCCGTGATGAATGTAGGCAAGAATATTAATGCGTTACATACTTTCAAGGTGTTATAATTTGATATTAATTGATTGAATGATATCTGTTTTTTGGGTTAAATTTGTTGTTAAAACGAAAATGTATGCGTACACAACAAACAAGAATGTGAGATGCCACATCCAGTTCATTTAACCAACCGTACTTCTTTTCTCTCTGTTGTAAAAATATGTAAACCTTTAATGAGAAAATAAGGACACTTATAAAACCAATTTATATTTCTATCTTTTTTATTGAGCGTAACGCACCATTTTAACGTGTTTATTGCATTCTATTATGCATTGTTGCAAAAAATTCGATTGTTATGTTCGTTTTATATTCATTTATGATTAATTATATTATGTATATATACGAAATTAAAAACGAAAAAATGTATTTAATTGAAAACATTTAATTTCGTTTCAAAAATCAATTTTTCACTCCCTCACAAACTACCAATTTTTTGACTAAGAATGTTCAATAATTGATAATTTTTGTGTGCTGCTTACACGAATTTCAATGAAAATGCTATAATTCTCACAAGGATAAAGTATAAAAAACATTTTTCGGTTTCTTATTAATAAAAATGTGATTTGTGGAAAATTGAAAAATTCAAGTGAAAAAGCGAATTTAGCGACAGTGTCAAAACTATATTGTAACACATTTCATTATTATTATTTTATATGTAAATAATTATTAGAGAGGTTTGAAATATTTGTCATATTTGACAAACATCTCATTAATATTAAATGGCGACCAAAATATAGCACAATATGATTTTTTTATGATTGTGTATTCGAGTAGTAGTGAATAATAAATAAGGAACATTTACTCGTTAGTAATAAACCACTCGATCTATAAACATTCGTTTAAAAATAATGTCTAATTTCCTTTTGGACATTGTTTTGAGTTAAACCCGTTTTATTTTCATATTTAATGGCGTTTAGGTGCGATTAACAGATATTTTATGTTTATTATTATTCAGTTTAGAGTTACTTTTTTAGTTAGTGTGAAAAGATACTGAAATAAAAATTAGAAGATTTGATTTGTGTTTAAAGTTGATAGTTATAGAAAAAAAATAAGGGATGGAAAATTATCTCCGTCAGAAATTAATATTATGTGATTTTTTATAAATAAAAACAACTATTGCAGAAATTGTTATTTTATGAAGAAAAGTAAAAGTTTATTATGAACTTGTGTCGTATATTTCGAAGACTACAAAAGAAAAAAGTCTTTTGAGAGGTCAAGAACTTTATCATTTAGGAAAACGTATATGTTTCTAAATGAAATTCTTAATCATTTATAGAGCTTAAAAGATTGCTGAGGAAACTGGGCTTGAAACAAATCCGTAATATTAAAAAAATACTTGTTTAATATTCCTTATATTCAGTTAAAAAACTAACATGAAACTGCTTTTACTGGATGAATCATTTAAAAAGAAGACTGAAACTTATAGTGAGTTTCATTTATTGGAAGAAGAAATGGAAGAGAGTTATTTTTTTGATGAAAGAAAATTATTTTGGACGCTCCAGATTTTAATTACTGTTATGATTTAAGCATAATTGGAAGAATTTCTAATAATTGTGCTGGTTAATTAGTGATGTGAACAATAATTAGTTCTTAGACAAAATCAAAATTAAATATTATATAAATGGAAGGAAGTTAAAAGTAAAAAAATAATTACAAATATAATGTAACTTATTTAACAATGAATTGTTCTCAACTAAAGGAAATCTGTTATCTTTCATAAAAAGAATGTGGCTGTTCGTACAGTAAGGATAATAAAAAATATTTTCTATTAAAAAATAAGAACATAATGATACCCTCTTGATTTAAACGTTACTGAAAATTGGAAACACTACTACCTGTTTATATAAAATGGAAGCAGTTTATATTAATAGAAAATTTGAAAATGGTAACAGTAAAGTTTCGAAAATGAGTTTCTATTGACTACACTACAAAAGTATACACATATTTATTATGGAAATAAAAATCCAAATAAATTTTATAGTACTTTTCTAATTATTAACAAAAAAATTGTAACAAATGTGTTAATAGTCTTTTTCTACCAGATTCTATATTTTCGTGTGCTATTTTTTTCAGTAATTACAAAATAGAATAAATATAGCGTGATCAATATATAAGATAATAATACCAATAATACTTTTGCTTAGGATAAATCAGTAAGGCAGCAACGGGTTCTTTCAAAGCAAAATTTAAATCACGTATATTCACCGCTTTTCTCTCTTGATGAAGGTAGATTAAAAAAAAATTTAGAATGGTAGATTAGAGTTCCTTCCAGATTCTCGTCCCTCTTTTGGAACTTGACTGTTTACTCACATCTTTTTTCTAATTTTCTACTTTAATCGCACGTTTGTCTGATTATTTTCATCTAAAAAGTTACAGCAAAAAATCTTGACAACTCATCTTTCGTACCCTATATCTGAAAATAATTGGAACAAAATATTACAAACGGTCTTATTTTTGATCAATTAATTCATTCCACAGTACAAATATATTCACATAACTAAATTAATCCTCCTCGCATTAATTTATTTATAAATCTATATATAGTCTATAGCTGAAGGACCACGACCCTCCTCATCAACAAGGCTTTCGTTTTCAACACGAAATTTTTGGAACTGGTGTTCATTTGTATGTTCATTAATTGACTCTTTTCCAAAAACAAATATAATACTTCGAGCAGTTTCTATTGCTTTACGTCCCAATTTAAACTCATACAAAACATTTTGCGAATTTGCTTTTTTCTATGACTAATTTAAGAGGTTATATCCAATTATTTTAAAGAATGGAAACAACAGACATTAGCTGAAATCAGTAGTGCTAATTTCATTGTTTACAATGATGTGTTACATGACTATAATAAAAGATAACGGTAACTAGAAAAATCGTCGTCAAACTTAAAATGATAAAAACCGCAATTATTTTTGCACCAAACCGATATAACATACGCGTAATTTTCAGCATTTGTTTATTAAGGAAGATGACAATAAATAACAAATAATTTACAAAAAAAAATATAATATTAAATTTTAAAATTATAAGTAGTGCAAGGAACAAATTTCTATGAAATCCATTAAAAAGATTTAACTGTAATTAGTAGGAATACGTGAAATTTCGTACTTAAAGATAAAAAAGATATTTAATATAAAACTGACTCATTTATTATTGAATAATAAAGTATATTAGAATATTTTATTTGCTTGGATAATTTCCCTGTCTTATCTACATGATTGTAATATAGGTTTTTTGGAAAATTACGCAGCTATATTGTTTTGTATTATACTATGAATCATGGGTAAATAATTATCATTTTACATTGTAGTTGTCAAATTCTACTACATAAATCTGTATAGAAGGCATCTTTTAATAGATATCATTGACATACTGGTATCAGACAGGATAAATTCTATTAAAAAAACTATGTTAAAATGTACGTATTATAATATTTTAGTTTAGATTTAATCGCATTTATATATTATATATTTCATATGTTTGTGTGACGGAGAAAGACAAAGATTCTCTTATATTATATTTTGCAATGGATAAAATTACACAAGTCCACAAAAACAATAATGTATGTATTGTGATAATCCAAGCTGACGAATAAGCAAAAATAATAATACAGTTCTGTTAAAAAATGTTTATTTCCTAATTTAGACAAAAACTGTCGTTAAAGTGTAGGTATGCTTATTTAGAACACCGAAAAACATCAATAGAATTCCATTAGAGTCACATAATACATATACGTTTCTACAATTACAGTTTTTTAAACAAAAAGTCGATCTCAGTTTTTCGTTTTTGTCTTCAGTTCATAGAAATCTAGAATTAAAACGGGCCAATTGTCGACATATAAAAAAGGATAGAAAATTATGATAGGCAATTTGAAATTATAGAAGAATTTTGTATCAAATGACGTAATGTATTTTTTTAGAGATTATTTAATGTCCTAAACGAAATTCATTATAATATTTAATGTGTAAATAAATTCTTTTTGTATTACTGTAATTTAATTATAAGCATTAGAATTGAAGCATAGTTATAGGTTTCAAAAAATTCTTTTAACAGATGTTTCTTCTATTTATCTTTATTTGTGTGTCTATATCAACGCTGGGCAAACAGCGGCTCCCAAATCTACTCTGTGCGGCTTCCGAGACAATATTGGGTTTCATTGCTATTTTTCTTAAGCTTTTATGTTAATAATCTATAGGAGAATAGTATGTGCCAATATTAAAATATTTTATATATAAATGGGTAATTCACACTATATTTTCAAATATCCATAAGAATTGTGTCCAAACTGCTATTTAAGGTGACTCTATGGTTACGGAAAATCCTTAAAAAAGATATGAAACTAAACAACTTTGTTAATTAAGTCTTATTGAATGCAATGAAACCAAATTCGAGACGGGCTACCGTGTAAATTTTCGAGAAAAATATCTTTAAAAATGTAACTTTTAACACGTCTATTGTCTCTTAGACAATAGACATGAAAATAAACATTTAAAAACATAATTTTAAAATAATGTATTCTGTTGTTCTTGAACATTAAAAAATGTATGAAAAGTATAATATGTGGCTTCTATAATCGAAGAAATTGCCCACCCTTGGTCTATATGTTTGATTAAAAAATCAGTTACAATATTACTAATATTTCTATTCATTGAATTTTTAAATTTGTTGTAAAAGTGCTGTTATTTTTTTAATTGTATGTAATTAGGTTATTTTTCAGTGTAAAATATTTAATAATTTTCTTAAGTGTATTTTATGGATTTTAGACGTGTGCTTTTTCGTTTTTTTAATGATGATCTCTGAAAATCATATAATATATATATATATATATATATATATATATATATATATATATATATATATATATATATATATATATATATATATATGACTGATTGTGATTCATATAAGATGATTAATATTACAAAAAAGGAGTGTTTCTAAAACTTCATCAAACGTACCATGAATATTTTGTGTTGTTTACTAATGAAGATTTAACACTTCAGAAAAATTAACTTATTTCTTTTTGATCTGCTTATAGATAGTGTCTCACTCTCTCTCTCTCTCTATATATATATGTATATATATACATATATGCATATATATATATATATATATATATATATATATATTAATTAAGTGGTTATTGTGGAAATATCACTCATCTTTAAGCACATTTAAATATTTTTTGTAACACATGAGGTATATTTAATTTCAGTTTAGATGTGGTTATTAACCAGCCTCTTCTTAGAGAAATTATGTCCTAATATCTGTTCACCAGGCATGCTTTTTTCGTTTAAGTCAATAAGGTCTTAACTGTCCATTCTGATATTCAAATGATACAGAGTATACATTTTTTTATGTAGTAAGTACTCAGTGTAAATAGCACGTTATTGTGAATGTTTTATTTAAAATTGTTTCGTTTATTGCAATTCACAGAATTGGATACACTATTTCGACTCAGAAAATAAACAATAGTTGGTGAAATTTCATTGAAACGAATCTTTTCATACACGAAAAACAAATGTATTCTTATGTGGTAAATGTATGTTTACATTTTGTTTTGGAATTCAGGCGTGATTTATTGAGAATTTTTAAAAGAAACAATATATTCTAAGAAGAAATGAAAAACAAATTTAAAAATTAAGCATATATGATTTTTTTTTTATTATTTTACAAAACGATATAAAAAATCGTACTACTAACAAATACAAAAATTAAATTTTTAACTGATTTTATATCCTTTTTCAGTTCAGATGTAATTATGATCGCATCTTTTCTAATAGTTGGAATATCTCATAGGTTTATGTTTTACATCTGGCGGTTTGGAAAAAGCATTGAACTTTTGGTGCAAAAATTAATTTTTGAATTTTTGCTCATATAGATCTAAAAAACGGATTTCACACCGGGAAGAATATATTTTAGATTGGTTCGTAATTTACGATGAATTACAAATTAAAAATTTAAGATTTGCCCTTACATACTTTACACAAATTTTGATATGACGTAGAAGTCATATTAGTGATGCTTCCATAAACATGTGTACTTCTAATTTAAAATTGGAAAAAATATATTAAAGGATAATTATATAAAAGAATGGATTATATATATATATATATATATATATATATATACACACATATATAACTCAATTAAATTTATATTTGTTTTAAACTATATTTACATTTGATATAAACAGTGGAACCCGTTTAGCGTTAACTGATATTATTAGACAGGTTCCAGTTATGATTAACAAATGATTGTAATATTATTTGTTCTCAGCGCGGGTATATGCTGTGTACTGATTCCTTTCTATTATTCATGAGAATGAGAAAAAAATTATATATTTTCGAATAAAAATATTAAACTCTTATGTATTTATTTTTACTCTTGTTATGTATTTCTTTATTTAATTCTTATTTACTTTTGTGAACGAACTTGAGTAAAACAATAAAATCTAAAAATACATTAAAATTATTTAGCGGAAGATTGATTATACTAGATTAAATAAAAAAAATAAAAAGGAAAGATCATTAATACTTCTTGAAAGCTAGTTGGTCATTGTTTATAAACATTTACACGTTCTATGTAAATATTTTTAAAAGGAAATCAAATCTTAAAATAAACTGCTTTTTTTACCTATTATTACATTTTACACGTACATTATATATATATATATATATAGAGAGAGAGAGAGAGAGAGAAACAAAAGTGATCGGTTTCAACGTTCATAGGAAAACCCAAGCATAATCAAATTGCATCTATAATAGACTGCCCCTTGTTTTCATTTCAGTTGTACTTGTTTCAAATATTCCATTCCATGAATGAAACTATTTCAAAGTTTCTATTATGAATCATTCATCGAAACAACCATTATATGATTGTCAAGTTAGGAAAAAGCGTAAAATAGAAACCCAAAATATGATTCAGAAAAAATTACAATGTCAATGTGGACAAGTGTAATATCTTCAATTTATTTCAATCCTTTTATAAAAATGTATATATAGAGTATTATTTTAACTATATATTTCTGTTATATTTCTAAAAAACAAAACATTAGTAATTGTTTCGTCTAATAAGTAATTGTTTTCTGAAATAGTGTAATTAAGTAAGTATTAACCCTATGCACTCCGTTGGCTCCGCTATGGGGACAAGCGCAATTTGCAAAGAAAACTGAAATGCCACTTGACAGGTACTATAAAAAGAAACAGAACAGGTGTTCTAATTTTACTAAAGAAGGTAAGGTTTTCAAAAAAAGGACTGTTGCACATAAAAAGCAAAATACAATACTCTTAGTTTGGAAAGATAAAAGAATTGTAACTCTATTGAGTAACTGGCATAATACTAGAATGATAATTAGAAAAACATTTATACGAAGAGGTGCAGAACAAGTCATCAAAAAGCCAAATGTTGTTCTCAGCTACACGAAATCAATGGGTGGCGTTGATCGGGCAGATCACTATGCGTCAAGTTATTGCTTTTTGAGAAAATCAATTAAATGGTGGGGGAAATTGTTCTTTTGAGGAATGGAAATATCTGTTATTAATTCATACATTCTCTATCAAACTGTAAAACATAACAAAAACGAAATTACTACTGACACACTTCAAATATCGAAAACTCTTAATTGATCAACCAATAGGACATTTTCGCCAGGAGAGAATAAGAGCTTCTACTTCCATCTCTGAAATTAAGTTATATTTTAAGCTTCACATAATGAGAAAATGTGAAAATAGGGATTGTGTTGTATGTTCCAAGAGAATGGAAAATGGCGGGAGACGTCAAACGAGTGATTAGTGCGATACTTGTCTAAATAAACCCAGAATGCACATGGGAGACTGTTTTCAAAGGTACCATTACAAATTGCAATTACAAAATGTAAAATTCAAGCTTTATTTACATTAGAACAAAGCACACTTACAAAATAAATAAAAATAAATAAATTCATAAGCACTTGTACTTTTTTCCTTTCATAACAAAACTTCCCTTTTCCAAAAGCTTCATTGTAAGAGTGTTAAAGTTGCAGGTCGATAATATCAAAAAATGCTCGGAGTGCAAAGGGTTAAAATACCATACTTTTAAAATATGTGACTACTACTAATTATCTGAGAAATCTTTCGTGCCTGTCTATTTGCTAAGTGTGTGGGCATGAACGTATGTTTAAATAACAGCATTTATATTATTCAGTTTAACAAATTTTCTTGTAAATTTCCGTTTGTCTTAAAAATGTTATGCAATGCAAGAACTGTGAAATTGTAATTAGAACGAATTGGACACAATAATTAATTTTAATTTGCATACATAAGTTAAATTGTCACTACAGTACAGAAAATATCTGTTCATCATTTTATGTACTCATATATCATCCTGTATGAGATATTTAGCTAAAATATCTGAACTACTTTGCAAGAAAATACTTTAATAATTTTTGTAAAGATAAGTTATAGTCTTTAATGTACTTTATTTGATAAAATTGTTTTTATATATTAATTGATGGACATGATACGATTATGTAAAGATGTTTTTGTAAATACGTTTTGTAATACGTTTTTTTAATAATTCATATATCTTTTATTTATTTTGTTAAAGATATTATAAATTATTCATCTTTATAAATGTATAAATAATTTGATGTTTTTATTTTAGTTTTAGTTAATGTTAATTGTATCAACTGTTACAAATGAATTTATTTCTCTTATTCTTGAGGTCACTATTCTTTGTTTTTGTGTCTCCATTACTGATTTTGTCTTTTGACAACTTGAAGTCGAAAGACGTAACAATGGAAGACTGTGTATATATATATATATATATATATATATATATATATATATATATATATGTATATATTAAATTATATTATTTACATATTTGAAACCATTTTAGTATGAAAAAATATATGACCAAAACATTTACTCAAAGAGTAATAGTTGAAAAATAAATCCAACAAAATTAATAGAACAACATCCATACATACACAGACATTATATATATATTTATATATATATATATATATATATATATATATATATATCTTAATGCTAAAACAATGCAAGGACGACAAGAAAGCGCAGAAAAGTATACAAAAATGTGTTAGGAATAACAAAACAAAAAAAAGAATAGGATGGAATGCAAAAATAAACTGGAGTTACAGACATTAGACGAGTGAAAAGGTTGAAATGGCATTGAAGGGAACACATTGTAAGAGAAGATAATCGATGTACAACAGAAATTATTAATTGAGAACCAAGAAATTTAAAAAAGCCCTAGAAAATGATAAATGAACACATGGAATAAGGTCACAAGAAAATTTATTGGAAATTTATGAAAATGAAAGATTGAATTGTTCGAAATGGAAAGTTTTCGATGAGCCCTTAATTCAGGAGTGGATCGAAAAGTACTTATTATAATAATAATGATGATTATATATATATATATATAGTTTCGATTATAAGAATTTTAATCAAATTAAACATATTATTTTAAAGACAATATAATTTTAAGTTCATCATATTTATTTACAATAATATGCTTAAATTGTATATTATATATTTTTCTCACTGTGTTTAAATATATACGTTATCGGGTTATTTTTGGAATAAGAACAGTAAAAGAAAGATTAATTTAGTGATGAAATGCAATGAAAACAGTGGACTGAATGCGGTGAAACGGCTCCGCAGAAGGTACATGTGGTTCACTCGGCTGAAAAGGTGATGGGGTCAGTTTTTTGGGACGTGAAAAGAATTATCTCGATTGACTATTTTCAGAAGTGAGATACTGTTTCTGCCCATTACTGTGCAGAATTTTTGGAGAAGTTGAAGGAAGCGATCGTGGAAAAACGTCACGTGATGGTCAAGAAAAAACTATTGTACATTATGGTAGTGTACAGTTCATTCAAGCGTTGTCGTTCAGCAAAAATGAGCTAAATTGAACTTTGAAGTGGTCCGCATCCATTATATCGTCTGATTTAGATCACTTAGAATTCCATCTGTTTCCGAAACTCAAAATTTTTCTAGCGGGAAAGCGATTTAGGTCAAATGAAGAGGCGACAGATGCCGTAACCGGCTGTTTCGAGGACCTCCAAGAAACCCACTTACAGGAGGGAATTGTGAAGCCGGAGAAACGTTGAGGCAAGTGCATTGAGCTATAAGGCGATAATGTCGAAAAATAATGAAACAGAAATTGTTGTCTCTAATATCGATCCAAGTTACTCTTGAAACCACCCTCGTATATACAGACACGAATTTACATATCTATCTATCTCTCTCTCTGTATATATATATATATATATATATATATATATATATATATATATATATATATATATATATATATATAGAGAGAGAGAGAGAGAATGAATAACACAAGAATCTTATTTTAAAAGTGTGAATATTTTATTGAAAATATATTAAATAAAGAGTTCTTCGAACGAGTAATATTTATTTAAAATCTCTAATAATGTGTTTTAACAGTACTGACTACTGTACAAAAATAGTTTATGCATTTTCTTATGCAGTTTAATGTATGGAATGATTCTTATTTTTTATATTTGATGTGTTCTTTGTGAACAAAAATATGTCATAGCTATATTATATATATATATATATATATATATATATATATATATATATATATATATATATATATATATATATATATAATAGTATTTGATACATGTGTTTAAAAATTAATGTAAATATGAAATATGTGTACATGCATGCATGCGTTCATGCATTAATTGAAATTTAAATGAGTTTTTAATTTGAATACGGCCTTAAAGGTCAAATGAATATCAAAAATATAAGTCTAGCCAGGAAGGTTGGTTAGAAACATTCACATTTGATTTTAATCACAAAATCCCATCATAAATAAGTTTCGACTTCGAATATATTCATGCATCACTGCGCGAAATTAAATTAATACAATTTAACTACTTTATGCAATAGTCTATACAAGAAAGTATTGAACTTCACTAACTTTTCAATGATCATAAAAACTTCATTCATAAACGCCGTCCATTAAAATTTATTAGTCCAGAATCCACCTTTTAGTCACGCAACATTGTCAACAGACACTAAAAAAAATGTTTCTTCTATTTCACAAATATAATATCCAAAACACATGCACTAGGGGTTAATAGTACGGAACAAAAAAGGTATTTTCTTTATAAAACGAGATAAAATATTGTTTTTTTATTTCTTGACCTAATGTAATATATGTTGCTGACAAGGATAACCATATGTTAATTATTACACGGAGTTAAACACAGTCGAATAAATCACGTCTCGTGCTGTGATATACAAACACCAAGTGGATATTTTTCCGTATTTACGAATGGAAGTTTTCGAAAATATTTCGGTAATTGATTGTCTTTAATAAACTAATATTAATAGTTTTACAAAACATAAAATATCTGTGTTAATTATCAGTAAAACTTGTTTACTATATTCGAAATGACGTTTATAGGTTAGAAAGTAAGAAAAGACGCGCATGTGTTCATACAATGCTTGTTTTCTAGAAGCATTCAATATAATTCTTCGCTTACGACACATACATACATGAATGTTTATATACAAAATACATACATCCCATATATATATATATATATATATATATATATATATATATATATATATACATATATATTATGTATTTGTATATGTATATGCATATGTATGTATGTATAAATCCATGACAAATAATTATTGTACAGCGAATATGTATGTAACTAGATTGTTGGTTTATTTAAATAAAAATATTGACAGTAGTTCTTTAAAAATATTGACATTATTTTCTTATACTTGATTACAGTAAAAAATATAAATTTAAAAGTAATCATTAGTGAATATTGGAACAAATTTTAACAATTTCTGTAATACAGTAGTTAAACATTTTGTTAATATCTAGGCATTAGTTATTTTTACTTTTTCTTATTCATTTACTTTCACTTTGTAATCAACCTAATATATTTTCTAGAAGCTAGAGGTGTAAATTTCCATGTTTTCAAAAAGTAGTTTCTGTAACTTAGTTTAGCTTAATAATTGTTATTATTTACTCTTTTTCTTTAATTTACTGAAAAGACGTTAATTTAGATTTATTTCCAAGTATCGACAGTCCTGGATTGTCACAGTCGCTTGAAGTTATAATATATTTATTTCATACTTGAAAGAATAATAAAGGATTTCTTTAAATTATTCCAGAAAAATATGTCGAGAACGATATTTCTAATTACTGTGAATTTTTTCTCGACTATTTTTGTGATTTTATTTTTAAATGATTAATTAAATATTTTTACTTATTGTTTTGCGTATAAAAGTTTGACAGTTTCTAACAAAATTCATCATTGTCTTGTTGAACTCACTTTTGTATTTTATTTGTGTGTTTTATTTGTAAAAATTTCATAAATATCGACATTTGGTTTGTTTATGCAAAGAAGTTTTTTTTAAAATCAGTATATTTTTTTCATATAGTTAAATACTATTTTTTTCCCCATTTTATTAGTGATAACAGGAAACCGTTTTCCGTGTTTTTGAATTAATTTACAGTTCAAATATAATTGTCTTGTAAGTAATTAGAATAAGTTTAGTTTACTTTTTATCATAAAGGGATTCATTTATACCTTTTTCTAGGTTAGTATTTTATCTTTTGTGTAAGGTATTATTTTTCTTTTTAATGTATGTTTTTACACCGTTATAAAAATGAATTGAAATATTCGTGTGTTTATAAAAAGTCACATCAGCGAGAAAAGTATTTTGTTCTGTTTTGAGGTATGGGCAGGTTTTAGTCTAGAGTCACTGATTTAATAGCTTGATATTTTTTTATCAATTTCTTTTTATATAATTTATCAATAGTCTTCAATAATTAATTTTTTTTCGATCATTTTTTGTATGATAAATATAGTTTTCAAATCTACAAACTTGTTTATTTCATCTCTTTTATTGTTTATAGTTACTTTGATTGTTTTCAATTGAAAATAAATCATTTTTCATTTGTTCAAATTTTTAATATTTATATATTAAAATTTTACATCATTTCTATATTTCTAAAGGATGGTTACGTTAATTAAATTATTAATTTATTAATAAAGAACTCTCGTGTATTAATTAGTATTTTAAAAATTAGTTGTTTCTTTTTTTTGTGGAAGCATTTTGAAATAAATTAATGAAATCAGCTTTTCTTCTCCGAAATCTGCCACTTTAAGGAATTATAAATATGCTTTAGAATTAGGAATTTTTTCGTGAATCTGTATTATTTGTTGTAAATAAACGCATACATTTTTATTTACTTATTGTTTTTTGATTTACGTTTAATATGACTTATTATTTTTTCTAAAAACTAAAAAGTAATGTAATGTAAATTTTCTTAAATATTTAAATTATTAATCGGTCCAGTGTAATATTTTACATTAGTCGTTACCAAATCATGAAATATATTCAACCATTTGTTTACATCCCCAGTAGGTAATTTTTAAATGTAAATACTATCAAATTAAAATATCTTCTAATAATAAAAATGATTAATAAGGCACTAATGAAGCATTTAATATACATAATACATTTAGGGAATGCGTTTTTCAGATAATTTAGATGGAAATGTCAAAAGTACTACACCGTGTCTAATAATTGTACAATTATCTCCCTATACATTATGCAACTGTTGCGTTTTTTGTAATATTTATGTATTTATGATTTTTGAATCAACAATGCACAGTAGTAGATCATTAGTAAAATTTTACATGTCTTCAGTGGCAGATACACTATGGGTTATAAATCATTGTTATACAGAAGTTTGATAGAGATTTTTGAGGCTAATGGAGATATTGGAGATTTTAAGTTTGAGGAAAATTATTTTTAAAATATGATTTTTTTAATTACTTTTTTATTCTGAATAAATCTGGTATTAAAAATGTGATTAGTAAGATTGTAGTGATTACTATAATTTTAAATATAATATTCTCTGCAAAGTTGTATTATTTATTTCGTTATTTTAAGTTAACATTTAAAGAAAGAAATAAATCTTATTTTATAATTAACATGAATTAATTTATTAAAATTGTATAAATAAAATAAAAATGAAAAAACATATATTTTTGGAATGCAGCTTTGATAATATCAAAATAAACAGATTTTTATCTAAAAGATAGAGAATAGTAAATACGGTCATAACGAACTGGTATCACAGAATAATTCCTACTCTTTTATAGAATACACTATAAAAAATCATTCAACAGCTGTGGAGCTTAGTATCGATTGCGATGGAGCATTTTTGATTGGTTCACAATAATAGATAATTAGAAATGATCCCGCCTATTGTACCGTAGTAATTGTTCAATTAACATGCATATTATCTGAAATGTGATAAAAATGTATCGTGTGAAAACACAGATTGATCTTGAGTATGTATTTTATATGACAGTGTTGTGTTTATGTGACAACAAAAAAATAACTGGAGTTTTTTCGAACGTCATTCGTGTGTTTTTGAAAGATTAATTTATGAACACTAAAAAAACTAAATGTTGTGGTTTTCTAAAATGATTTGTATGGATTTTTTTTATTATAAATCTCAATTGTGACACGTCCACTACCATTATCCTTAATATTATGGTTAAGAATAAGTGCAATGTTTGGCTGTAGAAATTTTAATACTTTTTTTTTATTTAAAACGATAAATATGTACGTTGTAAAATATTGTTTGATTGTTATGCATCATAAATAACCTCAGTTTGATTCCATTGTAGTGTATACATAGGTTTCATAAAAGAAAACAGTAAAAAATAATAGAATACCTTATTTATGGTATTATAATAATTTAATAATATAAATAAATTGTAATAATTGTTAAAAATGAGTGCTTCAAAACAGTCTTCACATAGGAGCAGCAACAGCAACAGCAGCAACAATCTCAGTCTCAGTGCAAAATTATCATTGGGAATCCGTACCTCTAAATCAGCCGAACTACCAAAACGAGCGCCGACGGCGTTGGCCGAAATGAGTAGATTAGCAGCTGGTGTTGTTGCAGTAGCAAGTGGCTCCGCTACTGGTACGTGTCTAAAAAAGTAATTTTGTAAATTTGTATGTAGATTTCATACTTACCAACTACAAAATATCTTCCTTTAATATGATTTCTTAATTGTTTATGTAGTTTTGATTATTTTTATTATATACTGTTTATTTTATTGATTATTGACGAATAGTGAAATTTATAATATATATATATATATATATATATATATGTATGTATGTATATATATATATATATATATATATATATATATATATATGTATGTATGTATATATATATATACATATGTATATATATATATGTATGTATGTATATATATATAATATATATATATATATATACATATATATATATATATATATATATATATATATATACATATATATATATATATATATATATATATATATATATATATATATATATATATAAACAAAATAATATAAATAAAAAAATATTAATTAATACAATAAGAAAGTGAATGAATATAATTTAGATCAGTGGTGTAAAACTCATATATGAACACGGGCCACCAAATTCAGTGTAAGAGTGTCTGCGGATCGCAGACAAAAAAAGTCACACCACAAACAAAAAAGGTCTTTTATTTTGTAAATTGTAAATGATAAATAGATATAATTGTCATTGTTGAATGTGGATATGTATATATATATATATATATATATATATATATATATATATATATATATATATATATATATATATATATATATATTTGTATTAAATATGGTGCTGTGGTTTTGAGTTTGCTGTCATATATTGTATTGTGTTTCCTGGATACCGTTATATAAAAAAAAAGAAAATACATAGTAACAAAAATATATAAAATAATGGTTAACAAAGTTGACCCATAACACGACAACGGGCACTTGGGTTGTGGGTACCGGGCTTCTCTCTCCCCCCCCCGTAAACTGTCATGGGTTTTTCCACCAACTACTGCTCGAACTGTGCCTTTCGCTCTCCTCAATACTTGGGGATCGAGCAACTCCACCAGCTCAAGTTATAGGTCTCGTACCTCGCACGTTGACCTGTAGTGATCTTCGCGTTGGCACAACTGTATCGTTTTTTTTGACCCATAATGTGTTTTAATTATGTACACGCTTATAAAAACATAAATATTAACATATTCGAAAATAACTCATTTAAAATTTATATTTATAATTTCTTTAATGAATTTATAAAAATTAAAAAAAATACATCAGTTTTAGGTATTATTATCAAATGTTATAACAAAATTTTAAATTAGAAAAATTAAAAAAATAATATTTATTATTAGAAACTTAGCATTTTTTTGGCAGAAACTATTTTATCAACATCGGGTGTAATTTTTTGTGATAATGTTATTTTTATTATAGATTTTAAATGTTCATTTGTCAATCTTGACCTGTGAAGTTTTATTAATCTTTAAAAGGGAATATAATTGTTTACATAGGTACGTACTACCAAACATTGCCAAGACAAGCATACACATTTCAATAATATATTCTGGCAAGTACAAATAAAAATCTTGAATACAAACTTCATTAAACTTTTCTTTTAGCACCGTGTTGCACTGAATTTCAATCAATTCCATTTGGATGTTACTTTTTACTTCTTCGGAGTTAAAAGAAAACGGGGCAGATAAATAGTAAATAGATAAATAGTAAATAGAATTCTCGGTGTTAAAGGAAAACGGAGGAGATAAATAATAAAAAGTCATTTTCACATTCCTTGAATCCTTCAAATCGTTTTTTAAATTCAATTAATAATTCTTGAATATGTGAAGCATATTTCCTAAAATCACAACCGTAATATAATTCTTGATAATTTTTACTAGTAGGAAAATGAACTAAATCGCACTTGACCATAAAATGACGTTCCTTTCAGTATACTTCTATAATTTGCAATCTTTAAAAATGTATTTTATATTTTTTTAAATTCCATTTTCTATTTTAATAAAATCAACTTCAAGCTTTGGGTCGCGGGCCGTATCTTAGTCTTGCGGGCCGCATGTTTGACACCTCTGGTTTAGATTAGATTAAGTACGTTATTTTGGACATTGTTTTGTTGCAATTAGAGAAAACTATCGTATAAAGGTAAAAAAGTGTATTCGATGAAAATTAGCAAAATAATATAATAGCTAAAAGTTGCTAACACATAAAAGGAGAAAATAAATTTAAAATTGTTTCCTTTTTTGTTATAAAATAATACTTTTTTATAATCTTTATACTTTATGGATTGTAAAAAATAATATGAAAAGTAATAAGTTTATCGATATCTTGGTGTAAATTTTAAAAATAATGTATGTCTTAGGAGAAAACATTTTGTTACACTATGGAGTGATTTTAAAGATTGAAATCCGAGATTTTATATTGTGTTATATGGAATGATATGGAAATGATAAAAAACTATTTTAGTTTTATTTAATTAATATATTGTTTCATGTGATTCCTGTACAGTATTACTCTAAAAGAAAATCATCTATTTGTGGAATTAGTACATTTGTTATGTATACTCTGTTTTTTACGATTTAGATAAAAAAATTGCGGCTTCTAAGCAGTTGGATAAGATGTATACTAGGTAATACTGTGATTGTTTTTCGGTTACATTAGTAAATTTGACATCTTGTTCAATTATAATATCTTTTTATTAAAATTGATTTTTTGTAAATATCATATTCAGACAATCGTGGTAGTCATATGTTCTTTTTTCGATATTCAGACATCATCAGACAATCGTGATAGTCATATGTTCTTTTTTCGATATTATATGAATGTTAATTTTAATTAAATATATAAAATTGTAACAGTTAATACATTTACACTGAATAGAAAAAATGTAATCAAAAATCTAGTTTATTGGTTTGTGTAGAGTGTACATAACTGTTTTGTATCTTAAAACAAGTGAAAATAAAATTATGCTTATTTCTACTTGTATGCACTTAGTTAAGTTAGAATTCATTTCATGACTTATTTATTATTTTTGCTTAATTTCGGAAAATAACTTCAACGGGGGTTGCGCTTTCTAGACTTTTTCCAGTATCGATTTAGACATTAAATTATTTTTCTTATGCATATTATGTAGAAAAAATTAAAAAGAGTGAGAATAAATATATTTTAAAATGATTTTTCTACATATTCGAATTACTTAGTGATTATGTTTTTATATTTTGCGAAAGGTTTACTGAGAGTGTTTAAATCTCAAGTCAAGGCATTCTAAATCTTAACGGATTAGTATACATGCATATATATATATATATATATGTGTGTGTGTGTGTGTGTATGTGTGTGTATGTGAGTGTGTATGTGTGTGTGTGTATGTGTGTATGTGTATGTGTGCATGTGTGTGTGTATGTGTGCGTGTATGTGTGTGTGTGAGAGAGAAAGTGTGTAAGTACATATTTATGAAAATAGTCAATGCAATTATCGTCATGTTCATCAATATTCTTCTCATTAATAAAAAATACTTTCCGGATGCTAATTATTTGTGTAATAATGAATAATGGTCACGTTCAAATTTAAGCAGTTTATGATATACGTAAGAAACAATTCCAAATATATATCTATACATGCTTTCATTGTTAACTGTTATAAATGGATGTAGAAATTACGGGACAAGCAAAGTAATTAGTCTTTGCTAATTAATTTAATTTGTTATCATTTAGAATAAAGCAGCTATGATTATAAAAGAAATGAGTTGTTCTTTTGTTAAACAAACATTAAAAACATCCACGCGGAATAATTTATTCTCAACACGTACAATCTATTAAATGACATAATAAAAACCTTTTGCAGTTATCTGTCTATGAAAATCGTGAAGGTAAGCTCTTGCTCATTTATGTAGAATACTATATATATATATATATATATATATATATATATATAATTATATATATATATATATATATATATAATTATATATATATATATATATATATATATATATATATATATATATATATATATATATATATATATATATGAGTGTATGCTTGTATAGGGTGTTATTGTAGTTTTATAATTTTTATATATGATTGTGCTAGTGGCATATTGGTGAACATCTTGAAATAATTACTATTGGTATTAAACACATTTTTGTTGTAAGTAGTAAAATAGCACCGCTTTAAAGTAATTTCATTTATTAAATTTCAAGTATTAAATGTAAAAATAAAGTATTAAATTTTTTAATAAGGATTTTTATTAACTAATTGTTTTTATTTTCTAAATTTTAGTTAATTACGGAATAATCTCTAATCATATGTGTAGACATTACGTATATATATATATATATAATTCGAATTAACAATAACAAAAATAGTTATTAATCAATTATGGAATAGTTTTGATTACAAAAAAATGTTTGGTTTGTCAAAGAGTGAACATTTATTTGTGAAGAGTAGCATATTTCCTTTTAATTCATTTTCTGTGAGCTTTGAAATATTCTTATTTCAGCTATTTATTGTTCACTCTTTATTTTTTTATATTTCGTGGCTTTTTGTCGATAATTTCTATACTTTGTTTCTATAATCTGTTGTTTATTTTTTTGCAAAATGGTTCAACCGTTTCCACTTAATGCTTTCTGTTGTTATTTTATCCGTTAGCTTTGTTCGTTTGGGTATACATTATATTTTTGTATATTTTTTTACTATTTCTAACATATTTTATGTGTTGTCGAACATTTTTTTCAATTTGTCTCTTTATGCACATATTATTTCAAAAGAAAAAATGTATGTGTATTACTTAACCTTTGGAGTGGCAGTGAAACTTTTCATACATTTACGAAAAATGCTATACAATTTTAAGCAAAAATATATGGTTATAGAAAAAGAATGTATATTTCGGTCAATTTTGCGTTCAAGTTAATTCAATTTTTACACAATATTAATAATATATTGGACTTCCTTTTTGCTAATAAAATCGAAAATAATTCGAAAAATTTTACAAAAAATATTAAATATAAAAGAATTTTTTTTAGATTTTTATGTTGAAACTGTTCGCTTTTTTCTGCAAAAATATAACCCATGAGAGGTTTTTTTTGCGAATATCAATATTGTGGAATAAAGGTAAATAAATGGATAAAATAAAAAATAAAATTTAATTTAGTCGCAGCAACTTTTCGCACAGTTTGAACTGTAACATCGACACTAAAAATTCAACAATTTAGTTAAGTCGGATATTTAGTCAGTTTTCACACATGACCTTAGAATAAAATGGATAGAACACATAAAAGTATGTGTGCATTAGCTTTTGACGTTTTT
This sequence comes from Acanthacorydalis orientalis, assembly GCA_034766995.1. Classification (NCBI taxonomy): domain Eukaryota; kingdom Metazoa; phylum Arthropoda; class Insecta; order Megaloptera; family Corydalidae; genus Acanthacorydalis; species Acanthacorydalis orientalis. The sequence continues at coordinate 27,569,411 of CM068317.1, forward strand.
TTTATGAAGTAAAATTGATTTTTTATGAGTTATAGCACTTAGAAACCCGAGGAGCGGTATATATATATATGTATATATGTATGTATATATCACTCTTGCCACTTTTCACAAATGTATGGAAGAGCAATATATCGCTCCTTGGCACTCAAAGGGTTAAATTTGTATGCTTTAGCTAATGTCATGTATTAACAGAATTAATGTAATGTGTTATATAATTAAAATTGAAAATTTCCCATTTAGTAAATCAGTAAAATTTATAAATGATTGTAAATTATTTAAAATGAACGAACACAAATCGTTACATAGTATTTTTATGTCGACACTGTTTGAAAGTTAAAATTAATGGATACAAATCGTTAATAGTATTTTTATGTTGACACTCGGTATACAACCATTTATATAAAATAATACATGTACACAGTTAAAAAGGTAGACAATAAGTAATAAGAAAATTATGACGGTAATTTTAACGTAACTAGGCAGCAATAAATGTGCTCGTTCCATTTTACCTTACTGAAATGGTGTCGTATTTTGTAAGTTTATGACTGAAATTATAATTAAATTGCGGCAATTATTTCAAATAAATAATCCAATTTCGTATATCTTGGATGTGCGTTGGCGGCGTCTCTTGGTGACAATTTAGGCCGATAATGTTCAAACAAAGATGGCCGATTTGTTTATTGAGTAAAACAATGATGATGTCATCGTTTATTTTTACCATTGTAATTTAATTGTTTAAATATTTAAATCAGATTCAAATTATGAATGACTAAGTCAGGATGTTGGGATAGCTTCTGAAAAATTCTAACTTGTTCAGAATTGTATGTGATGATTATATATATATATATATAATTTATGATTTTTTTAAACATTTCTTTCTCTGGGTTTGTTGTATGATTTTACGTATAATACATACAATGTGTATTGTAAAAATTGTAACGGAGAACATTTTGTAGCGAGAACTTTTCTGAGATAGACTGAAGCAGTAAATGTTGAAGACAGTTGATGGTAGGAGGTAACATACTACAATCTTAGAGATTACAAAATTCTTAAAAGCAAAAAAATGTTGAAGTGAAAAATGGAGAAAATTTTATGAAAATATCTTAAGTGTAAATGATATAAGACTGACTAATTCAAGTATTTGATTTGATAGAAAAGTAACGATTATATATAAAGAAAACCCATTTTTTCAATGAAATATAAATTACGTTTATTAGAAAAATGATTAAAATAATAATTTTCAAGTATTTATTTCCTTTTAAGTATGTCGAGATGTTCAAAATGCGTTTATTACTCTAGGTCTAAATTGCATACTTGAAGTAATATTTTCAATATAAAATTAAGATCAACAACACGATCCTGACAATTAATTTTAGACGGCATGTTCTTCTTTTTAATTTTTATCGAAGAATTAATTTCAAAAATTCTTTCATGAAGACTATTATATATTTTCAATGCTAGTACATAATTTGTAGCATATTCGGTTTTGTAAAAATATTGACTTATATTCATATAAATTGAATTAATGATAATTGATTATGTTGATTGTAGTACTTCTTCAACATACGTACATATATTATTATTGAATTAATTACTTAAAAGAACGAAATAGTAGTAAATACAGTATTTCGTACAAATCAAGGAATGGGAGTCTTGAACAAGAAAACGGAACAGACTCAAAGTAGTAACATCCGGATACGTGACAAAGTGCGTTCGTTACGAACAAGTCACGCAACCGAAACAAAACACTTATCTCTCTCTAGGTTAGATATAATATCTCCATTTTGACACTAATAACACGCTCTTATCTTTTATCTTCCATTGAGTGTATAGTCTCTTAATTTGTTCTGCAGATAACTCACTTTAAAGTGTAACTTTATAATATTATTTTGTGACCTATATACTACTATGGCTTGTTATTAAATATAATTTGTGAACGCTATTGTAATAAAATTTAGTTATCTTCGTAAAGGAAATTAAATATATCTAATATCTAAATATGTTATTAAGTATAATAGTTTTAATTTTAGTCTCCATTTAAACTCCCACTTGTATTACATTTATATACTTTCAAACATATATACAAATACTTTCGAATATAAACCTTTATATATATATATATATATATATATATATATATATCACTTAAAAAGCAACACATTTAAAAAAAATCCAAACAGCTAATTATATGTCTCAGTAATCATAATAACGTCATTTTTGTACCAATAACCTAGTCCGTTTGTTGTGGCTCATACTGGAATTTCACGCTCGATTTTGTAGATTGAACTTAAGTTTTCTTGAGATACGCCATAATAAAAATAAAAATTTTTTATGTTGTAACATTTTAAAGCGTGATATGTATATATAATATATATAATATATATATATATATATATATATATATATATATATCACACAGTCTTTTTTTTATTTTATAGTCAAATAACACAAAATTGGTAAAGCGTACTTTAATTATTGATTGATTATTTAGAATTTTATAAAGTGTATAGTTATTTTTTTCATTATTGTTTCCTTTGTTACCATATCTTATATTATGATTTGCTGGATTTTTGAATCTGCTATTTATAATCAGTATTTTTCAAACCTGATCAATATTCTCGCTTTCACGAATGATGTCCTTTTTCATCCCACAAATCACATCACAATTTTCAATCAAAAATATTCAATAAATCATTGATTATGGCATTCCATGTCAGTTCTGAGAATGACGGCGTTCCATCGAAATACGCCATCCTTCTAATTCTTCATTCTGTCGCCATAAGCGACAGTTGAAAATAATTTTCGAAAGGACAATCGAAAGAACTTGTCCCTTCCAAATAAACAAAAACGTATCAGTTTTTATATTAGATAAGTGATACGAATTGATTCAAAAGTTTGGACCTGTGTTTGGGACCGTTTTCCTGTTGAAAAACGAATCGTTTCCCAACAATCCTTGCTTCAGAAGGCAAAGTATGCTTCTTCAATATATCCTTGTAGTGCTCATTGTTTAGTTTCCCTTCGATTTTAACAACATCTCGTAACCAATACCCGCAAAACAGCCCATCAGTATCACAAATCCCCTACCATGTGTAACGGTTTGAATTATACATTGATTCGAAACCTCCTCTCCAGCTAATCTGCGAATAAAGATACGTCTACTTGAAACAAAAACTACAAATTTCGATTCGTCACTCCATAGAACCATTTTCTAATCAGTGGTGGTCCAGTTTTCGTGTTGGTTTGCCCATTTAAGCGTTTTCGCGAATTTATTAATATTAATACTCCTAGAATCTTTTTATTTTTTTATTACGCTGTCTGCTATCTTACCAGATAATTTTAATTATTTTGTTATTTGACGGTTACTTTGTCCCAAATTATGTTGAGGTATATATATATATATATATATATATATATATATATATATATATATATATATATATATATTTGAGATTCTTTTTTATGCAAATAACGTAATTTGATAAAATGTTTATTTTTTGAAAAAAATCAAATTAAGCCGCAGTAAAATAGCAATTCATACAACTATAAACTTGTAATAACAATAGAATAAATATTTGTTTCATTTTATTGTGTCTTCTAAAAATGAATTTTCGCTGTATATGTAGTAATACTAACTATATATAAATATATATATATATATATATATATATATATATATATATATATATATATATATATTGAATTAGAAAACATACAAATGAGGAAAAACAGTCACACTTCTAACGCTAAACATAAACCACCACTCTGAAACACATTTGAACTTCAAATACCACACTTTGGCCGACGCCACATCTTTTAAACAATGGTGAACATTTTCATTCATCCGGTACCAAAGGAAACCTCAATACCAACTCACTTGAGTGAATAGTCCTATACTATAGAAAATACCGTTGACTATATTGTGGCTTCTCCGGTTTCGACTAATGGATCCAATGCTATATGTGTACATTATACGTTCGCAGATATATAAATTTATACATATACAAGTATATATATATATATATATATATATATATATATATATATATATACAGGTATGTATATGTGATCAGTTTTAAGCAAACGTTTGTTGCAATGATAGATTAATTCAATTAATCCGTAAACACGAAATCAGCTTATACAAAATAAATCAAACTGAATTTCATTTCAATCTTCCTTTATATTTCAGTAGTTATATTATGAAAACATTTTTAGACTTTTTTTGTATTATAAAAAGGGTAAAAGTTTTTAAATTTAATAAACATTCTTTCCTTTGAAAACTGTTATGAAAAAGGTTAAAACATTTCGTTGATTTATGTCAACACACTTATTTTTAATTTTGTTTTAATTAAACTGGAGTAAATATATATTTGTTAAAAAGAATAATAGTACTATGCATTTTTTGTATAGGCACGAAAAACTTTAATTATGAAATACATTCGTCAGTAGTGAAATAAAAAAAATGCAAACTTTATAATACGGATAATAATGCTAAGTAAACATACAAGTATATCAAGTTCATATAATGTCACAGGTCGACCTACTTCATGTATGCACTTGATGTAAAAAAGCACAGAAAGAAACATGATCCAAACAAATTTGAAATGTGTATGTATTTTACTTTCATTGTATATGACTGTGTGAGAGAGATAAAGAAAAAGGATACCACACACATAAATTGTATATATATATATATATATATATATATATATATATATATATATATATATATATAGTATGTATGTATCTATTTAAAAGAAACAATATGTGTTAGTTCGAAATGAATAGATCTAAGCTTAAGATTTGCAATGAATTTTTTTATGTAGACTTTTCAATATCTAAAGCGTATTTTATTTCAGTGGAGTATATTTTTAACATATTTGTTCCATTTCATCTAAACGAAAATTTAAGTTTTTGTTGTAAATTAATTTTATCTCATTGATAAAACTTATGCAATTACGCCAAGAGCAGATTTATTTATTTAATTATCGTTTCTATTTGAAATAGTATTTTTTTATTATAGATTTACATGTTTCCAAATATAGTAATAATATGGAAATAAAAGTTGAGAGTTAAAAACGAATGTTTTATAATAAATTGAGTTTGTTCGGCAAAACAGAAAAGGTATATCTTTTAATATTAGAAATGATTTAATTATGAATTTACCAAATACTAAGTAAACTTATTCTCGAGTGATTATCACTGTTGCAAGTGACTTTCAGTTTTGAAAAAAAGTATATTAACATTGACTATTATTTTGTGAAAGCATTTAGAAGTATTAAAGTGATTATTGAAGAAGAAAAATTGGAATTGACTTTAGGAAGGACTTATAACCAGGTTTCAGTATGATAAAATGTTCATTGAAGAAGATGTTTAATGTAATAAACTACTTGTATTTTGTAGCTGAAATGGTTAACGTATTAAAGTCATCACGTTAAATTTTATTTCGAATGCACTAGTTGTAATCTGAAATTTAGTAAGGATTCTTCGTAAAAGAAGTAAACATGACACGTTTTTATCGATCAGAGATATTATGTTGAGTTTCAATTCATTAATCGAATAATCGTTCCAGAAAATTTTCTCTTAATGAAAGAATTGTATTTGTTGTGAGATTAGACGTATGCTTTGTGACATGTTAGGTAGAAATGTTTCTCTCTCTCTTTCTATATATATATATATATATATATATCTATCTATCTGTCTATCTATCTCTCTATCTATCTATCTATCTATCTATCTATGTATCTATCTATCTATCTATCTATCTATCTATGTATCTATCTATCTATGTATCTACCTATCTATCTATCTATCTATCTATGTATCTATCTATCTATGTATCTATCTATCTATGTATCTATCTATCTATCTATCTATCTATCTATCTATCTATCTATCTATCTATCTATCTATCTATCTATCTATCTATCTATCTATCTATCTATCTATCTATCTATCTATCTATCTATCTATCTATCTATCTATCTATCTATCTATCTATCTATCTATCTATCTATCTATCTATCTATATATATATATATATATATATATATATATATATATATATATATATGTATGTATGTATGTATATTTATTGCCTTCTTTGAGTCGTTAATGATATTAGTTGTCGTTGTGTCCTTAAACCCTCCTCTATATAGAGTGAGGTTGAAACATTTAGTAAGGATGTTATTAAGAGAATTGAAATGCGAGCAGTTCATTTGAATGAATTTCATTGATAAATAGAAAGTTCCACTTTAAACGTTAGATTCCATTTAGAAAATAGAAGTTTTCAATAGATGTATTCTGTTTGTCCTTATCTACAGAAACAAAAGTCTTAAATTATAAAACAGTTCAACTATTTTAGAAAATTTAGATAATTATGAAAATATATTTTTTACAAATAACAAGAAGAAATAGAAGAATAAAGCATTGGATATAAAAGTCACGAGAATAATATTTATAATAAGAGTACAGATTTTAACATGAAAAAGAGTGGTATATACTTCAGAAGGAAAAGACGATTAATGGAAAATAAGACTTACTGATTGCAAGTCAAAAATATAAAATCAAAAAAAAAATAAAATGATAAAGAATAATCATTGGGCGAGGTAAATATATTGGAGATTGTTTGAGAAATTTTTGGCAAAGGAATCACTAGACTGTTAAAATAGGAAAAAATCTGAAAAAATATTTATTTAGAATTGACTTGCAAAGTTATATATATATATATATATATATATATATATATATATATATATATATTTATATATATATATATATACATATATATATATATATATATATACATACATACATATACATATACATACATACATACATATCTGTGTCTGTAGATTTTAGTTTAAAAAATACTTAAATAGCGTGAGGTTATTCAGTGTTGTCCTAGACTGGAGTAGTGTAAAAATGACCTAGTTAACATATCCGCGAATATTCGTTAGTTTTATTGTGTTCACAGAAATTTTGTTTTAGAGTTTCATTTGAATTTGATACAATTTAAAATTTTAATTTTGTAAATTCCTGCATTGACGAACTTACTTTTTCCACTATTTAAAAAATAGTCTTTTAAATGAAAAAGAATACCCTGAGTTTTTTTGGAGAATGCATATTATATTTTACATTTGCGTGTCATTTCATTTTGGAGTTACGTTGTCGGTGTTAATACACAAACATATATGTACTCTTATTTCGACGTTATATTAAGTTGGTAGGAAAATAATTGCGGTTTTTATTTCCTGAATTCTAACCTTAATTTTTTTCAATAAAAGTGTTATTTCACTGTGTTCATGTCAATATCATTTTAAAGTGTATTTTTGGGTCTGTATTTTGGTAACATCGACTTTGGTTTCATTATTAATTTTGCTTCAAGTTAGGATTTTGTATTAAAGATGGAAAAGAAGCAAATGAGAGTAATTTTTTTGCATGAGTTCAAAAACGGATGAAACTACTCGTAAATTAAACGAATCTTTTAGTGTGGAAGCTTTTACTGTTCAGGAACGTACGGTACGATGGTGGCTCCAAACATTTCGTGCTGGAGACGAGAGCCTTAAAGATGAAGAAGGTCGCGAACGTCCTTCTTCAGTTCACAACGACCAACTAAAGGCGTTAGTAGAATCAGAACTACCCACAACAATTCGAGAATTCTCTCAAAAGTTGTGTTAGTCATCAATTAGTTCTGGTTTACTTAAAACAGCTGTGAAAATCAAAAATGCTTGACATATATTAATTTGAAGGTCATAAACCGCAACTATTTTTCTACTAGCTTAATATTAAGACGATTCGAGATTATCGTAAATAGTTGATTAGAATGACAAATTATAAGTTAGTGTATTTGAACCAGATTAATGAAGTTATTTTTAATGAGGTCCTTTAATGAAGTAAAAAAAATTGTGTTGAGTGATTCATTTGTCCGTACTCGCACTCTTTTTGTAATAATACATTTTTGGTTTACGTGACAAACGTACTGTATTAGATACATGAAATGAAATAATTTTAAAAAATAAGATTATTTTTAAAAATATGTTTCTATAAATAAATTTGATTATATTTTTATTTTGAAGTAAAAAATGTATTAATTAAAATGAAATACGGTGTTCGATATAAAAAGAAACATGTGTCATATAGCAGTTTTTTTTAAATATTACAGTAAATATATTATCTTATAATGACATTTTTATTACTACAGGTGAACAACTTAAATTCACGCGACGTTGTCACCTCAACTCACCTCATCTCACTATAATTATTTTATATTATTATAGCAGGATTGATAACATCAAGTATGTACTGTAAGTGCAATTGAAACATATCATTACAATCATTATAAAAAATAATATTAGAATAATTGTAACAATGTAAGAATTTTCTGTACAAAAATAGGTTATAGTCTCCACTGTACTTAGATCGAGCATGCGACGGCAATTTTTTGGAATAAAAATGGAAGTCGCACAGAATTTTGTGTTAGTTTTTTTTTGTTACTGTGAAGTGGGTACTGTTTTTTCATATTGTGTTTGTATTTCAGTGACATATTTCACAATTTAAGTAAGGTTTTATTTGTGAATGTGTAAATTTAAAATATAAATTAATATTTATTTTAATTATAATACTGCCTTTGGTGTTGTCAAAATTAATCGTTTAAATTTATTTCATTTATTATAAATAATTTGGTTATTTAATATACTTTTTTTAGTTCATATTATACGTCTGATCGATATATGAAAAATTCAAATTATTGTAATATTTTTTATCATGTAAAACTTGTTGATTTAACGAAAATTGTTGAACATTATGGATAATTGTTTAAATTACTTTTTAGTGTTCAGTTCACTTTGAACGTAATTTAAAGTAAATGATATTTTTTGCATGAATAATTTATATAAATTATTATTTTTACCTGTTAATTGTTATTATTTTATTTTATTATATTTTTGCTATAAAATTCTATTATTTTTACATTTTTGAATATTTATTTTAATTTTAATATTTGTTACATAAGATGTTTAAACGCTTTAAAAGTGTAAAATTTCTAAATCAGTGATTTTTAACCATTTTTTAATCCTGGAGTATCCAGTATTCTATCTATTTTTGTAGTTCTTAGTTCTATGCGAATAAATTTTTTTTAAAGTAATGACTAAAAAACATAAAAAGAAAAATATGTTCGAAAAATTACTTTAATTAGATTAGTGAGGTTTTTGATGTTCAACACGATCTTCTAGTTTGTGTATTTTTGGTTCAGTTGTTTCGGTTGATACTATTAGCTTGTAGAAATTTATTGGGAGACGAGTTCGTTTGTCAGTTTTTATATTATTGCGGAAAACAATTTTTCCATGTAACTGTTGAGGTGATGCCTTTGAAGTGATGCTTGATATAACTGTTGATAACCGCTGTTCACTATATTTTGAATTGATGTATTAAACATGAGAAATATTCTTTATGAATAGCCCCCCTATTATATCAAAAATTGAGTATTATATTTATAATAATTGTATTTGATCTATAAAAATTATCTAATCGAATGTTTTTTTTTCTTTCATTTCATTGAATTTTTTTCACAACTCTTTCAACCTAATATTGTTATGTGCTTTATTAATTTGACAGGCATTCGTTTTCTTAATATAGTTTAACTTGTGTTACAACGTCCGAGTGTAACTTATGTTGAATTGGGTTAATAATTCAAGTGCTGATCAATTTCCACTATTGATTAAAAAGACCTGATAACTTTTTTAAATATAAATATTTTTAATTGTGTTTAGTACATTTTTTTTATCAACGGTATTAAAATTATATATATATATATATATATATATATATAATACTTTTTTTGGATTGTGATGTTAAGAAATAGATTTTGTGCTTGAATAGGTATAAAATAATTTTCATTTGTAAAAAATTCAAATAAGATTTTTAAAATTTCTTACTTTGTGTCAGTTTCATTCTATAGAACGTTTGTAATTGTATATGTTGTTGTTTTAACAAAATGTTGATTATCATTTTGTTAAAAGTTCTAGTTGTTGAATAATTAAAAACACATGCATTAACAAAGTTAAAGTATGAGTTCTAGAATAAATTTAGTTATTCAAATAGAATGGTTGACATATAAAGTTTCATATTGTTACGTAATTTAATATAGTGACAGGAAACCTTTTTCCTTTAGAGTGTTACTTTATCATTGTGCTCTTTATATACGAAGAACAGGTAGGAAAGGTTTGGTAATGCTATTAAATGTGTTATTTATCATCATTGAATATTTTCTTGATAATAATAAACCATAGTATACATTTTTTGATAAAGTATACTTACTTTTATTATATACATGAAGTGTGTAATTTTTAAGGTAAAATAAGTATTTTTTCAAGTATTTTTTAAATATCTATATCTATATCTGTCATCTTTCTATCTATCTATCTATCTATCTATCTATCTATCTATCTATCTATATATATAGTACTAACAATTATGTAATAAAAATTACTAAAAAATTGTATTAAATATTTTTGAATTATTTTAAATGTATTTTTTTGAAATATATATATATTTTAATCATTAGAATAATAAAACGTAACAACGTTGTAGAACACAGGTTATTTCCAACAATTAATTGATTTTGATTTTTATATTGCTTTAAGATCGTATAGATAAAAAATATTTTTCTTATTAATTGTTAGCAATGTTTATTAACTGGAAAAACTGTTTAAAATATTTTTTTTCTTTCATTAATATATATATATATATATATATATATATATATATATATATGATATATATATATATATACACACAAATACATACATACATATATATATATATATACACACAAATACATACATATATATATATATATATATATATATATATATATATATATATATATATATATATATATTCATGTATGGCTTGTGTATATTCATTTATAAATATTTTGTTTGTTTTCACTAATTGATATCTATTGAATAAGTTATAATATTTCATGGCAATTAGAAATTGTACGTTAATTTGATACAAAATGAGATGATTGTAATGGAAATAGCATTTCCAGATAGACTTCACATCCTAATTCTGTTTTTAGTATTGGCTGCTATCAAATTCAATGAACGTATTTACATTAGAATTCAAACATGTATGGCAATATTCAAAAAGTAAACATATGAAAAATCATTAATATTCGAAACGATTTACAATTGAAAATTTTATATACTCAGTACTGAACTAATGGCAATTTTAGTGCTATAGATTTCGAAAATAGATAATATAAAAATACAATGAAATTAAATTTTATGTTATTTTATTTAATTGCGCAGAATAATATTTAAGAGATTATTTATGATTGTTAGTCTATATTTCTATATTGAATGGAAATAATTTCTTATTTAAAGTGTGGTAATAGGTATTAATATTTTAATAAATAATAGACAAATTATTTCAGTTTTTAATTTACTGCAAGGTAAATTATTAATCACTTTGTGTTATGAAATTTTACATTTTTTTATGTTATATTTTTTATTACATTTGGTTTTTTTAATTCATTTTCTTTAAGCGTTTTTCTTTTGTTTAATATTTATAAGTCGGCTGGTCTGTTAACATGTTGATTTGCTAATCAATATATATATATATATATATATATATAAGTATATATATATATATATAAACAAATATATATATACATATATAGTTCAAATCTGTAATATCTTTAATTTTTTAATAAGAAAAAAATAGATTATTAAAATATTTAATAAACTGAATCTCTTAAAATTATAACGTATATAAGGGTATATATCTCTTAAATATTTTCAAATCGGGTTCATGTAATTTATCTAAGAGTTTTTAGTTAAAAGTTCAGGCCGTTCTTTAAGTATTTTTTCCTTTTATGTCTATGTGTGTATAGTATACACGCATACATAAACATACATGTTATGTGTATACTGTGGAATTTAGATAATTTGAACAAGTAAAAAACCGAAGCTGTTTTAAGTTATTAAGTTGTGTAATTTACTAAAATTAAAGTTCAAGTTAACTACAAACACAACATTTTATTTGCATCCGTTTTAAGTTTTTTTTTAATATGCAACGAATTATGAGCACTTTATTTTTCAACACAAAATTTTGAGTTACCAACAATATATAGGGTAAATTAAATGTGACGATGCATAATTATATTCCGGACATTTCCACTCAGCATACAACAAAATCATAGAATCTAGTTAAAGTTGAAAATATAAGCAATTAAATAGATAACGATATTTTCTTAGATAAGTTATAGAATCATAAAAATAAATTTTTATTCAAGTTAAAAAATACATAGGGAAAAAGTTTCACGTATGTTCAACAATTCAAAATTTTAAATGAGAGAATGTTGAAATTACCGTGACTACTACTTATTTAAAAAGTATTTAGTATAAAACGAATAAAAATCTATATGTCAACATTCATATAATATTACAAAAAAATACAAGTATTTTTTTTTATGGATTCCTTAAAGATTATTCAAATTAAAAACAATGCCAAGTTATAAATTCAGTGAGGATACAATAATTTTTGAAGACGAGTTTTCGAATATAAACTCTTCTATTGGAAATTTTCTAACAAAATTACAAAACACTATTTCAAAAATGCCGCATGAAATGTGCTGGGAAGGAAATCTCGCTAAAAACTGGCACTATTTCAAACAAAACTTCAATATCTTTTTGAAAGCGACAAAGAACGATAAAGAATCCGACGATTTGAAATCATATTTGTTATTGAATACGATTGGCGAACAAGGTTTGAAGATATTTAATTCGTTTACGTTTGAGAATGACGCCGACAGGCATAATATCAAATATATTATGGATAAATTTGATGTCTACTTTGAAAGTGGTGAAGTGTATAACCGAATGACATTTTTTCAAAGAGATCAACGTGCGCACGAAACTATTGATCAATATGTAAGCGAGTTAAAATTTCTCAGCTATAATTGTAATTTTGGATCGCAGTGGGAAAGTTTACTTCGAGATCGGTTACTGTTGGGTGTTCGAAACCCTATCGCGACGAATCGATTACTCAGTACTAATGATTTAACACTGAATCACGCCTTGGAAATCTGTCGTACAGTTGAATTTTCACGAAGTCTGAGTGCCGAGAAAGATCACAAAGACATTTATTCAACGAAAAACCTCGGATCAAATTTGTGGAAGAAAACGCACTCTAAGATACCTGTCAACAGAAATAATAAAGTTGACATTTTACCAAGTATTAATAAATCGACAATTTTAAATCGAAGAATAGCAGGTATTGTATTATTTTTAACATGTGTGTTCATATTTATTTATTATACAAATAAAATGCTTTTGCAAACCATTATGTCATTTGCACTGATTTTATCACATAAAAATACATTTCATAGTTATTTTTTGTATTTTTTATATTCAGAAGAGCAATAAAATTATGTATTGTTTTATTTTCCAGTTAGTATTTCTCAAATTTTACAAATGAATGTGCGATAATTCGAGTAATATTTTATATTTGTATGTAAATGCCTGTATTATGTATATCGCACATGTTATTTAATATTTTTTATACTTTTTAATGATTATTTAACATATAAAAAGCTAACTGTTTGAGTGGCGAAAATGTGTTGTAATAACCACATAACTGTATGTATAGTTATAGAATGATGGCCAGCGAAATTAACCACGCAGTTATTTTAATATAATACTATAATGGGTAATAATTTCCAAATTAAATTGTTTTAAATGATTCCTAAGTTTATTTTTTGAAGTACCTGGAGGCTCTGTCCCCTACTCGCTTCGTTCATATAACACTATAATAAGACAAAGATTGGTTTTGGGGAAACTCCATCCCCGTGGAACGACCGAAGATAAAAAGATGCACTATAACATGATTCACACTTTCTTAAAATTCGTGGAAAAAATGTAGTTATTATGACACCAATATCATAATTGTTCGTGAAACATCGGGTGTCATCGTTAATAATAATTTAATACAAAATCTTTATACATTTTGTTAATAAAATTTTACAGAACTTTTTCTTTATATATTAGATAGATAAACTGACTTGTAAAAGTTACAATTGTTTTTTTAACAAATGAACCACTACTCTAAAATCATAAACTTTTCTAATAAAAGTATTCAGGAATTGTTTATTGTTCATATTAGTCAGGATATGCGCATTTAAATAGCAATTCCAATATTCATCTGAAGATGATTGGTTTTGTTATCAGAATGCACATAAGCTGCATACAATGAACAATAAGCAACCCTTGAACAATTTGATAAGAAAAATTTCCGGTGTTTGGGGTAGTGGTACTTTTATAAAGAGGATTTACTTATAATGGAAAAAGTATAAGTTAATCTATTTTTTTATTTCGGTAAATTTACTGTTCTTGACATATTTTTTTATTAATATAACGTTTTTTTCTTTTCTTCCTACCAATGACTTTAAATAATGTATATTTTGTTCTTCGAACATTTTAAAAGAACTTTTATGCGCTGCTTCTCATAGAACGTGGAAGTATTTAAGTTTTATTCAGAAAAAGTTTACTTTTTAGAATTAAATTTTTTTTTATACAATGATATTATTAAGGCATTGGATGTTACAGATTTTTGTTCTAAAATTTTTGTGGCAACTGTGTTTATCATACTTCAATTTGCATTTAAAATACTTGAATTGCGTATAAAAGTGATTTTTCGTATTATATGACTTTATGTGCAATGAAAATATTCAAATAAACATCTGATGACGTTTTTGTATAACTGTACCAAATAATGAATACCGAAAAACATTTTGTTGACTTTATTAAAATTATACTTGTACGTATTTTATAGTGAGTATGATTCAAAACAATAATAACTTGAATTTCAAAACCGTTCATGAATGGACTTTAGATGCACAGTTGACAGTTACGAAATTTTGTTTAAGTAAGATATGTATTAAAAGCAACTACCTATTGAATCAAAACATAATATTAATGAAATTTGAAAGCATTAATCCAAGTCAGATCTTGTATATTGTACAAGAATTTGTGAAAAGATTGAGAATGCACAGTTCTGAATTCATTAGAATAGCTAAAACTATTAAAAAATAGCTTTGTAATAGATATAAAAAGTAACAAGCTGATATTTTTGTTTTATGTTCATTTTTTTGGAATTCAGTCAAAATTGTGTTCATTAAATGTTCGAAAAAAATATTTATTGAAAGATGGAATACTTGTAAAACTTCTATTCAGATATAATGGTTAGTAAATTGATAGTTGAATATTTTGGTTATGACTGCTTTACATCATGATTTAAGACTGAAACAGAAGCATCCATTTTTTAAATCAAATTATTAGTATCTTGTTAGCCACGGATCATAAATTCAAGGTTGTTATTATGGTACAATATTTTGTATTAAAATGATTACGTTTTTATAAAAATCCTCAACAAAATTAAATTTTGAGTTTTAAATAATTTACGGAAATAATAAAAATCAACTTTACATTGTATTGTACTGTAAAATGAAAATTGATTTAGAAAAAGATACAATGTTTCACAAATGAATTTTTCACTCATCTTCTTATACACCATATTTTTTTTCTGATCAAACATGGCTACTGATCGAGTATCGGTTATGTTTGAGTATTGCTTATATGAATTTCGATAACGATGCTATTGTCGTCAGAGTAATAAGGCACAGAATTTTTTTCTTCTGTTTTCGGTAAAGATTTTTTTTATACTTGAACACTCGGTGAGTGATCGAATTGGCATTGAAATGCTCTTAAGGAACAATCAGAAATGATTAACAATCAGTTATTGAACATTTTCGATTAAAAAATTTATATTATAACAAACAGTATCATTCATGAAAATAAAATACCAAAATATTTAATGTTCTTTTTGTTTAAAGACAAAAGAGTTTATTTATTGCTTTAAGGCTTATTCATTTTTTAGAAATCTATTAAAATTAGTGATAGAAATATATAGATATTTTTTTATAATTAATTATATTAAGTAATTAATATTCATATATAATTAATTTCTTGGGAATATTAGTCAATTTTTATTTTTAGATTAGTTATTGTTGATTCTACAAGTTTGTAATCTTAAGGTTTGAATAATAAGTATGAACATTTCTTAAATTCGTTAAAAACTTAATTTAAGATCAAGTATTAGTTGAAGTTTTTATAAAATATTATACCTGTAATGTTTAATGATTGATGTTTGTTCAATACTCAATGAATTTATTCTTTGCTGAGATTTTGTTAATTTATTTTAACGTATTATTTACTTGAATTACTAAAAAGAAACGTATGTAACATCAATTTTCATGTCTTTTCTTTCACTTATATTAACATAGCATCACTTATTTTAAAATGCCAATAAAATATGGTTGAGAGTAAATCTTAAGAGTTATTTCTTAATGTTTACATTAAATATTTTTTTAATTTAAAACGAAACAATTTTGTGAAATGAATGTAATAAAATTAAGTGCAAAAATATTTTATTTTACGGTACTGAGAAATGTGTATTGATAATGTTTCTTTGTAATTATCTAAAACGTATGATTGTAGATAATCTCTAATAATACAAATAGGTAATATATATTTTTCATAAAATATATTTAACATCTGGAAGGAATATTATATAGATTTATATGTGTTATTCAAATCTTAATATAATGGTTTTGTACAGTTTTTAATTATAAACATTTTTAATTTTAAAAATATTCAAGGACACCGTCAAAGTGTTTCAAGCCAGTATTAATTAAACTTTTTTATTTGTTTTTTTAAAATGTATTTAGAGAAATACATTCAGCTATGTATTTCAAATGGATTGTTTATATGTGTTGTATGCAAAAGCTCTATTTCCAATTTAATTGGCTCGTACCTTTTTCTCCTAACATGTTCGACATTTCACCACTTACAACTCTTGACGAACAAATTCATTTAATTCAATTCAAGTATGTACTCGGTACGTTCAATTTCTATTTGTTCACGTTATGTTAATCCTTTATCCGTGCTGTTAGAAACACCTGCATCCGTTATTGAAACCAGACAATATGCACAATATAAGAATAACAAGCTCCTCTATCTCTCTTCTTACAATGTAGCTGTGGAAGTAATCGAATTGGGACTGAGTGTTTTAACAAGTATTACAGCTATTCGCAGTTCTAAGTACAATTTATCATGTGGACTGCGATCGATTTTCTATTTTGTTCTATAGTTTATTTCAATTTGTAATAACAAAAGTTTCTTTTAATGGTATGTTTTTATTTATTAAATGGAACGTTTTATAAAATCATTTCAATACAGAAAATTGTCATCGAATTATGATTCCAGTTTTTTCTGTGTATATTTTAGCCGTAAGAGATAGTTGTAGTATTTTGTTGCATCTATTTTATCATTTTTGTCGTAGAAAAGTAAAAAATATAAGAAAAATGTAAAAAGCAAAAAGTATATTTTTGTGATTCTAATTTTGATATATTTTTGTTATTCTATATTTTAATATCCAATGAAAAAGTAGAAAACTGAAAGAATTGATCACAAGAATACAGTAAAATGCTGATGGAATCAAATGAATAAAAAATCAATATTTCACAATTTCATACATTTTTTTGGCAATGAATACAAATTAACAAGTTTCAGTTAAGAAAATAGACATTCGTTTATTATTCGACTATTGAGAATAAATGATATAAAAATGTTAGTAACATATTTTTTTTCGTTTTATTGAAGTGAATAGTGTTGGAATATCATAAAGTGAGTAATTGGGCGAGGTATGATCAAAACGTCTCCGGACAGATTGAATTTTAAATCTTTCTTTTTCTTTCTCTCTCTCTCTCTCTGTATAGAGATATATATTTATATTGAATGTAGGTTCTGTAAAAGTAATCCTTTTCAAGTAAAATACGTTATTATAAACCCTTTTTCCCTTTTTGGAAACACATGCTGTAGTTTTTTTTCCAAATCGTGTTCAGAAATTGTGCATTTTCCACTTTATTTCATTTCTGTTGTCAAATTACACTTCTTTCCTTAATATTCTGAGTTTTGGGAATAGAAAGAAATCAGTACATATATATATATATATATATATATATATATATATATATATTAAATGAGATGAATATATAGAAGTTTTGAATTAATAATTGTTATTTTTATTCAAAACTTGACAATTAATCATTTCATAGTATTGTGCAGGTGATTTGTCGTATTATATAATATCTGCTTGTTATTATTGCATTATTTGATTGTTTTTATAGAATTTTAGTATGCAAATTTTCCCATTTATATTTTTTTGTTCACTTTAATATAATTTGGACAAATTCATAATGTATAATCAACTATATTTCATTCATAATCGACGAAACCAATGAGAATTTTTTTAAAGTTAAAAAAAATGCAGGACATGAAAATATATACAAAGAAATAAAATAATCTTACAAAATGTTGATTCAAAATGGCTGACATTTCAGGCAGGCGTAGAATAAAGACAGATTATTACAATTCTTATAAAAGACTTCTATAAAAATTCACTATACGTTTTTAGTGATATCTGTCTGGGTGTTTCTTGATCAGAGTTCACATTTTTAGTGTTTTAGGTCGATTTGTTATGTCAATATCTTAGATTTTTTCTTCCATTTCTAGTTCTTAAAGCATTATCATATATATATATATATATATATATATATATATATATATATATATACATACACATATATATATATATGTGTGTGTGTGTGTGTATTATACAAGGTTGGAAACCCAATTTGAGAACAGATTACGTTATATAATGGTGACAGCAATACTAACCCTATTTCGTCGAGAATAATTTGAAGCCAGTTCAGATTCGCATTTTGTGCTGAAAATAACGTTCGGAAACAATCGACAAAAATGTTTCTGGAGTCGGTTAAAAAAAGAAAGCGGAATGGTACATATACATTTTTGTGCGTCTAGCAGCCATGACGTAATAGTTAAGATTCTGCTTTCCATTAAAGACTTACATAAAGAAGCCTCGATTTGATGTAGACGGATGTTGGAGAGAAAAAAAAGGATAAAAAAATCCTTTCCATCAGTTTCATTATTGATATGTTCTTTTGTTAACATCTTGTGATTCAATAGGTCTTTAGAATTTCAATGCACATATATAGAAGTGACATTTCGGTTCTCAGTCCACTTACTTTTTTTCTTTTTTTTATGTCAATAATCATTTTACATTCTGTTGGAACAAAGAAAAGACTTTCCGAATAATTTGTTTCATACTTATGAGAGAATTATTTTTTTAATGGGATACATTATTATTACTTTTTATTACTCAATATTGAGAATTAATTTAATGTGGTTGAATTTTTAATAATATTTTAATTCAATTTCCATAATATGTCAAATAAAAAATATCAAAAATTTAATAATTAATTTTATTTATTATATATCTGTATATAGTCTGTTTAAACAATATATTATTTAGTATATATATATATATATATATATATATATATATATATATATATATATATATATATGTGTGTATATACATATATATTTATATATATATATATATATATATATATATATATATATATATATATATATATATATATATATATGTACACATACATATATGTACACATACATATTCATCCATATGCATACATCCATCACCACATCTGCATAATGTGTATATTGTAATATTTAATACATATTATAATTCTTTTTGATTAATAATTTCTATCTTTTTTTCAGGTAAGTTTTCTATGATTTGGATTCTTTTAGTACGGTAAGAGATAATTATTATTTTCCTTTATTGGATAATAGATGTTTATAAATTGAAGAAATTAATATATAGAGATATTCAGACAGTATAGTTTGTAAGAATTGACATACATAATATGTAAAATTTGATTTATTTGTTTAACGAAGATTAAATGTACATTGTAGTTACTGCCAATATGGAAACCTTTCTGTTAGTGAAATATTTCTTTATTAGTGAAACATTAATATTAATGAAACAAATAAGTAAAAGCGTTTTAATTTTTTGATTTTTTGAAAAATACAGGATCAGTAACCTCAATTTACTTAAAAACAAATTGTTGGTCGATCTGAAAGAGTGCTTTTCAAACTGAGTTCCGCGCACATAAAGTTCCGCACAATCATTTCATGGTTTCCGCGAGTGAAGGTTAAAATTCAAAAGAATTTTCCAAGAAAAAATTTGAAAAGCTGAAAATTTAAAATAGTTAATTCTGCGTATTTTTTTTTAAAATTTATAATTTTAAGGTTCCGTGAGTCGACAAATTTTGAAAATCACTGATCTAAAATATGTGAATGTAAAGCGTGTTATGTTAGTATTTTATCAGAAAGGTTCATATAATTTTCGAATGACAGTGTACAGAAAATATTAAACCAATTATGATACATTTCTAAATTACTATATCACATTACATAGGTAAAATTGTAATTGTGACAGTTTAATGGGTTATTATGTTTTTGACAGAAAAGTAGATAGAAATAATTGAACATGATGTTTATATAATAATGGAAGAGAAATTTAAATAATAATAATTGAATATTTTTTTTAAGTTTAGTTCCATATTTAAAATAAAATATAATTTTGTCAATATATTTCTGTCAGATCCATAATATCACATTTTATCCAGATTTTTTAACGGATTTAATTTTTTTCTCTTCCTTTATTCTTCTTGGTTATACTTATATTCTTCTCTTGTACTTCTACTTCGGGATGTATGTATCATTAACGAGTATTTACGTTGTTTTATTTTTTCATATGTTCTCTCTTTCTAATTTATTTTTTTGTTTATAATTTAAATATCGAGGCTCTGAGAGCATGAGATGATACGCATCCGTGCGTGTTTAATCCACTGATTTCATCAGTGGTAGCCTTCAAGAATAAAATTAAGAAGAAAATTAGTAAAAACTAACGTATTTGTTCTTTTTTGGAATCTCCGTCAAAAGATTTGCCGCCTAAATAGGTGTACCTGGAATTATTATCGTTGTATTGGTTGATCGAAAAAATATATATCCAACGTTATATTTATCCAATTATTATGACAAAATATTTTTGCAAATAATGCAGTTATTGGTAAAAATTAAAAATCTTAAACTTATTCCAACTAGAAATTTTTGAAAAATTTTATATGGAAAAAGGAAGTTTCTTTTATCACATGCCCCTTAATTGCTTTAATAAATGCAGTTCATAAATGTAGATAAAATTGAAAAATAACAAACTTTATGACAATTGGATTGTATGTTGTATCTAATAAATTATTTTAATTTTTAATTTTAGTAGTTGGATGTATAGAATATATATATATATATATATATATATATATGTATATATATATATATATATACGTATACATACGTACATATATATATATATATATACACGTATACATACGTACATATATATATATATATATATATATATGTATATATATTACTATTTTTGAATTATGGATTTTGCTACACTACTGTATGCACGTTGATAAAAGACTATTGAAACAGAGATGTATAGAATGGACACAATAGCAATTTTCTATGTGAACTTCATATAGCGTTGACCTACTTAGTTCAAATTCTCCTGAAAGATATTGCTCCTTATGTAAATAAGTACTATAAAAATGATTTTTACTTTTGTATTTTGTATCTTAATTCTTAATTAGAATGCGGTCACTTATTGTTTTAAAAATCAATTTTAGTTTTTTAATAACTTCCTTTTAGTTTGAAATTTGTCAGTCATTTTTCACAACTAAAACTCTTTTAAATATATTTAAAAAAGTATTTTATACGTAAAATATTAGAATTTGTGTAAAAAAGTATGTTTGTTTTTTATAATATTGGTATGTTGTTTTATGGATTTGTATTACATTTTTAAGGTGTAATTTCTTAAAATTGATTTTAATGCCATATGAATTCAAAATGTTTATATTTTGATCCTGCATAGTCTGATATATTTTAAAATTGTGACACATTTTTAAATCTGTGTAAATCATTTGCAGTATAATTATAACATTATTTGTAGACCACAGTGGCTATTATTGCGACTCCTGCGATAATGTACTTTTTATGATTTTATGATAAATTATATTTTTCATTATTCATAACATATGAGAATTTTGTAGAGTTATTATGAAACTATCGAAAAAATGTTATAAAGTTAATAAACTAACTTAATGATATGTCACAAAAAGTATCAAATCTGTTTATTGTTAATATATAGTAATATATATATATATATATATATATATATATATATTTATATATATATATATATATATATACAGATTGGCGAGATGAAGTTTGTATTTTGTTCCCTATTATAACACATCAAAATCAATTATTAAAATTCGTTGGTTGTAAACTAATTATATTTCATCTTAGTTTGGCATGTCTGTTCACATTTACTGTAAATGTTTGTTTTCAATTATAAATTTATTTAATTTCAGGTATATTAAATTTCTCTAAGACAGTTACCTGTTTTCTATTTATTAGTGAAGTACGTACGTACCGATTAATTTATCTTAATTACTTAAGTGTTTCCAAGAAATGTGATTTTCGGTTATATAGAAGTGAATGTTTAGAACTTATATTTGTATCGACTGTATTTTATGGAATATATGACATTATAATGGATTATAACTTATACATATTTATTGTATGTAAATGTATCTGTTGTTTTCGAATAATCAAAATTTACACATACATATATTTGTAAAGAAAATGATGTAGACAATATATATATATTTATATATGCGTCTGTGTATGTATGTATGTTTGGTAATACAAGAACACAGCATAAATATCTACATAAATACACACATATGCATATATATAAATATATATATATATATATATACAAATACATATATATATATATATATACATATATATATATATATATATATATGCATATGTGTTACGTATTCAGGGTGTTTCAGTGAATAAATGTATTCAATCCTTTCGATTTCATTAATTTATGAATCATAGAAACATATTTTTTGGAATGGTATTTATATATTTATGTGAATTTTACATACAGTTTAAAATAATTAGTAGGTGAAGATATCTTCATGAAGTCATAAAAATTGGGAATATAGGTAGTAATTTCGTGACATCGTTATTTGAGTATTAAACTCAATGGGGTATAAGTGAGTAGAATTTTAAATATTTCATTTTCATATCATGTTATTCTTTATATATATATATACATATATATATATATATATATATATATATATATATATATATATATATATATATATATATATATATATATATATATAGATAGATAAATGGGAAAGCAGTATAAATGTGAAGGAAATGATGTAGTGACGTTTATACATAATATTTTAGAAATTATTTTGTTTAATTTTTTCTAAATATAAGATCTTACATTATATGGCATAACTTAACATTCCAAATTGTGTTAATAATCAAACAAATCAGTTGGAATAGTGTAATTGTAAAAAATCTAATTTTGTGTACATTTTTTCATCTGCATTGAAAAATAAAAATAATATATTGTTTAACTTTTTATTTCTTGATATTTTTTTTGCAATTATAGTAAATTCAAAAAAAGTTTTTTCGATAAAGTTTTCTATAGATACTAATTTTTGGATTATCTTTTTTTCCTATTCATCAAATATATATGACTAAATGTATACAAAATCGCATAAAAACTCGTAAGTAAAGATAATTAAGTAATAGTTTCGAACCAGTGCAGCGTTTAATCAAATAAAAACAAAATTTTAAATAATCTTCATAGTAATTTTGTGTATTGTGTACAGAATCGTTTCTAGGTCGGACATATTTAGAATAAAATTCAAAAGGCAATAAATTGAAGTATTTTTCTAAAATTATACATATATATATATATATATATATATATATATATATATATATATATTCTGTTCTTAAAGTAAATACACACAATTTTCTTTTATCATATTTTCTCCAATATCTGCAATCTTATTGGAATAATTCGATTATCTTCGAAATAGCTCATTCATTTGAAACGCTCGTTTTTCAATGTTTTCAACATGTACTTTACTTTGAAATGTAAGTTGATTTTCGTGTCAGTGAAATTAAGTTTAACGAAACAGGAACTCAAAAAGATCGTTACTAGGGTAATAATTTTAATCATTCGCTTTTCATTCAACATCACTTGTATGCATGTATATATATATATATATATATATATATATATATATATATATATATTCCCGTTAATTGGAAAAGAAAATGATAGAATCTTTTTCATAGCGTAATTTGTTCGTCTATTGCGTTCTTTGAATACGTTTTTTCTTTGATATTTAATGAAGTGTATATTTAGTCATGTTTCCCAGCATCATTTTCTGTATGGAGTTTTGCAGTTATTAAATGTAATTTTCTGTAAAATAGAAAACATTTATGCGAACAGTTTTTGGTTTGGGAAGCGAGTTAATTACGTTTTTTAAACTGAAATGCGTAACGTTGCCATGTAACATAAATCACGTAACGAATTTTAGTCATTAAAACTATGTTTTGCTTCCATTTTTCAAATTTGATTGCGCTGTTTGTTAGTTTCACATTTTTTGTAATAGTTTTTTAATATTAGCGTTTTTTGTATGATTTTTTATTGTTGTAATTTAGTTATGTCCATCTCATATTAGTTTCTTTCTTTCTTATAATTATCAATTATTGAATATTGATGAAAACACTTGAGTGATGTGTAGAGTTCAATTCATTTTTAAAAATAAATTTAGCCCCACTTTTTAATTTGTACTAAATATTTCGCAATGTGTCATAAATTTAAAATTGAATGTAGCTGAAAATAGCTGATATATTTTTATAGTTGAATTTATAAAACACTTTTAATTATTATAATCGAATTATAAAGAAAACAATTTTAGTAAGTTAGTATTTTATTATTGTATTAGTATATAATTTATATCATATGCTTATATATGTATATATATATATATATATACATATATATATATATATATATATATATATATATATATTTGTGTGTGTGTGTGTGTGTATTTATTCACTTTATTATGTTATAAAAATTTTACTCTTGAAAAGGAATAAAATTCGAATGTGGTAATAGACATAGAGTAAGAAAATTAGGCTAACACTTCTCAACTGAAAGTCTTGAGTTTGTACGGCTATAAATTTTGCTACGTGCGTTTTTGTGTTATCATGTTACAACATTACTCACTTTTTGTTCACTAAAGCAGATCATTAATTTTGTCAAAGCGTCCCTTAAACGTTCCAATTTGTTGTTTATAATTATTTATTTTATGATAACTTTGGGTTACAATTTATAATAGGGTTACAATTTATAATGGCATAATGTTTTTCAATAATACATAAAAATATACATTATTACTTTTTTCTATATTTGTTATGACGGTGTCTTGAATTTTGTATTTATTTTTTCATTTTTATATATCAAATTATTTATAACATTGTTATAACGTATATTGTTTTTTAATAATTATTCTATCCAAAAATAGTCATCTTTTGATGGTGTGCAACAAAATAGCATTGGTTACACTTTTTTTAAAAGTACATTTCAATAATAATATTTAACTAAAAA
>CM068317.1:27600000-27602500 GCA_034766995.1 Acanthacorydalis orientalis
TTTAACTGCCAGTAGTTTTAAAAAATTACAATAAATTGCATATTATTAAAATTTAATTGTTTGATTATTTCTTTGTATTGTTATTTACTAATGATAAGAATTTAGGTGTCGAAAATTAAATTTTTTGTTATATTTGTTCGGGTACAGTTATATTGACGTCGGAGATTTTTTATTTGGTTAACATTAACATTTTTCACTAAAATAGCTAGTTTCTCTTTTCGTTCGACAAATAACTCAGTTACTTTTTTTTTTATTTAATATATTGGATAAATATGAAATTATAATCTTTATAAAAGATATATGACAAAAGATATTATTTAATTATCATATAAATATGTAGATTCATCACTGTAACTACAAGCAACAGGAATAAAAAATAGAATATTAATAAAATATACAATAATAAAAATTTACTTAAAGTTAAATAAATCTTTATTAAACATACATACATACATATATATATATATATATATATATATATATATATATATATATATATATATATATATATAGTGTTTAGTTTGTTTTTTGGTTATGTAATTAGAAAAGAAAGAAAACACTCAATTGAAATCCAACTCGATTCATATATATATCTATAAGTTGTTATTATCCATTTATTATCCATCTTTATTCATTAAGTTTAAGTTCTGCCTTTTTTGCTATTTATGTATTAAACCACATTATTAAATAACTTATATTTTAATTATTTTTTAAAATCATTATGAATAAGATTTAGGTTAATTAGTTAATTTCCCTTATCTGATATGTATAAATTAGAATTATATATAAGCAGATTTTGTCATAAAATGCAAAAGAAATAAAAAACTATATATATATATATATATATATATATATATATATATATATATATATATATAGAACAAACACACACATTTATATATATATATATATATATACACATATATAGATACATAAATAAATAAATACATATATATATATATATACATAGATAAATAAATAAATTCATATATAAATATATATATATATATATATATATATATATGTACAAATGTATAGTTACCTTTTTTATGTGATCATTATTGAGTGGTTAATAATATTAAGTCAAAAATATTTCATAATATATGATATACGTTCATAATTTGTACAAAATGTTATGGAGAAAGTGGACGTACATTTTTTTCACCAATGCAATAAAGAGTGTAATTGTAAAATGTACATTGTTATATGAAATGAAGTATTATATAATGTTTATAAATCATGCATTACTACTATTGAATGCTTAAATAACGATCAAGGGATTGTACAAGAGCATCAAATGATTTAATGCAAATGAATTATTGAGCGAATTGTGATGAAAACATGTACGTAGTCACGGTATATGGTAATCTTGCAAATCGCACAAATTGCATTCTCTTTAGTTGACTACATTTTTATATAAAAGATGAATTTTTCAACCATTTTTTGTATATAAATAATAAATATAAATTTACATATAAATGATAAAATTGTGATGAAAAATATTAAAAATATTCATGTGCATATATATATATATATATATATATATATATATATATATATATATATATATATATATATATATCTGTTTGTACGTGCTCATGTATGAATGTACCGCGTGGGATTATGTATTTATATTAAAAATAACTGCACCCTGCGACACACATTTGTTCAAGCGTATTATGTTTGGTAACATTTAATGTATTTTTAAATAACCGAGATGTTTACATGCGAATCTCGGGTAAACAGAAATGTTAATAACTCGTCTACGCATTTCAAACTCTGTAATTTCGTATACAAATATTTTCACGTTTTTTCATTCATGATGAAAGCGTTCGAACAAATAAAAATAAAGTCGATATTATCCCCGAAGCGTATCGAGTTCGAAGTGAGTTGAATATTCTGTGAATATTATTGAAAGCAGTATTGAAATTAAGTTTTTATCTTTATATATATATATATATATATATATATATATATATATATATATTACCAAATAAAGTTGCTATTTATGTTCCACAAATTGGTAATGATATTTTTAGCATTATAAGATGTTTTATTGGAACTTATTTCTGTATGAGAATACATAATATCTTTTGGTAAAGTATTGCGTTCGTAAAAGTTAAAATTAGATATTTCAGTTATAAATGAATTTTTGATATTATTCGTAAGAGGATTTACTGTTTAGTGGAATATAATCTAAGTATGTGCGTTTATATCATTAATAAATGGTAGTTGTTTTTAATCGAGTTTTTATTTAATTAATTTTTATGTTATGTTATATTTCTTATTTTGTCATTTGGTCATATTTTTAGAATTTTAAATTATTTTTTATAATGTTCATTAATTGATTGAAAAAGAAAATTAAATCAACTGTTAAGACTAGAAATATTTGATTAGATTTGATATATTTAGTGTAAAATTCTTTCTTTATTGATATTTAGAGTATTGTTAAAATCAAAGCTTGTTTCTTTCAAGAGAATTACGTTGTTAAAAAAAATGG
>CM068317.1:27605000-27612500 GCA_034766995.1 Acanthacorydalis orientalis
TTTTATTATTTTCTAATCAGTTGCATATTTTCCATCATTATTCACGACCTTTTGTCATTTATTATTTAAATTTTCAATTTCTCTCTTATAAAAATGTACTGGCTGTGATAACAAATATAATTCGAACTGAACTTGAACACCACTGACATTTCGAAATTTTATTTCTGAGGGAATATTCCATAGATCTAAGTAAACGATAATCCGATGGCACAATATCGGGTGAATATGGTGGATGTGGTAAAACTTCCCAGTTAAGCTGCTTTATTTTTCTTGGGTTATTTTTGCTTCACGAGGTTTGACATTATGTTGCAGTGTGACGCGTTTTCTGTTGACCAGAGCTGGTCGTGTTTTCAACAATTCGTTACGTAACCGTTCTAATTGTTGATAATAAACATCAACGGTAATTGTTTCACTCGGTTTTAGTAACTCAAAATGAATTATGCCAATGCAATCCCACTAAACGCACAACAGCACCTTTTTCAATGTCAGGCCCGGTTTAGATATGGGTATATCCGCTTCAGTGAAAGGCATTGATTGGAGCTCTTCAAGTTGCTGTATAGGACTCGTTTCTCATCACCAGTGATGATTTTGTCAAGAACTGGATCATTTCGTTACCTAGTCAATAACGATGTGCAAATTATTCGTCGCTGATCTTTGTATTCGAAAATTGATATGGAACCCAAATGCCTTCCCGATTTCAAGACGATGTTTTTGCGCTATCGACCAAGTGGTCACAAGTATGTCAGTTATTTCCTGCACAGTCAATCTTGGATCCGACTTAATCAGTGATTTTAAAGCATCGTTATTGAATTCAGCAGATCGCCCACTGCAAACAATATCAGATAAGTCAAAATCATCACTGGGAAATTTTCTGAACCAATGTTGTCACTTATTGACCCTCAGAACGTCCCAGTAGATATCACACTTTTTTGTTATTGCAGTTGTTGCGTTAAATCCAGGTTGAAAATGAAACAACATACTATGACGTATGTGTTATTCCGAAGACTAGTAGTCCGCCATTTTTTTTTAAATATTAGAAATATTTTTTGTTCAAAACAATAAATACACAATCTGTTTTACAATATACGACAACAAACTGAATCTAGTTTATTTATTAAAAAAATTGACGTTTTATGGGTACTCCTAAAAGTATGTTAAATATGTTTTTTTTTCTTGCTTATACGCATGCTATCATTTTGATGTATATAATTTCTTTATTATGATTTGCAGCAAGTCAGATATTAGTGAACTAAAGTTGTCTTTATCAATTTAGTTAACAAGTAATTTATTATTTCATTACTATAATGTTTATAAATTAAAATGGTCATGAATTGTACACTTTGTACATTGAGGTGATACTATTATACTCGACAAAACATATTATTTCAATAGGAAGGAAGCAATTTCTTTGAAAATTTAAAATACATATAAAATATAACAAATATTGTGAGTTCACTGAAAAAAATCGCTATATCTTTTCTCTAAATATCATAAATGAATTAAAAATTGATAATTTTGTTTAGTAATATCTCTCTCTCTCTCTCTCTCTCTCTCTCTATATATATATATATATATATATATATATATATATATATATATTCTTTTTTTTGCAAAATATTGACTTGTTAGCTAAAATTCTAAACGAAATTATTGACATTTATGTCACTTCATAGTGTTGAATGTTCTATTGTTTTACTACAAGAAATTATAAATATTTGTTTATTACTTATTTGGGAGATTTAAACGATTAGACTTTTTTTACAATGTTTGAATTATCAATGCTGATTAAAAATTATTAAAACATTAAATTTAAATGTCTTAAACGATAAAAGTATGTGTAGTTACAGAAAGATATTTTAATAAAACGTAATATACGTGCAGATATTTAATAACAAACACAATTAAAATTATTCTTCAATAATTTTTGTTATTGCTGAATACTTTATTTATTTTTACTCATTTTTTAATCCCGTATTTTTTCTGTTGTCAGTTTCAATATTGTATGTTTTTTCACTTTGTTATGATTAGTAAAATGTTTTACATGAGCTAAAATCAAGTATATGTCTACTTTCAGAATATCATAGGTCTATATATTGTTGAGAATATTGAGAGAGTCAAAAAACGGCCATTAGTTCATGTTATTTTTGTAGAACAACATACATTTCGTTTTTATTTATTAAAATGTTTTATGAATATACGTAATAAATCCGATTATATTTTCTGATTACAGTAACTGAGTTTTAAAATGATGAAACGGAAGTTTGTAGAAATGATGTGTGTGTGTGTGTTTTTTATTATTAAATTAATACGTATTTATAATAAAAATATTATATTTTATATGTTAATAAAATAAATAAACTTACTCTAAAATAAACTCTATTTTCATTATAGATCAGTCTGATTTTAGATATAAAAAAGTAGTATATAATTAAATTAACATTTCTTTGTATTATTTTAAATTATGAGATCAGTACCGAAT
Organism: Acanthacorydalis orientalis; assembly: GCA_034766995.1. Lineage (NCBI taxonomy): Eukaryota > Metazoa > Arthropoda > Insecta > Megaloptera > Corydalidae > Acanthacorydalis > Acanthacorydalis orientalis. The sequence goes on from CM068317.1 coordinate 27,607,480, forward strand.
TTTTTATACAGTAAAGACGATTATTGCGTATCTTCTTCTTTTCCAAGAAATTCGATCACATATCAAATAACATTGACTGTTTATTAAATTCAAACATGAAGGAAGTATATATATTTTTTAATATTTCATGAATTTACTAAGATGTGTATTGACGTGGGTGGATTGTATTATATCTCGTCAGATCATATGTATGTATATATATATATATATATATATATGTATATATATATATATATATATATATATATATATATATATATATATATATATATATGTATGTATATATATAGACATGATAATAATACTTCAAAATTCTCTTTTGATATCCACATTGCAAGATATGAAAGTATCATTTCTTTTCTTTGTTTAATAAAACCTAATCTATATTTATTTCGACATCTAATGTTGACACCATTTCCCAGCGCTTCCACCATGAACAATGAATTATTCATGTAGCCTAGTAAAGGTAGGAAGAGATCATCTTATATGTTATAAAGTGTTAAGTGTACCTCTTTCTTTAATGCACTTCGAATGAATATGCTCTTTCTCGTCTAGATTGAGCCAATCGTTGTGGACGCGTTGTATAGCGTCGGTTTTTAGTTAATGAGTATAAAATTTATACACTGTCTGAATGTGTTGTATGTTAAATAACGAATATTGTACCGTTTTCGTGTGCTGTTCGACATTCAGTGTGTTTTTGTATCAGAATGTATATACAATGTAGTCAGCTTTAATGGAACAACAGTAGTAGTATATCCTTTTAGAGACTAAAACAACGTTTTTGAAATTTATTATAACTAGTTAGGGCATAATGGCCAACGATTAATTTTATTATTTTTTTCAAAAAACTGAAATTTTGAACTTGAATTTAAGTGGCAATTTATCTAGCCTTAAAACTTTTTGTTTTTACACGAAGTTTCAAGCGAGTTAATTCTAAGAGATTAGCGATTAATTATTAATTTAATCGGTATGTGACACATGATATCATACTCTCATTGTAATGTGAACACGAGCTACTTACGTTATAATTGTGAATACTTAGGCTACTATTTGTTTGTGCTTTATTTGTTTTTAATGCATAAAACATTTATGAAATATTGTAAAGTAATTTAGAATATTACTTATTTTTATAGTTATTAATTATAAAAAAAACGACTCGCATTGTGCAATTGTTTCGTGTTAGTAATAATGAGAACCGAAGTAGTTAAATATTTTAGAAATCAAGCATTTAAGTATCATACAATAAAAGTATCTACGTAGTAATATATTAAGTCTTTTTAAACTAAGAGGCTTTGCCCCCTACTCGCTGCGCTCACCAACCCCCGGACCCGCTGCGGTCGCCCACTTGTCAATTATAAGCCTGTACATGTAATCGAATGAAACAATAAACATATTTTTTAAAACTCATTTATGTCTATATAATCACTATCGCAGACAGATTGCAACGTTGCTTTTTTATATATGAGATAAACATATTTCGGTACCATAAAATCTCAACATCATAAATGAATAAGTCGACGTCATCGAATTTTTTATGGATAATTTTGATTATATATATATATATATATGTATATAGAAAGATGTAAATATTTGCAGAAAACTTGAATAACAAGTTTATTTCTGTAAATGATTCATGTTACAATAACATTGCTAATTATCCATAATTACTATAACAATCATTTACTTATTTGTTAATAATCGTATAAAAAGAATTAAATAGTAATGTATTATATGTAATTTGTTAACAGTTTTAGCACTTATGGTGGCAAAGGTGTACATTATATAGAGTATAATACTTCTGTCAAATACTCAATATATTATATTGAGCATTTGATAGAAGTATTATATATATATATATATATATATATATATATATATATATGTATATGTATATATAAATTAATTTTATAAACAATGATGGAATCGCTATCGAAATGTAGTTGTCGACATGTCCTTAAACCCCAAATAATCAATCAATCAGTTATCTAAATACCTATAAGGAATAATCAAAAATGATCAATAATAATTTATTGAATATTTTTGATCGTTTTTTTTTATGATTTATGGGATGAGAAACTCGTGAAAAAAATTAAAAAAATATTACTTACTTTCATGAGTATATACATCATAAATTTGATACGAGGTATATTTTTAAAAATATGCTCATCGTTTTATGTTTAAACAGTATTATTAAAATCAGAGTTTTTTTTTTATTTTTAGGAAAAAAATTAAAAACTGATCATCTGACTACATTTTAATTAAATCATAATAGTAGTATATTTTTAATTAACAATTAAAAAACACGTTAAAAAAGTTAGTATATATATTTCAAGTAAAAATATATAGATTTTATATACAGTATTGTCATCATTACCATAAATTTGTAAAATATAATTACATTATTTTGTTTTTAATTAATGTTAAGCAAGATTGTGCTGAGAGTAAAGAGTATATATATATATATATATATATATATATATATATATATATCATAATCAGTAGTGTTATTGATAAACTCAAGCATTACATTCCTTAATTCCGCCCTGTTTTCCTTGAGACTTTGTAAAGATTGATTTTCTGTGACAGAATTGTTAGCTCTATGAATAATCCTCATTTCCGTGAAGGGCCAGAGGTTTTATGTCAGGGTGTACTCCTTTAGTGGAATACGTGTTTGAAGCTGTTTTTGTTAATATATTGGGCTTCCTGTGAGTTGATTTCATAACATGAATAATGAACTTTATAGAAAATAAACAGTGATATGACATGAAAAATGTTATTCGATAACTTGTTTTAGAATTAAAAAAACATTGAAATAAATTCTTTCTTTTCTTTTAAGAAATGTTTTCGTATATATTCTTATTTTTGAGTATTTTTGCATATTTTAATTAATTTATGTTTTTTTTTTAGTGTGAAAGATTTTTTTATCGAAAAAGTGTTATATAGGGGTGATTCAGTTTAGACTTCTACGTGGAAGTATTAAAAGGGGGTACAGGGATTAAGAAAGTAATGTTTTTTTTATTTAGTATTTTCGTTCAATTTAATAGTAAAATACAATTGAATTAAAATATTAAATGGAGGATAATATGATTTTTTTTAATTTCTACGTTTTTTTAATACTTTCGTGTGGAAGCCTAAGTTGAATCACCTATATTTATCCTAAATTATATTTTTGATTTTGATTGACAAATAAATTATTATTTAAAACATTCAGTGGTGTATTCATATTATTAAATGATATTAATGCTGGTTAGAACGCTACCTAATTCATCTATCTGTATATTCATATATGAATGATGTTCAGTTCAAATTAAATGAATGTGCTGTAGAATAACTGTTATCAAAAATATTACTATATTCGGTTTGAGTAAATTGCTATATTTGCATATTCAGGATTGTGTTAAGTATAGCCTAGGTATTGATCATGTACTAAATTTGTTAAAATCACTGCCTCTTTTAGTAGTTCTGCTGTAAATTATCTTTTTAGTTTCGTGTAGGTGTAGACTCTTTATGTTTTTATAAGTCAAGTTGAACGAATTAATTTATGAAAAAAAACATTACGTACCCGTAATAATTACCGTTGTTTATATTTGAACATACTTTATATGCTATACTATGAATCACTTAAAATAAAAAAATCATTCATGAAATGAAAAAAAATACCTTATTCATTTATTTAGTATAAATATATGTAAATCACTATAGAAAAGCCGTTATGTGACGGATTTTATTATTTTTATCCGTACTTTTCAGCTGCAGTAACTTAATAAATTCATCAAAATGAAATTAAGTCTAATAAGCTTATTTTTATACATTATCTTCTCTTTCTCTATTTAAATATTACATTTACATACGTACGTATATACGTGTTGTACAGTGTATGAACTGTATCTAAAACGCGTGATGTCGAATAAATTCAAAGATAATTTGCTCGTTTCATATTAAACAAATACACTCTTCAAGCTTGATAATTCTAGTCGTATGTTAAAAGCTCTCGGGCGGGATATTCAGAAAACAGAAATGATATTAGTTCATTTATTCAAATGAAATAAAGGATGTTCTACGTGAAAGAGTTTTAACATCGGATACTGGTTTATTCGTTCGCAGATTAAATGATTATCTGCATTAAAATTAACATATAAAACTGGCTTGGTAAAATGTTCTGTTTTGCTACAGTTTTTATAGATTGATGGAAATAGATAGGAATGATGTTTTTCAATGTCAAAAAATTAAATTTTTTATATTTATAGTAAGGATATTTTATAAAAATATATTTTTTTTTCTTTCTGATGATGTTCGATTTTTGGTTGATTTTCATTTCTGATTTTCATTCTTTATATAGTTTCCCAGTTAGTGCACACATAGATATATTTCAATAAAATTTCTTTTTTTATAGAATTGATTTTTTTATGAAGGGATTGTTGATATATAGGAAATTTATATGATGTTACTTGTTGGATAAATTTTGCAAAAAAAAATGCTATTTTGATTATGAAAACGTGTGAAATTTCAAAAAGTATTCAGTATTTGTATTATTTAGTAATATTCTATCATGGAAATGTAGAATGAACTATTTTTTTAAAAAAATGAGTTAATGCCTTTTCAGAATATTTACTTTTTTTAGAAGTCAATGAGATACATTTAATTTCACTGTTTACTATTTGTTTCAAATGTTTATAGTGTTGAAAAAATCATAAAATTGTGGCTACATATAGTAAAAAAATATTATTATTAAGGATTTAATTTTTTAGAGAAAGGGATTTACTTAAAAGAATCTATATATTTCCGTGAAGAGATAAATTTCTTCATTATATTAAGATTATTCAATTGGAAAACCGTGTGTAAACGTTTGTGATCATATTAATTAAATACATCTGAATTTGTGATTAGAAATACCATTAAATTTTTTACTATGAAATATTAGTACAGAAATAAAAAAATGTGTGTTAATTATAAATAAATGTTCAAGAAGAATTTTGAGTGTTAAAAATTCGTTATAAATAAGTAAAATATATATTAATTCA
>CM068317.1:27617500-27630000 GCA_034766995.1 Acanthacorydalis orientalis
CGCAAATATTTATAGCAGTAAAACTTAATACAGATTCCGGAAATTACTAGCAGAAAATGGCTGAAATCTAAACTTCTTTCCTTATAGTTCATATAAACATTTTCTACTAGAAATTATATTAAATTTCTCGCCGATGGACCAAAGGCTTGTGGTTAGTTTATATATTACAAAGATTATTACATCTTTTAAAACTGTGTATCTCACTTTATCACCCACACAGCGTTAATGAAAATCATATGACTATATTCTGTGTGCAGCGTCGTTTTGTTATCATATCTTATATACATACACAGAGGAATACACGCATACACATACATATATATTATACATTTGTACACCGCTGATGTTGATAGCTTGCGTTCGGGAGCGCTCTGAAACAGTCGAACGATAGACGCCGCGTTGTGCACACGTCACTTCGGCATTCGTCGCGACGCTTTTGTAACGCGCGTCTCTCAACGTACCGCTTTCGACGTTTCGATTCCGATTCTTAAGTGAACGTCATTCGATTTCTCCTGTAGTTAATGAAGTGTCTGCTCGCATTATTTACAAACCTCTAAATATTTTACGTGTAAGTTAACTATTTTAAAAGTCGACGAATGTGTGTTTACTGGTAGTATTACTGAATTATTTTTTGGTTTAGTTTTCAAACATGAATTTAATGAATGTCATATATATATATATATATATATATATATACATATATATGTATTTATATACATATATATGTATTTATATACATATATATATATATATATATATATATATATATATATATATATATATATATAATGAACAAAAAAGTGATACAAATTGAAAAATATATTTTTTTAGACATCAGTTTAAAGATTCCTATTTCTAAAAAAAATAAATTTTCTTATCAGTTATTCTAACTTAATGTTTCTTATAATTCTTCAATACCACTAGTGACATTTTTTATGTTATTGTTAGTGTGAGGTATATTTTTTTAGGCTTTATTTATTCCGAATTTTCTTGATTTGGGTTATTTTTTCTACTTTTCTTGTACTTTTTGCATGTGTGGTGAGATGAGGTGATGAACACATCTATGGAACGAGCAGTATATTTACAAATATTTTGTAGTTTTGTTAGAAGAAATGATATGTGTACGAATGAAATCAATAAAAAATCATTTTTTTTATAACTATACATATATATATATATATATATATATATATGTGTGTGTGTGTATATATATATACATATAAATATATATATATATATATATATATATATATATGTATATATATATATATATATGTATATATATATATATATATATATATATATAGATAAACAAATATATGTTTATATATATACTATATATATATATATATATATATACATATATAAAACGAAATATGATTTGATTATTGCTTTATTTAAATGTAAAATATTTTATAAATTTCAATTTTAATTTGAAAACGTCGTTTTGTAGGTTAACATGATAGCCAATTGATTATAAGTTCTTTATTTATAATTTTTTTTTGATATAAAATGAATTATTGAAATAAATAATTATTGTCAATTAATATTTTTCAATAATTTGTTATTGTATATTGCTTGTATAATTTTGTGTGTGTTAACAATTATAACTATAGTCGTGTTTTTCTCAAATCAGGGTTGTATATATATATATATATATATATATATATATATATATATATATATATATATATGTAAATATAATGTAATAATCATGGAACAAGTGTAGTTTTTTAACAAATAATTTTGTTAAAAGAGTTGATTAAAATTATAAAGGAATATATTTTTATTTTTAAACTTTTTACGGTACTTTATTTGTGTTGTATGTATAACTTGCATTATTTATAAAAATAATTTAATTTGGTTTTAAATACATTGGCACCCTTTTATAAAAGAAAAAAATAAAATTGTATAATCTGTTCTTTATTTTGTTTGTATTTTAAAGTTGTTTTTAACTTTTAGAAACATTGATTTTTAGATAAAGTTATATATATTTAATTGCATGCGTTTCTTTTTTGTAATAATGAATGAATTATTTAAACAATTCTTTTTCATATTTAAGAATAGCTTTTTACTATTTCATGTTTGCTAAAAAATACCCTTTACTTTTATTAAATATATTTTTTTATTATATTTCCTTCTGTCATGCTTTTGTCATGTGTGAAGTTCGTACTGAATAAACTTTTATTATGTTCTTTAATTGAAATATTGTATAAAATTGAATTCGTTTTTTTAAAACATTGGCATGCATCTTAGTAAGGTAGTTGTTTAATTAAGATCAATTTAGTTGAAACTGTTGTATTTTTTTTTTAATGAATGGTAATTATAACAATGTATCTAATTATGATACGAACGGAGTTGATTGATTAAGTATATATATATATATATATATATATATATATATATATATATATATATATATGTATGTATGTATATATATACATATATATATATATATATATATATATATATATATATATATACATAAATACATACACATAGTAATTTTCAATATTAAATTAAATATTTTTTGAGTTCCAGTTTCTGTTCATGTCAATTTATCTATTTTCTTATGTTAAAATCACTTAAATGTATATATTTACAAAAATATTATATATTAATATACTCAATTATTAAAGTATTTTCAGCTTTGTCGAAGTTATTCTTTAATTGAAATAATTTTATTTTTATTTGCTGATATAATTTTAATGATAATGTTTTTTTTGTAAATGTTTAAACAACGCTTTATAATTAAATTGGTTTAGAGTGTAATTTAAGTATTTTTTGACTATTAAGATAAATTAGAAAATATATTTTTATTCTAAAGTTTTATTTAAAAATAAGTTTGTAGAAAATTTCAATACAGAAAGAAAATATTTGCCTAAGGTTAAATTTTTATGAATGTATACTTTTTTATGTAAAGTATATACAGTTATATAGTAATGAAAGATTATAAAAATGTATAAAAATCGTAAATTTTACAATATTTTTTCAATTTTATGCATCAGTAAATAACTAAAGCGTATTACTAAATATAATAGCAAATATGAACTTTTTGAAAACAATTTAATTATAATTTTACGTTGTATAAAGTAATTATTTTTTAATGTATCAAACATCAAGTTGAAAAAATCTGAATTATGCCAGTCAAAAATGATATTTGACAGGAAACAGAGTTCCACTTTTATCTTCTTGAAAAACATATAGTACACACAAAAAAGTTATAATATTTAAACTTTTTTCTTTATTGAATAGATTACTTTATATATTGTTCTTAATTAAATTATGTAGCGAAATTTTGACATTTTTGATATAAAATTTTAGATTTACGATTGTTCAAACCTGTAATTTAGGAAAGCATACATAAATTATTTGTATTTTGAAATGTTCTTTATTCATAAATATTTACGCTTTAACAGGGTTTTAAATATATTTATTTATTATGTACGAACTCGAATATAAATGAATAATAAAGTAGCAATATCCGTTTTCTGAAATATATTTCATTGAATTTAATATATCGTCCGTAAATTTGTGGATATTCCAGTGCTTAAAAAGATATTTGTAATAATATTAACAAAACAATATCATAAATAAATGAGAGAGCAAGCATCCTGGAACCAGTTAAAGGGAAATAGATACAATTAAATAATTTATATACATATACATGCACTTATGTACAAACATACACATACACACACACAAAATACACACACACATACACACACACACACACACACATATATATATATATATATATATATATATATATATATATGTACATAAGAGTAATACCTTTCTTATGCAATTTAAAGATAATATTATAAATGGCATGTACATTAAAGGTGTAGTAAAAAATTATTTTTTTTCTTTTTAAATACAATATTGAATTCTTTGAGATTTCTTTATTTTTATACCGTGAATATAATTAAAATGTTTACTTCTCATTTTTAAATAGAATCTTTTTGTTAAAGTATACAGACATCTAAAATTAGTTTATGCTCCCAAGTTTTTATTTTTTATTGTTATTTAGTTATTGAAATTAGTACTTTGTTATATTGTGTATATATGTATATATTTATGTATATATATATATATATATATATATATATTTATACATACATACATATATAGACATATTTATATATACATATATACAGTTGTGTGCATCCATGCAAAAAAAAAATAATTTTAAATAATATACTTTGACTAGTATTTTCATTTTTTTTGTCATATTTATATTGTGTATTTTATTATGTTACTCAAATATTAAAGTCGTACTACTTTTGTCAAATCTTTTTTTAATAGGAACATAAAAAAATATAGTCAATAATATAGTAAAATATAGTTAAACTAGATTATAGTGCACAGTGGGTTATATTAATGACCAGTATATTACACATAGAAATCATATTTTTTTTATAAAAATTCCGATAAGATTTGTAAGTAATGTGTTAAAGTAGTACATATTTAAAATAATAAGTAAATTAAAAGAATATGTGGGATCATACTTAGAAATTTCGATATGTGTGTAGGGGGAATATTTCTACTCATTCATTAAACTATAGCTTTCAAAATATATTCTCATTAATTGTTTTCTTTGATTGATTAATTTCGATATATCACAACTTTTTAAAATTTCAATTACAACGATGTCAATTGATTCTGATCTATTTTTATATTCGGTATGTTATATATTTAAGAATACGTATAGATATTGTTTTTTTTGACTGTTGTTTAGCAACAATTATAGAAAAAAACTAAAGTACTTAAAAAGAGTGAATATCTTCGGCATGTCCTTAAATCGTGTTTATTATAAAAGATATTAGATTATATTCCTTTCATCTAGATGCGTGTAAACCAAAATTCATACTAATATTTGATCAATTCGTTACATCTGTACTTCCTGTAATTTTTTTCAACTGGAAATGCTTATAACTACTGCAATGGCTAATAAGCTGTTTTTCGGACGCTATTGTATTCACTATTGTATTGTAAGGTTATTCCACCTGATTGTCCGTAACATATAATGATTTTGAACGTTAAGGTCGGCACTTCAAAATTCTAAAACGACGAGAAAATATTTTTAGTTAAAACAGAGTTATGATTGATTCAATTTAAAAGCATAGAATTAATTTTTACACCTAATATATATACATTTATATACAAATGAACATGAATCTTTTGTCCCTGCTATTCTTACAAAATAATTAAAATACAAGTTATTTGTCATCATCAGCAGTAAAAGTAAATAGAAAAAATTCATATCACTAAGAATAAAGATGACTGAACACAATGCTTTTTTATGAATCCAATTATTTAATTGTGTGCTTAGTTGTATTGTGCCGCTTTTTTGATTACATAACGGAAATTAAGTAGATTTCAACCGATTTAAACATGTATATATATATATATATATACCTGTCGATTTTTTATTTAAATTTATGATGATAGATAATTAGTATTGTAATTATTTTATAAAGACAAAAGATTAATATTAATTAGTTGCCTTCTTCCAGATATAGATAGATTCTATTATATAACACAAAGGCAAATGAAACACTATATATATATATATGTATATATATATATACATGTATGTATATATGCATGTATATATATATATATATATATATATATATATATATATATATATATATAGGGTAATTCAATATAGGCTTCCACATGAAAGTATTAAAAAATCGGAATAATTAAAAATGACATTCTTTTTTTAATTTTGGCGATTTTTTTAGTACTTTCATGCGGAAGCTTAAATTGAATCACTCTGTATATTAATTATGATATTTTTAAAATAAATCATTTATTATATATTTTTTTAAACTCTATTATTAATATTTATTTATTATTAGTTAAGTAAATTATATTATTTCCAGTCTTGCTGTATCGTTCTTAACGTTGTAAGTGATTATAAAAGTTCTTGTTTCCAGTAATTGATATTTGTTAACATGTTAATAACTAATTTTATTTAAATTACATTTACATACTTGACTGTTTGAAACTTTAATTAACTTGAAAATAAACATCAATTAATTTTACTTCCTTATAAATTCTATGTACTCTGATGTTGATTATAAAGTGTAGAAATGAATGAAGAATAAACATTATGCCTGTGTTTTATTATAATGTGTTAAATAATTAGCAAATGTAAAAAATGTTTGCTCGTATTTTTTGAGGAAATATTTGTATTGATTGTCTTTTAAATTTCTTTCATACTTTTCACCGAATTCATCCAGGATTGATTTGTACATTTTTACTTCAAATTAATAATATCTGTTAACTAGGTATGACGGTTCTTTTTTGAAATACGTTGTCCCATTTATATTTCAGTCCCTATTTTATTAATATATTTTCATTTGCATCTCTTCTATCTTTTTTTTTGAAAATTTTATATTTAATGTAAGGTTAGAAAAAAAATTATAAATATTTTTTTCTCGCAGGATGTCAGTTAATTAAAATGGATCCTCTACTGCATCTAAAAATATATGTAGTGATTATCGAACAATTATTTTTAAATCGTTATATAAGATTATTTTTATGATACATTTATTCTTGAGTATATATAAATATATATTTATTTATTAAAAAAATTCAGTAAATAAACATCAGGGATTGAAAAACATCTTTTTTAATCTCTCTCCTTCTATACACACTTTTATATATCCAGGATTAATTTTAGAAAAATATTAAAAATCATATAGTAGAGGGTTAATTGAAACAAATAATATATTAAATATTTTTTTAACTTGGTATAAGTTGTATGATTGTTCTAAAACTCAAATTTGTGTTGTATCTGTATTTGTTCATGTTTTATCTCTTTATATTAAATAATATTGCATAAGAAATTTTTAATTTGCCCATAGTAATTTGTCTGCTTTATATACCCCATTTATAACAAATTCCAATCGTCCAGTCCTCGACGTTAACAATATTTTCCGATTTGTTCGAGTTACATGTGTAAAAAACGGATTCTCTTTTTTGAGATTTTTCTCTTCGTAAATCTTTATGATGTACGTTTATTACCGTACTGAGCTTGGTTCAGTGAACAGAATCCGAAAATTTAACATCTTTTGCGAACAAAATTCAAACTACCGGCCGTACTTTTTCTTAAATCAGTAATGGAGTTTCCATCTTGAACAACCTGGCACGATGAAATTACTAATATTTAAGTTGAGGTATAACAAATTGTATAAGTGTCGAAAGTTGTATTAAATTGTAGAATCTATATTCAAATTATTTTTTGACTTGTTATGACAAACTAAAAAGAAAACTTTTTGCATTATATTGACAATAAATTTTTCAGCTATAGAAAATAATAATTTCATAGGAATGAAATAAATGAAATAGATTAATTTTGTGAAAATATAATTAAATCGAAATAAATTACCAGGAAATTGTTCAACTTTTCGAAATCAAAGTATTACTTTTGATTTTTTTATTAGTTAAATTAATAATGGAATTTATAAGAAATTAGTTCATACCGTATGCAATAAAACCTATTTTTACAGAATGCATATATATATATATATATATATATATATATATATATATATATATATATATATACATATATATATGTATATTCATGTGTAGAAACGCTTCATTTATTCGAGTAATCATTTTACATTTAATAATAAAGTCATAAAATATATTTTTATATATGTAAAATAATAATTGAGTTTGTTTTGAAATATTGTAAAAAAACGTATAAAATATGTCTAGAACTATAATTTTGTGATTCATTTCATTCATAATTTTATTATAAGTGGGGGATGAAAGTAAGTTCAGATAATTTAATACAGTTAATTTATAATGAAATTTCATTTTATTAATGATTCTTCCGTCAGAGTTTATCTCATTTATCAATCTCTGAAATTAGTTCTGTCTCCGCTTATTACAAGTCTCAAATATTTAGGTTGTCATAACCGAATGGTAAGCACGAGAGGACGTTGACCAGTTTGACGTGTGTTACACTGTACCTGTCATTTTATTAGAAATGGTTCTCATATACGTTTAATGCGTTTTAATATTTATAACTGTTTTAAAGTAAATTAAATAAAAAAAATGTGATATGAATGAATGAATTGTTTACATTTCATTTATTCATTTGAATGATTTGTTTTTTCGGAGAAAAATATAATTATTTTTGCATTATTCTAAAATAATTAAAATTGAAACAGAAATAATGAGCTACAAACGAGAAATACAGTAAACAGTATTCGATTAAAACACTTTTAAACAATATTGTTTTTGTGTTCATAATTTAAAAATTTGGAAAATTTGTAGTTTATTCTTCCACAAGATTATTACAATCATTGTAGATTAAATTAACGCATATTACAGTCTTTTCCCTCATTTAGTTTTCCTATGTAATTTATGTCTTTCGGTAAATTATTTGTTTTATTTCTATTTTATAAGATGCACAGAATGTAAAAAAATATATTGAATGAAACAAAAATGTTGAGAAAATTTTAATGCCATATTTTCAGCTTTTAGTAATGTTCAGTAAAATTAATTAAAGGATACAGTATTTGCAGGGGACAATATAAATTGAATTTTGATATTTTTTATTTATTAAAGATTGAAAATACATTTTTAGAAATAATTAAAAGTGTATAAAATTAAGATAGAGAACATTTTTAAAATAACAGATTAAAAAATGTATTTTCAATTGGCAGATCCATTTTTAGAAATAGTTAAAATTGTATATAACTTAGATAGAGAACATTTTTAAAATAACAGATTAAGTAATGTATATCCAATAAAAGATTAAAATATGTATTTCTAGTTAGTAGATCCATTTTTAGAAATAGTTAAAAGTGTTTAATAAAACTAAGACAGAGAACATTTTTAAAATAACAGATTAAAAAATGTATATCCAATAATAGATTATTTTTTTCCAATTGGCAGATAATTTAGAAAAATGTATTGTGTAACTTTTCAAAACACCAAAAGGAAATAAAAAAGATTCATATCATATATGCCTGTTAACTCTCTCTCTCTCTCTTTATGTATATATATATATATATATATATATATATATATATATATATATATTCTAATATATATATATATATGTATATAAACTTTTGTGTGTATGAAAAAGGAAAATTAAACGATATGTATGAATTTATACGTTTGAGATATAATCGAGTGGACATAACTAATAAACGTCAGTGTAATCTGAACAGTTAGTAAATAAGATATAAATAGAAACTAAAATATTTACAAATTGTACTAACGTGAAATGTGTCAGTTAGTTAATAAAGACACAATGGATCAATGTCAAAAATATATGTGCTAACATGATGCCTATTATACTAGTTATGAATGAAGAGAATACAATCTTGACTGAATAATAGTAATTATAGATTATACAATACTATACATTTAATTGATAATAGTTGAAGTTTGTTGATTTGTTCAAATCTATTTATTGATATAGAATTGCATTCATACACTGAATATTGTATTATTCATTGATAATATTCATTCTTTGTTGAGTGAACGTGAAGGTGAAGGTTCTTCCTTTTTTTATACTGAAAGAACTAGTAGCTTTTGCATTCCAATTTCAATAGGTTGTCGTTATATTGAACATTATTATTTTTTTTATGATAAACACAATGAATCGCATTGTCAATGTGTGACTCTCTTATATTGCAGATAGGTTCATTTTTAATACATTTATTAATCGGTTTGTATCGGTTATTTTTTTGAAATATTTATCTGAGCTATTTTTCACTGATGAAAGATGATAATTAGAAAATCATATCTTTATATTAATTAGAATCACCGGTGTTCAGATAAAAAACACAGAGTGCAAAATTACGATTTTATAAAAAAAACATTTTTTATTAACACTGTTATTTGGATACAGGATTTAGTTAAAATTTGTTGCCTTTAAAACACAGTAATGGATGCAGGTTTTATGACTTCTATGAAGATATTAGACTTGTTTTCTTTATATGGTAATATATATATATATATATATATATATATATATATGTGTGTGTGTGTGTGTGTGTGTAAATTAGCCACAAAAAACTAAAAGATTGCAAAAAATAATCTACTGCCATGTTTATATAGACATACTGCAGCACACACACGCAGGCACACACACACACATATCTATCTATCTATCTATATATATATATATATATATATATATATACTTACAATGAAAATATTAGTATTATAGTTTGTTTTGTAGACTTTTTATCTGACATTTTATATGTATGTTTAGTTCTTGTGATAATGTATTGTATAATAACTCAAAAATGAATGATAAATAATTAATAACTATTACTTTTGTTATGAATGTGACATTCATTATTAATCGATAGATATTAATTTCGTAAAGAATATTTTATTAATTATTAATATTAATTATGCAAGGAATGAACTATTCCGAACAATATTGATTATGAAATGAATATAATTTTTAAAAAATTATAGGTCATGCACAATTAATAACAAATTTAAGTTTATGTTGAAAATAAGGGAATAATATGTATTTTACTTATATGCTCACTATTATAGAAAGTTTCTTTCTATTTGTTATTTTTTTGGGTCACTTTTTTTGTTCGTTGATATGAATGATTTTGACACTTGTGTCATCTTTAAACAGCGCTCTGTTTAGTTTCTTGTGTTAAACGTTGTATGCATTGATGATTATGTACATCTAAATAAATGAAATGCGAAGCTTTCTGAAAATGACACATGTCAAAACTGGTCGTACTGATTAAAACCAGAGTAACTTCAATACAGTTATAAAACATATGTATTTTATTGTGGTTTTATCATATATTTAGTGATAAAAGAGAAAAGTGTGATTTAAAATTCAGGTAAAACGAAGCAAATAAAGAACACTGAAATTTTATTTTTCTACTCTCGGTCTTATTTTGTATTTCGGTTTAAATTGCAGATTTTAGGTTTTTTTGAACCATATTTAATTACATACAACACAAATTCGATGGATTGTAGTTCTTTTTTGATTTATTTCTATATAAAAACATTTCAATTTATATACATAGTTAAAATAATAAAATTTTATTCTTTTATTACACAGACGTTTGGGATTTTTATGTGAGCTTTCCACATTGTTATACATTCAAAATTCCACATTTAAAATACGTTTTAGTTAAACTTGTACGACATACAACTTTTAATGAAAAATATTGTTATTATACGCATTTAATGTTACTAACTGAGAAAAATATACCTCACACGTTGTCTTTTGTATCTGATAAGCAATGTAAAAGCTTCGAGTATTCTATGAAAATGTTTTCTTATAATGCAAAGTAACATTTTAGATAATATAACTTATTTCATGAGCGGAAATATTGAGATTTATTACTTTCATGGAGATACATCATTCATTTAAATTCGTGGTTGTCAGAAATCTAATTTCATTTCTTATATATTAAAATACCTTTAATAAAGCAACAATCTATATATAAAATCGCATAAATATCAATCAGTTTTATCATATTAACTTTGTTTCTCTTAAATTAATAATTTCGCTGTTAAATCGATACTGTAAGCATTTCCTCTCTAGTTAAAGTATATTCTTTTATATAATCTCGAATGAAATAAGATACCTTCATTAATGGTGCCTATATATATATATATATATATATATATATATATATATATATATATATATATATATATATATATATATATATATATATAATGTGAGAACTCTGACGCTCATTAGTGAAATGTATTCCTTTAGTATGAGTATGTCTTCATGCAGATGGTTCATGTTTTCATGCATACACGGTTATGTTGCACGAATATTTTAATAAAACCATGTAATTAACATTAAATACTAATTAACGATGTCGTGTTAGTATCGGATTTTAATTAATCTTCTATTAAATCGTAGTCCTAAATTTTATGTACGTATATATATATATATATATATATATATATATATATATATATATATATATATATATATATGTTGGGTCAAGTTGCGGAAATATGCTATTCCGGTTAAATATATTGCCGAATAAACACATGCGTACTTCTCTCCCTCTCTCTCTGTATATATATATATATATATATATATATATATATATATATATATATATGTATACTGCACTAATATCTAGTTTCTGGTACTCGCTACAAAGTTTTCAGGTTTTAGTTTATGTGCGTTACGATGTGGTTTTAAACCGTGGTCGTTTACTTGATTAGCTTGCAATCTCGAAACTTAACAATATGAATTTTCGGTACGTTGTTTGGACTTTGATGATATTTTCACGAAGACTAATGGATATATTAATATAATATATGTTTAAAACGGAATGGTATATAAATAATTCTTATAGTACATGAATGAAACCAGATTAAAATAATTAATGAATATTTACAAAGGTGCCTGTTGAAACTTTGTAAATGTTGAGAAAATGTTATCGCAACATCTGTAGAATATTTGAATGTAAATGGCGAGTTTCAGAAGCTTTTTGATGCGC
>CM068317.1:27635000-27695000 GCA_034766995.1 Acanthacorydalis orientalis
TTAAATTAACATTAATAATTATATGTCGAACATTTTTCTGTCATTTTATATCATTTGTATATTTTTTTATAATAAACTCTTTACTTAAAATCAATAAAAAATATTTTCGGACACGTTACATTTTTAATTATATATATATTTTTATGGTAATTAATTTAAGTTGTGCGTTAAGATCTTTAATAGTTGAGAGCTTTAAAATTGTACCTAAAAATGATAAACTTTGTTGGTATCTTTTTTATAGGGTTGTGAATATGATATAAAAATTGTCAGTCTATTATACTAAAATAATCACATTGGAATTTATTGTAATTTTATGTAAATTTTATTCCTACTAAATAAGTTTAGTAATTAATTGTTATTTTATAGCTACAATAATGTCAATAAAAAATTACAATTATTATTAGTACAAATAAACACAATTCGTATTAAAAACAAAGGATACTGAACCTATTCAAATAACTAAGTAGTGAAATATAAATCGTATGTGTACATTATAAAAGATATCAATAGTAAAAGATATCAGATCGTATCTAATATACGAATATTTGATATAGATTTCTATATATTGTATATTTTCGATATCAGGCGAAGAAGTCTGAGAACAGTCAAGTGTTCAATTAAGCACATATATAAAAAAGAATCAACTGATTAAACGATAGGTAGATATCCTTTTTTTTACATTAAACTCATCAGAAGGTTCGCAATTGTTGATTTAACAGAATGTTTGTTTTTCAGTAGAGAATCAGTTCTTTCTTCTTTCTCTGCGTCTTCAATTGTTGTCTTTTGAAAAACTTTGGTAACGATTTTGTCGTCATTTAAAATGTGATATCCAACTTCAATCTCATCTCTTTTTATCCATTCTCGGATGTATTTGTCATCACATTCTGAGCAACCAAATATCTCGTGTTTTTCTCCGTGAGCTCCGAATTGTCTAAATCCATGGTAAGCTTTGAAGTTTCTTAGTAAACCTTGGCTTGCCTTGAAATCGGGTTCTCGACTCAATTTTTCATTAAAAAGAAGCGCTTGTTCACATATGACATTACCTGGCATAGGATCTCCGAGACTACGTTTTTGCAAAAACCAAATAAAAAGTGCTTCATCCAAAGCGGTGCTTTCTAGTTTTTTCATTGTTTTTCGAATTGGCTCGTCGACTTCGATATCTTTGAAATTTCGAAATTTCTGCTTTATTTTTCATTAAGTCATAGACAGTTGATGATCCAATGTTGTAATCACGATATATTTTCTGTACTGTAACATATTTTTTCAACAAACTAATATTTTTAAGTTTATCTTCTAATGTAAGCACTATACGCTTTATTCTTTTAGATTTTTCTGTATCAATGTTAGGAAATTAATTTATTAAATCACACCAGAAATAATCAGTTTAGTGGTTAAATGATGATTGATTTAAAAATGAAATCAAAATGTGCAAAAATATGCCAGCAAATACCTGCAAAAATAATAAACAAAATCAATTAAAACAACGATAGAATATTCATTAGTTTGTCTCAATTTCATTTACTGATAATAATATTGTTTAAGTTAAAACAAAAAGAATGATTTGTCTAGTGTTATAACTTTTATATATATATATATATATATATAAACACGTTATAATTATCTGGTTGGTTATTCGGTTTTCCGGATGATTGGAGTTCTACTGTAGTTATATTCTCATTTTTATTATTACTTTTGATATGATATTTAAATTTATTTTCCACAGAAAGATTACTATTCATATAGAAGTTGATTTTGATCGATTAAGTGCCTTTTCATTTTAGTGTTAATTTTGTTGTCATCAACAGGACAATTAATAAATATTTGGTTGTCTCATGTTGTACTGACAGTCCTTTTGTTTTTAATATTTTGAATTTTGTGTTTGATATCCACTATGATTGGTCTATTCAAAACATTTGCCCTTGCACATAATTTCCAATAAACCAATCTTTTGTTGTAATCATCAGTTATTCAGTTATTTCAAATTACAATTAAAATAGTTTGTTTGTGACGTAATATATAGTTAAATGATATAAGTAATTTATTTTTATATTCATGTGTAGCATAAAGAATAAGATTTACATTTTATTATTCTGAATTTAAAACTTTTGATTCAACTTTTATAAGTATTTTTATCAAGAGTGACATCTTTTCATAAAATCTCAACTTGTCAAGAAACACTCTTTATTGTTATATATTTATATTTATCATCCGATAGAAACTTTGATAGTTTTATCACCCATAAATCTTTCTCTAATATAGTCTTGACAAGTCACTACTTCAGTAGTGTCTATTAAGTTTCAAAAAACGTGACATATTCAGTACAGAAAGTTAACTTGTCCTGTATGGTAAAGTTTTAACTCTTTTCAATAAAATTTAATCGGAAGTCATAGAATGTATTTTTTGTATAGTCTTTACACATTTCTTTTTTACTTTTAATTTTTCAATATTTATTAAATTTCGTTTATTGTTGATATTTTGTAATATTCTATTTCTAAATAATTGTGCAGAAAATTTAATTATTTTCATTTTTATATATGAAATTATTCGCTATGGAATATTATAATGGGACTTATTTGTTCTACATCCATATTTTTAACGAGATAAAATTAGTATCAAACATTGTTTTAAACGTATAAATCAGGTTTGTTTATACATATAAAACAAATCTGATTTATACGTTTAAAACATGTATTCCATAAATCTGTCAAACAGAAACTGTGCTATTTGCTTATTAAAACTGATTTATTTGTCCTCTTCAACAATAGCTACAGTACATAATCATGGTATATAACAATCGATTCCTGATGATCTTGTATTGACATACGATGTTGATATACGTTTGATGTAGAAATCTAATTTATCTGAATTAAATAAGTATCGAGAGCCGGGTATTCATTTTATCGAACATAAAACTTTTATGTGGTTGAAACGATACCAATTATTATGATCACACGTTCGTTGTACACGTTTTGAGTACATTTCCATGTAAAACCGTTGCTGTTGAGTATAATTGAACATTTTTCATTTTAACTATTGTCATCGCACACGCACGATCGAGTAAAAAGGTGTCTGGTTTCGAATTTAAGTTGGAACGACGAGGAAAATTGAGAGAAATGAGTATTCACTTTTTATTGCGATCACATAAAAATACGAGAAAGAGCGTATAGACACAATTTCGTAATGAAAATAATCACTTTGCGGTTACGTCGACCCAATTAGTTCCAGCGTCAGTGTTAAACACAAGCCTTTCTAGCGTGAGATTAAAGTGGGGGAAAGGGTACCAGTGCGTCTTGTTTCTCCATCAACTCTCTTGTCTTACCTATCGCGTTGTTATACATATAGTGTTGTAATCGACGGTTTCCCGACATACTTGGAGCATTACATGCTATAGCGGACAAAGCATGGAATTATAAACTTTATCTCCCTTCCTGTATTTCTCTCACACTGTCTTTTATCATCCTGCTTTTCCTTCCTCGCCTTTACATGTACATCTGCATATATATATATATATATATATATATATATATATATAAATGTATATATATATATGTATATATATATACATATATATATATACATATATATATATATATATATATATATATATATATATATATATATATATATACATATGGAAACTTTAATCCATCGAATAGTTAAAGTAGTAGAAAATGATTCATTCGGAATTCCTACGGGTACTAATAGATGTGAAATTGTGCTTGCTTTTGTGTGTGTGTGTATATATATATATATATATATATATATATATATATATATATATATATATATTTATATATATATATATATATATCCATGTATATATCTGTGTATATGTGCGTGTGTGTGCCTGCGTATGTGTGTATATGTGTTTATTCACAAAAAAATTGCCAAATAACAAAACTTAACTTAATATAATGTATATAAAAATCAACAACACAATTCAAATAAAATTTAGTTTTTTGTTTAACCCATTAAACGCCGCTTCTGAAAATCGTAGGAATTTTCGAAAATGCTTAGCGTGGTTTGGTTCTAGGTCCCTTTTAATTAATTTAGCATTCTAAAGAAAAAAAATTAAAAAAAATGTTTTTCTACAGTGAGATGTTTTGTATACGCAACAGCGGTGACTAATATTAGCATTATAAAAAAATATTTCGAAAGTAAATAAAAACTAGTCTGTTTTAAATTTTAAATTCATTTATTTTATTAAAATCCGAATCAAATACCGTGAAAGTTGCTAAAACACTTCAGGTGGAGATAAATGTTGAACTTTTTACATATATATGTATATATATATATATATATGGTTTGGCTTTTGCAAAGTCTACATCTATTTCACGTTTTTTCTCACTTTCACAAAAATCAAAAAAAATAATATAGTTCTATTGCTATTGAATACGGTTATATAAAAATTTTATAAACAAAAATATTTTTAGTAGAGAAAAAAATTTCAAAATTAATGTTGCGTATATGTAACAGCGATGCTTAATGGGTTAAAAATAACTACGTCCATCCATACTTAAACTTATAAACAAACAACATTCTTCTTAGTATTTAATTTATAGATATTTTTAAATACAATTATTTTAAATAATTATTATCTTTGGATAAAATTATTAGCCATTTAAATTATATAACCAAATATTGCAATATATTTTTTAAACGAACTTACATTAGTACTTGATTTGATTTAGTTTTGTTTTAATGCGATTTGGTGTTTGGTTTCGTTTGAAGTAATGTATTCTAATTTTCTTATATTAGTCCGTTAAATTTTGTTCTACAATGTGCTATTCTGTTGATAGAATGAAGTCTGTAAAATATAAACATGAAGCTTCTTGTAAAATATTTTTAAATAGAAAAAATAATCCAGATTATTTGACTTGAAGAATTTTTTTTTTGTTTTCTATATAAAATGTATTTTTTATATCTTTTTCTGTCAAATGAATGGAACATATTTCATGTGTTTTTCGAAAAACATTATTCTCTTATTAATCGTTTAGTGATTTTTGATTCTATATCTTCCAATTTAAACGAATTTCATTTTTATCTTCCTGGATTTATTTTTTTCAATGAAATTATCTTTAATTTTTACAATCTTCTTTCCATAGTTTTAATTTAAATTTTATTTGATATATTTTAGTACAGTACATTTTTTTCCTTTAAAAACATTTTCTTTTGTAATAAATCTTATTTTATAGTTAATTCTCATGTAGAACCGCGTTATTTTTTACATATATTAATATCTTTTAACCATTTATTCCATACTATATTTAAAATGTTCTGTAAACATTTTAGTCTAGTATATTTAATTTTTCTAGATATATATCAAGTAATGAAGTTTGTATTTTTTTAAGATCGTACATTTATTTTGTACACTGATTTCGTTTTTAGACATTTTTCTCATTTAAAATAAATCCTATAACAATATTAGTATATTTTTTAATAAGAAGTTAGATTTATTTATGCAGTACAATTGGATACAAAGTATATTTCAATTCCTATTTATAAATTTAACAATACAAGAGCTTAAAAATTGCAGGTGATATATTTTTGGAACTGTATATTAAAATTAGAGACTGACGTAAATAAAGTGAATTGTTTGCTTTGCGGGAAATTAATCCATTTGTTAATGGAATCGTAGAATAATTATTGTAATTTGCACCACATTCGAGTACCGTATTGCAAAAACGCGAACGCGGCGTGAACACAAATCCGTCGCAAATCACTACGGAAAAGACGTGAACTGAATATTGTAAAACGTTAAGTTCGAAACGGTGTAACATTTTATCTGACATCCGCAATAATTATGCAATCGTCGGCGTACCGATCATCGTAAGAGTGTTTGAATTAATAAATGTGCGAGGCGGAGGCCTCTGTTCGATGCCTGCCGCCCGCGCGTCTTGTTGCTGGCCTCGCGAGCAAAGAAGAACGAAACCTCAAGTTTCTGTTGCTGATGTTGGCCAAACGGAGAACGAAGAGAATGACAGTTGCGGACGTCAGAATAATTTTACTGATAACAGTAATACAGGTATCTATTAAAAAATAATCATTTCTTCGTAATGATATTTGTTTATTTTTAATACTTTTCAAATTTGTTTCAAATGTATATTATTATTTAAATTATGTACATGCTTATAAAATACTAATTTTATTCAATTAATATTAATAAAAATATAGTTAAGGTATTAGGTTGGTAGAAAAATAATTGCGGTTTATGAGTCTCAAATTCGTGTACATTTTTTAATTTGAGTGGTTTTAAGTGGTTCAGACTGTTGGATGACTAACGCCTAACTTTTGTGCAAGCTTTCAAATTGTTGTGCGTGGTTCAACTAACGCTTTCAGTTGGTCGTTATGAACTGTAGAAGGACGTCCGCGACCTTCTTCATCTTTAAGGCTCTCGTCCCCAACACGAAATTTTTGGAACCACTATCGTACCGTACGTTCCTTAACAGTACTTGTTACGTGTGGGAGTAACACTACCGACTTAATACTGCACTAAGGGGTGAGGACTCGACCCCTTTTTGAATTAATGAAAAGTAGTTTATTTTTTAGATTTTACGTTTTGTTTTGACGGTGAATACAAGTAGGTTATAACTTAAAACTAATATTGGATTTGGAGACTGACTTATTGACTGGCCTATGACTCCATGACTTGTAACTTCATGACTTGTCTATTGCATAGCGTGGCTGGTTTATATATGGTTTCGGGAAGTATGGTAATTTTAATTTCAAGTAATAAGTATGGTCAATTTTCTTTTTTACAATACTAACGGTTCAAAACCTTTAGTTTACAAAACAATAAATTAAGATGTTTTTGTAGTGTTTGATACTGAATAATAGTTGTAACTTAATGAGCCTGATCCTTTTGAATAATGGCAGAGTTTTTTCATACCGTATAATGAATTAATTTTAAAAACTCGAATTACCAAATTTATAATGTGATTTTGAAATATACTAAAATAAATATATAAATAAACGAATAAATATAACTATCAGTCTTCTACAGTACCCACACTAAAAGCATCGTTTAGTTTACGAACAGTTTCTGCAGTTCTACCACCCGTTTTGAAGTCATACAAAAAACTGCTTTTATTTGTTTCTGTTTCATATTTAATTCAATAGCCCAATTTGAAACAAAATTAATAATAAAACCTAAGTCGATGTTACCAAAATACAGATGAAAAACTGTACATTAAAATGATATTAACATGAAAACGATGAAATGACACTTTAATTGAAAAAAATAAGATTAGAATTCAGAAAACAAAAACATGAATTATTTTCCTACTAGCCTAATATTTAAAAGAAAAATACAGAAAACGTGTAAATGATAAATTTCAACAAAAAAGTGTACAAATGTTAAGTATTTTTATGAGTTAGTTCCGTTATTTTTTTAAACAATTACACAAGTCAATCTGTTGATCAATTGACAAGTTATTTTATCCATAAGTTATATCCATGATGTGTTACTAAGTACATTTTATTTTATCTAAAACTGAATTTTTATAAAAAATATTTTAAATCTTCTTTCCTCAATTTTCTTATTTTTCATGTGAAATACACATCGTTAGTTTTAAATACAATTAATTCTTTGGTGAAAAGTCGACATTTTTCTAGTTGTAGGAAAAAAAATTAAAATGGCTGCGTGTAAAGTCTAGAGTCTAGACTGTAGGGAGAAATCTAAAGTACACACACGCCAAGTTTTGTTGAGACGGAAATGAAAGTAGAACTTCCTGAGTGTCTAGATTAAGTGAGGAAAACGAGACTGCGTGCTTCATTTTGCATTTAAAAAAATAGAAAATAGAATATAGTTAAGAATTTAATTCAATATCAAAGTTAAATAGTTAATATAGAATTTGATTATTGTTACGATTTTTATTTGGAAGAAATTAATACACTTAATAACATAATTTATTGAATTTTAGACTGACGTAGATTTTTATTCGAGTTAAACACAAACTTTTTGATATTAATTCCCTAGTTTTTTATTTGTAATATATATATATATATATATATATATATACGTCAGATATTTATCGTGTTTGAGATTTAACAATTCATTCATATTTAAAATAAATTTATTATATAACCACATAATTTTAACAATATGACTTTTATTATTAACAACATGATTTACATTACTGATTATCAGAGTATGAGACTTAATTAAAATGTGAAAAATGTATGAACATTTTAAAACTTTATAAAATGACGACCGTTTGCTAAATTTAGAATGTTCGTGGGTTGTTCAGGGAATTCTGTTTTTTTATTCGTTTACTAATTATATTATTTCGGAAAGGTGAAACAAAGAAATTACCCCTATTTTTGGTTTTATAAAACATGGATATAACATTTCATCTCTATAGCAAGTAGTCGTAAAATTGATCTTGTTGGAAAGTGATTTATTTTTTAAGGATTTTAACCCTTTGAATGCCGAAGAGTAACATCGTGCTTCGTCATGCATATGCGAGAAGTGCCAGAAGCGCTATCGCGCTCGTCTCGAATTAGTTACAATAAACTGAGAAAATAAAAGTTTTTTGCGACAGTGAAATAATTCAATACACTGGCATAATTATATCGTCCTATATGTTAAAGAAATTCAAAAAACTAAACTTAAAATTGTGATAGATTACAATGAAACCATGAGAGGCATAGATGGATCTGATATGATGTTGTACTCATATCTTGATAAAAGAAGAACGCTAAAATATTTGAAGAAAGTTGTATTCAACATTTTTAGGAGGATGGTTTTTGAATTCGTATATTATTTACAAAGAAAACGCTGCCGGAAAAAAATGTTCCGTTTGAAAATCACTTCTATTATGCATTCGCTAAAAATGGATTGGTTAATAGAAAAGAGTTCAGAACAAGTACAACTTCCCGATTATTCTGGAAATAAAAGTTATGGATTAGAGAAATTGCCAGGTCGTAATTTGAGACGATGTGCTGTGTGTAGCAATAAAGATGATGTACCGCTAAAACGAACTCTTGCTCGAACTGCAAGAAAGGATTTCACGGATTGTGTGTGGGAAAACATAAATTTTCCTAAAAGTGAATTCTAATTTTGTTGATTTTGCTGATTATGACTTATGTGTCATATACATTATAAAAACAATGAATTAAATATGAATATAAACATAGAATTGGATCATAAAGTATGTTTTCGTTCTGTTTATAAATATTTTTTTAGAATTGTATATCATTTTCTGTAAGGTTTGAACATTCTTTTTTATTTTGTGGTCAAAAATACAAAGCAATATGTTAGAAATAATATGTAAAATTTTCTAAAAGAATAATTCAAAATGGATTTTGATATAAAGTATTCTCTGCGCCACTGCAAAAACATTTAAAACTGCTGGCATTTTTCACATATATATGGAGAAATCTCTGGCACATAAAGGGTTAATAGTTGATAGAAAAACGTATTTAAAGTGTTTAAGTATTGAACAAATGTTTAGTCTGTATTTGCATATCTTTATATATTATTTTATAGGCAGTTCATATTACTATATTAGAAAATCATAATTTTTTATGAAATAGTAAAAATAAAAACGTTTTCAACAACTTCCTATCTCTTGTTGACAAATAAAACTAACAAAGTTTCAACCGTTTTGTGGTATTTACGAGCGCACTAAATTCGATTCATGTTGCTATTTCATTCGTCGACTTATAAGCTCTTCCTGTTTTTTATGATATATAAAAAATATAAAATAAATAAAAAAAAAGTTAACGAAGAGTAACGAGTTTTTATTTACAGGAATCAGTTGTACAGAAAAAAGTGGTTCATTTATTTTTTATTATATTTTTTGTCCTCATGCGCTACACAATATTTTGTTACATTTACGACTTCACTCGCTCTACTGATGGCATCTGACATTCTGTTTTTAATTTGAACTTCAGTCGACACATCAAACAAGAGGATTTAATTGTTTTTCGTCATGTTTAAAATTGGATTCAAGCTTTTTTCACCTCGAAATACTCTTCTTTGAATGTTCTGCAAAGTACATGGCTTGTAGATTACACGACATAATAATGTGAACATTGGACCCTTTTTTCAATAAAAACATAATTTCTTTATATATATATATATATATATATATATATATATATTACTGATTATATTGATTATTATAGCTAATTTCTATGTAAATTAATGGACCCCTGCTCTCAATAAAATTTAGTTAGATTGAAGTATTATTTCTCATAGAAATCAATAATATTAAGGAAAACGTTTATTTTCTTCCTTTTTGCTCACATATAGCGTATTCTTGTTTATAAGTAAGGAAATAATATCATTTATAATGTTTTGATGGAAAAATAGAAATAGTTTGAATCAATTTTCCGATAAATTTAACTTAATTTCATAATTGCTTTTTCTTATTTTATAGTATATATACACTTACATCAATGATTTGTATGTGGATTTTTCACGTTTAGCTTTCACAGTAAAGAATTTTCGCTTTGAACCTTTAACAGTTATTTTATCATTATTATTCTCAATTGAAAAAAATTTTTCCCACATTTTCTTAACATGAAAGTTTGATCACTTTTCTCAGAGGTTCTTAAACATTGTAATATTTGAACTTCTGAAAATATTTTATATTTTTAGGCTACTTTCATTACTTTCTCGATAAGTAAAATTAAAAGAATTTAAATTGTACAATAAACAAATATTTTAGTAATTTTTAATATCTAATATTTGATTGGAAATTGTAAAAAAATACAACATTATTTAGTTTAATATTAATGTGAAGAGATTGTTTGATTACTGCTTTATAATATTTTAAATTTAAGTTCCATGGCTGTTAACTGTTCTTTTTTTTGCTTCACTTTAATTTTCAATTGGCCTCTCTGAATTTGTACTGTGAAGGAAAATGATTTTGATAGATTTTCTTTCCTTTTAATGTAGTTTCGCCTTCATTTTAGTTTAAATTGCATGTATGAAATTGTCAATCATTGTCAATACATTTTTTACTGAAATATTTACAATATGTCATGTACATCTACTATTTTGTAGCTGATTGATCATTGATTGGATTAATTACTGGAGATTTTTCTCAACGTAAAATTGCTTAGTAAAATTATGTATTAACGAATTTATAAATTTTGTAACATTTATATAGATTTCTGAATGAGAAATCTCTCGTGGTGGGGTAATAAAACTTCAGGATCTCAAATATGTGTAATAACCAACTGCTTTAAATATACGTTCAATGAAATATAATAAATATATAAGAATAAAAGTAAGATTGAGTCATTAATTTATTTAATAATTGTAGTTAGTCATGAAAAAGAAAATAGCAGTAATCAAAAATAAATGAAGTTATTTCGAAGGATTTTCGATACTTTAAAGTTAAAAAAGTATTTGAATATAAAAGTGTTTTTTATAAAAAAAATTTTACAGGCGCACTTGTATATATATATATATATATATATATATATATATATATATATATACAGTGAAATATTCAAACAAAACTCAGCAAAATATGCAAATAAATACATATATTTCATTCATATTTTGTATACTGGAGAAAATTCGTGAATATTGAAAACTGTTCTCAAATAGAAATAGAGACCTCTGTATATATATATATATATATATATATATATATATATATATATATATTCTGGTTTACAAAAAATGAGAAAAAGAAAATAAATAGTAGGATATACATCAACTTGTGAAAAAATGTTCATGTTATTTAATCAAGTCTGTTTTACCGACTAGAACAAATGTATCTTTTTATGATTGCATATGAAATATGATATTATAGATTTCAGAATTGTTGTTTCTTCATACAAGATATATCATGACTCCAATATCGAACTCATTTCTCAGAAAATTCAGATAGTCTCTTGTGTGTTTTTCATTCATTTCTTAAGGGTATTTTTCCAATATCTGCTACAACGTCACTCGTAATCTTTACAATATTTTTCCGAGATAAAATTATTATATTGTACATAAAACTGGTTGCGCTATGTCAGACTATGAACATATTTTATATATATATATATATATATATATATATATATTTGTATAATTATGATACGAGCTACGAGTAGAAAATGATGATCAAAAGAATGTATATATATATATATATATATATATATATATATATGTATATATATATATATATATATATATATATGTGTTTGAATGTGTGTGTGTATGTGTGTGTTTAAGAGTTTATTGGAAAAAGTATTAAAAAATAAAACTAAGTAAAGAATGTGCCATCGTTTGATCCTAAATTTATAGTACTTTTACTTCAGAAGTTAAATTTTTATATGGAAGTAAAGACAGAAAGTATGTACAAAAAAACTTTGTGTCACTTAAGTAATGCTGTTTTTTTGTTCCATTCTTTCATTTCGACGTCATTTAATATGTCAGATGCGTTTCAAATCTTGCCAACACGCCGAGTTTCTTTTGTAACAAATAAACTTTTCTTATATATTTTTTCAACGTGGCTGACAACTGACACACGAACTTCATGAAAAGTTCCTGTCTTGACCTTTTTTGACCATTGTGATAAAGATATTTCACGTGTTGAATTATACATATATATATATATATATATATATATATATATATATATATATATGCTATATGTGATATTTAGAAGTAATAAACAGATAATGTGAAATATATGTGTTTATATTACTATTCATATATTTATTGTGAGGTTGATTTTAACAGACTTTTTTTTATTTTGAATTACACATCGACATAAAATTTTATACATTGCTTTCTATTTGTTTTGAATATCAATCATAGTTTGTTCGATTTGTAATTCAAAATAAAAAAATGGAGATTATTCGTGTAAAAAATATTTATTTTATAATTTAAGTAAATTTTTCATAAAAATGTTACTATAAAAACAGATAATTTCACACTAAATTAAGAAATTTCTAAATTGGAAATGAAGAAAATATATTTGCACATACAATAGGGAAAACACTCGATGTAGAGAATTAAATGATTATTGATGTATGCATTAATAATAGGTAATAAAACTATTCAGAATTATGCAAAATTTCTAATTAAACTTTTGCAGCTCAAATCCATAAACTAGTTTCAGTGTGCAAATATGTAGTTTAGATAAAATGGTTATTAGATTTTTTTACTACCTTCACAAATGTTCAATAAATTATTATTTATCCTCTTTGATTTTTGCTTATTTGCATTTAGATGGTGATGCTATTATTTTTTCTATATTTGAACCCAATGAATATGATGGCATCGCGTACAAGTTATAAGAGAAAAATATCAAAAATAATTTATGAAATATGTGCGATTAGAAATTTTTTTTGCTGTGTTTGGTATGAAAAAAGTTTATTTTTGAAAATCAATTTAGCCACAGTGTCATAATTATTTATATTGTAAGATAATTTTTAATCTAGATGATCTCTCTTCAGAGATTGTTTTATTTATTCTAATATTTTGAGCACCATACCGGTCATCGGTCATTAACAACAAATTCTTTCTAACAGTCCCTTTTAAGCAGTGTCGCAGTTTTTTTTAAATTATGTATGAAAATATTTAATTCATTTTATGATTTTTGAAATTAATAATTAATAACATTATTTTCTTTCTAAAATTAAAAATAATTAATTCAAATAATTCGTTTTGCATGTTTTCTTGAAAAAATTACTAGAAACTTGTTGCCAAGAAACAATCTACAGTTGATATAACTTTTTTAACTTGGTGCTGTCCTTTTCTTGAGTTTTCTTGGTTCGTAGAATCGACTCTTAGGTTAACGTTCCCGTTCCTTAATATTTTCTTCCGATTCTTCTTTTCTTCAGTTAGTTTTCTTGCTTTGCCATATTTATTTAGCTTAGAAAAAATTTCAAAAAACCTAAGTATCTGCCAACGGCTCGTTTCACCGTCCCTCTTCCCAGGCGCCTATACTTCTTTTCATTGGTAGACTTGTAGAGTTGATATATATTTTATTTTAATATAAATAATAATTATGTATACTAGGGCATTCCTTCCTCTGCTCGTTGCGCTTACCAACTCCCGGGTGGCTTTCTCCTATTCACTAACGCTTGTTTCTCTAACAAACAATAGAATTTAACAAATTATACACACAAATGATCTGCATAAAGTGTAAGTCTTAAAATTTTTATTGAAAAGTTTATAAAAATTAACAACAAAGTACAATGTTAAAATATGTTACATTTTTTTTTATTCTAAAGCTTCAGTGACTATAATATTTTAATTAAATTTCATATCAGTTTTACACTGAAATCGTATACTCTCTCTCGTTGTACACCATGAAACAGAATACTGATTATGTACTAATATCAACCAATCAGAACAAGAGACCACGCCATCTCTATGAACCAATAAGAACGCGAATAAAAATTATTCGGCGACAACAGGACTGACTTTTATTAATAGAGAGATATCTAAAAGAATTTTTAGCTAAAAATACAGAAGAAAGTAATGTGATTTGTTGGCAGATACATTAATTAATGGCTGAACTAAGATAAGCTAAATAATAAAATGGTTTATTGTTACACTTGACTTCTTAATATGTTTATTTTTATTTTTTTACCTAATGGGTTATAGTGCTACTCGTTTTCTATTCAAATTAATATTTGCATGTTTTATTTTTATTGTTAGAACTTTCAGTTTTTTTCATTAGTCATAGTTACGATACTGTTACAGTTCTAAACTATTTTATTTTGAATTATGTTTGTTTAATGTCTTTTTGTCTTTTCTGTCACATGACTTGCTTTTTGTATGAGTTTTAGTTTCGTTTCTTTAGTTTCTCTCATACAACATTCGTTATCTGAATATGTTCATATATATATATATATATATATATATATATATATATATATATATAATTATGATAAGATCTACGAGTAGAAAATGATGATTAAAAGAATGTATATATATATATATATATATATATATATATATATATATATATATATTTGAGAGTTTATTGGAAAAAGTATTAAAAAATAAAACTAAGTAGATATATATATATATATATATATATATATATATATATATATATATATATATATATATATATATGTGTGTGTGTGTGTGTATGTTTGTGTGTATATGTGTGCGTGTGTGTTCTTGTGTGTGTGTATGTGTTTTCTATTTTTGAAGCAGAATGTTTTTACGTAAATATATCAAAAATATTTTTTGTTAATATATTGTTTTGTTTATATACATTAAATGTATTTTTGTTAAGTAAAATATTTGTGTACAGGTTATAACTTCTGATATAATTATTTCCTTAATAAGAAGTAAATTGTTTTCATCTAATTATTTTTTGATTAATACGTCAGTTGACGTGTATTAACCTGAAAGAACAAGATTTGGTTTCCTTAAAAGAAGTGTTTTAAAATTAATTTACATAACTAACATTTTAATAATTTTTTCCTGTTAAAAAATAAAATTAAAAAATAAATCAGTCATGTAAAAAATAAATATTCGCTTCGACGAATTAAATAACTTATTTTATAAATATATTAAGGAGCTAAATTCCATTTAGTTATTTACATCCGCAGATATTAAACGTCAGATAATTCAATATAGATAAAATTCGATTTAATAAATGTTTAATATCGACAAAAAATCTAATTCGACGAGATATGAAATCGAAAACTTGTTAAGTCGTCAGATTTCGTTCGGAATTTCTTCACTGCAGTCTCGATAAGAAATCGATTCAACTTTAATATACAACATTGAACTTTATTACGTACAAAGTTTGCTGATGGTGCGATCGAATAAGGAAATTGTGATTTGTCGGTCGCTAACCATCTTGAATGAATCAAGTTCAGTTAGCTTCATTACCATGTGGCGGGTAACTCGGTATAAGTTTGTTGACAAGATTTGATAACGGTTTTCAAGTTAAGAGAAGTTTTCAAAAATAAACATCAGTTAACGAGACACGGATATTTGATACGACGACAATGGCTCTTTAAGGAAAATATTTACAGAATTAATGGCTTGATTTAAGTTTCACCCCTTGCGACTTGAAATTCACTGGAATTTCAAACATCGTTTGTATTGGGACCGATTGTATCCGTTATCGTTTATTGTTTATTGTTTGTATAGCTCTGAAATTTCGTATATCTTCTCGTCGTTTTATGTTCGTAATTATTTTATATCAACAGTAGATATAACGGAATGCGTATCATTTCTCAGTTTAATATTTCAGCGAGGAAAGCGTTCTAATAATTAAAATTCTTCATTTACTTTTCGTAAATTGTTTACATATTTCTGTGATTATTAGAACCTTATGAATTCTTAATGTATATATATATATATATATATATATATATATATATATATATATACCATACGTACGTAATATTACATAGGAATGCTATTTGAACAAAATTAAACTTATTTCAGTTTAATGAAGCATTTTAAATATTCGCTAGTAAAATTGTTTTTTAACTCTGATACAGTTTAATATGAATTTGAATTATATCAAAATTTCTATAGATACTTTCTCTTTCTCTCTCTCTTTTATATCTATATATATATATATATATACGTATACACTTTTCAAATTTGATATTTCAGGAAATAAGTGTGACATATTTTCGATTTAAGTTCAAAACAAATAAAAATCATAGCTGAATTTCGATTGGGATTTAGAAATGTAGAGGTTTGGATTTCAAAAGAAAGAGATGACCAAAAACGCATTAGAATGAACATTTCAGGTGAGTGTTTAAGAATGTTTAAACGTAATCGACATGAATTTTTGCGTCGATACATAACTGTTGATGAAACTTGGATTCATCTTCATAAATCTGTAACGAAAGAGTAGTCAAAACGATGGACTTTTCTTGGTGAACGTGCACCAAAGAAGGCAAAAGTTATTGCATCAACTGGAAAGGTTATGGGGACTCTTTTCTGGGATGCTCATGGAATATTGTTAATCGACTATCTTGAAAAAAGGAAAGCAATAATAGGAGCTTACTATGTATTATTATTGGACCAGCTGAATGATGAAATCAAGAAAAAACGTTATCATTTAGCAAAAAAAAAGTGTTATTCCATGACGATAAGGCATCGGCACACAAATCAACAATTGCGATGGTAAAATTGCATGAATTGCATTACGAATTACTTGCACATCCACCATATTCTCCATATTTGGCACCGTGCGACTTTTTTCTGTTTCCAAACTTGAAGAAATGGTTCGTAGGTAAAAGATTTGCATCAAATTCGAAAGTCATCGCTGTTGTAAATGTCTATTTTGAAGAGTTTGACAAACAGTACTGTTCGGAAGGAATAAAAAGATCGGAAATGTGTTGGACTAAGTGCATCGAACTAAAAGGAGATTACCCATGAAAAATAAAAAAAGAATTTTCTCAAAAGAAATGTGTTTTCTTATAAAATACAGATACTTATCGCTCTATCCTCGTACAAAGTCATTTATAGTGTTTGTGATTATTCTTAATTGAATAACGTATTTTAGATATACTGAGTATATATAAAATTTACTACAAAAGTTATCTTATATTTTTTTAGTAGTGATGTAGGAAGACTTTTATTTTAACAAAATTTTGTTTTTAAAATATGAGTTGCTTTATTGAAATAACATATATTTTCAATGTCATATATATATATATATATATATATATTATATATGATTGATTTTCTACAAAATATGTATATGTTACATTATAAATACGAACCGCACTTATAATTTATCATCAGCTGACGCCATTTTCGTTACACTACAGTGTTTCGTGTACATTCACCACCAACGTGTGCAAAAACCATTTTTCATGTAGTCATTGCATATTCAGAGGCTTGCTGC
Source organism: Acanthacorydalis orientalis (assembly GCA_034766995.1). NCBI lineage: Eukaryota > Metazoa > Arthropoda > Insecta > Megaloptera > Corydalidae > Acanthacorydalis > Acanthacorydalis orientalis. Next base: position 27,652,802 of record CM068317.1, read on the forward strand.
GGCTGCCTTATATCAAGCATCCAATAAAATACGGTTCTGATGATGACATCAAACGGTCCATTCGTTTGCTTCTGCCCTTAAGGTGGCATGTGTCGCGAAGTTGACGTTTGTGTATAAAACGATGATGTATCGACAACACACATTTGTGGTTCTGACGCTGTCAGGAGATTTTATTTTTATTTCTTCTAGATTGACAGTACACACATGTTTACAATTTTTGATATAAAACATGCATAACAAACACAAATATTATATATATATATATATATATATATATATATATGTATATATATATATATATATATATATATATATTTATACATATTTCCATACATACACACAAATACATACATACATATATATATATATATATATACATACAAACACACATACGCACGTACATACGTACATACACACACATGTATGTATGTGTATATATATATATATATATATATATATATATATATATATATATATATATATATATATATATATTGTTTTAAAATATTGATTTTTTAAAATAGATTTGATATGAGTTCTTTTTATATATTCTTCAATGAATATATTTTCTACTTTGTTTTTAAACATAAAAAATTATATCGATTGTAATAATAATTCTAGAATTCATTCATCTGCATGAAATTCTAGATTACAATATTAATAACCTATCGCAACTTATATTTTTTGTATGTAAGATATTTTATTTAGTAATACTTGATAAAATGTAATTTTATTATTATGTAGTTTGATGGAAGATTGTATGACTTAGTAGATTTATGAAAGAATTTATGAATGAAATAGCAACATTTATAATTAAATGTGATATATATATATATATATATATATATATATATATATATATATCAAGAAACTAATAACACAGAAGAATTTAACAGCAGTTGTGTGTGTGTATGTGTATACGTATATAATAATGATTGTTGTTAATCTCATTGATTTTTGTATAAAAGCAGATTAGTAAAAGCATTTCGAATAGAAAGGATTTTTGAGTAAATAAAAGCATCATTTCTTTATATATTTTGTTGTTGATTTTATAAACTTGAAAAGTGATTTTTATAGTATATTAAATCCGTTTTCAGTTTTCTATTATAAAAGTGTTCTGTTATAAATGAAATTATAGTAGAAAATGTACTCTTTTATTTTTAATTACATATAAATAATTTGTTAAGAATGTATCGACTTCATCAGTTTTGGCTTTTTGCAACAACCGTTTTCTTTTCGGTGTGTTATTTATTGCAACCTTGGTTATGTTCCAATGTATGAATAAGTCAGAATGTTAATTAGTCCACTTTAACACGCTTTTAAATTTTAGTATATTTTAATTATGTTCGAATAAAGGCTCTCATATTCTTTATAATACTTGTGTTATTATTATACCCTCCTCTAAGAACATAAGTTCTAAATGATTTTGACTAATTTTCTATATGGGCAAGTAACTTAATCTTGAGTAGAAAGAAAAGAAAGTAGTTTTATTATATTAATTTAATCTACTTCTCATGCAAATAATAAAATTCATAAACTTTGTTTTTCATCGAAAATTTATTATAAACTATTAATCTAGAAATGTGAGTTTTTCTATAAAACTTATTTAGTGTTCACTTTTTAAGTTGTTTAATGTTCGACCATTGATCTCTTCATATTTGTATTTTTTTTAAAAAATATATCTGATATTAAGCGAATGTTCATTTTTTAAATTATTGCTCCAGGATGTAGTAAGAATTATCAAAAAGTATTAAATAGCGTTTTTTACGGTTTTCTTTTATAGTTTATTAAAAGGTAATGCGAAGAAGGTACTAGTAAATTTGATCTAATAAGATTATTTTCTTTTATTTTTGTGAAGTAATAATTTATTAAAAAGTTACTTGTATATATTTATTGAAAAAAGTATATTTATAAATTTAGATATATAAAATTCATTTTTATTAATGTTAGAATGATTTCTTGAAGAATTCTATCTGAATGAAAAAAAATAATTTCACCACATAAAGATTGACTATTATTTTTATGTACATGTTTTATTTATACTTTATTTAATAGGGAATTGATTAAAAATCACTTGTTTGATATTCATTTCAATAAGACATTTATTTTGAATTAAATCTTGTAAAGAATATTACAAAATCATACATTTTATATGTTTAACTGAAGTTACAAATTCGTGAAATGAATGGAAGAAATATCGAAATTTAAAGAACAACACTTTATTTAAAAGTGGATTTATTTAATTCTTTATTAGATACGTACGTAATGAAAAAATATTTAAAATTATAATTTGTTGGAATGATGGATTACTATTTGGGTAATTATAAAACAACTCCATCGAAAATGAATAAAATTACGTCAGAAGCGACTTTTTTGCACATCCGTATGGCATTTGATACATTTTTATAACATAAAAAATGTAGGAAGAAAACCTTTCTGAAGCCAAGGTCTTTTTTTCATGACAGTCTTATGACAGATTTTCCTTCGGGCGGAGACATCAATTTCGCGCTCAACCTGGACTTTTATGTGGATTTCCCATCACAGACACACCGTGTTTTCAATAATGAAAAATTCACGTCACTAAACTCAGAATTAAACTCGACACACTTTAAACCACGCCTATATTTATTTCGTACACAAATGTTTCTATTTAATCATACAACATTCGTGCGATTATTTATTCAAGTGTTGTTAATTAATATATTCATATCAACGATTATATTTATTTAGTTTTATTATTTAACATTGTTTTATCGACTTTTGTATATTTAAACAGTTTTATTTTAATTTTGTTAATTACTTTTTGCTACTTCATTCGTGTTTTTGTGCGATAATTAAATTTTTAATTATAATAGATGTGTAATTTAAGACCTGCGTTACAACACATATTTTTGGAGTTGTGTGATATAAATCTAGATGTCTGCGTTTGTACATTTTTTAAGGTAATTAGAGGAAAGTGAATCCGATGACACTAATTAATCAAAATGGAAATTTTTTGCCGTTTGTACTGGATACACTTTTCTTTGGTAAGTCATTTTTTAAGTGAGTTAAAGAGAAACCTTTGAAGAGAATATATATATATATATATATATATATATATATATATATATATATATATATATATGTGATAAATCTCTATTTCTCTCTCTCTCTCTCTCTATGTATATATATATATATATATATGAATATTGATTATCAACAAAATAGTTTTTTTTATTTTACAAATTCACTTTATTTTGTAATATACTAAATACGATTTCTGCGTGATTAAAATATGCAGAGAAATCAAATTATCAGACATAAATATTTTGTAAATCTATGTTTTTATTCAAAGTATTTAAGAACAAAAAAATTGAATTAATCAAACGTAGCATTTCTCCCCAAAAACTATTTGTTTGGTAAGCAAAAAGTTTGTTTGTATTTATAGAAACGATTTATTTGCCTCAGAGAACAGTTGTAGTTTTTTGTTTATTGTTTGATGTCTAGGGAATAAGTAAAGCACTGGGATAGGAAGTTAGGTATTTTATTATGATTTAGAATATATTTATCAGTTAGTAGATAACGTTTTAGATTTACTTTTTCTGAAAGTGTACATAAAGTGATATAAATTATAAAAAAATGATCATTTGATTTGAAAACTAAATCAGTTTTAATATTTTCATTTATTAGTACTGAGGACTGTGTTAGATTAAAAATAAGTAAAAAAGTAAAAGTAATGGTTGTAAAAAAATTATTTCGTTTAGATTGTTATTAGGTTGGTAGGAATATAATTGCGGTTTTTGTGTTCCGAATTCTAACTGTAATTTTTAAAGACAAGAACCTTAAAGATGAAGAAGGTTACGAGCGTCCTTCTTCAGTTCATAATAACCAACTGAAAGTGTTAGTTGAATCAGAACTACCTACAATTCAAAAGCTTGCATAAAAGTTAGGCGTTAGTCATGCAATAATTGTGGACCACCTAAAACAGCTAGGAAAATCAAAAAAAGCTGTAAATCGAAATGAATTTAAAGGTCACAAACCGAATTTATTTTTCTACCAACCTAATATTTCACGTTATATAAATATGAAAAATACCCTTATGTACTTCAATTAAGAAACATGCATGTCTACGAAAAAAAATCATTAGTGGACTCTAGTTATGACAGTGGTCTAAAGTAATTTGAACAAAAAAAATCATTTATTATTATGATGAATAAAACAAAAAAAAAATTTATTTTAAAAGTGCAGAATAATGACGAAAAATTATCATAAAATTTCATTTTATATACTTCATATTGTACTTGTAGTGTTTTATATATTTTACTGTAATTTGAATTACAACTATTTGTGTTATAAGAATGATTGTTAATGAAAATTCATGAAGAATCCTAGATAAATATTTGTTTCCATTTTTTTTCTAAACATTTCAAAGCAAAATCAAATTCATTAGTTATTTGAAACATTTTCTTAATTAACAGTAATAAATACCAAAGGTATAGACTTGAATTCAGATATATTGATTTACAGATTTGCATGTTATCTATATTCATCATTATTGTATTTTAAATATTCATGGTTTTATGTATTTTGTAATCATATATTCTTTCAATTTTTTATTTCATAATCTTTATTGCTCGGCAGATTATTTAATATTTCAAAGCAATTCCCAGGCCGTCGAGCAATTCGGGTATTATATTGATTAAAAACGGTTACATCAATATATTAAACCAATAAAACATCACAGTTATTACAAGAAGAGATAATTGAATATTGATTGAATGTTTTCATAGAAAGACAATTCTAGCAAAGTAATTAAGTGCAGTACAAACCACAAATCATTGTACTTCATGTACATTCAATGGAGTTCAGTCAGTTGTAAATATTACCGTAGATAATAGCTTGGAATTATCTTTTATTGTTTTTCAGTCTACTGTGATATAGCTTTGATTTTCATTTAAAAACGTTTTACAGTACACTATCAAATCACTCTTTGTTTTATTAAAAACTTTATTAATTCGTTTATATTTATATATAATCGTCTATTATGATGTATTTAATTTGATCGTCTTTTTATATTTACATAGTTTCAATTTTTTATTCGTGAGAAAAAGATACTTTAGTTTTAAAATTCTTTTGATCAGATGGATCGCTTTTATAATTACTTGAGTGATGTTTTTTATAGAATTTAAACATTTTTTTGTTTGATTTTTTGCTTAATTACACCATCCTGTCTGTGTTGTCAGTTTTTAGTCTGCTGAAACTTAGATTAGATATACGGAAATATGGGTGGGTAGGTTATTCTTTTGTATTTACTTTTCTTTTAAACTAATTATTTAGAGTATCTAAATAATTAATTATCAGTGTATCTCAAATCTTGATTTCCTATGGATTAGTTTAAGCATTTATGTACTTACTACGGGGCATCGTAAAAAAAATGCGAAACTATATGAAAGACGGACTTGTTTTGTGCTTATGAAATCTTTTCACATTTACATTTTTTTATTTTTATTATCAGTTCCGTTAAAAATGCGAACAAAATCTTGTAAATTGCAAAGGAAGTTTTAAGGAAATCAAAATTCGTTGCTGTCGCAAAGTTGACGGATGTATGATGGATAGATAGATGAAATTGTTGGGTGTTATTAAATTTATTAAAACTGATTTATTTCGAATACATATATGATCGGACATTTATGGAGATCATGTATGTAATATATGGAGCATTTAGAGTCGTTCATTTTTGTTTACCTGATCAGATACGACTGTTGATAACTATTCGATATCGTACTAGTCATTTCCTGTAAAATATGTGACCATACGAGATTAATGTTGATAATCAGCATCAGAGTTAGTTGTAAACGTTTACATTATAATATTTTTTATTGAAAAAATAAAAACAAAAACATGTTTAAAAAATATTCAGTCTGATGATTGTGCGTGGTTTCTTTTCTTTTTCTTTTATTATAAATGTTTTGATATTTCAGTTAATGTTCATATTTTCGATGTATTTTGGTATGAAATCATATTTAAAAGAAGAGTACAACAGTTACTATGCGTAGAAAATGTAATTGTACATATTATGCTTTTTCAGTTATTTAGATTTTAAAACCGTCCAACTTCTAATTTGTATGTTTTTATATTAATATTTCTTTGAAACAACTTAATTTTTTCGTACTGTACAGTTGTTTTCAAATAAAATATAAACATATTTTTTATAGTAATATTTTAATTTAAAATATAGTAATATTTTTTTTGAATCTAAATTTTAATTCATTGGTTAGTAGTTCAGTGTAAAGTAACTTAGTAATTATAGTTTATTAAAAAGAGCAAATATCAGGTTGGTTAAAAAATTATTGCAGTTTATGATCTTCAAATTCGTATACATTTTTTAATTCAAGTGGTTTTAAGTGGTCCACCACAATTAAATGACCAACACCTAACTTTTGTGTAAGCTTTCGAATTGTTATACGTGGTTTGGATTCAACTAATGCCTTTAGTTGGTCGTTATGAACAGAAGAAGGACACCCATGACCTTCTTCATCTTCAAGGCTCTCGTCTCCAGCACAAAATTTTTACAACCACCATTCACCGTACGTTCCTTAACAGTACCCACACCATTCTGTTTAGTTTACGAGCAGTTTCTGGTGCTTTACCACCCGTTTTCAATTCATACAAAAAATGCTCTTATTTGCTTCTTTTCCATCTTTAATTCAATAGCTCAATTTGAAGCAAAATTAATAATAAGACCATAGTCGATGTTACCAAAATATGGACTGAAAAATGCACTTTAAAATGATATTAACATGAATACGATGAAATGACACTTTCATTGAAAATAATTAAGGTTAGAATTTAGAGAACAAAAACCGAAATTATTTTCCTAGTAACCTATTACCTGTTAAGTAATATAAATTATACTAGTACTATAAATTCAGTACTATAAATTATGATAAGATAAATAAAGCATCTAACACTAATAAAGTAATTATAACCCGTATTTAGCCGTTGAAAAGTTTGCGTAAAACATTATAAGAAAACAAAAATATTTCATAGAACAAACCCGTCTTCACTTAGAAAGGAAACAAAACGTTTGCAACGCAAGCAAATTTATAACGTAAACATTGTTTGCAAACTCTTATCTCTCGAGTAAATTTATTCGTCTATTGTAGATATACACGTATATAGGCATATATATATATATATATATATATATATATATATATATATATATATATATATATATATATATATATATATATATATATATGTAAATACGTTGTAGGTAAAATGGAATAAATTTGTATCCAAGTTCCGTCAATAAAGTCAAAAGACAAAAACGTATACATATCTAAGTGTTTACCTGTTTGTATTTAATGTTTGTTTTCCTGAAATATATTATATTTATATCCTCGATCTGTATCGATTTATCGTACAGTAGTTGAAAGTTTTGTTAGAGATGTAAAACACTTTATAAATATTTTTTTGTTATGTAAATGAGAGTTTAATAATGTTTCGAATATGAAATATGTGTTATGTATAAAATTGTTTGTAATGCGTTATTAATTTACATATTTCGTTCTATCTATGAAAAGTATTTTTACTTAAAAAAATAATCATTTGAAATTATTCCAAAGCGGATTTGCGTTTGGTAAATACTTCCTTTTTCGTCTATTCGTATTACATTTTTGTAGTAAGCAGATCAAAATCATATTTTTATAAAGATTCGATTAATAGTAGAAGTAGAAAAAGCCATAATAACAAAAGAAAGTTCAATTTATTGTTATTTGTTTCAAAAATAACAATCACTTTGTTTATTTTATAAAATAATAAATCTATTATTTTTTATTTTGTCGTTTTAATTTTTCAATTTTTATAAATAATGAATTTTCGTGTTTTTTTTTGATAACTTATATATTTTTTAATCTATATAACTGGAAACATTGGTTGTTGTGATTTCATTCATACGGAGACCGAAATGATTAATGATGTTAGTTTATTGACAAGTAATCGAATAAAGTGGAATATAAGAGAAGTAAAAGTGGTAGCAAGAATGAATGAAAATAATTTATCTGTTGATATTAGTTATTTACTGAAGATGTGTGAAAAGTTGATTTTATGTTAACTAGTTGTTTTAGAGGAACATATTGATTTTTTGTTGGTGAAATTAAATCAAGAAACAGAAGTTCTGAAAATTTATTAGAATGATTCAATTAAATCTGTTTCTTTTATTATTTATTAAGTAATTTTTTTGTTAGAAGAAAAAACTGGAAATTTAAATCTATTAAATATTATGCTGGGATATATATATATATATATATATATATATATAGAGAGAGAGAGAGATAGATACATATATACATATATATATATATAGAGAGAGAGAGAGAGAGGGTGATTCAATGTACGCTTCCACGTGAAAGTATTAAACTGAAAAAAATAAAAATCTTGTTATTTTTTATGCAGTATTTTAGTTCAATTGTATTTTAGTATTTAATTGAAATAAAATATTAAATAAAAAATAAAATAGTTTTTTACTTGCGATTTTTTTTATTACTTTCATGTGGAAGACTAAATTGAATCATTCTATATATATATATTATTTCGTTTTATAATTGTATTGTTAATGGGACTGTTCAATTTAGATTTTCATTATTTTCGAGTTTTAATTATATATATATATATATATATATATATATATATATATACACAGTACAAATGTTAGTTAAATAGATTTGAATAAATGTGCAACTGTATATTTAATTGAATTCTTGTTAAATCAAATGATGTTCAGTTATATACAGTTGAATTGTTTGATAATAAATTTATCAGAGAGGAGAACTACAAAGCACATAATTTCAGTTTTAGGTCAGATGAGTTTGAATAGAAATTCGGTTTATGCACTGTTAAACAGTTCAGATATAGATGTACATTCGTTATATTACTCATGTTGTATTAATAAATGGCTACCAATAGTTGCTTAATAATTGACCTTTTGGATGTAATTGTAACGCGTAATATGCTAATAATATATTTTATAATTCTTTGTGGAAATTAGTACGACTGAAACCTTGTACTATATAATTTTAACACAGACGTATGAAATATATTTGCAATTCATTTTTCATTATAATATTTTATTATATTATTTAGTTAGTAGAAATTTAACTTGAAAGTATTTTGATTATTTTGTATTTAATGTACATTTTATCATCCTTTTTGCCTTTGTTCACTTAGTACTGGACAAATGTTTATTATTTGTTTTGTGATGTAAATAAATAACCCAATGTGGCTGTTTTTTCAAACATTACCAATACATTTTCTGAATATTCTGCTCTTTAATCTTTTTCTAGACATTTTTAAATGTTTTCAAATTTTGATTTGTTCTCTCTGATATGTGTTTTTTCTTCTTACAATATGTTCTTCATATCTTTATTTCAAACTCTTTACTCTTGTTATTGTCTCTAACGTGTCTTTATTTTCGTAGTCATTTTTTCTGAGAGACTGTTTATATATTTACTTTTTTGAACACTTTTGGTCAGAAAAAAAATTTTTTTGGTTTGTAGGACGAGTGAAAAATTTATTTGTGAAAGGAATGTTTTCACTGTTTTACATTAAAAAGAAATATGTCAAATAATAATGCTAAATATCTGCATTTTATAAATGGAATGAAAAAGAATTCATTTATGAAAATAAATTTAGTCACAGAGTTAGAACTGCATTTGTGAAAATATGCTATTTTTATAATAAATTAGTCTGCGTACAGAAGTTCATTTGCAAATAAAAGTATTATTTGTCGTATACTCTTCATTTTCACCGCATGCTAAAGACAGATATAGATGATTCAATTTAGGCTTTCACATAGAAGTATTAAAAGAAGCCTCACGGGTTTAAAAAAGTCATATTATTTTTTATTTAGTATTTTAGTTCAATTCAACATTAAAATACAATTGAACTCAAATACTAAATGGGGGATAATATGTTTTTTTTTAATTTTTTAAATATTTTCTTGTGGAAGCCTAAGTTGAATCACTCAATATATGGAAAGGTTCCTGAAAAACAGATTGACATTTCTACTTTGCTTTCATGTCTTTTTAAGAGTAGAATGTTTACTCAAATACTTTTCTACTTGTGATCGTTATTACATATGTTGGATGGAACAATTAATTTTTGATAAAATTCATGAAATGCTTAACACCCACTAAATAATTCAAAAAAGAAGCTATCATTTTCATCCGGCTTCTTTTAATTGAAATTTATCCATTACAGTTATTTTAACATTTGTGTACTGTTATTGATCTCACAATACCTATTCAAAATGAAGAGAAAAGCGTTTCTGTACTTGTTTGGTACCCAAATATTAAGATCTCACACGCTGCTTTAGTACTTTAATAATTATCTCACTCGCATAAATAACCTCTTTCTGTTATTTTTGCATCTTATCTCTTAAAATAAAAATCATCTTAAATGAGTGATAGATAATTTAAAAGTTGATAGATTCTTGTTATTTAAGACTCATGTCTTGTGTAGGTAAACTCAAATAAAATACATTGTTCGTACAGTTTTTTTTTTGAAACAAATCAGACTCAGATTTAAAATATAGTGGCATTTTGTATAAATGAACTCATTTTTGTCTATATTCTTCGCGTAAATTCTTTATTAATTGATTTATTTTTGATAGTGAATTTATATTATGTGTAAAAAAGGACGTTAAAATTATACAGTTCGTTTTTTTTTCAATTAATTAAAAGCTTAATTAAATTATTGTTAAATATATAAATTGGTCTACAAGGATATTAGCCAAAGTGTTACAAATTTAAATTTTGGTTATTTAGGTTTGGCTTAGCTTTATTCGACCGAGTTTTAAAATGTATATTATTTTATTAACATAAGATAATTTAGAATACCTAACGAAATTTGTTTGAACTGTTTCATTGCGGCGAGTATAAAAAATGCCACTGTAAATGTTAATTTATTCAAGAAAATGTGTATAGATTTATCAAGTAAATCAATGATAAATATAAAAATGTTTATTATTTTTATTTTCATTTATTTTTTTATTAATTTTGTCTTAGAAGAATTTATTTTTCATTCAGAACATCCAAGTGAATAATTTTATTGTATGTATTCATAGAACAGTATGAATGAAAAAATTAAATTGAGAAAATAGTAGATTAGATTTAAATTAATAAATGTACACACATGCTCTTCATAAAAAAGTCAAGTTTTTTAAGGACTTGCGTCGCCTTTTACAGAATTTCTATGACAAATAGAAACAAATACAGAGGCATTCACAGAAATAGCTAGTACATATTCTTTGTCTGAAATGTTATTTTAACAATATTAAACAACGATATTAAATAACAATGTAAATAAACAATATTCAATATGTAATCGCGGTAAATAGAAAAACAAAGTACTTCCTGGAAGTCCTTCCTGTTGAAGTAAAGTATTACATGTTGAATATAAAATTTACCTTTAAAATTAATTAGTGTTATGATTTCAAAGTGCTTTTAAGTTTTAATTTTACATTGTGTTTCACTGAAGTCTGCAATAATTAAAGAAAACTTTTTAATTGATGTTTTAAATCTTATTAAGTTTTCTTTTCAAATATAATCAATTAAAAGTAAGAAAATAGAATATACAAATTATTTTTTATTTTATAATTTAGATAAAATTAATTGTGTAGTTCGTAACTGAAGTTTTTTACTACATTTCCAATTAAAAGTATATTTATAATCTTTTCAACAGTGCGTCATTGTTTGAGAAAACAAACCTTTTAGAATGTTAACGAAATATTCCAGTTTTTGTTCTCGTTCTCTTATTAAAAATGTACAAGTGCTGATACTTGACCTTCGTTACCGGTACATAAATAAAAATGTAAGATATTTTTAGTTGCATGTTATGAATAGTCCAAACTGGCGGTTCTGAATAAAACAACAATATTGTTTTTGTAAAAATAAATTAATAATGGTAAATGATCTAAACTGTAAATTAATAACATAAATTGTCTACGTTAAATGTTCTTAAAAATGTCACAGAACTATTTTTTTATCCAACAAAACATACATTATTTAAATATTTATTAAATATTTAATAAATTATTATTGATTATTTTTGATAGGAAGAAAAAATTGATGTGTTTTATGGGATAAAAAAAATTCATTTACCAGTATAAATTTAGCCAATCAACTGTTTTATAGCACTGAGAAACTATATTTAATAACTTTTGAAGTTTATTATATTTTTGTTTACATATGACATAGGTTTACAATAAAATTTATATATTTTTTAATGTAACTAAACGTTATTTAAAATTGATTTTAATTTTATTATCTAAATATATTATTGTTTAGTTATTTATTATTTACACATCTTATTTTCTGTAATAAATGTTATGATAAAAAGTTGTTATTTTTCATTTAAGAGATGCGAAGGAAAAGTAAAAAAAAGATGAGAAGTAAAGAAATTGGTTATTTAATATTAGTGAGACAATCATTGGAGTATTGAAGTAATGCGTGGGAACTTAATAACTCTAATACTCAAGTATCGAGTAAATGTAGAGGAAGAACACTTTTCGTTTAATTTTGGACAGGAATTATAAACTTTATAGTCATAGCAACATATTAAAAGAACTCTGATGGATTAATTTATTAAAAAGACGTGTAAGTGTATTTTTTAAATCATTTAATGCGTATTAGGCATTGGATTAATTTATCAAATGTTAACTGTTTTGTTCTTCATAGGTAAGAACGATTACAAGTAAATATAGGGGTAAATATTTTTTTTTTAATATAGAAATAAAACATTAAATACTTTTAATCTCTGTTTCTGGAACCACTTTGTATCTATTGGCTTTCAGCAAGAGGCGAAACCAGCGAATATACGAGTGTTGTTTAGAAAGGAATTCCTGTTACCAAACTAATTTATTTGAAGCAGACATGTTTTTATCACTATTTTACGTTTTTTTATTTTAATGCAATACAATGAAAACATTCCTTTAATAAATTAATTTTCTTTTCACCTAATAAACTACAACTTTTTTTTGATAAAAAGTACAATGAATACTAATTGTTCATTTTTGATTATTGATTATTCACATTTCGATCACTATGCTACCATTCTCGGAGCGCTGAAGTACAAAAAAATCTTACTTTTTAAAAAAAAAATACTTTATGGAAATATTTTTGCGGTGGGAGAGAATCATGAGTGAAAGTTAATTTAACCGTCAGACAAATTGATGAGATCTTCCATTGAACTGCAACACTGATATTTGAAGGTAAAAGGTTTTATTTTAGTAATTAGTTACCTAATTTTTTAAAGAGGGTTTTATGCAATATACTCTTTTAACTTTGAAAAGCGAGTACAAAGCTTGCAGTAAAGCAAGGTTTCAATGAAAACATTCAGTATGTAAATCTTCTTGGTTAAATGTATTCTGTATAATATTATGTACCTTCATTTGAAACACAATGCTTATTTAGTAATCATTCTTACGGATATATGTAGTATATAATAGAGTCGAAACTGTGACGAAAGCATGATATAAATTATTCACGACATACTTTAAATACGAGTCGTAAAATGTACATCTATAAAAAGTTAGATTCAAGATGCTTTTTTCCTTATAAGCAGATTTTATTACAGGAAGGTGTGCATGTATATATATATATATATATAGAAAGAGAGAGATGGTGAAAAGAGAGAGAGAACTATTAGAAAAGTCTACAGTGTGCGTGGTGAAGTTTTCTAGCTAATAATTGATTTCATAATTTTATTTAAATATGTGTTAAGCTTTTAGTAACAACTTTATGTAGTTTTTTCAACATCGTTTGTAAGTCTACACGACGTGGTATATTTTATGATTTTTTTCTGAAGTATTTTAAATTGAAGCTTTGTGTGTAATTTTAAGCTTTGAGGATGTAACGCGAAATTTCCGTTTGTACTTGTTTTTGTGAGGATGGTAAATTGGTGGGTGGTGAAAGCAATTTGAAACAGAAAACGTTTATATTTGTATGCTCTTTTTAGAATGATCGAGCGACAGTTTTAAGGCTTTTAAGATGGTTGTGAGAATATTGATTTTTGATATTTCTGATGAATTTATATATATATATATATATATATATATATATATATATATATATATATATATATATATACTCACACACTTTCTTACGTATGCCATACTCTGTTTGTTCTCATTTGTGTAGTAATTGTTTATTGATTATTTGTTTGTGATACTGAATTTTTTTTTACTGTGAATAGATTCAATTCGTACACAAGTGAACATTCTGCTAATGCTTTTTTTGGGTATTATAGTATCTTTTTATAAATACAAAAATAATTCAAAGTATACTCATTCCGCTTATATATGAATATAAGTTATATATATATATATATATATATATATATATGTGTGTGTGTTTGTGTGTGTGTGTTATTTAATGATTATCCAGTTTATCATATTATGATACAATTAAATATTCATACTTTAATTCATTTCCGTAGTACAGTGTAATATACTATCATACAAAGAATAAATTTTAAATAAAGAAATTGCTTTACATTAATGGGAAATGTATAATCGGTTATATCAGGTAACACTTACATTAGTGGAATAGTGCATTCTGGAAAAGGGAAATAATGTTTCCCTTCCACAGATTTGGGAAGATATTTTATTACTTTGTCTAAATATTGGTATTTTAGTTTATTAATTATAATGAAAAATGGTATTTTGATTAAACTGTCTTTAAAATTCACCTTGACTTGAGGCTTAGGCGGCGAGCATGGATGGCACGACTTCAGTTTGTTCATGCAAACCTATCAAAACACAGCATGTTTAGTAGCACGTGATTATGGCTGGGATAGCTGGAATGGCTTTGAAACTTGGTTGAAATTCAACATCTGTGTTCAATCCGAACTCTCTACTTAATACCAGATGTGCATAGAACTTATACTATTATTAAATGGTGTTACTTTTTGACAATTATTTTTTAAATTATTTTTCAGTGAAAATACAATTATAAATATGATGATTAGTAATATTAAATATAAGTAAAACAAATACCTTTGGCTGTTTTGACATTATAACATAATACTTTAAAATATGTATTTCTATGCTCTGACGAATATACACGGTACTGTGTGTTTGGGACTTGTAAAAACCACTACTCTTTGAGGTTTGCAAACCTTTAGTTTAGACATATTTGGTATTAATGTTGTGCCGCCCATGCTAATTGAGTTATGTAAGCCTGAACTCAATACACACTTTTATTTTTAAAAAAATGAGATGTAAGACTCAACAGGTGCCATATTATTTGTTGATATGATATGTATGTGTATATATATATATATATATATAATGAACATGCCAGAATTATTGCATAGGTCGTATATTTTCATAATTATGTCATTTATATGCAAATTTGTTAAATCTGTAATATTTCGAATCGTTATATTTGATTTAAAATTTAGAAATTTACATGTATATATTTATATATATATATATATATATATATATATCCTGGATTCGTATTTTAGGCACTCAAAACCTCATAGATACTGATTTGCAGCAAAAAATGACTCAAAAAAATTTTTTTTATCAAATTTTAGACTGAATTTTTTTATTTTTATCTTTTCGATATTTTTATGAGATTTACTTTTTTCTATCAGTATGTGAAAAGAAATCCCTCCCTCAATATAGCATTAGTGATAGAGAATTTTTTTTTTAAATTGATGAGCTAAACAGTAAATTTGTTTATATTTCTTCTTTTTTACCTCCCGGAGACGAAACTTTCAGCATTCTAATTTGTTTGCACAGGTTCAATAATCCTACATCACTACATTTCCTCTTTTAAAGATGTCGGAAGGTGCGAAAAATCAATTGATTGACAGATAGACAGACATACACACATAGTTAGTATTTTTGTAAGTGTTACAAAATTGAATTAAATTAAAAAATCAGACGAATTTCAGACCATATTGTTAAATTCACTGTGAAAGTCATCATTAAGAGACAATTTATTTATATTTATATATGATACGAAAATATTGTTTACTATAATTATTTAGATATATGAAAATTATGTCGGCCTTTTTCAATTCATTCTTTGCTAAAAAGTATGATTTTGTTTACATATGTTTAATTAAAAAAAGATTATTTAAATTAATTGAAAAATGGAAATCTTTTTCGTAATTAAAATTATTTTTTATCTGTTAAAATACAAAGGATTATATGAGAAAACATTTGAACACTATGACGTGTTAATTAAATATTATCTTTTATATCATAAAAATGAAACAGTGAGGCCGTTCCTGTGATTTTTATTCGTTCTCTGATTGGTTGATATCGATCATGTAGTCTCTTCTAATTGGTTGATATCAGTCACATAAATGCTGATAATAAATTTATTCAAAATATTGTATTCTATGCGGATTATTTTCTGTATATATTTCTTAATTTCTATTATTTGTTGGGGGAGGGGGAGAGGGTTAGAGAGTGGTGGAGAAGTTCCCCCTCCCGGGGGTTAGCGAACTTAGCTCCTTAGTTTTTATTAAGTTCGTCTTGATATGAGAACAAATAATTGTCACTTGATTAAATACATTGTGAAAAAATACATGTTTATTATTACTAACAAGGAATGTATTGAGTAACGTTAATCGTTTTTCTTTTCAACAAGTTTTTTTGATAACAATTATGTGTTCTTACTGAAATGCTTATGTGTATAATTGTAAGTTTTTCCGCACAGACATATGTGTACGATGACAATAGTAGATGTAGCACAATTGTAGTTGTAACGATTATTTTTTTTTCAATTACCGCTTAATTGCACACATGAAAACAAACAATCCGTTTTAGTTTTCAATAGGTATTACAAAAGTTGTAACGATGTTGTGTAAACATTGAAAATTCAATTGACTGTATATGTTTTATTTGAAATTGTAATTGACTTTAATGTTTGAAATAATCATAAAATTATTAGTACAACATCGAGACCATAAAATACATATATTTAAGTAGGAAATTCTTTATACTGTTTGTTGGTAATTGACAACTAACTTATTTATTTAGACAGTGGTAGTAACTTATTTTCAATAAACACCCTATCTACTAAAGTTATTATAATATTGATTGTTATAATAATAATTTTTGCGGGTGAAGACATTTTTTTTATTTTTTGTGTTATATTAAAATTGAAAATGGTACTATTTTTAATAAAATTCTTTTTTACCCTTAATAGTGATTTAAGAAACTATTTAAGGAGAACACTCGTCAATATTAATTAAAAATTATGAAAATGGTAATGTTCAATAAAAGAAATGTTTTTTGTATTGAAGAAAGATGTTGCAATGTCGATTCTGTAATAACTACAAATAAGACTTTTATTGTACCAATATTTGTTCAAAATGCTATAAGCTGGCAACGATACATTAGTTTCATTCTTGAAGAATTTATTAATTAGTTAAATAGTTAGTTAACATTAGGTTATTTTCATAACTATTCATCTTTTAATGCAACCATGCATTATTTGATAGAATACTTTGATAATAGTAAATAAATGTGTGTAATCATTTAAATCACTTGATTTGAATTCTTGTAATTTTTATTTCCAGGTTTATTATATATATATATATATATATATATATATATATATATTATATACATATATACATACATATATATATATTTTTTATATATATATAAATATATATATATATATATATATATATATATATATATATTATATACATATATACATACATATATATATATATGTGTGTGTGTATGTATGTATGTGTATATAAACAGATAAACACATATGCATGAATACATTTATTTTATGAAATACATTATTATACGCATCTATTTAAATTACATCCGCGAGTTACTTGCAGTAAATTCTTTTGTTTTGCATCATTTCTCAAGTTTCTAAACATTGTTCTCTTCTTGACAGTTTTTGATACGAATGCTCGTTTATTTATTTAAATAACAATTGTCTACAACTCTAAATAATCAACAGGTTTGTGTTTTATGATTGAAATAACTCAACGTTGTCAAGATGTATATCTTATGGTAGAAAATAAATCTTACCCACATGTGAAATTTTCTTCAGTGTTCTCATATACGTTAAAAGATCCTTGCGAAATTGCAGCTGTGAATATTTCATTCACAGCTGCGAATTTATGTAAAAAAAATCGTCATATAAAGAAAAAAAATGTTAAGTGGTTGTGATTTGAGTTAAGATTTATTTATAATTTATCTTATTTTTTATTGACCTATGTTACATACATATATATATATATATATATATATATATATATATATATATATATATATATATAAATCATTTCTACGGAATAAATATAATTGTAAAATTGTATCGAAACTGAAAGTCTTTCACTTCAATGCATTGCTGTGAAGGCAAACTGCGTAACTCAGATACAAAATGTATATTGAAGCGAATAAAGATAAAGGTTTGTTGCTAAATGCGATTAGATCCAAAAGACAGAATCTGCGTATCAAATTTTATACAAGTATGTCTCTTTAAATACTCAATATACTGATATTTTGTTCACAGTCAGTTACAAACTAGTAATTTTAATATATTTGAGAAACGATATCTTGATTACAAGTACTTTGTTATATTTGTAAGTTTGTTTTGTAATAAGTAGCTTTTACTGTGTGCTTTTCTTTATAGTTTAATACTGCATTGTGCTTTGTTGAATAATTAAATATTTTTGATTCTGTATTAAAATACTTTGTATATATGTTTAAAACATACGAGATTATAAGCTTTTAATTCACTAAATGTTTTTTCTGTAAAGGAAATAAGCTTTTTTTAATGAAATATAAGTGATTCAATTTAGGCTTCTATATGAAAGTATTAAAAGGGGACGCAAGGTTTAAAATCATGTTATTTTTTATTTAGTATTTTAGTTGAATTCATTACTAAAATATAATTGAACTAAAATACTAAATGAGGAATAACTGTTTTAATTTTTTCGTTTTTTTTTTTATATTTTCATGTGGAAGCCTAAGTTGAATCACTCTATATAATAGTATATGCTACAAGGTCGAATTAAATCTAAAATGAGAATATAATTAATCATTAGCTTTTAATAATATATTCTTTGTAAACATGAACAAAATTAAATTGTAACGTTTAGAATATCTAAAGGCGACGGTATTAAACTCTAAAGTAAATTCTGTTGTAATCATTAAAATGACATTAGTGTTTATCATTTCCATAAAAAACATATACATAAATTAATATAAAATACTGTTCAATTTTGATCGTTTTTAAATATAGAGGAAAAAATGTACATATTTTCAGATATTTATGTAATTTTTTCTATAAATGTTTTATGAATATCTGTTTTTTTTTTTGTAGGTAATCCGCGCAATAAATGTGCACTTCAACCAGGCCATTCTTTGATGGACTGGATTCGTCTCGGCTCTTCGGGACGAGATTTGAGCGGTGTCGGTGCAAAAGCTGGTACTTTATGTGTGACTCCACGAGAATTAGCTACGCATTCAACAGCAGATGATGCATGGCTTGCAATACGAGGTCGAGTTTATAACGTCACAGCGTATTTACCTTTTCATCCAGGTGGACCAGAAGAATTAATGCGCGGGGTTGGAAAAGACGCTACTAAACTTTTTGACCAGGTATTCAATTTTTTTACGAATTTCTTTATATGAATGTTCACTGTACTCTAGTAAGCAAAATAAAATATTTGTTTTAACAGATAAATTAAGTAATTCAAAAACTAAATATTATTCAGTTTTGTCAAAATGTATTCAAAGCGCAGTTTATTTACGTTTAATTTTGTATTCATCCTGTAAAGTTTAATGAACTATAGATAAATAATATCGGTAGCATAAATACACTTTCTAAAGTTTTTCATAAATGTGCATTTTTTTTCTAAATTTGAATGCGATAATTTTCCTAAACTTAATTTGAAATGTTTGAAAGGATACTCTGCAAACTATTGTAATATATATATATATATATATATATATATATATATATATAAAACAGCAAATTCCAGTAGATAATACAATATTTGATTTTTAATGACATGTCTTCAATCTATTTTTAAAAGATTTCACTGAAAAATCTAATGATTAAAACATGCAAGAATATAGTTTATTCGAGACACCAGTATCTCTCTGCTTTTTATAATTTTATTAATTTTTAGTGCATGGTTTTTCTCTGTATAGAAGAAGGATAAATTATCTATTATTGAATTTAGAAGTAAATGTAACTATTACTCTAATGTAGCAAAAAAATAATCGCGTTATAAAAAATATATGAAAATAAATAATCATAAAATACTATGAAACTATTTTTCTTATATATATATGAAACAATTTTTATGTCATTAAGATGTGATTCCAATTTTTTACATTTTTAAATTTATTGTGAAGATCAAGAAATCGTTCTGTTATTAAAATAGTTTTTTCATATGATATACAAGTACTTGATTCTTTATTGATTTTATTATTAGTAATAAAGATATAAAAATAATGTATAGTAGGTCGGTAGAAAAATAATTGCGACAATGTATATGAATTTGAAGGTTATCAACTGCAATTTTTTTTCTACCAACCTAGTCCTATGCAGGATTTTAGCCTATTTTTAATACCGTATATATTTGTCTTGTCCTGCCTATGCTGTAATTTGATTTAATGACATTTTTTTTATAAAAAAAGATAATGTTAGTATCTGATTAATATATTTGCCATATTCATATGCAATTTATAAATTTTTATATATCTACAATATTTTATGTGGATGTATATATATATATATATATATATATATGTATATACATATATACATATATATATATATATATATATGTATATATGTATATATGTATATATATATATAGGATATTTTTGGTAGGTTCATCCATGGGTTAACTACGAATCGATCCTTCAAAGGTGTTACATAGGACGTCTCGTCGCAACTGAACCAGAAATAGATACATCGCAACTATTATTCGGCAGCAATACTCTCATGAAACCAGTTTCGAAAATTCCAAAAACTTACAGTTCAGCTCCAACTTCACCGAATAGACAGATCGCACAATCCAATAGCGAAATGTTCGAACAGGCGGACAAAGACAAGGCTCTGCCGAAATTCGACTGGATTCAAAAGACAGACTCCGTGACATTCATTTTCTACACGAAGTCGTTTACGAACGTATGGTTGAATGTGTCTTGTTCGGTCGACCGAATGAAATTGAAGATCAGTATGTTATACAGTGACAGAACGATCGTTAATGAAATTGAACTTGATTATACAGTGAAGTGGCCGTGCAGAACCTCACACCAACACGAGACAGGTAAAATTGAAGTGCTGTTCCTGAAAAACGAATCGAAAATTTGGCCAGACTTCGGACATTTTAAACAGAAATGTGAGGACAGTAACGTCGATGTTAGTGAAGCTAAATACGAGTGTATTATAGTGGGTAGAATTAAAGTGTCGCATAATACGTTCTTGTTAATTTTACGAAGGACAGATACTCGAATGGACGTCGTTCCTATCGGATACCATTTACGCATTTATGTTCAAATAAGAGGTAAATTTTCTACATTTATACTATTTATTCTATAAACAATACTCTTTTTATTTATCAATTCAAATTAATATTTTTCATTCTTAAGAACAGTATGTATATATATATATATATATGAAAGTAAAATATACATTTTTTGATGCATCAACATTATAACAGCAAATATTAATAAAATTTCAGTTTAATATGTTATGAATTTCTTTCTCTCTACACATACATGTATATAGTTAAATGCAAAACTGAGTCAATAAGTAGAAATTTCGCTTATTAAACTACATTTATTGGCGCTTAAATAAATAAATACGCTTTGGGCTGAAAGCCATTTTAATACAAAATAATGACATTAATAATAGGTTCAGTTTTACACCACTTTGTAAGAAATATTATATATTAACGTTAATGTTCGGTCCAAAACCCTTTTGCCTTTTTAACAGATATTAATCTTTTTTTAATACTTTTGATAAACTTTTTGCAATACTCATGTGTAATTTTCTCCCATTGGTCTTGTACACGCTTTTATAGGACATTAAGGTTTGACAGGGGTGAGTCATAGTCATTCACTAGTCAACTTTACATTTTCAATGGGGTTGCGATCATGACTATGTGCTGAATAGTTTAGTATTTGAAAATTTCGCTGATCCAGCAGTTATTTATTAATCTCGATGTATTTTTGGGATCGTTATCGTGTTGAAATGTTACTTCATCTGGATATGGCATATTGTGGACTGTTTCTATCAGATGCTCATTCAGAATATCTCGACACATTCCTTAGTTCAGATCATTCTCAATTCTATGCATCAGTCTGACTCCGTACACTATAAAGCAGCCCCAGACCTTGGTGTTACTCCCACCACGTTTCACACTTTTAATGGAATCTTCCGCTTACAGTGATTCTTCTTCTCTTTTCCAGTTTTACTGGCGGCCATCTGTGGTATCTATTAATTTTACTCTCATTCGAGTAAATAACCTTCATCCAATCATCATCAGTCCATTTTTATGCCATTTTACAAAGAACTTTTTAATTTTGATATTTTTCTTAGCAAGCAGAGGTTTCTTTTTCTTCTCGACAGCTCGAAATTTCGCAGCATGTAATGATCGTCGTACCGTCCACTTACTAACTGTCCATTATTTTACTTTAAAAGCGTTGTGATCTGAAAAGCTAAATATACCTCACCAGAAACTAAATATCGAATCACTATTCTGCTATCTTTCACGGGTAATTTCTTTGTTCGATCTCCAACATTCTTTGGTATTGGAAAATCGCATTTGTTTTTAATCCTTTACACTGCTGATTGACAAATATGTAGTTTCTGTGCAATTTCTCGCTCAGAATTTCCGTCCCTGAGTAAATTTTTCGCGGATTCCTCAAATACTTTCGAAATCGGTTTTAGTATTGAAAATAAAAGAAACTAATAAATGTTTCACTTTGACGAACTGAATAAAATTAATGAATAACCAACACGAGTATCTAATGTTTGTATACACTGCATTGAAGCAAAATATATTAACGAGCCATATTTTGAAAGGAGTAAAAAATTGATGCAAAAGTGAGTCGACTAAAAATAAATATAAAATGGATACAATTAAGATATATTTATGATTCGTCATATATTTCAAACGGCTAAGTACTTCAAAGTATCAAATATAAAATATAATTCCTAAAATATCGCAATTATACATACATATTTTTAAATAAATTTAAAATGTCAGTTTTGCACTTGACAGTATATATATATATATATATATATATATATATATATATATATATATATATATGTGTGTGTGTGTGTGTGTGTGTGTTATTCAAAAGTAAGGAATATATTCAAATAAGTCAAAATGTTTTGTTTACGAACATTTGAAAAGTACACAGAATAAACTTAATAAAAGTCTAGTTTTCAATATAGTTTACACTTAAGTCATTTGTTATTATTATGTTATTTAATAAAATTAGTTTTGCAACTACTCTTTATTTTCAAACTTTTTTTTTAGATAGAAAATTTCTTAGTGGTGCTAAAAGATGAAAGTCGGAAGTATTTTTTTTATATTTTTTGGTTTTCGGTTATTAATTTCCATTGTTTATCTTTTATCTTCTCTTCTTGCAATATTCCCTATCTGTATCTCTTTCAAATCTTTTCTTCTTTTGTTTATGTTAGTGACATAATCTTTTGCCACAATATAGTTATGAAAGTGTGTCTAAATTCACTTTCACAAATGAATTCTATTTCTGTTTTTTTAATAATTACTTATTTGTATTTTGATGGTGATGAGAGTTTGAAGCGATCAGAGTGCTAAGACATAGAAAAATTTACACAGGATGATGGCATTACCGGTGAAATTCTCATAAGTAACAATGACCGATTGTAGATTTGTTCCATCTCTCGTTATTTATATTATACGTCTTGTTTCTCTTTGTTACCCTGAGCTGTACATATATATATATATATATATATATATATATATATATATATATATATATATATATCGCTCGATTTACACGGTACTCGAATTCCACTGTTTAGATTTAACACAGTTGAAGGAATGTTTATTTACATGCAACTATTTCAGTTTAACACAGAATTGCAAACAAATTTATTAAAATACTTTCCCTTTAATGTTTTCCGAATTAATGTGTAAAATAATTCTCTAGTTTTATTAGAAATAAATAATATTATTTCATTGCGGATCTGTAAAACCTATCCCTAATTATAAATACGAAATGTAAACTTGAATGGCAAGATTTCGATTTACACCGTACTTTTTGGTAACGAATCTACCGGATTAGGTGTATATGTATATATATATATATATATATATATATATATATATTATTGTAAATCTGTTGGGATTAACCCTAATAATATGTACATATATTTATTCTTATTGAGTGCATGATTTGAAATTTGATATATTTCATTCATATTAATTTAACTGTACTGTAAATATCTTCGAATTACAAAAAATAATGTGAGTAGACTACATTATAAATTGAATGCTATTTGTGTTGGGTGTTGTTAAAATTTCACTACCTTTTCGAAAAACATCAATTAATTTTGTTGACAGAATGTATTAAGAGTAAGAAATTGCCTAGGTTATTTTTAAGATTTTGGAACGAGACTTCTGTCTAAAGATAAAGTTCATTTTTTCTGTTGTTTATTAGAATTAAATATAAATATTAAAAGATACGTACAATCTTTTTTTCAAGAGTTGTTATACAAACTGAATTCATCGTATTCGAGTGTGATTGAATAAGATGAGATGTGATACCAAACAAATTTATTCTCCATAATTTTCAAATATTGTTACACTTTAACTTACGAAAACGTAATTTTTATTCACTTTATATTGTTATATATAGCGAATAAAAATTATTTACACGTTATATACCGTTTGTGTTATTAAAAAACCGGTCTTAAATATATTTTTTTGGAAATTTCATTAAAAAAAACTTTTTAAATTTTTTTACATTCATAAATGTATCTTACGCCTAATAAACTGTCGTTTACTGTTCATAAAACATCCACAAAATTAAATCCTCCCTCTGAGCGTTAGAATTCTTTTTTTATAATTAAGCACAGTAATATTACTCGTTGTAACTTTGGTATGCAAATTTAATTCCTACGTATTATGAATCCACGAGATTTCTTAAATTTTTATTTTAATCTAAAATTTTTCAACATAATTGTGTCGTATTTTTTTACTTAAAATATTTCGTTGATTTATTTATATTTTGTTTAAACATAAAATTTTGTTATATACTATTAGATGGTTTGTAATAAACAAATGAATTTAAACATTAATGTATGTACAAAAAGTATTTCTGGACAATCTTCTTTGTTTATTTGTTTTTTTTTTAAATATTTCAATTTTAAAAAATAGTTAAATTCACATAAGCAATAATTGGCATGTGTAATAATCAATTATTGATCATTTTGATCAGTAAAAAGTGTATAAATTTCAGGGAGTGAAAATTTAATTGTAAAAATGTATGTGTGTTGCAAACACGCCTCATAAACTGTTTTTAGATTCATTTTCATCGTATATGTTCTGCCTGTAAAATTATATAGGTTAAATGGTACTTTCTAAAATTGGCTCATATATTGGAGCTTCCTAAGGTCTTTATATTAGCCATCTCTCATATATATATATATATATATATATATATATATATTATATATATATATTATATACATATATATATATATATATATATATATATATATATATATATATATATATATGTTATATATATGAGTTAAAATAAAGGTGGTTGCTAAAATATTTTTTTCATTTTACGTCGATTTTTTGTGATATAAAACAGATATTATTTATTTATAAATTTTAGTTATAAATTAATTTAATTTTATTATGCACGTCAAATTATTTTTTCAATTATAGGTGAAGAATATTATCGTAACTATACACCTGTACCTCCAGCTCTTGTGAAACGTCATGAACCGTTATCGTATTCGAACGAGTGTGTTTGTTTCATGGTAAAAACGTATCCAGATGGAGTAGTTAGTCCAACAATTTGTAGCACATCAGCGGGCGGAACCTTAGATATCAGCGCACCTCTCGGTACCTTCAATTTATTCGATCTGGAAGCAAAAGATCGATTTCTTTTAATTGCAGCCGGGACAGGTGTAACACCAATGTTTGGAATTATATCGTTCGTTTTAGGAAGAAGAGTTCGAAAGTGGTAAGTTTTTGTGTTTTAAAATAGTATGTTTATAAATAAAACGATATATATATATATATATATATATATATATATATATATATATATATATATATATAGCATTACTAATGTATTCTATATATTTTATAAAAAATTCTTCTAATGAAAGTAAGCAAGAAGTAATGATAATATTAGACTTTATTAGAATGTAACCTCTTGCACTCCACGCAATGAGGCTATACAGCAAATCAGAAGTTTGTGTACTATGAATTAGGATAAGAGTGTGATAAACATAGAAAAATATAAACACCCGATGACATTGATGGATGAACGCTTATCAAAGCTTTTATCTGTAGATAATAAAATGTGGGCAGTCACTGGCTGTAGGAGTAGAACGTTTTTAAGTACCGGGCAGCATAGCTGGACTTGTGAGTGCAAAGGGTTAATAGATATTTAGTCTTACCGATATATTCTTTTTCATTTATAAAATATTTTATTTGATAAAAAAATTGATAGTTTACCTAATTGCTTTATAAAATATTCAAGCGAAACAAAGAAGAATATTTGTTCAACAAAACAGTATTATCGTTGACGGTTTTCTTTTCTCTCTTAGTTTTTCTTCAACCATGTGTTTATTCATCGATACTAATCTTCTATCCTTCTCATGATTATTGAAAACAATATTTATTTTATATTTTTTCTTAACATTTTGTTGAATGGATCAAAACACTTTCGAAATGAATAATAAACAACGTGAAACAATTTTTTGTCTATAGCTTAAAAGGCGTTGACGGAATTTTCATTAATCGGCCTAAAAGCCGAAATAGTGTAGTCTAGTTTGTAATAATGTAATTTTCCGTATTTTTTAGAAAAAAAACAATTTTAGATAAATATGTGTATTGGAACGAAAAAATGGTAATTTTAGATATATTTTTTTCGTAAAAATTATAAAAAAAATGATAATTTTACTAAACACACACATACATACATACATACATACATACATACATATATATATATATATATATATATATATATATATATATATATATATATATATATGTATATATGTATGTATGTATGTAGGTAGGTATATGTATAGGTATTTATTGTTACTAATCACATAAATGGAATGTCTTCGATAAAATCCCAGAAAGCTCGTTTTATGCCTTCAAGCATCATTAAACTTGGGCTGCGTGCGTATTCCTCTCTTTAATACACAGGTCCGTCTGTGTTGTATTCTTCTTAATCGTGTTTGCTCGAATTGCAGCGTTGATTTTCTTCAATCTTCGAAAATTTAATTTTCTTATATTTGTATTTATTTGAGTATGTGCTTATTAATTGTTTTTTTTTTCTGTTATAAAAACACTAATCTTTAACAAATCTTTATTTTTATTTTTATAATTAATTAATGATTCACTCAGTGAGTGTTATATAAATGAATAATTTAAAATACTTATGCATTTAAATGTTTTTATAGAAACAATACTTATAAAAGACAACGTTGCTGAAAGTAAAGAATTATTTTTATTTTATCTAATTTATTTTTTATTCAATATCTGATTATTTTTCTGTACAGAAAATAATATATTTGTTATTATTTTTGTAATATTTGTTACATACGAATTCTTTTAGAAAGAGTATGTTTTTTAATTTTAAGTTAATAGAATTATTTGCTTTTTCTTGTATTCGTAATTTTAACCGTAAGTGCGTACTGTTTAAAAAACTGCACACTCAAACAAGAAACTTTTTTATTTATGATATTGAGTACAGAGTTATTTTAGAATAACTAAAATCTATTCAATGTGTCAGGGAAACGTTTGATTTCAATTTTAGGACATTCAACTGTAATGTTTCTGATTAAGCTATTCAGAAAGAGAGGGATCGATTAATATGGCATTAAACCGATAACTGTTCCGAATTCACTGGTTATTAAACGTTATTAAGTGGTTTAACCTGATGATCATCCCCCGTGTTTGAACGTAATATTAATGTGTTAGTATAAGTTTATTGCTTGACATTTATCCTTATAAAGATGACCTAGATATGCATTTCACGTTCACGTAGTGATGTGCTATAAACTCTGTAATACTTCGAAACAATGCAGTTTGTATAACACATTTATAATGTAACAACTTGGACAAATAAATGGGTCGCGTGAGACTATATGAGCCTTATAAATATTATAACGATTTATTGCATCCTAAAATATTTAATGGCTTTTTGATTTAATTAAAAATAATCTCCTACATAACAGTCGCTATAATTATTAATTAAGTTATATTAAGTTATTAAGTTATATAACATATTTTGTAAAATATAACATTGAATTTTTTAACTAGGAGACATCCTGATATTTAGACAATCGGTTGAAAATATATCGATTTTATTATATTGTGTCTTATTTGAAGCTATTTTAGTGAAAAGATCAAATTATTTCTGTTCTTTATTTATATAATTAAAATATTGAAACTCAATTTAGGTACATAGTATGTATGTAAAAATATATTGGGTGTTTTTTAACATATTTTACAATACAGTAATATACAGAATGAATTCAGTGTACTGGTATACATTAAAATAATTATGACTGTGTCCAAAATTGTATAAATGTTCATTCAGTTAACTGTATTGAACTGTTAATGTTAAAATTTTAAAAATAAATTTGTTGTAAATTTATAATATAATACGAATTTTAATATGTATATATATATATATATATATATATATATATATATATATATATATATGTACATACATATACATTGCGTATCAAAAAATATGACATTTTTTTATGATTGTGTATGTAATAAATAATCGAATGGTTATGCTTATTTATAAACATGTTTAAAGAGCAGTAATTTTATTTTATTGTAGAATTTTATTCGTTATTTTCCATTGAAAACATTGTGTTTATTATTTCAAAATAGCCGTTTAGTTTGGAATTTTGTTTTTTTTAAAAAAAATAACGATATTTAAAGTCAATGTATAACTATGTAACAATTGTTTTCAGTTGTGAGTAGAAAAATTACAAAAGTTTCATCAAAAGCTAAAAGTTTTGTGATTTACAAAATCTGTCTGGTTTTATATGAAGCATTTAATTATTAGTTCACAGTTTGAGATATTATTAAGAAGAATGAGATTGTAAATAGGCTACGTAGTGTCCAAAATCTATTTATTAATACTTCTCATATTCAGAAAAAAATTCAATTTGCTTTTACTGAATAATTATTAAATGAAATAGTAAATTTGTAGTATATCAAGGAGGACGAGAGATTTTTCGGATGAGAAAGAAAATTAATTAGGACAGTTTAAACAATTGATATTATTAGTATCATTTTTTTTCAAATGAATCAATTTTGAATATTAATTATAATATAGATAATACATTGAGTTTCATCTGTCTTCATTCGTTATGTAATCAAAAAAGAACCAAAACACAACATTACATCTCTGTGGATGAAAATTGGATTCTTATATATTGATAATGTCGAATCATCTTTATTCTTAATTCTGTTCATTTCTTTTCAATTTCTATTTAACATTACTATTGATTTTAAATAGATAACTTCTATAATAGTTATTTTGTAAGGACGATAAGGACTGAACAGTCATGTATGTTCGTTGAATTTTTCTATATTATATTTATAAATTAATATCACATATAGATAGACTGAAATAGTAAGTAAAATTTACAGAAGTAAAATATGAATAATGAAAAATACACTAAAGTGTGGCACACTGAATTTTATAATCGATAATGATCAATTATATACGATACTGTTATCATTCAGCACTAAAATGAGACGGTCATTTCGAAGAAATATTAAAAATGTGCTCCATTAAAAGTAAAAAGTAACTATATTTAAAGTTATCGGGCTAATTATACAGTTTTTAAATATATATCGGGCTAATTATACAGAATTTATAATTTAAATATCCTTGAAAATGGTTATGGTAATTAAGGTAAATTTTGCACACAGAACTCAGACAATTTACATCAATAGAAGTACTGGAATGACAATAGTAGGGAAATGAAGACAATTTCCATAAATAAAAAAAATTGTTCAAAACCATTCAACAATGTTTAATGCAATTCAGAATAATAAAAGACGTCATAATAAAATTTTGACACTATGGTAAAAGTTATGTGGTAATTCATTCATGTGGTAGAATAAATTATTGATCCTGATTAACCTTCACCTCACAACCACCATTTTTTTTGATTAAAAATCCTCAATAAATGATTATTGATTACTTTTGATTGTTTCTTATGCGCGTTTGGACTGATGCCATTGCCTTCAGAGCGTCAAGGTTGAGAAAAATCTCATTTCCTTCTGAATTCCGGTGTGTTGTTTAATTTTGAAACAAGTTTACTGTCATTCATTTTATGAATATTTTTTGTATTTTTTAGAAAACTTTTAAACGAGACATGCCTATATTAGTTTATTATAAATTTACTATACCTGAGTGTTCTGAAGATGGTGGAATCGCGGTCCAAATGCGCATAAACAACAATTAAAAACGAACAATAACCGTTTATTGAATATTTTTGATCGGAAAATATTTTTATGATATGTGGATTGAAAAAGAGTTTATTTGTAAAAATAGAAAATATTAAGTATTAATATAAACGCAGTAACAAAAATGTTAATGATTTGTTTATTTTATTAGGCAAATGTATTTTTTTTGGTCTGAAAAATAAAATTTACTTTTCGGTGGCCTGTGTAACATTATCGAATGACCTTTTATTTACATTAATTTGTTTGCAAATACTTACTTGCAATACTGTAATTTTGAAATTAAATTCTTACGTACTGTAAATAATAAAAAAATGAATATGTTATATTTTGATCAAACACTGAGTATAATATTGAATTTGTGTAAAATTTAAAAATGAATATAATATTAAGTAATTTATTATTTTTATTAAGTTGATAGAAAAATAATTGCGGTTTATGACTCTCAAATTCGTATACATTTTTTAATTTAAGCGGTTTTAAATAGTCCGAACTGTTGGATTACTAACGACTATCTTTTGTGCAAGCTCTAAAATTATTGTGCGGTGTTCTGATTCAACTAACGCCTTCAGTTGGCTGTTATGAACTGAAGAAGGATGGCTCTCGTCCTCAGCATAAAATTTTTAGAACCGCTATTGCACCTAACGTTTCTTACCAGTACCCACACCAAAAGCGTCGTTTAGTTTACGAGCAGTATCTGCTGCTTTACCTCCAGTTTTGAACTCATAAAAAATGTTCTTATTTGATTCCTTTCTATCTTTAATTCAATAGCTCAATTTGAAGTAAAATTAATAATAAAACCAAAGTTGATATAACCAAAATACAGGCTGAAAAATGCACTTTAAAATGATTTTAACATGAACACGATGAAATGACACATCCACTGAAAAAAAATTAAAAGCTAGCATTCAGAAAACAAAAACCGCAATTATTTTCCTACCAACCTAATAGTTCATTGTGATTCTAATAAATTCGTTACATTATAAGAGTATCGATTAATACATACCTCGTTTTAATATTTCCGTACTTTGTTGTAGTCCATAAAAATAGTTCTGATATATATTTTATCGTGTATAATTAGAAAAAAACAAGGAAATTGCTCATAAATTATATGATTTAAATTAAAGTACATGTTTCATAATTTATAATGTTTGTGTTCTATAAACGATTTGTGTTGTTTCTAAAATATTGGAACGTATTTTAAAAAAATCAATTGTATATATTTTCTATCTATCTATCTATCTATCTATTATCTATCTATCTATCTGTATATATATATATATATATAATCGATTGATTCGAATAATGTATGTATTGACTTTTAGTACTGCGTTTTCATAAAACTAAATAGCATGTTTTTTGGAACATCATATTATGTCACGTATAATACGTTATATAAACCAAATGTAAATCATGTCACGTAAAACACATTATGATATAATTGAATAGTTTGTCTATATTCATTTTTCCAAGGACCTAACATATATGCCAAGTTTAATATACTTTAAAAGTAATTTTAATATATACGAGGGCAATTTGAAAAGTTCACGGCCTAATTATGAAAGAATATAACTTGTGTTTTTAAATTACTTTTATTTTTCAATATGGTCCCGTTGATTCAATGCACTTCATCAATCGATATTTCAGTGCTTTTATGCTGTCCCAGAAATCCTTTTCTTGGAGGTCCTCAAAATAACGATTCACTGTTGCTACCAGTTCTTCATCGAAGCCTTGACAAAGTCGCCTACCACCAAGGAAGTTTTGAGAACAGATAGAATTGTGAGGGGGAAAATATAAAGAATATGCTGACTGGGGCAGCAAGTCGTACTTCAATTCATCGACTTTTGTCATGGATGTAATACTTGTATGGAGACTTGCATTGTCCTGATGAAAAATGATTTTTTCTTAGATAAACCTGGTTTTTTCTCACGAATTGATCAATCGAGTCGACCTAAAAGTTTAGCATAACTCTCCAGTTATCGGTTTGCCCCTTTGGAAGGTAGTCAGTTAGCAGGATTTCTTCAGCATCCCAAAAAATTGAAGTCATAACTTTTCATCGGATAAAACTGATTTTGCTTTCTTGGTAGCAGAAAATCACCATGCTTCCATTGCTTTGACTGTTGTTTTGATTCATGAGTGTAATGGTGAATCCAAGTCTCATCTGTAGTCATAAATCGCAGGATAAAGTCAGTCGTACTCTCTTAAATCGATACAAATAGTCTTGGGAAATTTGTATTCGAATGCGTTTATGATCAATTGTCAGCAAACGCGGTACCTATTTTGCCGATAGCTTTTTCATATCTAATTCTTCAATTAGGATGTGATACATTCGTTCATCTGAGACACCCACAATCTTAGCAATTTCGTACACCTTCAATCGCCGATCCTCTAAGACAATATTGTGCACTTTGTGGATGATTTCTTCTGTCGTTGCAGTTTTCGGACGTCCACTACCCAGGTTATCTTCTAAGCTTGCACGACCACATTCAAATTCAGCTGCTCTTTTCTTTACGGTTGTTACGACAATGCACTATCACTCAGCACATTTTTCATCTCATTAAAGATTTCTGTTGGCGTTAAGCCTTTTTTTGACAAAAAAAAACTTTATCACCACACGATGGTCAACTTTGTCCATTTCAACAGCGGCACAAAAAGAGCTTTATTTAAACTAATGTTTGTAACAAACTTCTTGACATATTAATTATAGACGTATAAGTTATGTACAAGATAGATATCGCTTTGTAATGCGCTACAAATATTTAAAATATTACCGCCTCTTATATGTTAGGCCGCGAACTTTTCAAATCTCCCTCGTATTTTGTAATCGAAATAATTTCTGATGTTTTATATTTCCTAAGTAGATTGTTGGGTTTGTTTTACGTAAATATTTTACTTCGCATTACAAAAAGTAATACGATAAAAAATAATTAACTAATAAAAAAATCGATTTATTTCTAACTCTTTTCTTTGGAATTTGGTCAATCTTTTTACATAATGTTATATTAAGAAACAGGTGTGTAATGTGTTTTAACCATTTTGTCAGTCTTAAAATATGAATAGAAACAAAGATAAATTCTGTATTGTGTAGTGACATATAGATAGATTGTATAGTAACATATAGACATATGTTATTAAAATAAGATAATGTTTTTGTTTATAAAATAAAATAAATTAACGGCATAGACGTTATAAGTACAGATATAATATTATATATAATAACGTATACTGTTTTTTTTTCAAATAGGAGATCGAGAAAAGGCAAAATATATTTTATTAATCTATTTAGAGTGCAAAATGTTATATATGTATATATAATAATTAATTGTAAGTGACAGGCGTACCTTTTTTATTAAGTACAGTTTTATTTTTTTTAGTATAAATGACGTGATTTGTATAAAGGCATTTTTAATAAATACAACTTTTGTAGATACAAATTTTATACTTAACACGTTCAACTTGCCGTGGATCACCAGTGGTCTACAAGCTGTGCTTTTATCTGGCGGCATGAGCCACCGGTGGTTCACACATAATTTTTACCATCAGGCGGCGTGTGCCACCGGTGGTTCACATATATGTTTCCAATTATATTTATAAAAGCATAATTTAAGGAAAACTGTATCTAAATGTAAATTTATAGGAGAAGGCTAAATAATAATACCCAGTGGTAATTTAAAATATCCTATTATTTCTTCATATTAGTTTCATTTCCACAAAAAAAGCAAATTCTTTAATGCGAATAGTCAAAAGTAACAATAATTATTTAAATATCAAGCTCATTCATTAAGTTTTGCAAAACATGAAAACATTGAATACTTGATTCATATATATTTCAAAAATTATAAAAAGAACTGTGTTATGCACAGTTATCATATACACTGTGGAAACAATTTCATTTAACTAAACTGAACTAGCAGTTAATATTACATATTCACTGCTTATGATGAACTAAACGGTAAATCATTAATAACGAAAATAAGCAAACAAGTGCCGTCAGAAGAATCAACTTTTAATCACGTGCTGACTCATCTTTCAGAATATGAAAAAGCGCACCGGGTTGAATATGTTAAGACAGAAACTCAGATTAGATTTTCAATTAATTGTCATATTCCTATCTCGCTCATAAACATTAAATGTGTCCTCTGATACCTTTCTTTTTGTAACTACTCTAACATTAAATGATATTTTATTTATCATTTATAATTTTTCAAAAAAAATCTGTTAAGGATAAATCTGTTAACTATTCATAGATATATTACATTTAGTCTTTCTATTTTTGTTTTACTTGTTTACACTCTAAAAGAGATAAATCTGTAGAATAAAGTATTTGCATTTGTCTTAATCTTCTATTCAGAATTTTCAGAGTGAAATTATCAGTCTATATTACATCTATGATTCGTGTCTATGAATTAATGACAAAAAATGGATTTCATGCCAATAAAAAAATAAATTTTATACAGTTTAAATTTTTATACACAGATGATCGTGCATTTCGGGTTATTGACACATGACGAATTTTAATTAAGATGCCAGATTTGCGTTCGGAAGTATCATTTAATCGGTTACTAATATGTTTAGATATTTAATATACAATTATAATTTATAACTGTGTAAACAAATATACATTTATTTTTTCCAGTCAAAAAGTAAAGCTTTTATTCTTCAATCGTACTGAAGGAGACATTTTATGGAAAGATCAGTTAGAAGAATTGTCTATTGAAGATGGAAGGTAATTGTATTCTATTAATTTTTTACTTATCTTTAAATTATAAATGTATATTTCGTATACCTAGAAGTATACATATTATATATCTGTATGTATCATATAAATATTTAGTAATATTTTGAATTTAGAATGTGTTTTAAAAAATGCATTGATCCCAATTATTTTTTTATATTTTATTGTATGTAAATTTTTTTAAAAAATGAAAATATACAGTTGGATGTTTAGGTTTTTTTCCTTATTTTGTTATTATTATAATCATATGTTAAATCATAAAAAAAAATGTATTTTTATTTTATTTAATTTTTGTTTAATCCTCATTCCATTGTTGCATCTTATTGAATTATTTTAATCTTGATAAGTGTTTGTTTCTCTAACTATAAATGTTAAAGAAGACATTTTATATAATTGCAATTTCATATATTTACAATTTAAATCTTTTAAAATATGACAATGAAAGTTATTATAGTGTTTTTTTAAAAAAATGTCTTTTAAATACTTTTGAAAAATTACGTTCAAAAATTTTAAAAATGTATGTTTTCTTTTAAAAATATTTATCTGTCTTCTCAGTTTGCAGAATTATATACTAAACAGAATACCTATTTGAATGTGTATTGTCTTTGAATATTAACATAATCAATTGACATTATATATATTTTTATTTCGTGTTTTATCAATATTCTTGCAGAGTTGTTGTTATTTGAAAACAGTTAAATGACAGTGTGAAAGAATCGTATTTTCATATGTACTATTTTCAAAATTGTAAATATTTAATGTCTTGTATTAATGGTCTTCGATCTTTTGGATCATCTGAGCGTTTGTTTTCTACTATCAGAATATGGCACTCATGCCGAAGCTAGTAGTGGAGAACAGATATTCAAGTAATCCAGAAGGATTAAGACCATCAAATCAACGTATTATTGTCAATTATAATATCTTTTTGGGTGTATTGCCATATATTTAGTTTATTCAGTGTTTGTTAAAAAAACTTATTTTTTTTAATTTCAATGTAATTAGAATTTCAATTATTCCAAAAAAGAAGAAATATAATTTTATGTACAAAAATATACTTATTCTCTACTGTCAAGAATGAACCGTATCAATGAAAATTGTGTAAACTTTTTAAAAATATACTCAAGTTTCATTTGTTTTTGAGGAAGTGTGAATGTGTGTGCATCTCTGTTTATATATATATATATAGATATATATATATATATATATATATATATATATATA
This sequence comes from Acanthacorydalis orientalis, assembly GCA_034766995.1. Classification (NCBI taxonomy): domain Eukaryota; kingdom Metazoa; phylum Arthropoda; class Insecta; order Megaloptera; family Corydalidae; genus Acanthacorydalis; species Acanthacorydalis orientalis. The sequence continues at coordinate 27,689,511 of CM068317.1, forward strand.
TATATATATATATATATATGCGTGTGTGTGATATATGCGTAATAACAAAATTATGTGTAAAATGTATTTATTTATGTTTTAGATTTTTTGTAGAAAATGTATTATCTGAAGCTAATGATGAATGGGATGGTAAGAAAGGTAAAGTAAATAAACAGATTCTTCAGAGTTCATTAGAAGACATCCTCACATCAGAATTGAATGAAAGCAAAGATACTTCATCAATCTATGTCTGCATTTGTGGTCCGAGCTCATTTACACAATTGACTGAAAAGTTGTTACTTGAAAATGCACCAGGTCACCTACAACTAAATTCTGAACAAGTTCATTGCTTTTTAGGATAATGGTCTCTGTGAGTCTATGTTCTATGTTTCATTTTTTGTTAAACAATAAATTAGTGGCCGTGTATATTATATTGTTTATTATGATGAGTGAATTTTTAAAATTGAAATAAATATTTTATTTTTATAGTAAAAAATTATACATATTGATATAAGTAATGTACGTGATATTCTGTTCATTTATTTTAGTTAAATAAGTGTGACTATATTTGTTCAAAAAGTAATTAATTATAGTGCACTTTATTATTTTTGTTATTAAATGTATTATTCATATATTACAATCTATTCAAAGAATTCCTATTTGAATCTTTCAAAATTTACTATGTGCCTTTTTATGGTGAAATTGCCTATTAAAAAATCAAATTAAAAATAATTGACTGAACGTTTTCATTTAGTCAATGCATTTTATATACCTAATATAATTTGGTCTAACATCCTGTCCATTACTTCTGTATATAATAAAAGTATAACTAATACCATACATATTTATGTTGATTGCACAATCATTTTCTTTAATACGATCATTAATATTACATTAATGATACAAGTCCAATTTGTTTGCCTATAAAATATTTTATGAGTGTTCGTAGCTGACATTTTTATGCAAATAAGATAATTTCAAAGTGAATATTGTATTGAATATATATTATAAATATTTTATACACAATATATAACATTTAGTTAATTTTTATAGAAAAAGAATTACTGAATAGTTAGATTTTATTAAATATGATTGGTTTTCTGATGGTTTTTTTTGAATACGATATGGTTTTTTTATGAATTTGCAATGGAATATTTAATGTTAAATAATATTCATAAACAATAAACATAACTCCAAGAATATGTATTGATCTTTATAATAAAATGTATTGTATTGTATGTCCTGTTTAGTAAGGTGTTTATACTGCATACATGTCTGTCAGAAATATGTGATACAAAGTGAAAAATCAGTAATTTGCATAAATAAAAGTCATAAATTTTTATAATGTATGATAAATTATATGAGATTTAATTTGTAAACATTACAAAAAATATTCTACTGTATAGAAATGTATGGTTTACATTTATACAAGTTACAGGTTTGAAAAAAATATATAATTAATATTTTTAACAGATATGCATAAAGTAATGTAAAAGCACTTTTAAAAAAAATAATGAAACAACAAATGATGCAGTAGTACAATTAATTTGTGTTCAATTAGTAATATGTACTCTTCAAATATAAAATTGATATTAGTCTAAGGAATTTATTATGAAGTTAGTTGATCCAAAAATCCCTGGTTATTTATCTGTCAGTTGATCACTTGAATGCTAATTCAATAGTTTTATTTTTGTATTCAAGATTAAAAAAAGTTTATTTTTGTATTTATTAGACCTATGAGGTAATTTATAATATTTTAAAATATATATTAGTAATAAGAATTGAAACAAATTTATGTATCATATTTTAAATTCCATTATATATTTTGATTGAGTATAGTAGAATATATAAATTTATTATTTTTTCTGTCATGTGTTCAATGAATTTAAAAATGTCCTAAGTATCATATTTATAATTGAAGCAGTATTTTTTGTATCACACAATGTAAATTTTTTATTGATAGTACTTTTCTCGGCATAGCGATGCTTTTAAATAGAAATTCAAGTTTACACTACACAATAAAATATAAAAATAAAATAAATACAGATTGTAGAATTATTTTGAGAATATTATGAGTAGTGAGATGAAGTGATATGGTCAAGAGGTATAAAGTATTAGAATTTTGAATCATCAATAATTACTATTAGATAAACTATTCGAGAAGTAAATGTCTCAAAAATTGGTGCAATGATTTAAATTTGAGATTCATGCTACTTTAATAGAAATGTTATTCAACTGTACCAAATAATTATACGCATACAATGTCCTTACTGTAAATCATATTTTTCTCTGGAGAAAATTGAACAGTATGAGTGTTGAATCAGTATAGTAATGTTTTGAAAGTGAGCACTTGTTAAGCATATTTCAATAGAAAAACTTTACTTTATTATGGAAAAAGCACAAGAAATGAAATTTTTTTTATTAAATATTAGTACTTGATGTAATAGTTATATCTATTCAATCAGCTTGTTAATCGATTATGTTGTTTTAATAAATCACAATGTATTAATGTATTTGTGCACTTTGTGCTTTCATATTCAGTGTTGTTACCAATGACTGTTAAAACTGCAATTATGCTTAATATAAATTTGTGATTTAGATTATGATAAATTCATATTTGTATTATATTTATGAATTTGTGATACATATTTAGCAATTTGGTTTTATATATATATATATTCTTAAATAGAAAAATTATTTGTGTTGTGTTCATGGGGACCATATTTATTAATTTTATTTATTAAAGTAGTTTTTGTTGCGATTGAAATATTTCAATATTTAATAAGATTGGTGTGCTAATTTATTTCATTGTAAAACTGGATAAGGATCGAATAAACATAATCAAATATATTGTTTATTCTGTTTATTATACTTGTTCTCAAATTCCTTATGATTTCATTATAAATAAATACTGAAACAATTATTTAAATTGTATTGAGGTAAATAATATCTATGTTTTCGAATGGTTTTTTTCTTTGAAACTTCATTTTAAAAATTAATTTGTGTATGCAGAAGATGTTTTTCTGTTTCGTTTCTTTCTCATTTTATAAAATTTGAAGTTTGTATTAGAAATTATTTACTAAGTGGCTTTAAAAGGAAATCATTTTAAGTCAACTTTTATTGAATAGTTAATCTTTTGAGTAAAACATTGAGAAGTAAATAATTATTTGTTGTAGAAAGTTAATAATTGTAATCATAAAATCTTTAGAGGTTTTAAGTTAATGGAAATCAATTAGTTTGATCAAACTTTTATTATAATATGCAAATTTTTACTAAATACCCATTTATATGTTTCAGTATCTGTATAAGAAATGTTTGCTTTATATTTTGATTATAAATATGTTTTCACAGTTTTATAACAAAAATCAAACCAAACCTTTTTAATTAAAAAAACTAAATAAAATAAACAAAAAATTACTCTTAAAAAGTATACACACTATGTATAGGTTGTCCACAATATGGAAATCAATGAATTTTTTTTTATTTTCTCTAGTATCTGAAGTTATTCTATTTTAATTCTGTCCAAACATTAGTATATATTTTTTTCTTATATTGATTATAATAGATGTATTGTTTCCAATTATTTATATTAATGCTATATACTATAATTATTTTTTCAATACCTTTTTGCTATATATTCCCTTTCAGAATAATATATCACATAAAACTGAAAAAAACCTAATTTATACAAAAAAATAATTATACATTTTTATAATATCTGAGATTTACTTTATATATTTATTAAGTAAATCTCATGTATTGTTAAATTTTATAGATTTTTTAATTTGCCAGTATTTACATATTTTCTTTTGAATTTTATTCTGTTTTTCGTCATTCTAAACACATAATTAAATGCATTGAAATTATCTTTTCTTTAAAAAAAATAAAATGTTTAAAGATGAAAAAAACAAAGGATTGAATGCTTGGTTATTATTCTAAGTAATATTTTAGGTTTTAATTAATGAGTCATAAATGAGTGATTAAATGAGTCATATTACTTTCTGGCTGGTGTTTATTTATCAAAAATGAAATTATTACATTTTCTATTTTACTAAAATAGATCTGCAGTATCAATTAATTCATTTGGTTATATTCATCATAACTTTATTATACATGAAACATTTTTGCAGTATAAAATTTTATTCTTTCTTTGTATATACTTAAAAATATTATTCGATTACATATTTTTTAAACAATTGTACATCTGAGTAGGTATTATACTAAAGTTTTTAGTCAAATGTGTCAAAAAATATAATAAAATTTAAATTTTGTAGAAATACATAACACCTCAATTTAATATAAAAGACTATTCTGATACTACTTAATCAATTAGTTCCCTACTATAACTCATACATTAATGTATTTAATGTAATTTGTTCACATATTGTTTTATTAATATGCAATTTGAGAGAAATATAAATTTAAAGGTTATCATTTATCCCTTCATATATTTATAAATTTAATTCTTGACTCTAGTTGCTGCTAACAATTTAAAATATCCTTTAAATATTTATTGAGATATTTATAATTTATTATATTTTATCTAATTATAAATAATTTCATTTAAAAAAAAAATAAATAAATCTGTTTTTAATTCTGTGGCTTATTATTGAATGCGAGTTAAAAAAATGCGACATAATTGATTTAAAAATGATCAAATTCATACTTTAATGGAATTGTCATCAGATTTTTTGATTAATTTATCTTGATTTCTCTTAATTAATCTTAGTTTCTTGCTGTTTTTCATTAGCAAAATCTTAGTAATCTTGTTTCTGTTGTTTAATTTTTTCTATGAAGTTTCTTTTTGATTTAGAAAAATGTCAACCTTAAATATCTTACACACTGTAATGGTGTAAAAAGAAAATATATAGTTTCAAAAGTACTTTAAATTTACGATAAACTGAAAATAGAGGCGGGATTGATTTTTAATTATATCAATAACTAAAAAGCTTTGTTACATTTGATCCACAACGATTGACAATGTAATTATTTTATTAATATATTTACCTTTTTTGAATAAACATGGTACCAAATATTTTATGAAATACGGTAAATTAGAAATTCTAAAACATATATTTCACTCCTAAATTGTTGATAGTTCTGACAATAAAAGTTAATATTAAGAGATCGAGTTTATTCAAACTTCATATGTAATAATAATTAAATCCCTTAACATACTGAATAAGTACTTCGTTCTTTTTTAATTGGATTAGTTATTTAAGAATTTACTATTCAAAATACGTCGTTTAAAAATATGATTTATTTATGAATATCATGTTTTAGAACCTTATTTTCAAAGCTATTTTTGGTTCAGTGTAATTTTGAAAACAGTAACATCTATTCATTAAAAAATAAATTACTTTTTAGCATTAATCAATGTCATTAAAGATATTTTTTTATTTATTTCTATAGAGTTTGGAAAAAAGTCCTGTAATTACGCTGAAAAATATCTGCGAAGTTTCTTAAAAGTAAAAAGTAGAAATATATAAAGAAAAAAGTCGCTGTGTAATG
>CM068317.1:27697500-27712500 GCA_034766995.1 Acanthacorydalis orientalis
AAGCTCCTGCTGCATTATATAATACATTTCGGAAAATATACTTTTGAGGACTAGTTATTTTTATCTAGAAGGGACAGAAAAAAATAAATATTCTCCATTGTAATTACATTTCAATGTAACAAAGAAAAGTTATAATTAAACACCGTTTTTTGGAAAAATCGATTAAATTCGTATTTTTCAAAATAATCTCATTTTATTTCTTAACATAGGTCCAGCGAGCCTGCAAAATACGCATTGACGGTGGCAATCACATCCTCATTCGACGAGAATTTCTTCCCACCAAGCCAAATTTTCAAGTTTGGAAAGAGGAAGAAGTCGTACGGGACCAAACCGAAGAATAGAGTGGATGAGGAATAATTCGAAGCCTAATTCATGTAATTTTACCATTGCGACGGTAGATTTGTGGAACGGCATGTTGTCCTGGTGGAAGAGTAGTGTTTTTGTGCGCCAATTTTGGCCGTTTTTCTTTCAAATTTTCTTTCAAATGGTCCAATAATGTTGTACAATAGGCTCCTATATCGTTTTTCCCTTCGTCAAATTGTCGAACAGAATGATTCCTCGAAAATTAAAAAAAAACAGTGACCATCACCTTCCCCACCGACAAAACGGTCTTTCCCATCTTTGGTAATTTACTAATCATTGTCCACTGCTTTGATTGCTGTTTCGACTTAGGAGTGAAGTGGTGGATCGATGTTTCATCCTCGGCGACGAATCGACGCAATAAGGTCTGCTCGTTTTTTCCATTTTTACGGCAACCGCTACAATGATTGCTTCAAACATCTGTAGAACGTCAACAAAGCATCGTTTCTGACTGAAATTTCGCCTGTGCTAGTTTGAAAAGTAACACTTGATACCTGTGACGTTACCAAATGAATGGGGGGCGCCATCTTATAGAAATTTACCAGACTTATCAAGCGACCTACATGTATATATGTATATATATATATATGTATACCAGGTTGTCTTGAATGTACCTGATTGTAAAACTAAAAATGTTTTGATGATGTAAGTAAAACGGTTTTGATTTCAGGTATTCACTATTTGTGAGACATTTCCATTTAAACTTTTCATATATTTTCTGTTAGCAAGTCGATCGTCGACCTAAATACGAACGTGTTTTCAAAAGAATATAAATCGTGGGTTTTCACAAACAATTTTGTTATACTAAGTAAACTGCGTTTGTAAACGAGACTCTCGATGCAAAACTGCAATTTATTGACGGCGAGTTATATTTATTGTATTCTCACAATCGCAACAGTCATTTTTCATTTTATATTGTTATAAAGTTATAAATTGCATTTGAAAAAGTATTTTTAATGTTTACATGCATACGTTTCTATATATACAGCATACATACATATATATATATATATATATATATATATATATATATATATATATATATATATATATATATATATATATATAAAGTTGTATCAATTGTATATCATGATGTATAAATAAAATAAAATGTTGGTTTATATTATGCTAGAGGCAAGACATGAAAATGGACAGGAGACGCCAGATAGAAATACAAGTAGAATTCGTAAAAGAGTTAGATAGTTTTATTAGAATATATATTCAATGTTGGAGTTTTCCTTAGAACTTTTATATTCTTATAGTTTGATAAAAGAAGTATTTAAGAATGATTGGAATAGATTCATATGAATTGGTTTGTATGTATAGAGAGAAGAATAAATTTTCAGTCGCGAGCATATTATAATGTATTCATTTTTATTTTGTTTAAATATATATATTTTGTTTTTTAAATATATATATATATATATATATATATATATATATATATATATCAATATGAAATAAAATATCATAAAAAGAACGTTTAGCTTCTTTGGCTGCTTGAAAAAAATTAAATATGAAATATTTGAAATCAAAGAAGTAATTAAATATATTAAATATTATTTTCTCTTAATGATGAATTATTTATTGAGAAGATTATTTGAAAAATGTGAATCAGATGGAGATCATATCGATAAAACTCTGATAATTAAATCGAACAATTGACTTTAACGAGAAAACTATTTAATCAATATTAGTTCAATGGATTTGGCTGTGGAATTTTGCATCAGAATGGACAAGCTAATCCTAGTTATGGAGTGGTGGGGGAGGGTTGTCTAGAGTATAATTATACTTTTGTGAATTGTCAGATTAGGAATTTAAGCTTTTTTTCGCGTTGGCCGTGACAGCATAAGGTCTGATAGTTCACAAAAGTGTAATTATATTCTAGACAACTTTCCATCAACCCACAACAAGGGTTGGATTGCTCATTATGATGCAATGATAGGCCCAAATTTTAACCAGATCCACTAGACTATATGTTCTATTAGGTTGTAACATATCATGTTGCAGAATTTTAGTCAGTCAGAGGTCGACCGCGATTGAGAAAGGTTCTGTGCAATATTATACAAGTTCAGCTGTTTGGAATTGACTAATGTACTGTACCTTTCAATTGTTTTTAAATAAAGAGTTATTGTTATTATTTTTATACCCTTTAACAGGATGATATCCACAAAATATTTGCGTCTACTTTTTTCATATGAGTTCAAGTTTACACAATACAGCGGTAGCAGGTTAAAATATCAATGGAGCTTTCAGAGAAGGGTCAGCTAGCCAATGAACAATTCAATTATGGTTCAAAAAATTTCGTTTCGGTAATATGAATTTAGATAATGGGCCTCGAGGAAGGCCCAAAACCATTGTGAACGAAGAATATTTGAGAGCCATGGTGGAAGCTAATCCACATACAACAGTTCGAGATGTCGCATGCGATTTAAATGTTAGCATTATGACAGTTTCTCGTCACCTCGCTGCAGTAGAAAAGGTGAAAAAACTGGATAAGTGGGTGCAGCACGAATTGACAGATGGTCAGAAACTGAGACGCTCAGAGGTGTGTTCTTTATTGATGATTCGAAATGACAAAACGCCATTTTTAAATCGAATCATTACTTGTGATGAAAAATGGATTCTCTAACATAAAAAAATCTGGACAATGGTTAAATGCAAATGAAGCTCCAGGACACGCACACAAGTCGTCATTACACCAAAAAAAAACTTATAATTACTATGTGGTGGACAAATAAAAGAATAATCAGATATTCTTTTTTAAAACTAGGCGAAGCAATTATGGCTGATTCATATTGTTGAGAAGTCGACAATCTGAATGAAAAATTAAAAACAAAACCGCCAATGGTAATCGATATACATAGGCAATACTGTTGCAAGACAATGCTCGACCACACACATCTCGAATCACAATTTCCAAATTAAATTCATTAAATTATGAAATGTTACCGCATCCCCGTTATTCAACAGATCGCCACTTGGAATATTATTTAAGAAATAAAAAATTCCGAAACCAAACTGAAGTGATTCAAGGATTCGAAGACTCTATAATCTGTAAAAATGTCGATTTTTATAAAAATGGAATAAACAATCTAATTTATCGTTGGCGAAAGACCATTAAAGCTGATGGTGCTTATTTTGATTAAAAATGTTTTGTTAAAAATATTTCGTTTTAATTCTCACCTACAAATTCCGCAATTTCATGTTACACCATAATATTTGTTTGTATGTAGGGAAGTGAGGTATGGGTTTTGAATTCCAAAATAATTCAGTGACTACAGGCATTACATATAGGCATATGATGATATATTTGAAGAATAAAAAAAAGAAACAGATGCAGAATAGAATGTATATAAACACAAATTAGTGTAATAAGTATAAAAAACTAAGACTGAAAAGATTGAAATGGAAATTGATGAGATATACTGAAAAAAAGTAAGTCAATAGACTGAATAAAAATTATTCTTTAAGAGTCATGCATATATATATATATATATATATATATATATATATATATATATATATATATATATTTATATATATATATATATATATATATTTATGTATATATTTATGTATATATATATATATATATATATATATATATATATAGCTAACTTGTAAATAAATTACATTAGCTTCAAATTTATTTTTAATTCTACGTGTTACAAGCAATCAAAACGTTTAATATAAAACCAGTAGTCGATATAGAGGTTTGAATATAATGAAAATTTATATCGTTTTCTTACATAATATAATTTATTTTTATCGAATCTTACTATTATACCGAGTAAAGTCATATGCATTCTTTCTATACAATAGAAATGAAACGGAGTGGGAAAAATGTTTCTAAAATACCCGCCCGAAAATGTAATGTTATTTTTCGTTTACACTCGTGGATAATCGCCTAATCGAATTTAAGGTTTATGTGAAAGTGTAATGTTTTTTTTCTGTTCTTTTCTACATTAAAGATGAACAGAGATGACTACATGTATATTATTTGAAATGTGTGATGTAGTTTATGTGCATTTTTCATAGGCAACTTGATCAGAAAACCGTATTCTGTTATCTTCTATAGAGTAGGCACATGCTTTGACCTTTTATTAGACATTTAGCCGCCATAGATTAATATAATGTGTATTAGTTTTCTATGCGATAAAATTAGTTTTTGTGTAGTGTTTAAAGTGGAAACGAGTAATTAAGTTAATGAACTTTAACATGAAGTCAAGGAATATTTATTTATAAGTTATATACGACTATGTGGTTAATGTTTGTGTCAGACTAAGAATTTTGGTGTAGAATTTAAAACTATGCATGTGTTATTTTGTGTTCAGAATGGCTGTATCGATGAGCTGCAACATATTGGAGGTAAGAGTTTATGATAATAGAATTAATGTTTAAAATATAAAATGTACAAATAAACAATCTATCTATCTTGTACCAACGTATTCATTTTTTATTTTTTAAAATAAATATATTCTATTTCCAATAAAATAATCATTTTTTTTTAATAAGTTCGTAGACGTCAATTTCACTTAAAAGTTTTGCACATTTACGAATAAGTGGAAGTTGCTTGTACTCTTACATGTTAAATTGCTGTTAGTCGATTTTTAATTAAATTTAATATTGAATGATATACATTATTAGGTTATTGTGGTCTAACGAAGTAATTTTTTTTTATTGTTCCTGATTTTCTAGCTCATAGTGATCATATAAGAAAAAAAATATACTAGGCAAAGGTTTTTGAAACGTCTTTATTTTATTGTGATTTATTTATTTAACTGATATCAAAACAATATTTTATAAATTATCCCCATGATTTTTGTTCTTTCGTATTATAGAAGATTAAATTTGTGTTGCGTTTATTGAAAATATCATTGATGTTATATGAACATCATGTGATGAAATATCAGTGATCAGACAAGTAGAGACTAGAATATATTGTATAACGTAGAATACATGCGAACGGATCTCGATTACAGTCACGCATAGTGAAAATTGTACATCAACTTGAATGTTGATGAGAAAGTTATATCATGTCTGTACCTGTATTGATAGCAATTAATAGATTATATTTTTAATTTATTTAAATTTTTATATGTCGAACATGCTTATTGTACTGTAATATTTTTTTATTAATTTTAACTACTGATTGTCATTACTGGTTGTTATTAGGGGTAGGCAATTAAGGAAAGCTACACATTAAAGAAACAAAGTATTCAATTTAGATTAATTTGAATTTATAATTTTAATAACTGTTGATATGTATGTTTGATTTTCCTGTCTAAAGGGAAAATGAATAATTTTTTAACGAATTTATTCCGGAGCAAGCAACATATACTGCTTCGTGATAAAATGATTTTTGTAACTTAATGCTTGTCATTCTAAGTAACTTACGGTGGCGAGCGTTGTCTTCTAGATTTGTTTATCATTGTAAATGCAAGCTGGATAGATACGGTAGTGATTTAAAATCTGCAGGCATGTCCATACGTATCAGGGAAATGAGAGAAATTAATAAGTCTTCACCACTACCAAACACTGTTAATATTGTTGTTTGTTACGTTTGGCATGAAACTCATTCTTATATAAAGAATGATTATTAATGAAAAAATACATATCATTCTAATAGGATAAATGATAGAATTATTGGATATCTTATGTTACCTGCAGGAACATAAGGAAGAGAAATGTACATATTTGTTTTCTGTAAATAAAACGGTATAGTTATGTAGAGGGAAGAGACAGAACACACTCAATTTATTATTATTTATATATATATATATATATATATATATATATATATATATATATTCTTCAATGGCGCTACAGCCCAGTCGAGCCTTGGCCTCATCAATTTTCTGCCTCTAGACATTCCTCTGCTTGACAGTCCTTTAGTTCCTTACTCTCAACATTTCCATTGCATTCTTCTTTACATTGTCTGTCCATATGAGACTTTGTTTGATCACAGATCTTCTTTCACCTGGTTGTCAATACAAGGCCCTTTTTAGTACTCTTGAGTCCAGCATCCGCTCAGTGTGACCTGCCCATCGCAGGTGAAGCATTTTTATAAAGATCGATAGTTTTGGTTCCCTATAGACTTTATATAATTTAAAGTTAGGATATTCTTCTTATACCTCCATAGTTTACTGGCTCAAATATCGTTCTCAACATTATTCTTTTGACAGTGTCCAACATTTCTGCGGCCTTAGCTAACATGATCCAGGATTCACCTCCATAAGATATGACAGTATGGATGAGGGTTTTATGCAGTCAGATTTTGGTCTTCCTATTCACATTTTTGGATTTCATTACGGGAAATAGCACGAAATATGCGCTATTTGTTACTGATATTCGTTTGTGAATTTCTTGAGATTCCTCATTTTCACTGCTGATGTTTGAGCAAAGATATGTGAAATTGTTTACAAACTCAAAATTGTAATCATCGATGGTGACGTTTTGACCTTGAATCTTCTACTTCGTCTTCTGCTTTGCAACATTAGTTTGATTTTATTTTCTTTTATTCTAAGATCAAACACACCTCCAGCGGTCTCAATGATTTATATATATATATATATATATATATATATATATATATATATATATATATACATATAGATGAATAGAGAGAATCGCGATTTTCGTTCTCTTTCTAGTTTTTTCAATTTTTATATTTCAAATGTTTAAGACTGCTAAATAGAAATAAGTTTATAACAAATAAAGAAATTTACAATTCTGGATTTCAGTTGTATCATATATATATATATATATAATCATCATCATCTTCAGCCCTGTTAATAAACTGCTGGATAAGACTTCTTTCATGATTTTCCATTTATTTGTACTCATGATGTAAGATTTTTTTGATCATGACTCGCCACGCTGATCCTACTTGCGTGTTGGCGAGTATTCGACAACGACACCCGGCGTTCCGGGACGGTCGCCCGTCCGAGTACTGACCGGGCCCGATACTGCTTAACTGCGGCGATCGGTCGGGAACCGGTGTCGCTCCAGTGCCGCGTGGTCATTTCTATATATATATACATATTATTGTTTGTGTTAATACGATGATACCAGAAATCTAAAATCTATTTGAAAATTGCCTAATCGCTGAAATTAGCAGTGGAAATCATAAATTGAAGTAATCTAACAGAACGAAAATACCTAAGATAACGGGTCATATTATTTTTTTGAAAAAAAGAAATTGTATATAATATAGTGTAAAAAAAATCGAAAAAAATATGTAGATTATATAATTAACTTACAGAAATACTAAAATAATTTTCTATAATTTTTTTTGAGAAAAAAGTATTATTGTCTTAATAACTTATGTAGTAAGTTATAATAAATTTATTTTCGGAATAATTGTTTCATATATATATTTTATAACTGACATCATTTGTAAGCTAAAGAAATAGAAAAAAATATGATTTATATCTTTATTTGATAGCTTCAGTTAATGTAAATTTTATTTTTGTTTCTATGAATATCAATATTAGATCAGTGTGTAAATAAATGATATTTTAAAAAAAAATAATATTTATTTAGAATTAATACAGATAAATATTAAAAAACGATTGTGAATATTTTTCAGTATATATGAAATACGTTTATAATGTTATCCAATGAAAGCTGTCTTTAAATATTTGTAATGTTATTGAATTTTTTAAAAGTCGGACGAGTGACGGGAAAATTCATGTCGATAAAATTGTAAACGTTATTCCGTTACGAAAACGTCAGAAAATGGATACTAAAAATTATTTAAAATCTCTCGTAAATATTTATGTAGATATCTATTATTAGACAAATTTGCAATGAATACTTCACTTGCATTACCATATCTGATTATCATATTTTATTGAAAAAGCAACATTGTTGCGATGAAAATGTTTCACGATTCCACGACTTTCTGAAACCATTATAATTTATTCCCTTTGTATACATTCGTTGCAAATTTACACAGTGAGTAGATGACTCGAACCACCGAGCTTTACATAAAATACTCTTCACTTATTTGCTGATGTATTGACCTGTGCTTAATTTATATTTCATTACATCAGCAAATTTCTTTCTTATTTTTTTTTGTAGTCATCGATAAAGACGAGTGAGTCTTTTAAGAATACTCGTACATCGTTCATCAATTACTTTTTATATACATTTTCATCAATCAAAATTTGAATCGAATTTTTATGTTAAAGTTAGGAAAATATGTTTTTTGACAGCGTTCGTTATTACCTTAATTGTATAAATCTACATTACAGTGATAAATATTTATATATATATATATATATATATATTATATATATATATAATTATATATATATATATATATATATATATATAGTATAAAAAGGGGTCATTGTTAAAGAAATAAAAATATATGAAACAAAATATAAAACGCTGAAAGTTTTTATGCGAACACTGTTTGATATTTATTCTTTATAAATTTTATTTTATTGTACAAAAATAAGTTCATTACAAAGAAAACTTTAGTATATATACTTTTCATATTTATTTTTTAAGTAAGAATTAAACATGATCATTTTTTATGTATGAACTGAATTTTTCAAAATTTGAATTTCATATTCATTTATGAAAATGATATTGAAATATACTACTATATTATTATTAAATGATAATGTGTAGATACGTCCACAATGATTGCAATTCCCTATCTTAAGCATTTTTTATTACTTTTTGTACTTGTAATTGGAGTTTATTTTGTAAAGACAAGAATGCACATAATTTAATTTGTATTTAATTAAACAACTTTCTTGTCGTCTTTCTCTTAAAGTTAGAAGGTCTCTAGAGATACAAAGATAACTCTTGTTGAATATGTCCTTAAGACATATTAGCGCTGTGATCGAGTTTATTAAATTTAATAGTTCTAAAGTTAAATTGTCAGGACCAGACAAGTCAACTTAAAGTAATTTATTTATATCGACAAGAAAATAATTACAATACAACTTCTATAATGACTATATTTGAAGTTCGTTTTATTTGACATTTTAACGTAAATTAAATTTATTTAGAATCTTTATAACAAATTATTTCTTACTTACATCTATTATATATATATATATATATATATATATATATATATATATATACATATATATATATACATATATATATATATATATATATATATATATATATTTAGTATGATGAGACTGCACTTATTTAAAAATATTTTAAAATAATCGTGTATATATATATATACATAGAATGGTATTGAGATGATTTACTCAACCGAAAACATGGTCTATATTTTGTACTGTCTGGTGTTATAACTGCTATTTATCATTTCGGATTCGTAGTGTTAAGAACTTATTATAGAGACATTTCTAAAACGTCTTCAATTTATATTATCCTTATAAAAGCACAGGATATATTTCTTATACGTATATACTTTCTCTGCGCAACACGAGTTGTCGACGTGGCCGCTTAATTTCAATTATTTCGACTTTTTTGCTGGGTTTGTTTGTGAAAACGTCGCGAGAAATGAGAATTATAATAAATTTATCAGAATAAAAGGATAAAAAAAATAAGAACCAGTAAATAATTTTATTTTGTAAATTATTTTATAGAAATAAACTAATTTCACTAATACGAAATTCACTATCTGTTTTATTAAAAAAGTAACATTATGTAGATTGTGTATTTAGATTAAAAATTAAAATAGTCAAAATAAAGGTCTTTCAATTGAAGTTTAAATAGTAGATCATACAGAGGTAATATTAAAATATAGAACAATTTACATAGAGTATAAAAACGTAAATGTTTCAGATTTAATGATTATTATATTAGTTAAATTCAGTGGTAAGAAGAATGGATGAAAGTTTTGTCAAGGAACTCAGAACTCATGAACAGTTAGATATATTGGAATGAAATAGAGAAAAAGAAATATTAAGACATCTTTTTCAAACTGTATATTTAAGAGGTTCGTTTGATAAGTATGGTAAAAAAGCAAGTTAAACACCGTTTTTTTTGGAAAAAACGATTTCATTTCTCAACATAGTCTCTATTGAGGACTATACGTTTGGTCCAATGGTGCAAAATATGCATTGACGGAGATAATGTCATCCTCATTCGACGAGAATTTCTTCTAAGGGAGCCAAATCATTAAGTTTGGGAAGTGGGACAAGTTGTACGGAGCCAAGTCTGGAGAATAAGGTGGATGAGGAATCAATTCGAAGCCTAATTCATGCAATTTTGCTGTTATGAAAGGTCAATGTGTGAGATGTCGCGTTTTCTTGGTGAAAGGACTTTTTTCTGCACTAATTTTGTATGTTTTTCTTCTTCGGCCTACTTTCACCAGTCGTTATCCACTGCTTTGATTGCTGCTTAGACTCGGGTGTGTAGTGGTGGATTCATCTTTCATCCACGGAGATAAATCGACACAAAAATAGTTTCTAGTTCCATTTTTGCGGCAACTGCTACAATGCTCGCTTCAAACATCTCTAGAACGTGAAAAACACGCCTCTTCTGGCCGAAATTTCACCTATGCTAGTTTGAAAAGTGACACTCAATACCTGTAACGTTACAAAATGAATGGTGAAGCCATATGATAGGAATTTACCAAAATTATGTCTATTTATTTTCATAAATGATATTTTCGCTCTACAAACCACAGAAAATATCTGATCAAAAATATTCAGTAAATCATTATTGAACATTTTTAATCATTGCATATGCGTATTTCAATGGTAGTGTAATCATGTTCTTCAGAGCGTCAAAGCACAGAAAAATCAGATTTGTTTTTATTGAGGCACTTTGAAAATATTCTAACTTGCCATCTAAATGTGTATACTCAACGATAAAAATATAATCAATAATAATTTATTAAATATTTTTGACCAGAAAATTTTTTTGTGGTTTGTAGGGTGAGAAAATAATTAATTTTTAAAAGTGAATTTAGCTTAATTCACTTTTGCAGATGAATTATTTTTGCAAATGAATTATTTTTTCACCCTATAAACCACAAAAAACTTTTCTGGTAAAATTAATTCAATTATTTTTTCCCAGTGGCTACTAGGGCAGAATTGTGCTGTATTAAAGCAATTATTTAATATCCATTGTACGTTCGATTTAACATCCATGTTGTTGTTTAGAGCATTTGTGAATATAAAACTGATTCTCTGTAGTTCTCCATTTAAACTATACTCACAAATCAACTTGTAGTGCAACATAAAGGAAATAAATTTGTTTAATATATTTGTGAAACTTTCATCATTTTCTAGTATTAAATATTCAGTAGAGGGTGTAAAAGAATCAGTGTTATCAATGTATTCGCATCGGATTACACAAACGAAACCGATATACATATTATCAGAGACCGTTTTAAAACTAAATATTTTATTTCGATTTCGTGTGACACATAAATTCCAGCAATTTGAGTTTGTTATATATATTCAGTGACCGGTTACGATAACAAATTTGTCTTTTTTCGCACGACATATTTTATTGTCTGTAATAAATGAATCCGGACATTATTTTTATTCAGGTTTCGGTCTTTTTTTATATCCGACAGTTATTTTTTTTGAAGTTGATTTTATCACGCCGTTGAAATATTTCATTGAGATTGTGGTGTTATTTTAATATATGACCCGTTGCTGCGTTATAATAACTGTTTGAAAATGTTTAATGTGCATACTTCATGTGTATTTTGTAAGAAATATTTTAATTATTCGCTTGAAAATTAATAATTTTACACCACAAGAAACTGAGATATTTCGTGAAGAATCTGATAGTCATGGTTTTGAGAAAAGAGAGATGTAAAGTTTAATACAAATATGTTATTTGAATTATTTTTACTTCGTTCTCTCTCTCTCTCTGTGTGTATATATATATATATATATATATATATACACACGCTACTATTAGAATTTATATACAATAAAATTAGTATTTATTTATACTAATAGCATATATATTCAAACAAATTATCATAAAACTAATTTTTAGGGGTAGATGAAACGATTTGACTACATTGAAATTTTATATTTGATAAAAAAAAATATTTACGTTAATATTTGAAAAAGCTATGCACATAAATGCAAATAATCGATTAAAAATATTTCTTAATAAACCAAGTCTAAAAAATAATAACAGATGTCTCTTAATAACTAATTTATTTCCGGTTGGAATGCATTTCTAATAGTATAAGTATTAGGTCGGTAAGAAAATAATTGCAGTTTATGGTTTTTGAATTCTAACCTTATTTTTTTTTGAATGATGTGTAATTTCATCGTGTTGACGTTAATATCATTTTAGAGTGATTTTTTGGTTTGTATTTTGGTAGTATTGTTTTTAATTTAATTATTAATTTTGCTTCAAATTGGGGTATTGAGGACAAGACGGAAAAGAAGCAAATAAGAGCAAATTTTTAATGTAACGAATTTATTAGAATCACAATGAACTATTAGGTTGGTAGGAAAATAATTGCGGTTTTTGTTTTCTGAATTCTAATTTTTAATTTTATTCAGTGATGTGTCATTTCATCGTGGTCATGTAAAAATCATTTTAAAGTACATTTTTCAGCCTGTATTTTAGTAATATCAATATATATATACATATATATATATATATATATATATATATATATATATATAATTATTTCTTTCTAATAATTGCTTTGTAGTTACAGTAAAGAGAATTAAATCTGCGTGCGTCTCGTAGACATCAATGTTTACAATGGCATTAGAAACACATGCCGTTTCAGAGATATCTTTGTATCGCAAAGGGTTAGTTTTTTAAATATTTTTTAATCTATTCATAGTATCAAAAATGATAAATGATTGTGTTAAAATACTCTGTTAAGCGGAATTGTACAACAAATAATATTTTTAGGAGACACAAATGCATATATAATAACTACAATTTTATGATAGGAAAAGAGATATTAAAATTAAAGGCCATAAATAATTAATTTAATTTAAGATCAATATAATTAGAGGCCTAAGATAACTTATATAAATTAACTAAGATTAAATTTAGTTGCCGGTAAGAGTTCCTTTTGAAAACAAAATAATCACATGATGTCTATTTCCAGCTTGAGACTTTTGCTGAAGGGAAATACAGAAGAAGCGAGTGGTTACGAATGTAATATATATATATATATATATATATATATATATATATATATGTATGTATGTATGTATGATGTGTGCTTGAGTTTAAGAACCGCCGCACACAACTGATTGTCATAACAAACACGTTTTATAAGCGTATAAGTTGGCAAGATTGTAATCAGGGGTGCTTATTGGGCACGTATAACAAATTATACATGCGACTGAAGTTGGCATACCTGATGCTATTAGCGAGAAAATTATTCCGTAAGTGTCTTTTACGGCATCTTTAAACAATTTCATTGGCAACATGGCGAGTACATATTCGTTTAGAACGTATGGCGATACATCGAAAGATTTATCGCACGTTGAACGTTTAGTTATTCCGAATGTGCAGACGTGCATTATTCAGTGAGATTCTTTTTCAAAAAAAAATACTTATCAATCATTCATAGTACGTATTAGAAATATTTCAAATGTTTTGTTACGTTGCATTATGATTAATGCATTCGATTGTGTTTATTTTTAGGCGAGGTCGTTGAATTGATGATTTAATCGTTATTTCTTTGAACACAATGCGGTACATTGTTGCTTCGTAGTGAATAATACTAATCTTTTTTATATTATAACTTTTTAAAAATTCTTTTCTTTTAATTAAAGAATGAATTAAAACTTGTGTTGGTATGTCTTTATTTTTCTACGAAGAATAACTTCAATTATGTTTTTAAAATATAATGGGTTTCATTAAAAAAGCATTTATTTGATAATAATATATTTTTAAACCCTTAACGGTCGACATTTTTTTAGACTGGTCACCTACAAGACGACAATATAAATTACATTTAGAGAAAACATTAATAATAATTAAAACAACAAGAACGCTTATGAAACTAATATTTAATTGAAAATATAAAAAAATGAGTGATGATTATCTATGTGTACATTTCTGAAATAAAAATTAATTTTTATAATTGTACAAAGTGTGGTACTTTGCAAAACAATCCACAAGGTATAGTGATGTATCAATGCACATGTTGAACGATATATACATGTTTGTTTACGGCTGCCTTTAATTTTTCTCCCTGAACATACTCGACAACCCTTCTTATTTCCAGAACGAGGAATATGTAACTTTCTATTTTCACTTTTTTTACGAATGCTAATAAGAACTAATTTTCTAAGGTACACAAACAGAAAAGCATGAAATAAACTTTCAAATGGTATGAGTTGATAATTAATTAATAAAATTATTTATAAGGTAGACAAATACTTTGATGGTCAATGTACATTTCTTATAACGGTGATATTATCCCAAACGAAAATAAATTGATATGTAGACAAAATTCGCTATATGTTTCCGTAGTAGAGCATTTCGAAGAAATTTGTTTTTGAAAAGATATCTTTATTATAATGAATATGTTTGTGTGTGTCTGTATATACATATATATTTATGTATATTATATATATGTATACATATATATATATACATGAAATATATACATAGACAGCTACTTATTTATTTTTTTTATTTTTTTTTTAGATTTTTATGTGTGTATATATATATATATAT
>CM068317.1:27717500-27800000 GCA_034766995.1 Acanthacorydalis orientalis
TTTTTTTGATTTCCAAGAAATCATCCTGATCGACTACTTAACGAAGAGAAAAACGATAATACAAGCATATTATGCAATATTATTGGACCATTTTAAAGAAGAAATGAAACAAAAACGGTCAAGATTGACGCACAAGAAAGTGCTCTTTCATTAGGATAACGCGCCGTCCCACAAATCGACCGTTGCAATGGAAACATTGTACGAATTAGGGTTGGAATTGATTCCTCATCTACCCTATTCTCCAGACTTGGATCCACACGAATTCCTTTCCCCAAACTTGAAAATTTGGCTCGGTGGGAAGAAATTCTCGTCAAATGATGAGGATGATTATCACTGCCGACAATGCGTATTTTGCAGACTCACTGGACCAAGCGCCTAGCCCTTAGTGGAGTTGAGAAATAAAATCGATTTTTTTCAAAAACCTGTGTTTAACTTGCTTTTTTACTATACTTATCAAACGACACTCGTGTATCAGTACATGTATATAAATGTATTTTTATGTACATTCGTATATATATATATATATATATATATATATATATACTTTTTTAGAAACGTATATTTGTTGTATTATTTTAATTTTTTTCGATTTGGTAAATACTAATTATGAATGAGTATGAATCAGTTATTATCATTTAGTTTGATTTATGTTTCTAATTTTATAAAATGAAAATTTATTTATTTTTTCTAGTTAAAGGTTTTAGAAATCTATATTTTTATTACACTGTATTGTATATAGTGTACTTTTTTAAATAATGGTATTTAAAACTGATTACCAATGATCAATATTTGTATAAATTTGTAATGTATTTATTACACTTGAAACGATATAAAAATGCCCAATTATTTTATATGTATATATATATATATATATATATATATATATATATATATATATATATATATGAAAAATACACAATGCTGATGTTTGAATAATATGAGTTGTGATTAAAATGTTGTTTCGATGAAAATTTTTGCAGGAAAAGGAATAATTATTGTTCTTATGATGCTAATAAAAATATTAAGTATTGATAATTACATTATTTAATTTTATTTTCATCTTGTACTCTCTAAGAATAAATGAATACAAATAGAATATAAATATAATAATTCCAAGATATGATCTTGATTTTAAAGTTAACTAGGTTGAAATTTTTTAGATTTTATTTCACAAAATCTTTTTAGAGTAGTTGATGAAATTTTGATCCAAATGATTTAAAATGAATGTAAAAGTAGGTCAGTTATTTTTTTTAAAATTTATTATCAACATTGATTTTATATCTATTTGATTACTGTTAAATTTTAATTATGAAAACTGTATTTTTCTGTGAGAATAGATTTTAATTTTATTTACAGTTTTTCTATTCATATATAACTTTTTATAAATTTTTTAGACTTTTAAATTATAAAAACATGTATCAAACATATCAAAAATTATACGTTCTGTTTTAAATAAATACTTGAAAATGTGAATTTTTAGTGAAATATCGAAATTGGTTGAGATTATTTTAGAAAATACAAGAATAAATACGACTCCGATTTTATCTTTTTAAAAATATTTAAAACGAAGGTATCTTAAATAAATTAATATAATATCTATAATACCTTTTTTATTTATTAAAAAAGAAGCATTAAAATTAAGTAAGAAGATTATAAAAATGTTACAATTCGAACAATCGATTCTTAATGAAGATACTTAAGTTTTGAATGTAATGTAATTGTTAATCTCAGAACTATTATTTCCTCCAGTAAAAGCATTCATGAGTTGATTGAAGTGTAAACTTAGAGATACTCAAATATATAATTTCTTATAAGAGTCCTTGACATCAGATTTGTGTACTAAGCAGAACTATTTACACGAAATCATTGTTATATATAAGAAGATGGTTTAGAAATAATAGGTTAATGATATATTATTCAGTTTATTTTAATGTGAATTATACGTTTTGTGGGAATTACATTTAATAAAAATCGTATTAAATCTTAATTGTATAAATGTTTTAAAACTATAACTAGTTTTTGATATTTTCACTGATTTTTATTCTTCAGTTTTAATTGTATTATTATTATTATTTTATCTGATATCTTTTTAAAAATATTTTAAATAAATGGATAGCATTAATATACATTAAAATTTTATGATATACACAAACATTTTGGACAATTTGCAATAAAATAAAATAAATTCTGTAGGTTTTGAATAAAATATGTGCCAGGATTTCTATTTTTTTTTCATGCTAGTAAATTTTGAAATCTATAATTGTATTAAATTTTGTAGTACCTGATCCGTCTTCTATTCAAATATAATTTTGAGTTATTTATTAATCTAGGTTGTGCAGTTGTTTTTTTAAAATTTCATTCTTGCGTTGGTTAATATAATTTAATTTATATTTTTTTGAAAAGGAATAGCTTTTTAACCTTTCGTGGTCTGTTTTAGTTGATTAATATTTTTATTTTTTTTTTATTAAGTTTGTTTAACTCTATTTTAAATTTATTTTATTTTAAACGCTTTTAATTACGTGCCCGAGTTGTATTTTTCTCTATTTGATTTTTTTGTTTAGTTTCTTAAATTTCTCTAAGCACATTTATCCACTTTATTTTCCGGACCTGTTTTCTACAGATTAGCATTTTTTTTAAACGTTTAATTCCCTACGAGAGAAGGTTTTCAAAGCATCAGCTCAAAGTATTTTCAAAGTTAATTCCAGGACTCCAGAATTCTATCTTGAAGGAATAAACAAACTTGTTTCCCGTTGAGAGAAATGTGTGCAGACCAATGGTCCCTATGGCGATTAAAAAATATAATGTTTAACTTTAATATGTGTCTTTATACTCAATATGTAAAAACCGCAATAATTTTTGCACCAATCTGATATTTTAAAAAAAATATTATTTATAAGATTGAGAGAGTTATCTGTTAGAATGAGTAGTTATAATAACCTTTTTATATAAAACCCACATATAAAATTGATAATCTGCTAGTCAGTTTATTAACTTCTAAAAATAACGACAAAGAACGGTAATTCAACAGTATTTTTCGAATTTGAAACAGTTCAGTGACTATTTTATAAAACTTGCACATTTTCCTGAACGCGTGGGCTGCGTGAGATGGAAAAAAAAACTGTATATGTACAAGGTAGAAGGATGTAGACTTTCTACAGAGTTATTTGTATGCATTACATCTAAGCTTAAGTGCAGTGTATCTAATTTATGATGCAGTGCACTAAGTTTGGTGAAAAGTGGAGTGTATGGTAAGTAATCTGAGGCATTCAAAAGAAGTTTATGGAGAAACGTAAAAAGGTTTGAAGTGTTGACCGATGGAATGTCGAAATTTTGGTATCAAGAGAAGACGATAGTAAGACGGAATGCGTTGTATTAACTAAATTATTATTATTTTGGGTTTTATTATTTATTGTAGTTATTTATGTTTATATATATATATATATATATGTGTGTGTATGTGTATATATGTGTGTGTGTATATATATATATATATATATATACATATATAAAACTAAGTAAATAGAAAATCATTCTTAAGCTGTATATAAATTATAATATTTGCAAAAAAAAAAGAATTCAAAACAGTGCTCATATTTTATTGTACATATTTTTTGTTTAAACATAAATTCGTTCTTAATTAAAATTTTCAACCAAAATTAGTTATTAATAATCAAAATTAATAATCTCTGTTTTATTGATTATTTTTATCTTTTTATTATTGTAAAACAGTTATATAAATTTTAAATTAAAGATTTGTCTTCTAAATTAAAAATAATTAAACTTAGTAAAGCGTTTATGTTTATTATTTACTTTTAAGGCATTTTGTAAGACTCTCTTGAAATACAAATAACTCAATCATTGCACATAATGTTATTTCATATTTGAAACTTATATTTTAATTTAAATTTTCGGCAGTTTATTTGAAATAACGTTGACATTGAAATATAACGTTCACATATTGAAATAACGTTAATTATTTATTATTTTTGTAGCGATTTACTATATTAATTTAATACCTAAAAAATTTCGTCTTAATTAGATATTATTTTCTAATTTTATTTTTGATTTTCTTTAAAATATAAGATGGCTTGTTGTAGGTATTTTTTAATTATTTAAAATCTGATAATCTGATGTTCTAAAAGTGCATATAAACAAAATTTTAAATATACTTTAAAATTGACAATATGTCATTGTAAAAGAGACATTTAGTCAGGAATAAGTCAGGAAGTAATCATATCGACTTGCTGACAAAGCATTAAAAGTTTATTTCCTTGCTCTATTTTCAGTTAATAGTATGTGTGCACCTATCAACTATATTGTCTGAAAGTTTGACGAATGACTCTGAATCGATCAAAAAAGGTTTCGAGAAGTAAGGTTTTATTAAAGACTGGTATTGTTTCTATTTGACTTTTCTGAATCGGTAAAATAATATACTTATCGATGTTTAAAATGTGTTTAGTAATTACAAAATAGAGCTAAATTAGACTGAAAAGAAACTCGTGATCAATTTTTTTGATTTCATATTAACAATCTTTTATTTTAATAGAATTGGTTAATTTATAAGAAGACTTAATTCATCTGAGATGAATATTTTGTATTTTTTTAAATGAAAGAGTTAGAAGATTAACTATTCATTAATATCGCTATAAAAATATGGTCGAATATGTCGATTTTTCAGTACATTTTTCAAACAATTTATTACTGATTATATGCATTTCGACGACCATGCTATCAGCTTCAAAATCCGATTGTACTGTGGCTCTCTAAAAATATTTAAATCACAATCAAAATGAACAAAACTAATAAAACAGATCAATAATAATTTTTCATCACAAATTTTTTTGAGATTATGAGTGAGAGAATAATTATGAACCATTTTTCAAAATTTCCCCATAACTTCTTATATTCAAATGATTTTGATTTTATATGATGATGATCTTATATTCACCCTTTTATAAAAAACATTTCTAAATTATTTTTTTAGATATTTATCTTATATTTATGGCGATTTTTATTATTTTATTTTCCAAGTGAATCAGTAATATGTAATAATTTATTAGAAATTTACATTTTTCTTTTAATTGATTATTACTGAATTCCTCATTTCAAATAACGATTGAAAATTAACACTTTAGCAGACAAGACAGCTGTAGCTGTTTTATGTTTTATGTGCTCAAGGGACAAAACGGTTGCAACCGCTCTGGTTATACGTCTTATACTGTTGAATCATGATATTGTATCCTACACTGATATATATATATATATATATATATATATATATATATATATATATATATATAAAATCCAATATCCTACACTGTTTTCTTTTCAAACTCTTAGAAAATAGAAAGTCGTTATGCGAGGATTAGAAACCATCTGGGTTTGTCGGAAGACATTTTCATAAATCTAGGGGACGACAATGATGCTGTAAATAGCATAGTGACTTTCGCAAAGGAGATTATACTTTTTAGTATGTGTACAATAGTACTGAGTTGGTGCAGCAGACATGCAGACCTTCTTTAATGTCAAAACTGCACGTACTTATTAAATTAATAATAAATGTCTTTTATTTTAAGTAATGAACAATGCAGATCCGATTCTGAATTGTGCTGTGTTCTCTCGTGGATTCTTCTGTGGACTCTCTGAATTGTACTGAGATCTAATGTGGATTCCCCTGTGGACTCCTGTGGACTGACTGGACTGCCAGATCCGATTCTGAATTGTTCTGTGTTCTCTTGTGGACTGCAGATCCGTTTTTGAATTGTTCTGTGTTCTTTTATGGACTGCAGTTCCGTTTCTGAATTGTTCTCTGCTCTCTTGTGGACTGCAGTGGACTGGCTGTAGACAAAATTGAACTGATTTTATTGACAGCGCGCACAAGACACACAAACCCTCATTCGACCACACACACTGGGGTCCTAACATCCCTGTGTCTGTCAACCCTAGCCTGCTGTGACATATGCAGTATGCCTTCGTATCCACAAGCTAGCTGCGATTTTAAAGTAACATTCACTTCTGACACCGACCACACACAGTCGAGTCTTAACAGTTTGATTTAGTGTTTCAAATATTGATATTTTAACATGTTGTGTCGTCATACATGTGAATCCCTTAGGCTTATTTTAACGTGTTCTTCACGGAAAAAACTCTGTGAATCCTAATATAAGATCACAGTATTTTAAATGTTTTTTTGTCCTTAAGAGTTTCATCTCTTTATTATATTTATGCGTATTGCCCAATCAAGATTAAGTATTTTACCAGTCCAGTCCCTTTATATAAGTTTTTTATATCTCACTGAGAGAAATATTGTTTTAATGGATTACTTTTATGCATTCGGAAATTATACTCTACCGTTCGAATTAAGTGGTGATTCAAACGTATGTGCGTAAACAGTGTCAATTTTTAATTACATTTGTGTTCGAGTACTAACGACTTTAGCTGTTGAAGCACCGTAAAACCCTTATAACCAACTAACCATCAGGAAATAGATCATAAATTTCAATTATCACAAAGATGTCGCTGGGGTTTGGTGTAGGGATTGTAGTCAGTGTTCAATTATTTAAATAAAAATATGCAAGCACTTAATAATACTATTCTTAAATAGTCAAATGATTCAACCATTATACATTCATGC
Organism: Acanthacorydalis orientalis; assembly: GCA_034766995.1. Lineage (NCBI taxonomy): Eukaryota > Metazoa > Arthropoda > Insecta > Megaloptera > Corydalidae > Acanthacorydalis > Acanthacorydalis orientalis. The sequence goes on from CM068317.1 coordinate 27,724,135, forward strand.
GTGTTTTGTAGAAGAAGCTATTAGATGACTGCAACAAACGGGGTTGTCCTAGCTTGTAGAAACCAGTGATTTGCTGGGACATGACTGATATGGCCTTCCAATGTTTTTTTTTTTACAGAAAAAAACAATATAGATTGACTAATTATATATATATATATATATATAGATACTAATTGATATAAAAAAAATCTACATGTTTTGAAATGTTGTCTAGTTTTGAAAAACACTTGTGAGTTTCTACGCACGACTTTAACCTAATAAAGTTTCCGTGAACATGTTAACTCATGTTAGAAATATACATAAATATTGAACGATGTAAAAGTATTGATAAGTAATAATATATTTTATAATTTTTACCAATTTGTCGTTTGTAAATATTATAAAACATGTGAATTTATAATAAACGTTTTTTTAATTGAACGAAATATTGTTACTATAAAAGATTTAGTAATAGATATATCCTGATTGATCGGCGTTTTGCGAGTAAAAAGTTTAAAATTATACACTGTATTTTCTATATATGGATGCCATTGTATCTGATCTTCATTTTGTGTGTTCATACTTCTATTCTTGCTATCTGTCACGATTGAATTTTACTTTTTAGTAGTGTTTTAAACAATCTGCAATTTACTTAAATTTGAAATTTTAGAACAAACAAGATATAAACTGAAACTAGATTGTCTAATGATAAGATTGATTGAAACGTTGAAATTGATCTTGGTAGATAATGAGTAGCTCAGTTCAATCGAACACATTGCAAAGAAGTTCAAGAAAAGTTTAAATTTATAATTCATCTCATTTCATATCCGTGATTATTTGTGCATTATCTTGGTAGTGTTTGTTTTGAATAGTCACTTCAATAGTTATCTATTCCAACTAGTTGGTACTTCTACTCTTGCTATCTGTCATGATTGAATTTTACTTTTTAATAGTTTTTTAAACAATCTGCAGTTTACTTAAATTTAAAATTTAAGAACAAACAAGATATAAACTGAAACTAGATTATCTAATGATAAGATTGATTGAAAAGTTGAAATTGATCATGGTAGGTAATGAAAAGATCAGTTTAATGGAATAGATTATGAAGAAGTTCAATAAGAGTTTAAATTTATAATTCATTTCGTTTTATAAATATCTCTGACTCTATTAGTGCATTATCTTGGTGGTGTTTGCTTCCAATAATCACTTGAATAGTAAACTATTCCAACTAGTTGGTGCACTTTAAGAATATCAATGAGATACTTAGAGATAAAGAGTCTAAACTAATGTAGAAATGCCTATTTGAGTGACTTATCAAGATCAAGACAACCAATGTAACGAATTTTAATCGTTTGGATTTTTGAATTGTTTTTTTTTCAACTAAGTTAAACATATTTCGAAACTAATAATATAATTTTTTTAAAATATGATAAATATTTTCCAGACAAATTCGTTTCTAAAATATTATAAGATAGATTTTTGGTCATAGAAAAACATTATCATACTATTTCCAGGTTTGAGAAGTACATATTAGTAAAACGGCCAATAAGTCAACGAACGATATTCAATTAATTAATCTTATCACGTTTTATCCTTTTTTATATATTTTTTATAACAAAAAAATGCGCGAAAGAATAAATACTCTGAATTTAGATTGATTTAACGAACTTCAGTTCAATGTTTAAATTTTAATCAAACGTATATAATTTTCAAACACATTTTTCAAATTAAACAAAAAAGAAAAAGAATGTAATACGATAATGAGATGAATTTTTTTTAAAAGATCATAATTAGAGCAAATCAGTATGAATGTTTTTAATAAGCAGAGGATAATATTAAAATGAAAATTAATTTTATTTTTATTTCAATCCCAAATCTCATTATATTACTGTAGAAAAATATATTAATATAAAGGACGAGATTCATTTAAAAGTATTTATCTTGATTGAAACGTTAAATATTTTTTATAGTTGACATGAATTATTTTTTTAAATGATTAATATTTACAAAAGCAAATATATTTTATGCGTGTTTTTGTTTTTATTTAATGTTCATTGAAATTAGCTGTGTTATGAAACCAGTATTTAAAGCGATGACATATATATATTCTGTTATTAAAGTCTCATCATACTAGTCACTTGACTATCACCACTTCAATTATATTGATTTGACCTGTAATGAACAGAACGTTTCCTTTTAAATAACAAGCTACAAAATCTAAATAATATAAATTTATGGAAATGTTATACAGAATGGATTCTTATGGTTGAATAATTTTATAGCTTTCCATACGAAATCTCTATTTGAATTCAAATGTAGTGTCCTTTTTCTTCCATTTTCATTGTACAATTTACATCTTTTTCTCATCGCTTTTCTAACTTTTCCCTTTTTATATTCCAGTAAATATATATCTCGTCGACGATTTATTGATGAAGGCGTGATTTCTAGTGAATGCAAAATCCTTTTATATAAAATTGTATGTTCATTGTAAGCTACAAATATGCAATAATCAGATAACGGAAAGTCATTTGTAGAGTTTAAGGTAAACATTTAGGTAAGCGATGAACTATTTAAATCATGCTCATGAAATAATAATTCTTTTTATTTATTCATTCTTTTTTGGAATGGTATGGTAATTGCATTTATATTTTTATCTAATTATTTTGGCTGTTTTTAAAAACTAATAAAAGAGATGAAAAAGGTGATTTTTTAATTGGGAAAATGGAGATGATTTTTTTTTTATTTTGTAGATATTTAAAATCATTTCTTATTTTTAATTTGTTGTTCAAAATCGATAAATTATTTTTTTTAATAACAAAAAATCCACATTTATCGTCACTTTATCCGCAACGTGGTCGTCTGCCGCCATCTAGCGAATGTGGTGTATAAAGAAATTTTAACACGATAGGTTTCAACTTTAATTTATTAAGTTTCGTTCTTAGGTAGTTTTTATTTTTAAATATATTATGTTGTAAAAACCAATAAACAGTTTTTTTCTTTCTATGTTTTTTTCTATTTTGTTTCGGTCAAATTTGACTGGCTATACACTAGTTTTACAATAAACGACATATAAATAAATAAGTAATTAAATGAGTTTTAAGTGAAAGTTAATGATGTTTTAATAATTTTTAAAAAAATGCGTTGTAATGATTTTTTAATATATGTATAGATACAATTAGAAAGCATTTTACTGTCCATTACTCTAAAAATTAAATATGTTTGATACTAGAAGAATATTCTTAAAATTAGATGAAATACATTTATAGAACAGTGGCTATTCAATTTATAGCTCTGTCAATTAATTAAACACTGTAGAAATTTTGAAACAGTTTAGATACTGTTATGGAAGTTATTTCGTACAATTAATAATCTAAGTGAGATGAAGTAATGTTTCAAACTATCAACATAATGTTCGTATCTATCTCAATCAAATATACATTTACATTTAAATGATTCGGTATGAAATTTACATTTATTGTGACTGATTTCATTTTGTTTATATTACCTGGTAAATGGTACACGTATTAAATCTGAAATATTGTTCAATTTAGATTCAAAATATAAAACAGTTCTTATCTCATATAACATATTATAACTAATTCTCAAAATGAATATATATATATATATATATATATATATATATATTATAGATTGAATAACGAATGATAAATATTTTACTTGAAATTATATGTTTTGAGACATCATTTAGAGTACATTGTAAATTCAAACTTGTCATGTATGTATTTACTTAAAGATTCATCATCAGAAAATATTTTACATTATTATTTATATTAAAACTTATGTACGCATTAATGTATACTAAAATATTTATAATTGTGTGAGAAACTAAATTTATATTTTGCTATATTAAACAAGCTCTTTGTCAGAAGTGTTTGTGCGGTTTCATAAAAAAGTTAATATATTTTTTATTTGTAAAAAGTAACTGAATCGAGATATTAATTTTACTGTTAGAAACAAATATATAAATTTATAAAAATGTTCGACTGTTCTTCAATGACGAGCTTATCTCTTTGATGTAAGAAGTTTTACAGTTTGTTACTTTTGTTTATTATTTTCTACTAAATAATTAAGATAAATAAAAACGAACTGATAAAAATGAAGACATATCCAGTAATACTCTTTATTTTTCTTGGCGAAGTTGTTCGATTTTCTTTTCAAATATTTCATTTTATAATAAATCTATATGGGAGAGATATATTTAAAGTTTTCTATTAAAATTAACTTGAGAGGAAAAGAAATTAGAAAAAGGTAGTAATCTATTATTTAATTCAAAATTAATAATAATATATTTGTCTTACAACAGAATTGACTGATTTTGTTGTTTTGTAAAGTTGACAAAGTTCTGGTGAATTAAAACGATCTGAAAATATTGATTTCTATATGTAAAATTAAACTAGTCAGAGAATTAATTTATTATATTTTTTGATTTATAGTCAACAATTTTCATTTTATATGAGTCCTTTTTTATCATAAATATAAATACTCATTTATTTTTTTATTTCCCGTGTGTTTTAATTACAAAAAAGTTTCAATAATATGACAAAAAGTAAATATATCTCTGAATATAATTTCTATTAACTATTACCATTTTATAAAAAAAAACTAGTTTTATAAGTAAATCATGTACAGAAGTATATTAACATCTAATTCCAGTACTGATAGCTATAAATGTTCATAATGATCTGTCACCTTGTAACATTACTTTTCCTACAATGTTTACTAATTCTCTACTATGTAAGCCACCTCTTATAGCTGAGAAACTTACAAATAATGCTCCACTAGTTAAACCTACATAACAACCATGCATAAACCCCCTTTTAATTCTATCACAACAACTAGGCCCTTTAGTCTGATACATTCCTCCAGGAACAGGCATTTTGCTACGAAAATTTAATACGACCGAAATGAGGCTATAAGAGAAAATTGTAGATATTTATTTTCAAAAAAGTCATTAATTTACAGAGTTTACATGATGTTCGTTGTTGATATTAAATGAGTGAATTTATTTTCCCGTTTATAATCCTATACTCTTATTACATTTACCTTTTGATTGTTTTACTTATTCGAAATATACACATTTCATATCTCTATGTATTGTGTGAATTAAAATGTCTGAATTATTTTCGTATGTGAAAATAGGTAGTAAAATAAGAAGAATATATTGATTAAATACGTTTATATTAAGAGAAGATAAATCTTCGATTTTAATATTGAAGCGTTTCATGCAAATTCACTCAACATTATCATTAGTCTCTTATTAATTTTGTCGATAAATAATCCATTCTGGTTAGCAAGTTCTAGTAAATAAATTAACTACTAATATATATATATATATATATATATTAGTCTCTCTTTCAGAGAAATGGAAATTCATCTACTTTGAAAACGAGATATAAAAAATACTAGTACATCAATCAAGCAAAACGAAACAATAAGGAACCGAAGATTTATTTCAGGTGCAAAGTTTATTCTGCCATAAAAAAGAATCACACTGAGCAGACGCTCATTACGACTGTCAATAATCAGTCAATAAATAAAACTCTTAGAATGAAATATAGAAATGTTTTCAATTTCTGACAACTGGATTATAATTTTTTTTTATTTTACTATAACGAAAAGTTCATTAATAAGAAGAGTGCTTTTTTTCTCACTTCATTTCAAATTTGAAGTAACTTTTTCCAAAGAAAAATTCATTTTACTATATTTTAATACAAAAATAATATAACTTGTAACTAAATTGATCTAACAAAACATTCGTTATAAATGATATAAAAAATAACAGTCATTCACTTTTTTCTTTACTTTTATTGTAGTGATAATGTTATTAAGATGATGAAACGATTAAGACTATATATGAGACGAAGATACATGCTATGTCAAAAAAAATAAAAAGTAGATCTTAACACAAACATAGTCATCGAGATATTCGTTATTTACAAAAGTATACTTGATTATATTTATATATATATATATATATATATATATATATATATATATATATATATATATATATATAGTCTATAAATTCTGCTTAGTTTATTATTCTATTTTAATAATTTCTGTTTAATAAAAAATCATATAGTTAAATATGTTGGAGTGCATTGTGAAAGTTAATCAAATATATACAAAATCGTTTGAAAGATATTTGGTCACCCCTCGTATAGGTTTCACAAAATTATATACTTGAGAACATCTGGAAGTTTAAATAGCCTATTCCATCCACCTTCTTTCGTCGTTTTTTTTACAAATTTTCACTTTTATTAATTAAGAAATGTTTCGGACATTTTTCACACTTCTGTAGGTAGACTTTCGGCATACTTCACATTTTGTTCGTTCGTATTGTGTTAAGTATTGATTTAGTCGATTGTTTTGATTTGACAATTAATGGTTTTAATGCAAATATCCTTACAAAACACCAAGAGTTTTTTAATGTGACGTTTCTTTTATCGACTTTCATATTTAAATTGATTTTCAAACTTGAAAATAAAATTAAAAATTATGTTTTTTAACTTTTATGCCTGTTCCTTTAGTAGAACTAATTATAATAATTTCTTCTCGAATATGATTTAATTAAATTGATTTATTGTTTTTTATGAGGATATTTAATTTTTTTGTAAATATAATAATTACATATTCCAATATGAAAAAAATAATTGTCTGGCACGTATTTTTTTATTTTTAAATTCTAAATTACTTTACAAATAATTTACAAATTTATTATATAAAAGTGTATCATATGTTGACAGACAAACAGGCAGATAAATTGAGTAATTTGGGTATTTAGTCAATTTTATTAACACTTTACATATTATGTGTCAAAATTCGCTTAAAATATAAATTTTTTCGTCCAGTTTATATTTTTCATTTTTACTATTTTCAAATTTAGTAAATTAATGCCTTATTTCACATTTGGTCTTAACAAGTTTATTAAATGAGGTTTGTTATAAAAATTAATTATTTTATCGCCTGAGATTAAACATAATCTTGTTTGAACAAGTTTTGATTTTGATCTCTTTATATTTTATTTAAGTACAAAATATCAATTAATGAACGTAAAACTTTTCAAGAAAATATCGTGTTCAGAACGTTTCTGTTGTCCATCGGTTGGCTTCTCTTCGTGCAACATATTCTTCCATTTCCATTTCAGACTCTTCACTTTACTTATGACATCTGTGACTCCTTTCTATTTTTGTATCCTTTCTATTCTTTTCCTATCTCTTCTTGTTATTCTTAGCATGCATATTTTCATATTCCTCTGTGTTGTTTGGAGTCTTTGAATGATTTTAGCGTTAAGCACCATTGTTTCTCTGCTGTAGTTGAAGAATGGTACTATATATTGATACTATATATATTGGTACTATATATAGATCAAATACCTTTTTCTTCAAACAGGGTGGGATTGTTGATTTAAACATTGAGACGATTCGTCCAAATGACTCGTCTATCCCATTTTTATTGTCCTGTTTACTTCTTCTATGAATGATTCATCTTTATTGACAAGCTGGCCTAGATAGACATAATTTGTAACTTCTTCTATTTCTGTTCAGGAGTTTGTGTGCATATTTCTGCTTTGATTTTACATCATAAAAACTATTTTCGATAAAATTTATTAACAGAAGTTAGATATGCGAGTATCATTAACAATTAGTTATTTCTTATACAATGATCAGACAACTCTATAAGTCAATATTTAGTATTGTCGTTACACTAAATCGTTACTTGACTGAAAACAAAAAATAATCTGAATGAAAGGCCATTTTATATTTTTTGAAAATATGACGTATTTAAATTCAAAATTATTTTGTATTCTTTATTTGCTATTTGTTGTAATTTCTGTATATTTTGTTCTTCTTTGAGCTACAATTTTATTTATAAAATTTATACGCCTCGTACATACGTACATATATATATATATATATATATATATATATATATATATTTATATATATATAGAGAGAGAGAAAAAGTTAATATGAGGTATATATTGTACAAAATTCTTGAATTTTGAAGTGTTTTCTATTGTATGTAATTTATTTACAAATTAAAATTTATTGAAGTTATTAAATTACTTTTCATGAAATTATAAGCGACACTGACTAAATTGAATTTATAAAAACGAAAATTATACTTTACTTCGCCTTATTTTTATATCAAAATATATAAAAATAAAGTATTAGGTTGGTAGAACAATAATTACGGTTTATCACCTTAAAATTTATATACATTTTTTAATTTAAGAAGTTTTAAGTGGTCCAGAACTGTGGGATGACTAACACCTAAATTCTGTGAAAGCTCTCGAATTGCTGTATGTGGTTCTGATTCAACTAATGCTTTAGTTAGTCGTTATGAACTGAAGAAGAACACCGGAAACCTTCTTCATCTTCAAGGCCTTCGTCTTCAGCACGAAATTTTTGAAACCACCATTGGACCGCACGTTTTTTAACAGTACCCACACTAAAGATATTATTAAGTTTACGAGCAGTGTTTGTTGCTTTACCACTCGTTTTGAACTCCTACAAAAATTGCTCTTACTTGCTTATTTTCCATCTTTAATTCAATAGACCAATTTGAAGCAAAGTTAATAATAAAACCAAAGTCTGTATGATCAAAATACAGACCTAAAAAGAACTTAAATTGATATTAAGATGAACACGATTGATTAAGATTGATATTAAGATTAGAATTCGGAGAACAAAAATTACAATTATTTTCCTATCAACCTAATACTTTGATATTGAATATATTTTCAATTTTGTTTGTTATAAAATATACTGATCAATATTTTTCTATCATGAGGTTAAGTAAACGATATCTTATCAGTATTTTTATGCTAAATTAAAATAGGTATTTACTTTTTTTTCTCAAATAACGGTTAATATTAAATCATATTATAATAGAATACAAAACTTACATTTTTAAAAAAAATTATTGCATATAATTATAACATAATAAAAGTTTACCTGTTGTCGATTTTCTATTGCATTTTTTGCAGAACTCCTTCAACATTTAACAGTAGTCAGTTATTTAGATTATAAAATAATATATGTAAGTATATTTAAATTTTTCTTCCCTTGCTATCCATTTTCAATGGTGAAAATAATTTTGGTGGAAATATTCTATGTTCTAGACTAACTTCATTAGTTTTTCTGGAAAAAGTACAAATTCGAATCCAAAAAAAGCATTTAAATGGTATATTTCTCCTCATCTTCTTGCATATCTTTGGAAGATCAATTAATATTTCCATGAAATTTTATTTTCTACAGTTTTTCATGAATGATTTTTGTGCAGAAGCTTGATTTTTCTTTTTCATTTAACAGGTCTTCAAAATGTTAATTATTCATCACCTTTTTTGTGGACTTGATTTTTTAAAACTTTCAAATAGGGAGACTGCTGAATCTAAGTTTATTAGATCACATTCTACTGAACTGAATATGTCTTGATCCTTCTTTATACGCTGAGTATTGAACATTAAAGTTTGAGAATAAAAAAATGTTGGTCGTCTCTTGGGTCGGGGATTTACTCTATGTGGTATAGCAATTTTTTGCAACCCTTAGACGAAATAACTTCTCTTAGTGCAATTAACGCAGATCCAATGTCTTTAAGAAAGTATTTGCTTACCAGTCTGTATGTAGCGCTCAAAATCAACAACTACAATAGTTTTCTTACTTTAACGCAAACAGCTTTAGTTGCTTATGTCAATAGTGTCTCGACAAGGTCGTTATTCCGGAGCACATATTCATAGATTAACGTGCTTGTTGTTTGACAAGCGCGTCAATTGTATGGAGCTGGAAGGATGTATGAGATGATATACATCAGGATAATTAAATATACATTTAGATGATTGGTATAATTCCGTTGTAGGGTGACAACATGAAAGGTATACAAAATTGAAAATAAATGATTCATAAAATATTAAAAAATAAACACATAATGATGTCATACAATAAAGTGTATAATCAGTAGTAGACAAAGAACTAATTTGTCGCTTAGTATTTCCGACACAAGCAACCATTATTGCTTGCGTAGGAGGGCGAGGACTCACGAGCGCGTTAACGAATCTGCAATAATAGTCGTTAAATATAGGTTAGTAAGAAGGTACTTCCATAGAATTTTTGGTATACTACTGACTGAACTGTGAAATGTAGCTCGGTCAGGAGATTACGAAAAATACTCCTCTACTAAGAAAAAAAAACAGGCTTACGAAATTATCAAGTTACATGAGTAGTAAGCCCGAGTGTTCGGTATTCATGGGCTCGGAATTCATCCTGAGATCGGACAGAGGGATAAAATTTTCCGATTACACATACAGATGATAGAAGATTTGCATATGACTGACTTGGGTAGCAATGTGATCATGTCCTGTGCCTTGTGATGATATGCATCAACATGTTGTCTTGCAGCAAATAATATTTCGATATCATGAAATATTATGAATTAATGTATAAAGTTAAAAAAATATGTATTTAATTTTAATCAAATTTAGGAAATCAGTCAAAAGCAACTGGATGTTAGATTGTGATTAGATTTAGGAGTTTTAAACCGAAAAATATATAAAATCACTAGGATCATTTCTTGTAATATCAGTAATGTCTACTAAAGACAAGTCTTGGGCTAAAGACAATCGTTTGTTTGAAAATGGATATTAATGGAACGTGGATTTGAATCTTTCTTATATAATATAATTTTTCTATAAAATCCTTTCTATATGATTTTTCATGTATCAGCACATTAATACCATGAATTTTATCATCTCAATTATTTCTTTTCCGAAAATATAAATATATTATGGTTATTAATCAAATTCATTTAATTATTGAAGATAACAGTATTTCAATTAAAAATAATATTAAATAAAAATGATTATAAATATAGCGTAGCTTTTAAATTTATATATATATATATATATATATATATATAATGTGTGTGTGTGTGTGTGTATGTAGATTAAAATATTTAAAGTAATTTTTTAAGTCGAAAATAATTATATGTAAATACGAATATTTAGTAAAGTCGCCGAGCGCAGGTTTGAATCGCGAAATGAATATATATTAATAAATTTCATCCGTCGTTCTAAATATCTGTTGTTAAAACATGCAAATCGTGTATTCCCAGTCCACTGATTACACATGGCTTTGGAGTTTGGTCGGCCCGCGAGACAAATTTAAATTGTAAATCGTGCCCTTTCGCCTTCGTACGACCATCTGCTTCACATAGCGTCTTCGAACCGATTTAGACTGGCGTTCAAGATCCCACCGCGAAGGCGTCTCGGTGAAGTGAAGGGTAGATAAATGCATGGGTGTCTTAAGTATCCGCGACAATAATCAGCGATTCTATGTCAGCATGTTCAATCCGCGTGCGGAATACAGATGTGCACTTCATGCGTGAACTAATAAACATTTTCGCACTCTCACTTTTAGTATAGGATGCATACGAATAAAGGAAACACGCATTGATTATTGTTTGAATGTAGAGGATACCGCGTCGTATATACAAACATACATCACATGTATACACACACACATAAATATTATATATATATATATATATATATATATATATATAACATATATATATATATATATATATATATATATATATATATATATATATATATATATATTATATATATATAACGGTGGGATTTTTTTAAATGAATTTCAAAAGAAATTATTAAAAACAGGAAATGAATGTATGGCAAAACGAATTTCCTTGATCTACTGTAATTAAGGTAATCTCCAAAACATTATCTTTTACTTGAAGATATCAGAACGTTCACATTTTATAAAATATATCATCAGTCACGATTTTGTGTGAATAAATCAGTTTCGGTGGCTTAACGATTCTCTTTAAAAGACGCAACTGTGTTTTTCATTAAATTCATTTCTATTAAATTTCCTTTGAAAGTTCGTAATATGCTTTTGAATAAATTTCGAAACTTTTGCAACGTGTTTGTCAATGACACATCTATACAAAAACATATTTTATATATATATATATATATATATATCTGTGGGTCGTTTGATAAGTATGGTAAAAAGCAAATAAAATACCGTTTTTTGGAAAGAACGATTTTATTTCTCAACATAGTCTCTATTGAGGGTTGTACATTCGGTCCAGCGAGACTGCAAAATACAAATTGAAGAGGGTAATGATATTCTTATTCGAAGGGAATTTCTTCTCACCGAGCCAAAATTTCAAGTTTGGGAAGAGGAAGAAGTCGCGTGGGACCAAGTTTGGAGAACAGTATGGATAAGGAATCAGTTGGAAGCTTAATTCGCGAAATTTTACCATTCTGACGGTCGATTTTTGGGACGGCGCGTTGTCCTGGTAAAAGAGCACTTTTTTGTGCCCCAATATTGGCCGTTTTTGTTTCAGCTCGTCTTTCAAATGGTCCAATAATTTTGCATAATAGGCTCCTGTTATCGTTTTTCCGTTTATTAAGTAGTTGATCGGGGTGATTCTTAAGAACTCACAAAAAGTAGTGACAATCACCTTCCCAGCAAATAAAATGGTCTTCACCTTCTTCGGCACACCTTCACCAGTCGTTATCTACTGATTTGACTGTTTCTTTGACTCAGATGTGAAGTGGAGGAACCATGTTTCATCTACAGTGACAAATCGATGCAAAAATACCTGGTATTTTTTTTATTTTTGCGGTAACTGCACCAATGCTCGCTTTTCAACAATTGTAGCACATTTGTAAAACGTGAATAAGGCATCGCTTCTATCTGAAATTTGGCCTATGCTAGTTTGAAAAGTCATACTTGATAGCCGTAAAGTTTCCAAATAAATGGTGGTGCCACATCATAGAAATTGATCAAACTCATCAAACGACCCTCGTGTATATGTATATATATATATATATATATATATATATATATATATATATATAATGTGAATTATATTGTCATTTTTATAGTTAAAAGTACACTCTATTGATATATTTATATTATTCATGAGCCATAAAGTGTGTGATATTATAGTTTGAAACATCTTTTCTCAAACTTTATTTCCTATTTATTATTTAATCATAGAATCAATTTACATGTCGTGATAAGGAGCGCTTCGTGTGATTATTTAAAATTTTAACAAATCTATGACATTTTCTGTACTAGAAGTGAGACTAGAATGTGAACTTTATAGTATAATTATACGCTTATTCAATGTAAATTCATTGAATGGGTGACACTTTTATTGTTACTTGAGATTTACCTAATATCCCCTACTGGGCTCCTTAAATATCTACACAAACGTATTCATGCGTGTTGAACATACACCACACAGTGTTCGTAATCAACTTGAATAATTTACATACGTTACGCTTTTGTGCCTATATGTGTGGAATATAAAATAATTATAAGTCTTTGTGGAAATTGGTTCAACGCATTTTGTTTGTGTAAGCGTGTAACAGACAGATTTATGAGAATCAGACCTATTAGATTGTTTTATTGTTACATAAATGAAGTCCTTTCGTTTTTGATATCAAAAGTGTAGAACAGATCTAGTTGTAAGTAGTAATTAAGAACCTATCTTTTTAAATCAATTAGAAGGTTGAACATAAAATATAGAAATATTAAAATTTTCTATTTTATTTCTTAGCGCAGAGTTATATAGATGATTTTTTTTCATCAATAATGAAGGAAAAAAATATTCTAATTCAGTTGGTCGTTTCTGGATTTAATAATATATTTATGAATGTTTGTAAATTTATGTGCATCCTATATAATGTTCTAATTTATAATCCATTTTTGTAGTCTTTCATATTCATTTAAATCAGTTCATACATTTATTTGTGTATTTAAGATTTTGATTATTGACATATTGAGATCCTTTGACAAGATAAATTAGATTGTTTATTTTTTAAATCAGTTAATTATATTTCTTCATAATTGACTATTTGATGTCGGCTTACACTTATTATTTTATAAGATTTATATAGAAAAAATCCGATTTTGATCTGAAATAATTAGATTTTGCTCTTTTGTAGTCATCGTTAGATTTATTATTGATCCTAATTAATTTTTCTAAGCAGAAGTTAATTTTTCCTTTTCAAAAATAAAATGTGTCATTTTTATTACATACCGATGTTTATTTTGACACTTTCAATTTGAATTTAATCTTTACTATAGCTGAAAATAAAGACAACTGAAATATATCATGAAAAAATATCTTTTTTATAAACTATTTACTTTAGAGAAAAAATACTAAAAATACCCATATAATAAATATACATGTACTTATGAAACAAGTTAATACTTTGTAAACTATTTGAATAATTTTTCAATTTGGAATAACGGATTATTTATAGGAACATCAAGAAATAATATAAATTAAGAAAGATTAATTTTGTAGTCGCAGCATGACTTGTAACATATGTAACATGTTATATCATATTGGTGATACTTGATTACCTACATGAAGTTCATCAGTTTCAATTAATCTTTAAATCTAAAATTCAATTCAAACATGAAGTGCATTTATCGGTAATAAGTGTATAGTAAAACTTCAATTATTCGACATAACCTCTGTCAAGGCTATGTCAGATAACGAAATTTCCGTAGAAGATTATATGGGTTTTTGAATTAATGAAGGTGCACACAGATTTATTTGAGTTATGTAATGAAGATATTTATTGAGTGTTATTATTATACATAGTATTTATTTATGTATATGTACGTATTTTTTGGATTTAGAAAAAAAATCAGTTATTTTTTTTGTTTCTTAGAAGGAAGCAGTTGAGCTACAGCCATATCTCTGATGTATCGCAGCAGTCTCTTTCTTCAGGTCATTAGCCTTGTCCTGTACTTCCAAATATTTCATGGTATCTTCAATTGCATTGATGGCATGAACATAGCTAATTGTTGACTAAGGTGAGGTTCTTTCTTCTTTCTCTTTATTGACAATTGTTAGCTTTTGATGAAAAATTTGGCTAACGATTTCGTCGTCATTTAAAATTTGGTATCCAACTTCATTCACATCTCTGTATAGCAATTCTCGGATGTTTTCGTCATCACAACCTAAGCAACCAGGTATCTTATGTAAAATATCTAAACATTGCGTCTCACTAGGAATGACATCAACATCCCCTGTAGTAGCACTAGATGTATGCGTACCAGCAAAAGCTTCTATAGTAACAGTTTCTAAATTTTCAATCCACAATTTCCTTCATGACCTTTATAATGTAATTTCTGTTATATAGGTCCATGTATCACTTACAAAGAAAGCCACATCTTTTAAATTATTTTTTTGGCAATCAATAACTGCTTTTTTACTCTCATTTAACAAAAATTGGCGAATCATTTGCTGACAATAAAATATTTTTAATGCGATAATCACACCTTCGTACATTGGTTGGACCAATGATGTTAAATTAGGTGGTAAAAATGTAACACTTGTGCCTTCTGCAATTAAATCGCATCAGAAACAATCAGTTCAATGGTTAAATCATGACTAATTTAAGAACGAAATCGAAATGTGATGAAAAATATGCCAGAATGTACCAGCAAAAATAACAAACAAAATCAGTTTAGACAATGAAAGACTAGTCATTAGTTTTTCTCAATTTTATTCATTCATTATAAGATTGTTTATATTAAAACACAAAAAAAATGATTTGTCTGGTATAGCATTTAACGTGTATGTATGTATGTATATATATATATATATATATATATATATACGTTATTATTATTTGGTCAGATAATCGGTTTTCCGGATAATTGGGGTTCTACTGTATTTTAATTCAATTTTCAATACGAACTATTATTATATAAAAAATCTACAATATATACATATATATATATATATATATATATATACATATACATGTGTATATATATATATACATGTATATATATACATGTATATATATACATATATATATATATATATAAAATCATAATAATGAAATTTATTCCCTGAATTATTAAAAAAACAACCAGTTCTTTCATCAAAAATTTTGAAGAGATTTTGAATGTACTTCATAAAATCGTGATAATTATTATTAAGAGCTAATTAATTTCAACTCAAAATGAAAACTTCAAACATGAATGAGAGAATAATATTTTACTGATTTTTTTCTTATAAAAAGATAGTCACATAGAGCGATTTCGAAAAAATCTAGCGAATTTTTCATGCAGAAATGGATAAGAATACAAATTTTCAAGTAATGCTAATATACTTGAGCGCGTTTTCAAAATTGATTTATATATATATGTACTTCTTTCTTTAGCTGCGTTTGTATTAAACAGTAGTCTTTTTAAAAAATCATCCCGCGTATAAAGAAAAAATATGCGTGTTCATAGTATGATTTAGTATCGCACGTATATTTATATGAAAAATAGTCATACAGTACAATTTCTGACTAGAGATGAAACCGTATATTTTTTTCACAATCGGCTTATGAAGCATCAAAGAGATTACAACCCTTAGAATACGGCTTAGTTTGTGGCGATTCTTGTACAGCAGCATCTACGTTTTATGGCTTTGTACATGTTTTAATATTTTTCCTTTTAATTTATGGAGTATTTTTTCTTTACCGATAAATTACTAGTATGGACAACAGAATGTACAGCATGATATATTATTCATATGGTCTTCATAAATAACAAACAATATATATATATAAAGATTAATTTTTAAATTGTGAATGATTCATGGAATATCTTCTTGATTTGTATTTTATTTTCAATTGATTCCTTTTTTATTTTTTTATATATTGTTTTTTTTTTAAAAAAAAATCGCTATAAATATCAATAAGCGTTTCAATCTTTTGATTTTTTTGTTCACTAGGATATTTATTATCCTATCATTTTTCAAGAAAAATAATATAAACAATGTAATAATAAAGAACTTTTTTTTATATATAGAGATATTTTTTAAGTCTTTTAACATTTTTATAATTATTAACTTTTTTTTTAATGTAGTTTATATGCATTAAATAGTATATGTATATTATATATATATATATATATATATATATATATAAATATATATATATATAGAGAGAGAGAGAGAGACAAAGTGAAACAGAGAATCTATTGTTTTGAGAATTCAGTGAATTCAGACATCAAGTACAATCAATAAATCCCAGACTACTATCAATTCATTCCCCTTTCATGTTTTTGGGTGAAAATTAAATTTCTGTTTAGAACCATATTTCAATTATTTTCAATTTATTTAATCTCGTCTCCAATATAAAATCTTCTTTTATTCAAAATTTTCTTAATAGTTATGCATAATTGAAACATATGAAACATAGAAAAATTTCAATAAATATTGATTGTAAAATTGAATTTCACAATAATATTACTAATACACAAAATGTACTAGTACTTTCTTCTTGAATGCACAAACTAATAGTAACTGTAACTTCAAAAACGTTTTCACTCTGACTGCAACTCACATACTTAGTTTCGTTTTTTCTTCTGATGCTTATCCCTTTTTGCAATCAGGGTTTTTTCAACGTAGGACATAAACAGTGACGCCGAACCACCCATTTCAGATTTGAGATATCGGGTTCGAAGTATCACCGCTGCATTGTTTATGTGTACGTGTGACGTTTACTTTCTTAAAAAACTAACTCGTTTATTTCGTTCATGTTTATTACTGCAGTAATGCTTCCATGAGTGAAGCCCATTTACTTGCATTTATGCTTACATTAAATTGACGCGTGCCGTAGATATAGGTATACACATTTTTAATTTCAAAACTGAAAGTTTGAGAAAAAATAAACTTTGGATATATATTCGTACTGTGATATTATTAAAAATCAGCAAAAGAATCCAGTGTTAAATAGCAGCATTTTCTTTAATTTTGCTCATGAAACCTGAATTGCGTCAGTGACGCGTCCCGTAAATCTAGTGTTAAATATGAAAGATTTATATTTTTAAGTCGTTTTAAGAGTATTTTATCACTGTTCTTATACTGGATTACTTATAATCGATTCATTTATGAATGATTAATCATTAGAATCAATTATTTAATTTTCGATTATTTTCAATTCTTATTATTAATTCATTGATTTTAAATATTAATCATTAGTAACGACGCAATGGTTATTGATGTTCAAAAATATTTATTTCAGTATAGTCTTTTATAGGATTTGACCAATTTGACTATAATGATATAGTTCATAGAAATATTTAGTCAGTTTATTTGTAAAAGGTTAATAACGTTTTGTTTTTTTGTAGTGGGTTTTGTACATTTGCAGTTATTAAAATATGATTTTTGAAAATACTCATATAAAAGGAGGTTCTATATAAAATTTGTCTTTCCTTGTAATCGAATTTATTCAAGATATTATTTTTTTCCTTAGAAAGAGATTGTTCCCTTTTATCTTAGTGTCTTTTTCAAAGAATAAACAAATGAATTAAAAAAATCCGTTTTTAAATTTAAAATATTGATACAAAATTTAATATTTTACATGCAAGTATGATATAGAAAATTATTTTCAAGCGCGATCATCACATTCGTTGATCATAATTGATATAAGTCACCTGTGATAAAATTTGTAGCCTAAAGACAATTTTCTTACGCCGTTCTCTAAGTAGATAAATAAATATTGATATTTCATTTACGTCAAGTTTTTTTTCCGGTCGACGCTAGTAAACACATTAATACGGAATACTGACCCGTGTCAAACCTATTTCAAAATACACGGTTGTACGCATAACCTCAAAATTATAGGTCAATAATTAAGTTTCTAGACGATTCATTGGTATACGGAGCTCAATTTGCACGCATTTGTAAGTCATGCATTAGATAAATATTTAGTACTTGTATAAACATGACACGTGATTATATAAATATATAATCGTATTTCATAATTGTCTGTATATATATATATATATGTATACTTTCGAGAATTGTGAGAATTATCTACGATAATACTTCCATAATTGTTTTATTCTATTAGTCGTAAACAAATTAAAATTTCAACATTTTCACACCGCATCACACAAATTGAATCCGAAAAATCCTCGAGGATTATTTTTTTATACAGTATGAGTTAAAAGAGAATTTTCATTGTATTTGTCGGAACCATTTCAGTAATCGTCTTAAATGATTAAAACAAGTAAAACGAGAGAATACATTTAACAGGATTAGTGACGCAAGATTTGAATACGAGTCTGTCAACTGCAACTAAATAAACAAGTTTTTGAAAAAAATATTCTATACGAGAAAATCTCGTTTATATATCTTGATCATACAGTTTAATTCTAGTGCTGGAAAAATACATGAATGGTTTAGTTGTAGCGATGAATTATATATATATATATATATATATATATATATATATATATATATATATATATATATATATATATATATATATGTATAAATATTTATATATGTGTGTGTGTGTATGTGTGTGAAAAATACTGTCATCGCAAAATTTCCATAATTTTTTTTTCAATTTTTCGTATAGACCACCTCCTCGCATTATCTCTCCCCCAGTCATATTCTATAAGTAACACGTTAACTATTTATATGCCACATCATCAGTGATTAGTTGATGGAGGTCTCTTTTTTGGATGTTAGGTGGATGGTGGACTATTGCGGTCTCTGTTCTGATTGGTTGACGTTAGTCAACAAAAACTCTTTGATATTAATAGAAAACAATTTAGTATATTCTGGGAGAAGATTGTATGTGGGAGAAAATATTATATATAATTAATTTATGAAGCAAAATCAATTTATTAAGAATATAATAATAATAATAATAATAAAATCAAATGATAAATAATAAATATCTTATCAATACTGAAAATATCTAATTGTATGATGAATAATGATAGATAGAAAACTGAAGAAAATTCAAATAATAATCGAATTTATTACATTTTAGTTGGATAATCTATCAAAGGGGATACATGGCTGTAAACTAGCTATATTTGATATGATAAAATAAATTTAATCGTTTTTTTGATATTTGTACATATATATATATATATATATATATATATATATCAATATCAGACATGTTTTAATTAAAAAATAGGAAATTGCTTAGAATGAAATATGTTTTACCTTTTCACTTGAATGTTTTAAAAAATGTTTATATCATTAATTTGTCCTATTTTTTCTTTATTTCTTGAATATATCACATGTTTGTATACACAATGGCATTGTATTGATATTAAAAGAGCTTTTGTTCCTTGAAACAAATTGAAAGAAACACAAATTTAAAAAGAATCACTATTTTTACTCGCTCGTTTCAAGTCTTCTCTAAAGAATATTTTGATCAGTAAACTTTTAGTTTGGTTTTTGGCGAGTAAAATGTATTTGTGTAGGTCAAAAAATTAAATATAAAATATGAATAATCATTATTTAAAAGTAGAAATATTTCTAAAATATTTTTGAATTAGTGGTTTTTAATTGAATTATTTTTGAAATAAACTTACAAGAATTTCAAAAAAATAGTTGTTGAAATTTGGAATTATACTTCTTCTTAAGCTAGGAATTTATTCTCCTGTTGCTTTGCCTCTCATTCGAGCTTGGTGGATGAGGATCTCCAGCTATCTCCCCATCTCTTGGATGGTCGTCCAGGTAATCTCTTTCTCGAAGGTCATATAGTTTTACAGATTCGGATAAGTTTCTTTTCTTCCATCGTATCCACTTGGTTCTCTCACTCGTTTTTCCTAGCCTTGGTCCATTCAATCACATCTTGTATTCCACGTTTCTCACTTATATCTTCACTTTTTTGGTGATCCAGAAGTATTAACCCTGAGATTGATCGTAAGATCTTCAGTTCTAGAGTCCTGACCTTTTGTTTTGTTCGGGATTTCTCCACTCTTGTTTCTGCTGCTTATGTTAGGATTTTCGGATCATCACTTTGTACATTCTAGTTTTACAGTCTCGTGCTTCTTGGAATTGTTTGTTTTATTAATTTTTTATTGACAAGTTTCTGTTTTTAATTTTTTCATTACATGAAAACGAAAATTTTACATATAAAAAGTATCTTTATTTTTTAAATATAATTTTATTGCGTTCGGTTTCATATTCTATCTCAATTCGTTTCTATTTCATTTGGGAAATACGTGTAAATACACAAATATTTTATACAGAAAAATTCTATATAATTTCATACATTTATAACACTTAAAGTTCACTTGTAACTTACAACTATCTTATTTTATTTTCGGAAAGTTTGCACTGAACTTAAAACAAAGTTTTCGATGAAAAACTTACTGTTTTCAAAATTGATATTAGCAGATATTTGATCACATAAAGAGTTATATTTCACGAAACCTTGAAATAAATTTGGTAATCAGTTATTTTGACACTCATGTCATACGCGTATAATATCTCATATTTGATGAAGATCTCAAATATAACCCTAGTTCAATTCAGAACTCGTTCGTATTTCCATAATATTCGTGGCACCTTTAATCCTCTGATATTGAAATATTATTTCTAATGGTGTATCTACTATGAAGTGTATATATATATATATATATATATAATCGTTATATTCACACAAACACACGTCCATACGTACATGCATATATATATATATATATATATATATATATATATATATATATATATATATAAGGAGAGAGTGAGAGTAGGTAGAGAAAGAGTTTCAAGATAAAGTTGTATATTCGTTATGAATACATTAAGCCAGAGTCATATTTACTATATTTTATTTAGTTATTTCAAAACACGAATAAAAATAATCTGCGAATGAAGATCGCAAAAAATAATAATATAGAGCACAGTATCGATTTACTTATCTCAAATCTCCATTTACGAATTTCATAAGTATTTTTGTCAAGACGAGCTCAGTCATATTATACGATTATTTAGCCAATGGAAAAAGAACACAGATCTGAAGAATCAGATATTCGGAGTGCCTCTTGTTGTTTTGATCGCGATAAGACATCGAAACGAAAACGGTTTGATTTCCCATGGATGCGCGGTCGTTAGTCGAAAGATCCGAAACTTGCGTTTGATATTGTCGTTTCGAACGTCATAAAACATTGTCTATAGATGATATTGAATGAGATAGCTGGTTCTGTCTCGACGATTATTATTCTATTGGTGATCCTCTTTCGATTTATCATGTCTTTCAAGTATTTAGGTTTCACTTTGTCTGCCATCATAAGAGAGATTTAAATTTATTAATCTATGTGCTTCTTTGTATGCACATACATCAGAATATATCTGTTTTGTTGAAATTTCACGTTCGAAATCTAGAAAAAATATAGAAACGTACATACGTACATACATACATATATATATATATATATATATATATATATATATATATATAAAGGGAGACAGTTTTATTGGCCTTGGTTTATAACAGAATATATCTGATATTAATTTATATCATAAGGGAAAGTAAATCAAGGAATGGATATTGATCTTCTGATCTACCTAATAATTGAAGTATAATTTATTCCTTGTCATCAATAATGACATTTTATTGAAATAGAAAGAAAAGCAGAGTATTAAAAATAAAGATGGTTGAATATATATTATTATTATTATGAATCTGATTTATTTCAACTGAATGGTAATGACATGTTTTGTTTTTTTGATTACATAACGCAAAAATGTGTTAAATAAAACCATATACATGCGTATTAATTATTTAATTGACACACACACACACACATACACACATTTATATATATATATATATATATGTGTATATATATATATATATATATTCATATGTATGTATGTGCTGTTCAGCAAGATATTACTATTTTTCGGAAATAATATGAAACTTTATTTTCTATTATTCATTGAATTGTAAAATTTAGAAATAGAAACGTTTTTCAAAAAATGAAATATTTTGTTTAGGCTTATTAATTTTTGATAATTAAAATGTATTACAGACATACACACATATACATACACACACACACACATATATATATATATATATATATATATAATGTGTGTGTGTGTGCGTATACATATGAAAGGGTCTTAAAAATCCTGAAATTATTAAAGAAATGTTATTATAAAACTATTAGCAATTTCTTTTTGGTCCGCATTAAAGTAGTCTCCTCGAAATGCGACACACTTCTCTCAAAGCTTCGCTCATTCTTGGAAACGTCTCCAGTAATTATCTTTCGTCATCGTGGTTTGGGGCTCTTGCATATTTTTTTTGCATTTCTTCCATGATGACGAAACTTCTCATCTTCAATTGATTTTTAATTTTGGGAACAAAATAAGTCTCAGATAACTAAATCTGGCTAGTACATGGAATTCAAAGTAACAATTAATTCTTTTTAGTGTGGTTAAGTTGTTATAGGTGAATTGTCATGGTGTAAGAGCCCGATTTGTGAGGGAGGCGATTCTACGAACGTCGTTTCTTGATGCTTTTTTGTATATGCTTAACACTTCAATATATAATCACCGATTAACAATCTGCATACAGAAAATAAACTCCTCAGGATATCTATGTTAAAGAACTTAATTATCATTGTTTTGATTGACTTACCTATAAGAGTTTGTACCTTACTGACAAAATATTAATCACCAATTTTACATAGAACTACCTAGGCGTTATTAAGAAAGCATCAGTTAAAATGTCCAAAGAATTGGCGCACCCAAAACTGGTTCTTTTGCCATGACAACGCTCCTGCACACAGTCAAGTGTTTTTTAAACCAAAAACAGTCGTTGTTTAACTTCCTCTTATTCTTTAGGTATCACTTTACAATTTTTTGTTTGTTTTTGAAATTAAAATTGAAACTGAACAGAAGATTCGCCACCGTGTAAGAAATGCAAGATAATTCGCAAGAGGCTCTAAACATGGCAACGAAAAATGATTATAAAACATGTTTTCAGAATTGAGAAAAGTCTTAAGACTCGTGTATCACATATTAAGAAAAATACTTTATAATTGATTAAAAGGAAATTATTGTAAATTTCATAATAAACTGTTTTTTTCAAAAATTCAGGAAATGTTTGGGCCGCCTTTCTTTTCTCTCTCTCTCTCTTTGTGACAAACACACCCAACCCCCCCATATATATATATATATATATATATATATAATATAATCCTCTCCCAATCCACTGCTGGATAAAAGTCTCTTCTATGATTTTCCATTTTGTAAAATGAATTGAATGACTCTCTTCTTTACTGATTTCCAATAAAATTTTTAATTTCCTTATCCCACCTGTTCATACGTCTCTTTCGTGTTTTTTTTATGTTTCTTGGTTCCCAGTTAATAATTTTCATTGTCAATAGGTTCTTCTCTTCTCGAAATACGTCCCACCCATCTCCATTTCAGACTCTTCATTCTTCTTAGACTCCTGTCTGTTTTCGCATCCATTTTATTCTTTTCCTATCTCTTCTTGTTATTCCTAACATGCAAATTTCCACACATATATCTGTTGTTTGGAGCTTCTGAATAATTTAGACGCTAAGTACTCACGTTTCGCTGCCTTAAGTAAGGACTGGTAGTATACATTGATAAAATACTTTTTTCTTCAAACAGAGTGGTATTGTTGATTTTAAATATTGATGCGTTTTGTCCAAATGCGCTCCATTCGATTTTTATTCTCCTGTTTACTTCTGAAATGAATGATCCGTCCATCTATCTCTCTCTCTATATATATACATACATATATATATATATATATATATTCATATATGATATTTAAGAAATATGATCTTTAACAGAACACCGATACATAACTATTTTATGAACTATTAAAAGTATCAATGAAATAAAAAAACGCCATCTCAACATTATGTTCAAAGGAATAAATTTGTTCGTTTAATTACTTCTTTGTTAACAACTGGGCTACTTCCAATTTAGATGAAGAAATTGTGCCGTTTCGTTTAACTGTTAGTCTCGTTACACTTTCTTTTATAATAGTAGTAACAATTAATTAGGAACGTTTGTGACACAGAAAAAAAATTATCGAAATGGAATAAATTTTAATCAAAAATTTAATTAAAAATTTATACTCAAATGTAATTATTTTGCTATCATATCGCAAAGAAAACAATATTCATTTTAAACTTCAGATTGAAAATTTGTAAAAATATTGTAAACTCTGTGTATTAAATTCTCATTTACATATAAAGTGTGTATGTGTATATCTATACATTCAGTATGCATACAAATAACCAGGAGTTGATTTGAAATAGACATTATTAATATTTGAGATGTCAATATTTTATTGGAGGTAAATGTCCATGCATAGTTATATGGAGATATGACTCTGTACTCCTATATTTATATACATATATATATATATATATATATATATATATATATATATATATATATATATATAGTGTAACCCAATAAAGCTATAAAATTAATATCGGGATAGCAAATTTGCGGCAGTTGCTGTCAATCAATGCTCTCGACTGTCCTGACCACTCACCGTAACCAATGATCATTACTTAATTATTCCATCAAATCTGAAATTAGCTAGATTAACCCTTTACCAATACACACGTTTATTCCGTGTTTTATGTGATATTTACTTTAAGCGACAACAGACTCATATAGCGTTTCTCTTATATATATATATATATATATATATATATATATATATATATATATATATATATATATATGCACATTACACGAAAATCGAAAAATCAATATATGACTACAAGTTGTTTTATTTTCTAAATATTTTATTTTCCTCTTTTATATTATTATTTTATATTTATTTCCTCTTTTATATTATATTATAAATCTTTACAAATGAAAAAATCATCATTTTTTACTATTCCTTAGAAAATTTAATATAAATTATAAAATAATATCACAATCGTTTGATCATCTGTTTCGAACTCACACAAAAATTTTCCCTTCTTGGCTTCTTTTCCGTCTTTAATTCAATACCTTAATTTGATGTAAAATTAATAATAAAACCAAAGGATATTAGCAAAATACAGACCGAAATTTGTACTTTAAAACGATTTTAATATGAACACAATGAAATAACATTTTCTTTGAAAAATATAATGTTAGATTTCAGAAAACAAAAACCGTAATTTTTCATAGCAACTTAGTAGTTAGATTCTGTAAAATATAAAAGTAAAAAACATACTGATAAGTTAATAGTTAAGTCTGGATATAATTACAAATGTTAAAATAATGTTATACAGGAAAATAGTTTGCTATAAATAATACGAGAATCAGTAGAATAAAAATAATAAATTAAGAGAAAAGATGAAAAAATCAAAGAAAATTTATAGTTCATGAATTTAGGCTGTATGTTAAAATAAAAATATGTACTAAAAATAGATTAGTGTAAAATACATTTTAAAAAAATATTTAAAACACGATTAAAATGATCAAATAACACAAATATATGTTAGACTAAAACAGAAAATAAATTAATTTTTTAAAGCAGAGACATGATCACAGAAGCTTTGAATTGGAAAATGTGATTTTTTAATGACAGTAAAAATAAAAACTTTTGGGCGAGATGAAAAAGTTATAGTGTAAAGAAATGAAGAGCTTGAAACAGAAATTGTTAATTGGATTATAAAGTAATGTAATAAATTGGATTTGTTACGGTGTATGTATGTATGTATGTATATATATATATATATATATACACACGAGTATATATGTATATGTAAAGTAAGTTTATAATATTTTTTACTGAAGAAATATTGAAAAATAGATTTATTTAGATGATTATTTAAATAAAATATCTGAAGATTCATAAGAAATCAATTTGTACTCGTATGTAACAAATTTTTACAAACGAATCATTGTCTTAGATATGATTAAATTGTCTGGACTTGTACTTGAAAGATGGTGCTGTTCTCATTGAAATGAGTGTTATATGAGTGTTAAATGAGTTATTGAAACTAATTTATTTATTGGCAGAGAGATGGAAAGACTAAAATGTCACAATTTAGTTTAAATGTAAATTAAATAATGATACTGTTATATATATATATATATACATATACATAATTTTACAACTGAATTTTCAATTATCATGAACTAAATTTTTTCCTGATAAAAATGTTCAATAATTATTAGCAATTTTAATAATGTACATTTCGATGACCATTCCATTATTTTCAAAATGATACCTTATTGAAAATTTTCTAGCACTGAATTTAATAACAATTCCAAATCCTATAAATCTGAATAAGACTTGAATCCAAATATTTTTATCCACTGATTTTATTTTAAAACAAGTAAATGTTGTTGCATAATGTTGAATTCATATAAAAAATATATTCTATTAATAAAATTTACACAACAAATTTCCCTAAGAAATTGAATTATACTTTTAAATTATTTTAATAACAAGAATTGCTTCTCTGTTTTAAATTAGAAAACAAAAATGTTTCATTTCGTTCGATCGTATTTTATCTTCAGAATTGAGTATGAATTTATTGATGTTACATAAATACTTTGAACAATAATTACTTTTTCATATCAGTAGGTTGAAGTATTTATACATTTGCGTAGGTTTTATGCGATTTAATAAAAAAATATCGTATTACCATATGACACTTTTTTGTAATAAATGATGAAATTTTTTTAAATAACATTGAACGGTGTTTTTATTACTTTTTATTTAAGATATTAATCAATTCATACGAACATAAATTTTCTTCGAAATTAATAAGAGACGCTATTATAATTTCATTTAAAGTGTTTAAAAATATTCTGTACATTTCTCATTATTTTAGTAGTTAATATATTTTATATTTTTGTTTGAACAAAGGAGATGGGTATGTGCACTTTCACAAATTTATTATTACCTGTTTAGTATGGTATGTATTTGAAATATTATAGTAATTATGTGTGCTTTAATTGATAATGTCGACTGGTTTAAATATTTTTTTCTCGATAAATACTTTTATTTTTTAAAGAAAAAGCGAATACTAATAATTTGTTTTTTAAATGGTATGAATTAAAGAATAAATATTACTACTGGCAGATTTTTTTCAGTACAACCTCTATAACTCCAATTATAATTGAACTTGTATCCCCTTTTAATTATTAAACTTTTAATCAAAGTACTGAGAGTTCTTTATATTATTTTATCGATATCCTTTTTGAAAGTTATACATCTTTGTTGTTTATACACTGAACTTATTATAACTTATACATCTTTGTTGTATATACATTGAACTTATTATTCAGTAACTCATTATCATCCACTAAAAAGCTTAAGGTACTCTCGTCTACTGCATAAATATATTCACGAAACTCTTCAATAAATTAGAATCGAGACTCAATTTCCGATCTGTAAGCAAATCATGTATCAAATATTAAAAGAATTTTCTTTTACAAAACCCGAAATAATCCGTCAGCACGCCACACATTTCCTTCATCGTTAACTTTGTAACGATAAGACAGCCACGCTTTAAATATGATCAGAATGTTTTCAGACGAACTGAAATTTTCAAAATATTCCCTTCTGTTTATAATACATTTATAATAACACGTTTTAACTTCAAAAACGTGAAACTGTTTTGTTAACGGCGAATGTTTGTGAAATGTTTTTCATTATTATTTGTTTTATAAAACGTTGCGACGTAGAAAATTCTGCTTTCGTCACTCTCTTATATAATTGTACCAAGTAATTAGTTTGTAATTTATAATTGAAAAATACAGTCGTCTATTTGAAACATTCATTATATATATATATATATATATATATATATATATATATATATATACACTTTTTAAATATAAAGAAAATTAATAATCTTCTAAGAATGTACACAATTTCCACTATTCCACAATTTCCACTAGTTATTTTTAACTTTACATTTTTGTGAAGGTTTTCAAATTAATCCTTTTTTTTATCTGAATACATTTACGTTTGAATGTTGTTTTTTTTAGATTATTTTTAAAATATTAACATATAAAAGACTTTCCACTAATACATTTCTAACGTAATTTACATGTAAACTCGAAAGTTATAAAAAATATATATTTATTATTTAAACAGTAAGTTTTTTGGAGAGAACATTTTTGTAGATAAAGTTTTAAAATTGTTTTATTTTGTTTTTTTTTAAAAAAAACGATCTGTTTTCTTCACGAATCATTATTTCAGCTTACTCTCTTATTTAGATATGCGGACATCTGCGGAAATATTTTTATTTATATATAGAAATGTTCAGATTTGCACGACAAAATTATGCAATCAATCGTAAAAAGGCTGTTGTCAAGTATTCCGCGATATGGGATTTAATAACATACAGGGTATTGACATATTTTACAAATTTTAAATACTCATAAATTTAGATTTTTTAAAAATATATTTGCGTGTTATCAAAATTTAACTACTTTGTAGAAATCTCTCCTTCATATATATATATATATATATATATATATATATATATATATATATATATATATATAAGCAATTTTAAATTTTTAATGTTTGATAAATTAAGATGCTTTCATTCACAGAGCTTTTTATTCATATATTGTGAAATAAAGTTTGAGTGAACTTTTTTTGGGAATTCATTACAGGAACAACAAAATAATGACTTAATTATTTCATTTATTGTTCTTATTCAAAAAACTCATATGTAACTGTGGACATCATAAGTCTTTATTTTTAATACATTTTATATCATAATACTTTTATATTGTTATGTTTTTGTAATTTTATGAAGTCGGCAAACAGTTTTTAAATACAAAACTTGTATAATGAGTTTCTCCTTCACGATGAATATAAAAATTATAGAGATTTTATATATTTTAAGATGTTCTAGGATAGAATTCTGCATTATCTCGTTAAATATTTAAATTTATTGCTGTTAGTTCTTGGAAATGGTTTAAATCTTTTTTAAAAAACAGTTATGAAAATTGGCCTGTTTGTTTAGTTTGAAAGATACTTAATTTGTTTAAAAACGGATTTTCAAAATCCAGAATTACGAGGGTCGTTTGATAAGTATAGTAAAAAAGCAAGTTAAATACTGTTTTTTAGAAAAATCGATTTTATTTATCAACATAGTCTCTCTGTTAGATACTTAGAAATCATTTATGAACCGTGAACAAACTAATAATTTACAAAAATAGAATATATTAGTTATAATAATATATTATATTCGTTATATGTATATTTAAAAATTGATTAATTATAATTCATTCGAATGTAAAAAATATTTAATATAACTATAATTCATATTTTAATATATTCAATCAAAAATACTTCAATATTCTTTAATAAATGATTATTTGTTTACTGTTAATAATTTATAGATTTGAAAACTGGTCTTATGAAGTAAAATTAATGTTAGATTGGAGATGATCAAAATTTTATTTTAATACATTATTTTTTATTTGAATATTTATTTAAACCTTATTTTTATTCACACCAATTAGCCATTTAAATCATCAATCATTTTATATTAATTTGACTTTAAAAGTAAGTTAATACTTTTTAATCTTATAAATGATTTTTTGCTTTTATTATATTTGTCATAATTTGATGTTTTCTTAAGACATTCAAGAAAACAATTATAAGTATGTGTATTTTATTTATTTATTGTTAATATTTGAACGCTGTTACTAGGAAAATTGGTTTCATTATCAATAAGATATATGTAAGAGAGTTCTATGGTAGCTATATAACTTGTAATAAATTATTTTATTAAAGAAAAACAATCTTACAATAAATATCGAATAAAAAAAAACACACCAAAAGTGTATATTAACATTAGAAAGGAAAATAAATAACAACGATAAATATTTCAAAAAATTCTCCATATTATAATAGTTTTATTGGTGTATGTTTTTAGGTATCAATAAATAATCATTTATGTCTTTTTCTAGCCAGATAAAATAATTTTTTATTGATTTTTAGAATGTTATGACAATATTCTCGTGTAGGTTGACAATTTCTAGATATGCTTTATCGGACATAGAGAAAGAATCTGTCGTCTGAGAAACACACCCGTTTGAAATAATTTGTATCTTCTTCAATTGTACTAAGATGGCGGTAGTAAAATCTCTAAGTTCTGGATAATCATTGTATAAATGAGTGATTTGTCATTCATATTGGGGACGAATTTGTTAATTAAGTATAAATATAATAAAGAGATAAAATTGTACTCTAAAATTTTTGAATAGAATATTAAGAAAAAAATATTTTTCCCTGTAGATCTATCTCCTTTATAATTTAAACAAGTTAAAGAAAGATGGAAATACGAAATTTAATGTTTATGAATAATTAACAGTCATTAGTAGAAGTTTGTTGAAACGTTTAGTTGGTACAAGCATGATCAATTAGGAGAAATGAAATATTCTTCAACGTGTTAAAGTAGTTACAAAATTTAATGGTATCAGAAATAGAATACATTTTATGTTGATGTGTGAGATTGAGATTTCATATTCTGTTTAAAGCTAAATCTTACTTATTGTTTTAAGGAAACTATTTGTTTTTTTAATGTTGCATTTATTCAGTTATTTTACTCATAAAGATATTTTTATACTTATTACAAAAAAATTATAAAACTATAATAATAATAAAATTCTATAAAAGTGTTTATTTTTTCTACAATATTATATATATATATATATTGTTACTTTGACACTCTAAGTGGCATATATAAAACGTAAAGTATTAGGTTGGTAGGAAAATAATTGCGGTTTTTGTTATCTGACTTCTAACCATATTTTTTTCAATGAAAGTGTAATTTCATTGTAATCATGTTAATATAATTTTAAAGTGCATTTTACGGTCTATATTTTGGTAACATAAATTTTAGTTTCATTATTAATTTAACTTTAAATTGGGCTATTGAATTAAAAATGAAAAAGAAGCAAATAAGAGAAACATTTTTATGAGTTCAAAACGGGTGGTAAAGTAGTAGAAACTGCTCGTTAACTAAACGATGCTTTTGATATGGGTACTCTTAACGAACGTACGATGCAATGGTTGTTTCCAAAATTTCTTGCTGGGAATGAGAACCTTGAAGATGAAGACGGTCGCGGGCGTCGTTTTTCAGTTCATAACTACTAACTGAAGGTGCTAATTGAATCAGGATCACGCACAAAAATTCGAGAGCTTGCACAAAAGTTAGGCGTTAGTCATCCAACAGTTCTGAAATAAAGATAATTATAAGCTGAGAGAAATGTTTATGAATTGGAAGATGATAAACAGCAATTATTTTTCTACCAACCTAATATTTTTTTGCTTTTGTTCAATGTGTATTTTAAAATAGTTGAAAAATTAAATGAAGTCTGTTTACTTTATTTGATATAAAACCTATACAAAATTTAAAATTGATTTTTTTTTCGAGTAAGAGAATTGTGTGTATTTTTTCATTATTTTTCCTATTTTATCATTATAATATTTAGATAAATAAACAGCCATTGTTCTTTACTTGCAATGATTATTTTAATAAATGTTACTTAAACAATTAATTAATGGTTATGTCGATAGATTATAAATACAAATATACAAAAATATATACTAAATACATAAACAGTATTATTTTTCCATATATATATATTCGTTTATTATTATAAATGGATAATGTAATCTTTATTTATGTCGAAATATTGAAACCGTTCGTATTGTATTATTCTCTTATTGTATCACCATACAAAGCACCAGTTCATAATCTCTTCAGCATAGAAATTACGAACGCATATCGACAAAACCCAAGCTGCTTTTTGTTGCACGGCCGTTATTTCGTTACGCGCGTCGTTATGGCTATCTGCCAATAAGGGCGAAAAATATTTAAATAATATTCAGATTTACGATGAGTATTTTTGTAGGTATTTTAATCATTTAAAACGTACGGTTTCAACCGAATGCTTTTATTATATAAATATACGAGTATATATATATATATATATATATATATATATATTATTCAAGTGTAATAATATCTAAATTTTAGAAGAGATAATTGGATTGAAAATATAAAGAAGTATAATTTTGATAATAAAGATAATATTAATAATGTGTTTTGATTAGAATGACCATATAAATTAGATTTATTATGTAAATTAGAACAGATATACGTCTTAAAAATACAAGAGTTTGAGAATGAGTATATTATACCACGATTATTATGTAGTGTGTTCATTTGTCTTTGTGTTATGTAACATTTCAGAAAAGAAGTAAAAACGGTAATACTGATTAATTATAGTAAAATTCCATTCATATAAATCTATATCTATCTATCTATATATATAAATCAAAATTATTTGTAAAAAACTATATAAAACATGTTTCAAAAATAATCTTTCCGCCAGATTGTTTATAGATACACACTAACATACATATATACACAAACATGGATGTATATATATATATATAAATCCATACGGTAATTTATATTTTGATATACTTATTTGTTAGGTTTATTGTTTAATTCGGTTACATGTATATGTTTATAATTGACAAGTGGGCGAGCAAAGCGAGCCCGGGGGTTGGTGAGCGCAGCGAATAGCGGAAGAAGCCCCTTATTATATATATATATATATATATATATATATATATATATATACATACTATGTTCTTCTATCTTTATGCGAAAAATTATAATGAAATAAGTACCACTTAGAAAAAGGAAGAGATACAACTTACTCAAGAATTCCTAATTTTCGTTTAATTACAGTTTGTTATTCTAAGGGTGTCGTAAGGACAGAGAATTTATGTTTGTTATTCGAGTTTGTCTCTATGTATAACCACACATTACACACACACATACACACATACACATACATATATATATATATATATATATATAATGCATTTATAAATATGTATATGAACATGAATGTATTAGGAGGTTGCATTGAAAGCCGCTGTTTTTTTGTGATTTTTGGGCACTTATGTCAATAAAAAAAACTATGACTTTCTCACTTTTCTGCCAGAAATTGAATTTCGCGACAAAAAAATGGTCTGTCTTTTAACCCAATCTATACAGTAATCCAATTTTCGACTTCTTCGTAGTTATGGAAATGTGTATCTTTCAAAGCGTATTACATTGATCGGAACAGATGGCAGTGGCTTGGATCCAGGTCCGGAGAATACTCTGGGTGCAGGAGAACCTCCCATTCGAGCGCAATCAGTGTTTATTTTACGGCTATAGCAACGTGGGGCCGAGAATTGTCATGGAGAACAATTACTTTTCGGCGATTTGATGTAATTGATGGTTGTTTTTGCATCAAATTATCATTCAAACCCTCCAGTTGTTGTCGATAACGTTCGATAGTGATTGTTTTATTCGGTTCCAACAGCTCATAATACACGACAACCTCCATATCCCACCAAATGAAGAGCAAAGTTTTATGACAGTGGATGTTTTGCTTTGGTGTCGACATAGAGGATTGGCCAGGATCAACCCATGATTTCTTGCGTTTCGGGTTGCTGAAATAGATCCATTTTTCTTCGCCGGTTACGATACACTATAAAAACTCTTCTTTTTATGCCTTTCAAAGAAACAAATCGAAATGTTTAAACGATTAGTAATAGCATTTCGGTCAATTCATTTAGCAGCCATCTTCCTTCTTTCTGAATCTTTTCTGTGACTTGTAAACGTTGCGAAATGGTTGATTTATCGATTTAAAGCTGTTGAGCTAATTCTTTGAGTGTTTGAGCAGGGTTTTCTTCCAACAGATATTGCAGTTGTTCATTTTCGAACCTTTTCGATTAACCTGGCCGTTGTTTGTCGTGAACGTCACAATTAGCACTTTTGAATCGTCGAAATAAATCGCTACATACTGTTGCAGATAGAGCAGATTCACTATAAGTTTTCGCAAGCAATCGATGTGAGCTTCAGCTGCACTTTTTTCAAATCAAAGTAGAGTAGAAGTACACATTGGAAAAACAACTTATCACGTTTCATTTCAATTCGGTTATAGAAAAACACTTGTGTAAACAAAGGATAGCATCTAATGACTGAATTGTAATGGGAAATGTTCATACTTTAAAATAACATACGAAACATCTATCAGTCCCCACAGCATACGTACCTAGAGCCATATACACGTGAACAGTGTCTTCAATGCAACCTCCTATTATATATATATATATATATTTTAAAGTAACAGTGGCGCATCTAGGGGGAAAGGGACACTGGCACCACCCAAAGGAAAATGAAAAAAACACTAGAAACCAAAACAAAATTATCAATTCAAGTTGTGGTATAAAAAAATTGAAAAACCGTTGCAATAGCTCTACAAAAATACCATTAATGTAGTTTTGAAGTGTGACAAAATGATACATCCTAACATCAATAACTTATTAAAAATATTTGTAACGCTTCCGATAACAGCATGTGCGTCAATGAATGGCCAATTTCTAAATTTCTACCTTCCGTTCTTTAATAACCTATTTAAGATATCTACTATGACACAATCACGATTGAACGGACAGGTTTTTCTATATATACACAGAGAGATTAATGTAACCACGACTGAAATAATTCAAGATCTTTCTAAAAAGAAAATAAAACTGAATTTTGTTCGTTAAATAAATTTTTATACTCACCTAATGAATTTTATTGAATTCACATTATCCCTTTAACTCGGCTCCCCGCAAGAGCAAATCCTGAGTGTGCCACTGATAAGTAATATATTTCTATATATACACACATGACGTGAAAGAAATAATGTGCATTTATGTATTGATAATATTTTTCTAAAGTCTCTTTATGGAGTTTGTGTATCGTGAAATTGAAAAAAGTACTTCTTAGAACGTTACATATTTTTCGGTCACAATGAAATAATATTTATAAAACGTCACAAGTTTCTAAAAAGCTTCTGTAGGTTTAGCGAAAAAGAAATGCAATTGTTCGAATAAAAACTGCATTGTAGTACGAGACTCCAACTTAAAATTTAATCAAAAAGAGGTCAATAACATCACAAGTATCCACTTTCGAAAGTAAACATTCTACTTGAATAGAAGTCGAATGTACGATAAAGAATAACACAACAGCAAAAAAGCATCTAGTCAAATCACTGATCTTGTACGGAGATGCTAAAAAGAGGAATGATGGCAACGTCCTTGCGATGGCGACATTAGTTTCCCACGGGAAACCCGTTTGGAAGTTGTGCTAACAAGAATATCGCAATGATAACACAACCCTTGGTAATATCCTTCTCATATACACATTCTTGTAAACACACACACACACATGTTTGAGCGTGAACGAACGCGTAACGTATCTTTTCCGTATGTGCTTGACAAACGTTTGAGTTCTTGTAATTTTCATATTCTGAGAAACGCTTAACATTTTTCTATTCGAAAAAAGATTGAAATCGTCTTTATTATTTTTTTGATTGACATTCATTTTGTTATTTATGTTTAACGAACTATTGAAGAAAATGAAAGTTATTTATAATATAAATTATTATTTTATGAAAATTTATATTTAGATGTTTACAATAAATTATATACTTTTAATGAACTTGAATATAAAACTTTTCATCAAAGTAATAATATTTGATAATAAAACTTTTGTTTATGAGTCTTGCATAAAACTTATCCTTGTATAACAGTTGAACGATGTTAATAAATTTGATTGATCTTTAGTAAATTTATAATTAATGGCTCATAAATTGAAAAAAATTTAACTTAGGTTGATGTTTAATAAATTTTACTTGTTGGTTTTATTTGTGTTACTTATGTTATGTTCAATGGATGGAATTGAAACTTTTAATTTTTCTATTAATACATGGTTATATTTTATTTATTTTTTCCAATTTATTACTTTTTTGTCTTTATTTGAAATATTTTTTAATTAATATCTTAATTTCTGTAACTTAATTATATGTTCTCTATATAAATTTTGATTTAAGTATGTTTACTTCTTGCTTCCTTGTTTCCCTTTTTTTGTGTTTGTATTTATATATTTACTAAATATTGTTTTTTTTTTCTTCTCTGAAAACTATGAATTTTATAACAATTAGTCAATATATATTGTATTTTGACAATTTTTTAGTTGATTTATATATTAAATTATTGAACTCCTTTTTACTCATATTATTATTTTCATCATAATAATTATAAAACCATTAAGCCACTTATTAAATAAAGCGGTTGTTTCTTTTTATGGAGAACAAACTTTTTGATATCATTTATTTCATTTTATTCTTTTAGATTGTTCATCTTTGTTAAAAATTTGTTTTGTATTTATTATGATTTATCATACACTTAATTTTATATGTTTATCAATTTCTGACAGTTGAAAGGATATTCGTTATAAAATGTATAAATTTCATTTCTACTTTGTTTAAATATTTACAAAGAGCTTAAAGATTTTTTGACAATTAATTAGAATATTATATTATTTTGACTGCACAGTCATATTTTCAAAGGATAATAAAATAATTAATAATACATAATTCTGTGAATACTCTTTATAAACAAAATACTGTAAAAGTTCAATAGATAGAGAATATATATATATATATATATATATATATATATATATATATATATATATTATATACATTATATATATAATTTTTTTTAAATGTAATCACATAAATTTAGACTAAAAAACATCATTAACTTGTAAAATTTCAATTTAAAATATCTGTTAACTATAAAATTATGATAATATTAAATTGGTAGAAAAATAATTGCGGTTTATAATCTTCAAATTCATATATATTCTTGTCTTTTTTGATTTTTCTAGTTATTTTATGTAGTCCAGATTTGTTGGATGATTCACTTTTGTGGAATCACACGAATGGTTGTACGTGGTTCTGATTTTACTATCGTATTCAGTTGGTCGTTATGAACTGAAGAAGGACACCTGAAAACTTCTTCATTTTCAAGGCCCTCGTTAACAGCATGGACTTTTTGGAACCACCATTACATCGTACGTTTCTTTACAATACCCACATCAAAAGCATCGTTAAGTTTACGAGCAGTTTTTGTTGCTTTACCACTCATTTTGAACTCATACAAAAAATGCTCTTATTTTCTTCTTTTCCATCTTTAATTCAATAGGCCAATTAAAATCAAAGTGCGTAATAAAGGAAAATTCGATATTACCAAAATATAGACCGGAAAATGAACTTTAAAATGATATTAACATTAACACGATGAAATTACACTATCATTGAAAAAAATAAGGTTAGAATTCAGAAAATAAAAACCGAAATTATTTGCCTACCAACCAACACACTACAGTTCTGACACCGTGGCAAAATTCACTTTCATATATGAATATTTTTCTCATTTCAAAAATCATAAAAATGTTTTCTGACTAAAAATGTTCAATTAATTATTATTACTCTTCTTGTTGATATTAATCATCTTTTTACAATATAATTATTGAAATAAACGAGAAAGGAAATATAAATAACTATCTTGATGTATTTGTATGTTGTTAAATTTTAAAAATCAATTTATTATCAAGAAACATTTAGTTAACCCATACATTATGCTGTCCAAAGAAATAATGACAGGAAAGATTATTCAATTCTACAGATATAGTTTATGATATGGATTTTTAATTCAATAAATTAAATTTTAAAAATTATAATAAAAAAATAATTATTTTATAACATAAAATAGATGTTATAATTATCTTGTATTAAACATAATTGATGGATTTAAGATACTCTCATCGGAACTGGAACATTAATATTTATTTATAGAATATTGAATTTTTCAGCTATATATTTTATTATTTTTCTATCATTTCTAAAAATGATAATATGATTGATACGATTTTAATTTCTACAAGGTAT
Organism: Acanthacorydalis orientalis; assembly: GCA_034766995.1. NCBI lineage: Eukaryota > Metazoa > Arthropoda > Insecta > Megaloptera > Corydalidae > Acanthacorydalis > Acanthacorydalis orientalis. Next base: position 27,762,787 of record CM068317.1, read on the forward strand.
CAATGGTTATACAACCTTTTTAAAATTTAATTCTATAATATTTTGTGAAAGATATTAATATTTCTAAAATAATAAAATATTGTCTGCTTTTACATTGAAAAAAAGGATTCATATCTAAGGATTTAATGATTATTTATATAGATTAGAGTTCTATTAGGTTGGTAGGAAAATAATTGCAGTTTTTGTTTCTTGAAATCTAACCTAATTTTTTTTCAATGTCATTTGATCGTATTTATATTAATATTATTTTAAAGTGGATTTTTCGGTCTGTATTTTGGTGACGTCTACTTTGGTTTTATTTTTAATTGTACTTTAAATTGGGCTATTGAATTAAAGATGGAAAAGAAGCAAATAAGAGCATTTTTTTGAATTGATAATACAGCTAAAACTGCTTGTAAACTAAACGATAATTTTGGTGTGGGTACTGTTAAGGAAATTGCGCTATAATGGTGGTTCTAAAAAATTCGTCTTGAAGATGAAGAAGGTCGCGAGCGTCCTTCTTCAGTTTATAATGACCAACTGAACTATTTGATTCAACTAACTGCGTTACTTGAATCAAAACCACACTCAACAATCAGAAAGCTTGCACAAATGTAGGCGTTAGTCATTCAACAGTTCTGGATCACTTAAAACTACTTAAATTAAGAAATTTATATAAATTTCAAGGTCATAAACCACAATTATTTTTCTACCAGTCTTATAATATATTAAATTTTTATCTATGATAGTATGAAATTAAAATTCTACGATATAATATTAATATTTATTATATTAGTATTGTAACTGCAATAAATTCAAGAATCATTTGATAATATAAAGTACACCACAATTGTTTGCAGTTATAAACAAATTAATTTAACAAATTTGATATTATCTTATTTGAATATATCTTTACAAATATAAATCGTTTCAAACGTATTGAATCAATATTTATAAATAAAAAACATGAAACTGTTTAACCTTAGCTTCTCTGCTCGCAATGAGAAGTTCAATAATGGACATTAGAATTTTTTTTAAACAGTAAAAGTAAAGATTGAAACTAAATTTGATTAAAAAATATATTTATACAATAAAATATTATTGTATAATGTTTGATGATAATATTTTCATGAAAATCGACGAGTTGAAAATCAGTAGTGTGATTTGTTTTTTATGACAGTGCACAAAAGGTCGCATGGAAGATGTTATTTTAAAGTTTATAGGAATCTGATTATTCATGAATAAAGAGAACGCGTGAGTTGAATATTGTTGGTGGATTTATCAATGTCTGCTCGGAAATTCGCGTTTTTATTAAAACATACTTTTTTTTTAAAGAAACTAGATTTTATTTTAATTTCGTTCTAGACTATAAGATTTTTTTAATAGAATTCAAATCAGTGAAAATAAAAAAATATATTTATTATTCTATTTTCAAAAGTTTAAAACATGTATAAGCTGTTTTTTCTTTTCTGTATATATGAATTTATTTATATATATATATATATATATATATATATATATATATATATATATTCATGTGTGTATTTACATGCGTACAGACACATGTAATAAATAACACCAGACATCATCAAATTGCTTCACATTTAGGACGAACCATAGGTACTCGTAATCGGGTTTAATGATGTAGATGGGTTTTCCCGAAGCGGAAACATTAGTTCCGCATTGTTTTACTAGAATTCCGAACCACAACCGTATTAAATTTTCTTCGTAGAAAAATCAGCTGAGTAGCAGTTTTGAACCTATCAGATCAGATTTTGTTGGCTATTTTTAGTTTAGATCGTTATATATATATATATATTCATTCAACTTTATTTGATTTTTATATTTTTTTTAAATGTTAACACTAAATATGAATTTGCATAGTTATATAAGTGTACTGACATACATTTTGTTCCTCAAAATGAAATTTTCCCGAGTTTCCATAAAAAGAGAAAATATTATACAAAAAATAAAATAATTATATTATTTTAATATTTCTATTAAATTAAACTTTAAATTTGTCCATATATTTTCAAAACTTAGACCGTTTTCTGAATTGGGAAGTTTTAGTTCTTTTCTTGAAAAAAAAATAAATTTACACCTAAGTTTATCCTGTGAAAAAGGTTATAGTTTTGTATAAAAACTCAACTCTAAAAAAAAACCTATTTATTTTTTTATAAGACTGTAAAATGGTAAAATTATGTTGTTTTTCATGAAATGTAAAGGTGAAATTGATGACGTCAAATTTATCAGTCTGTCAATCGCTTTTGTCGACAGAACTTATCAATTCAGCTCGAGGTCACATCCGTCAAAGAGCTTACCATTAAAAGTCCCAATTCTAGCTTGTTAAAAGAACATTTCTCTTTGTTATATTCTCACTTTTCGAACGGCTCCTTTCATTACGAAATATTTTTCTTACCCCCTAAATCTTCATTTTCAATTAGTCGTACGAAACAAACGTTATTCGTTATACAAACGAATAAGCGCTGAACCACATACACAATATAAATATATATATATATATATATATATATATATATATATATATATATATATATATTTATAAAGATATACGAGTAAGTTGTGAAAATATAAATACAAGAATATATGTCTATATATATATATTTATATATATATATATATATATATATATATATATATATACTCGTATGTATATATGTATATATATGTCCATATATATATATATATACATATATACATATATATATACATATATATATATAGATATATATATATATATATAGACATATATATATATATATATATATATATATATATATATATATATATATATTAAATTTATAATTCAAATGAATAAAATCAGTTTAACTTTGGATTTACACAGGTAAAGACATATGGTGTCTATCGTGTTTCTTATTGATGATAAGGAAAGTTTATAATAAATTATAAATCTATAAACACATACTGTTAAACAAGACTAACATCATCAGTTTCTGGGAAAAGACACAATTAGGTTCAAATTGCAGAGTTTAGAATTACATAGGTCAAATTATCGCTTAAACCGAAAGATAGATAACAGACCTTTTATAAATTTATTGTAAGTTTTGTTTATTTGGAAAAAAGGTGCTTTTATTTTAGTCAACATTACATGCATCGCCTGTTTGTTTTTTGGAATTCATATGTATTTTCGTCCATATCAAATATAATTAAAATGTTTAATATTCTATTATCGATCTCAAATATTATTAAAACGATCAATAGTTATTAATTTGTAAATGTAAATTTGATAATACCACTAAAACTTGTATTTTTTTTCTCTTTCAGGTAAATAATTACAACACTTAAGAGTACAAATTCCAGTTATGATTATGTAAGTCAATAAATGCTTTATTTTAATCCTTTCTGTTTATGGATATGTTATTTGAATTTGTTATATTGCATCTGATTTTTTTACTGATATACAATAACAACTTCTTTTTTCTTACTACATAAATATTTTTGGGAATGAAATATTTTCCTGATGAAAAATTACGGTTTACTTCCTTATAAATCAAATTTGAACTGATATTTCTTTACAACATACTCTGTTATATATATATATATATATATATATATATATGAAGGCTGATTGAATTTAGGCTTCCTCATGAAAGAGTTAAAAAACGCAAACATTTAAAAAAAAAATATGGTATTTTTAATTTATTATTTTAGTTCAATTTAATACAATTATGTATGAAAGATTATATTGTTCAAGTAGCCGCCTCGGTTCCTGTGGCATGACAGTGCGCTTGTAATTTTCGATTATACTGCGGTATAACTAAGGCTCTTTATCGGCTATTTTCCGTCGTATTTCCTGTTTCAGCTCTGCAATAGTGTTCGGTTTGTACTTGTAGACTCTATTCTTGAAATAATAATATATTTATATATATATATATATATATATGTATATGTTTATATGTACACGTTTATATATGTATATATATGTGTGTGTGTATATATATATTTATATATCATTCTTTTCATCTTTTATATATTTCTACGCATATCTAATTCAATACGTTAAACTGTAACACAGTTATTTTATTTTCGGGACGATTTGTTTTTGAACCATTCAAAAGTATTAAACGCGCTAAATTTAACTTCATTATATATTTTCAAAACAGTATACTTCGTTATACTGAATTATAAATAATTTGAAGAGTTTTTCAATTAAACACAATTAGGGCACGCGGACAAATTCGGAACTTTGTATGCCAACAACGAAATACACTGTTATTGTCAAGGGTGCAGAATAATCTCTTTTGAAAATATTTAAATAAGGTAACTGTTCTGCAAATGCTACTTTGAGCTATATTTCTTACCCGTATAAACTCTATCTCGTTCTCTGTTCTCTATGTACGGTTAGTAGATAACGCTGACATAAATACAGACACATTTATATATATATATATATATATATATATATATTTGTGCGTGTATATAAGTAGATATCAATGTTTATGTATATGTGAATGTTTGTGTATCCATATGTATCCAGAAGCATGAATAATGATTAAATATGGATAAATATTTTGACAGGCTTTTCTCGGATTTTGTATTAGTTGAACAATATATTTGATTCTGAAACATTTGTTTAATCGAATTTGGTACGAGCTTTTAATTGACTGTTATTATTTAAATAAATAATGAAATGAAAAATATATTGATTTAATTGAAAAGTTGTACTAACCAATTTAGTAACAGGAGTTTGTTAATAGAGTACTTTATTATTGAAGATATAAAATTCCATGATAATGATTTTGAAAGCAAATTGTTGTCAGAGTAAAATATAAACGTTTTAATATTAAATTTATATAATGTATGTTATTATTAATAATGTACTCGGTACTTATTTTTATTTTATAAATAAAGCTTATTTTTTAAGACAGATAAAAATAATTTTTTGATAAAGAATTGGAAATAATTAATATGAATAAGGATTGGTTTCTTAAAGTTTTTTCGTAAGGACCATTCCGAAAAGAATTCATTACTCCAATAATCTTTTATCTGATATTTAAAAATAAATATATTATGAATAATAATAGATTTAAAAGTAATATAGAAATAACAAAAAATATATTTTGTAAATTTCATATATTATTTCCTTTAATATAAATATCTGACCTAGATTTTCTAGGAAGTCGATAAAATTATGGAAAAATCATGCTCGGGAATCTTCCAGAAACAAAAAATATAAAAAAATATTGTTTTCCAATAATCGAAGAAAATAATTGAATTATTTGTACAAAATTTCGTCAAGTTTTGCACATTTTCCTCAACGTCATGTGAAATCATATAATTTCGATTTGTTGTAGTGCCAGGGAGAGCAGGAAATCGAACCAATTTGCTAAATCGAACCGTGACAATTTGATGAACCGCGAACTGAATCAAATCGTATATTTAATTTACTGAACTGAACATTATTTAAAACATGGTTTTGTTTAATTGCGTTATTTTTCAATCAATTAACTAGACATTCATGAAATTGTTCGTGACAAGTACATTTTTATAACATAAATTATTTATTTTTCATGCGTGAATTTTTTGTGACATGTTTAAATGACAGTTTATTTTCTTTATAACATCGGTATGTTGTTTTTTCAAAAAGTAGTTTTTAATGGACCTATGTTGATGGTGTTTTTTATTAGTACCATTAGGATGGCAGGAAAATAATTATGGTTTTTGTTTTCTAAATTTTAACTTTATTTTTTTCAATGACTATCATTTCATCGTGTTCATGTTAATATCATTTTAAAGTGCATTTTTCGGCCTATATTTTGCTAACATTGACTTTGATTTTATTATTAATTTTGCTTTAAATATGGCGATTAATTTAAAGATGGAAAAAAAGTAAGAGCAATAATAAAAGCGATAGTAAGAGTAATAAGCAATTTTTGTATGAGTTCAAAACGGATGGTAAAGTAGCAGAAATTGCTCGAAAACTATTCTTTTAGTGTGGTTACTGTGGGTAATGGTTCCAAAAATTTCGTGTTGGAGACGAGAGCCTTGAAGATAAAGAAGTTCGGGTGGATCCTTCTTCAGTTTATAACGACCATCTGAAGGTGTTAGTTGAATCAGAACCACATACAACAATTCGACAGTTTGCACAAAAGATAGGCCTTAGTACTGGACCACTTAAAATAGCTAGGTAAATGAAAAAATCTGTAAATGTATATGAATTTGAAGGTCACAAACCGCATTTAATTTTCTACCGACCTAATATTATTTCATTTTTAAGTTTAGTTTTTTGAAAAATATCTAAATAGATTAATCTATAACTCATTAAGTACATAATTTTATAATAATTGAACCAAATTTTTGACATCGAAAAAAATTGATTAATTAAAATTTACTTTACAAAAAAAATGATCAACAGTGCAACTACTGTAAATGCAAAAATGTTTTCTTGTAATGTTTCTGAAGACAATATTATTTTAAACTATATATTTTAATATATCGAAATTAACAATATTTTTTTGATGGTCATTTTTAAAAATTAATTCGATATTTAGAATTTTTTTATTGTCAAAATCAACTATTTATTTTTTTCTCATTTTGATAAGTAAGAGAGTATTTTAAGATAAAAAACGCAACAAACAATAACAGGGTTACAGAAGTATAGAAGTGAATAGAGAGATTTCAGGTATAAAAAGTAAAATAAATCAGTATGAGGCAATAGAGTCAAACTTATATATGAACACAGGCCACCAAATTCTATTTAAGAGTCACCCAAAACAAATTTTGTGAGCGAAAAAAGGTTTTTATTTATATTTGAAAATAACTTATTTAAAATTTAGATTATTTTTTCTTTAATGAATTTATAATATTTTTTTAAAAAAATTAATTTGAGATATTATTAAACGTTACCAAATAATTGAATGGTTCCTTATCAGCAACGAAGAATATACCAGTGACTATAAAACGGTATTCCTTACAATACACTTTTATAATTTGGAATGTTTTAAAAAATTTATTATATACTTTCTTAAATTCTATTTTATTATTTTAATAAAATCAATCTCAAGCTTTGAGTCACGGGCCACATTCTTGAGTAATGCGGACCGCATACTCTCCTAGTACCGCGTGTTTGACACCACTGGTATAAGATATGTTCTAAGAATATTAAAAAAAAATAAGTTTCACGATACATAAGAGAAATTTATAATATAGAATAATATAGAAATTAATAAAATAAATAAGAGGATTGAAGTTTCGCCGAAGAAGTAACAAAACAGTAAATTTACTATTTTGTCTGTCATGTTTGTAAAATTAAAAAGAATACTTTTTTTTACAAATCTGAGATTATTTATGAGTTCGACTCTTTTACAACTAGTTTTAACTTTTTCTTTTTCAAATAGATTTGAACTTTCGATACTCATTCTATTCAAGACGAATTTTAACACTAAATCTACCGAAACTTCATGTATACCTATTTCTGCTGCGACCGGTCAAATGACTGGTATTTTGAAAAAAGTAATACAATTGAATGCTTTTACATCTGAATGCTAAAAATAGGAAATTGGACACTGGATTAAATAATAAATAAAAATAATTTTACAAAATGACAGAAGGAATTTATTTCTTTTTTCATTTTATTATAAACATGAAAAGAAAATAAAAAATTAAAGATAGTTTTATGATTTCTTGAATTTAAAAAAAATATGCATATCTTATTCATTTTACCCTCATTTTTCACAAATTGGTAGGTTCTTGAAGGAATATTTTCCGCACACATATATTTTGCATTTGAAACAGATTTTCGTAAATTTGTTGTCATTGCAATATTTTACTTGAAAAGTTTTCCATACATGAGAAACTGAATTTATATTTGTGGATGTTTTCTGTATATCTTCTTTTTCTTTCTGTTGGGATTCTTGAAATTCGACAAGTTCTTCAGCCAACTGGAATAAAAATTGCTGCCTAGAAATTTTTTCTTCCATTGTTTCTTTATATAAAGCAAGCGTATTTATTCCAGCTAGGTCTAGAAACCTGCAGAGGCCATCTACGAGATTTCGATTTCACGCTGTATTTTCTTCCCATTTGATCCGTAATGTCTATACCAAATTTAGTGCTTTTATAGCATCTAATCTTTTCAGGTATACGGGTATCACTTTTTTCAATTTTCAAAGAATTATTCTTTCAGCTTGGTATAAGTACGTTTTTATTTGGTTTACTTTTCTGGATTGTAAGAGTACAATGATCTGATTTATACAGTTTTGTTAAAAATAGTGTCATATTATCTTTTACTTTTTCTTAGTAAGTTTTGATAATTCTCCTTTGTTTCCGCGGATAGTTCTAACGGTAGTGTTCTTTTCTTGCTAGCAGTTTTTGCAGCTAGTGATACATTCGTAAGAAAATATCTGTAGCAACTCTCCGCCCACACTCTGTAAATGGTTCTATCAGTTTGAGCACAACAAGTCTCTAAGCGGAACTGAAGATTCTCTTTGTTTATCCTTTTCCAAATATAGAAATCCATTTATAATGTATTTGCTACTGACTTCAGATATCAGCCAGAATTTGGTTCAAAACTTATTCGGTTTATTCTGAATATATTGTGTAAAAATACACCTAGCTTTGGATGGAAACAGCTATTTATCAACAACCAAATTTGCATCAGGTTTGTAACAATTTTGGCTATTCTCAATGAGTCGAAGATTATAGCAAATTTATCAGTTTGTAAACGCTTTAACTTTTTTTAACGAACCGGATAAAATTCATAATTTTACTAAAACTATTCCTGCTCATAACTTTTGAAAAAATACGGGACTCCATTTCTCGTTCGATAAATATGAAATGTCCAAATTTTTTACTCCATATGTGCCGCACGCATATATAAGAGCAATAAATGCATCTAATTTTGTAGCAGTTAGATTTTATCTAGTTCCTAATACACGAACTGCCTCTGCTTCTGTTCACGTTGTTTTATAGAATAGTTTTGGGATTGAGTATTCAGAGTAAATAACATAAATCATTCAACCGGTCGAAATGACCTGTTGCGGTAGGTAAGACAGGATACATATATTTCTCGGAAAAAAGAAACAAGAGAAGTATATATTGAAAAACTCATGGTATATATATTATAAGAAAAGTTGTAAAGTCAAATGGCGATGTGATAACGTTGTTCGTAGAAAACTGTACAAAAAAGTTTGAAAACGGTCATTTGACCGGTCATGGTAGGTTTAGTGTCAAATGATTTTAACTACTTAAATATTACATAAGTCGGTACCGATCGTATAAGAAAATAACAGATACCTGGTTTCCAAAATTCGTACTGAACAATCATAAAAAAACAGGTGAACAGGAAAATAACAGAAACAACAGAGATATAAAAAACCAATGTCGGAAAAAAAGATTGTACAATAATAATAAAAATAATTTTGCATAGATTTTTTTGATCTATAGAATCTTTAATGATTCATAAACCGATAGAAATGTTATTATAAAAAATAATTTGTTCAAAATGAACATCCGTCATTCTTTTATTTTTTTAAAAAAAATTTATGTACCAATTTAAACTTCTTTGATGAGAGCTTAATCCTTGTAATAAACAAACTTTTTATTTTACAAAAATACGCGGACGTTTCATTTAAATCCTATTTAGTTAACATACAATAACTTTTATAAAAATTATAATTTGATGATGTTTCGTTTTATTAATGAAAATATTTATATATGAAAATCGACTATTTTTAGTAGATATTCACATATTTTTATGTACACATAACTAGTATATATGTGTGTATATATATATATATATATATATATATATATATATTACATGTACTGAATATGTATAAAAGATTTCTGAAACCATGTTTCACTATAATAAAGATTGTACAATAATAATAAAAATAATTATTGCATAGATTTTTTTAATCCATACAATCTTTAGTGATTGACAATCCGTTAGAAATGTTATTATAAAAAAATAATTTGTTTAACATGAACATCCTTCATTCTTTTATTTTTTTAAAAAAAATGATGTACCATTTTAAACTTTTTTGATGAGAGCTTGATTCTTTTTAATAAACAAACTTTTTATTTTACAAAAATACGCGGACGTTTCATTTTAATCCTATTTAGTTAACATACAATAACTTTTATAAAAATTAAAATTATAATTTGATAATGTTTCGTTTTATTAATGAAAGTATTTGTAAATGAAAATTGGATGTTTTTAATAGATATTCACATATTTTCATGTATACATAATAGTATATATATATATATATATATATATATTACATGTACTGAATATGTATAAATGATTTCTGAAACAATGTTTCACAATAATAAATATTATACAATAATAATAAAAATAATTATTGCAAAGACTTTTTGGAACAATACAATCTTTAATGATTGACAATCCGTTAGAAATGTTATTATAAAAAAATAATTTGTTCAACATGAACATCCGTCATTCTTTTATTTTTTTTTAAAAAAAAGTATGTACCAATTTAAACTTTTTTGATGAGAGCTTGATTTTTTTTAATAAACAAACTTTTTATTTTATGAAAATACGCGGACGTTTCATTTAAATTCTATTTAGTTAACATACAATAACTTTTATAAAAATTAAAATTAATATTTGATAATGTTTCGTTTTATTAATGAAAATATTTATATATGAAAATTGACTATTTTTAGTAGATATTCACATATTTTCATGTACACATAAATAGTATATATATATATATATATATATATATATATATATATATATATATATATTACATGTACTGAATATGTATAAATGATTCCTGAAACCATATTTCACTCCTGCTGTACACATACACACATGTATAAATACCGCATTATCCTACATCCACGCGACCAACAGGATTCGTTAAAAACGGCCACCTTTTTCGGCAGACTCGTCGTTCCGTATTTCGTTGATTGTCGTATGATTTCGGCTCGCGGTTGCCGGTATCACAGCTTGCTAGATACTAGATCACCGCGGCTATGCAGTGCGTTCTGCGATCTAGAACTTGAAGGACGCAAGTTCGTGTACATCGGTTTGTATTCCGGTCGCGAAACTCTTACGTTCTTAACATACGCGTCCTACCGCAACAGAAAAAATAATAATTAGATACATAAATAGATTTTAACCAGTTTTCGAAATGATTTTTTTCCGTTATAAGTAGTGCGTAGTTTTTTTTTCAGATCGAAATGTTGTCAGCAATATTTATTTTTTCCTTTCAGTGATTTGAATATACACTGACCGATAATTATTTGTCTAGTCGTTTTTATTAAATTAACGTGATCAAAACGGAATTTAATTTTGTGCACGTTATGTTAACACGAGATCGGTTTTAATACTGTGTGTTTTTCGTGTTTGTGTGTGGGTTTCATATATTAATTGTCTTTTTTTTTCGCTATGCAGTGTATAAAACATTTATTTATTTGTTTTCCGCTGACTTTTTGATGAGTATTGTAGTAGTTTGAATTATATGGTACGTGTGTTTGATATCAGTGATAAATATACATTTGATGTGTTTGCCGGTAGGGATTTCAGTTTGAATACACGTTTTTGATTGTTTACTTTTAACAAAAATAATAATTTGTCTCGCATGTTAATTCATTTCCGTTATACAAATTTTAATAGCACTGTTTTGTTTATTTCATTATTTTTTTGAATCGTTTCCATTTAACATACATCATTTATATGTGTAATTATTTTTAAATTACTATAATAAATAATATTAAAACATTTTTTTTAGAAATTTATTTTATTAAATAAGACCAATTATTCGTGAATCTATGGTGATTTTCTTAATATATTTTAATTTATTAAATTCTGTTTTTTTTTTTCATATAATATATAGAATTACTTCTTTAGAAGTTTGTTTTTTGAATTCAGTTCTTTATTGGACGGATACAAATCGTTAAAAATAAAATAATAATATTATGATTTCAATTTTTTATATATATTTTTTCTTAATAAAACATGCTCATGAACAAGAATATTACTAAATATTACACAAGAAATATATTAAAACGAGTCTGGGAAGTTTTTAAAAGCTCAATATGATTTATTTTTGCTCATTTGTATATTTTATTTGTAATTATAATATTGTATATCTTTTATGTTTCAAATAAATGTAGTAAATAATATATTTAAAAGCATTTCTTTTTTCAAAACTTAAATTTAATGAATCATTTAAGGCGATTTTATAATGTTGTAATGAAATGTATAAATATTTTTGATACATTTTTGATTTCATATATATATATATATATATATAAATATATAAATATATATATATATATATATATATATATATATATTTATGTAAAGCACAAAAATAAATAAATGTGGTCGTTGCTGATAAATATGTATTTGTATGAATATCTGTCATATGCCACATTCCAATAAGAAAGTACCTTTTTCACTGCTTAACGTTAGGTTTTCTTAACGGTTTAAAATAATTTAATTAAAAATAAAATTTAAATGACTAATATTTGGAAAATGAAATTTTATAAAAATAAGTAATTGAGTAAATGTGATTGTAATAATTCATATATTTAAAAAAAATATAGTATTAAAATGGATTTAAAATATTATTCTAAGTACGAATTCGAATTTTTAATTCACTTTATTACATTAAGAATATTAGAAAAGTTTTCCGGAGTTTCCCAGAAATATTTAAAAATTAAATCTTTTTTATAATTAAGGTACGTTTTTCAAAGCTATGTAGATATGAAATATAATTAAAAAGGAACAAATTTCGAAATTGGTTAAATAATAAATTGAAAGTTTCAGCAAGTAAAATTTAAACGTTTTGTTTTAGACAATTTCTTTATGCATTATATTATTGTGTTCGATCTTTTTATATTTTTACATATGTAATTATTTTTCCAACTTAATTTTGAATAACTGACATCTAATTGCTTGTAAGAAAAGTAGGGATTTTATAAATCTATACCAACAGTTTGTAATATTTGATTTTGTGAATTATTAATAGTTATTGCCAGGTTTAAATTGTATTTTTTAAATTAATATATATATATATATATATATATATATAATTATTAACAAAGTTTATTCGTCTGATAGAAATTTTAAAATTATATTACGTTAAAGAGAAAGAAATGAAGATTAAAATTAAATCACTAGTAACTGAAAGAAGGAGCGATCTGGAGAGAAGTAAAGAGCATCAAAATAAAGGGGTCTCAAGTTATTTCAAGTATACATGAAGAATTTTAGTCATTTAGGTTTTTATATTTATTTTTGAGTTACATTTGTTGACAACAGACACTTTATCTGTTTATCATACCAGCCTAGAGAAAAATCAAAATTTTTTACATCGATTTTTATTGACTGATGTCGACAGTTGTAAATAGTTTCGAAGAAAAAAATAATAACTAATATGCTACTATATTTTTAAATCAAATTTTCACATACTGTGAGATAAGTCAAATAGCTAACACACGATTACTACTGAATGTATTTTAATGTTAAATGTATTGTTTGAATATATATAATTGAATATATATATATATATATATATATATATATATATATATATATATATATATGAATTCTTAAGAAAAAAAAACGTTATCTTGGTACATTTCTTTCTGTAAGCTTATAGGTATTAAGAACTGCTTTCTTAATTATTATAAAATAACTAAAACAAAAATTCACTTGTTGACGAAAATACAAGACAAATTTAAACTAAATGTAAAAAGTAATCAGTGCTGTTAATTTGTAGATTTATGGAATTTGTCTACCATAAATACAAATATAATGTAATGGTATAAGCTATTGTTTAACAATTCGAACTTCCCAATGTATATAAAATAACATATATAGAATAAGCATATATATATATATATATATATATATATATATAGAGGTGATAGTTTGTGTAATCTATATACTGCTAAATTTTAAACTAAATTGATATAAACATATAGAAGCCATAATTTCTGGAAGTAAATTTTGAGATACTTATATATGTGACATTGGGTTCAGAATGTTAAGAAAATTTCTATCTATTTTTATTAAAACACTCAAACATTTCAAAATTAACAAAGCTTAAAAAAATTATATAAAAAAACTAATATTAAAATTGAAAGAAAACGTTTGACTTTTTTTAATTCAGAAAATGTTTATTAACAAGGAACATTCATCAAATGTCGGGTTTGATATCATTTTGTAACATTTTTCGAAACACTTACTATATCTGTTGGTATATAAATTTTCAAATTAAAAGAATTTAAAATTTAATATGCAATTAATTCTATCATAAACATAAGCGCGCATATTTATTGTAAAATAATGTTCCGATTATGATGTTTTGTTTATTAATAGTCATTTTAATTTACTCCATAATAAAAAGCATGTTTGCTGAAATAATCTGCTATTTTGATTTAAATTCGTTTATGTTTGAAAGTTTCCAATTAATTATGTAATAGATTTGTTGGCAAGTTTTATATGTCTACTAATTTTGAATTATTTATTCTACTGTTTTAGATTATTGCTATATTTTTATCATTCACATACATTTTTTTATTAATCAGTGTTTGATATTTCATGTTTTTATTTATAGACTTATACATTTTTATCTTTTTTTCTTTAAACAATTAATCGATTTAACAATCTTCTCTAAGACAATAAAGTTTTATTCGTTTATAATAAATATATATATTTTTTTTTATGATTTTTGTCTAAAAAATAATATTTATTGATTTATTTCTTTTACTGTATTCATTGAAAATCATATTTCAGTGAAATTTCAATGTACCGGTTACTATTGATACGTTTTTTTTTATTTCTTTTCAGACATTTTTTTACTTTGAAGTTCGAATATTATTAAATTGAAAGGTTTATGGTATCAACCCTCAAAAAATATTTTCGTTATGTAGCGTATCATCAGGTATTATCTGTTTTGATTTTCGAATTATCTATATTGTATCAAATGTTGTCCAGTTTATCGTTTATTGAATGCTTCATTTTGAAATATACTCTATCAGAAGAAAATAATGAACCGATACACTGTTTTCTATATTGATTCAATACTTTTTTAAGTAGTTATCAAACAAAAGTTTGAAGTACGTTTAGATAAGTCACGTGGTACAAGAAAAGTATTGAACAAAAATGATTTAAAAAAGTTACCTGTTGGAAGTGTTATGTTAATATGGAGGACGGATGTCTATTTTATTGATATTTCATTTGTATTAATAAATAAAGGTTCTAGATCGATAATTAAGATAGACATTTCATTTTTTTTTCAAATAATATCTTTTCTTTCATAAATGATTTGACCAAATTCTACAAATAAAAAAATGTGATCATAAATATTCATCGTGATTATTAACCATTTTTGGTATTGCTTCTGCCCATTTCGGTGTTGATACCATCCTCATCAGAACTGTTCGGTATAGAAAAAATTAAAGTGCTGAAAAGAAATGTTTTTTTATACTTTAATTCTCTGAGTATTACATCATCATCCAAATGTGCATAAGAAGCAATCAAAATTGATCAATAATAAATTATTAAACATTTGTTTTTTGAAGTTGTGTTCTTTACTTCGTGGCTGCTTATGACATATTTAGGTGTGGCCCGTAGTCAAACTGTCATATTATAGGGAGTAAACAAAATTTTTGAGGGGTTAAAACTTTTTTATGTCAGAATTGATGGGGGTTACGATGAAAACACGCTTATAGAAGCGATTTATTTTCGCACTTAGAAACGTTTTTAATCTTCAAGGTAAAAATCCATTAGGAAGATTCCCCAAATGATTCTCCATGATTTTTAAATCTAATCAGAACGCAGATTTTGTTAGGGGAAGACAAACGGGGCAATCAGGAGAGAAATGTCTTCCCTGATCCAACCCTGACTACGGGCCTGCTTTAGATAGAACAGTACCGAATGGCTGAAGATGTCAGAAAACGAATCCGGTCTCAAATTTTTTTTAAATAGTGACCTTAAGTAGAAGTAACACAACTTAGAAATATCCAAATATTCAGGAATGCAATAAATTACACACATTTTTATGGTTTGTATGAGCATGAAAAATTTATTTGTGAAAATACATTTAGCCCACTACATTATGAATATATTTTTCTTATATTTCTCGGTCGAGGTAAATAGGTTTAAAAGTGTTTTTATGAAGTTTAATTTTTTAAGATTGAAGTAACATTAACTATGAATTATTTTGATAAAAAGAAAGAATATGAGAATAGATATTCTTATATTATTGACTCTTATATTAGAGACTGTTTCATAAATAAATATGTGTTAAAATGTCTGAAAGCATTGGTTGTATTTAGAATTTGATATTGGAGTAGGATTCAAGAAACTACACCAATGTGAACATAGGTATAAACATATACAACTATTATTTAATTATATAAACCCTTTATAAAAACTTTTAGCTAGTATATTATAAAATTTTTATATAAATAATCTACTGGTCTATAAATAGCATTGACATAATATTAACTTTTTTTGGGAATATAATTAACTATATATTATCTTTTGCTTATAAATACTAATATTGATTTAAAGGTGTAATTATTATTTTCTTGTAAATTATATTTTTAATTATATATAGACTAGACCAGTGCCCTTTAAACTGTGTTCCACGGAACCTTGGGTTTCCGCGCAACCTCTTCAGAGCATCCGTGAGTTAGTCAAAATTTGAAAGAAAAACCTAAAAAACCCAAATTGTATTCATAATAATTTCTGTTATTTCTATAAATACCTATTATTATGCAGTAAAAATGTATTTATACCTATTATATAAAACTGTACTTATGAGTAGTCATTCAAGTTATGCTGCGAAAATAAAATACAGAAATAGACTGGATGCCGAATATGAAATGCGCTTGCAGGCAACATCATTGGTCCTGATTTCGATATTTTGTGTCAAAAAATGTATGCACATCCCGGTCGTGTAGCACACAAATATAGCAATGATTAATAAATTAGTAAATAATCCTTTTTAGTTTGTATTAAAATTGTTCAGTAAAAGAAAAATATAAAAAAATAATGATTTTATTTCTATTCAAAAATTTATAATCTTAAGGGTTCCGTGAGTCGATAAAGTTTGAAGATCACTCGACTAAACTAACACAAACATCTAACTTATGTGAAACACTTACAAGATGAAAGTAACTATTTATTCCAAAAACAAACTTTTGAACATATTTATGTTAAGAATAATTTATATTTTCTCAACTGTATTCATGAGTTCAGTTCTTATATAACCATACTATTAGATTGCAAAGTTATGTATTTTGTTAACCGTGTCACAGTAAATTCTATTCATTAGAAATATCAGTTTTTAAAATATAATCGATGAAATGAATTCAGAACTATTGTACTTTAAAAAAAATTGAACAGTATTTTAATTGAAAATTGAATTTAAACCTTAGTAGAATAATTAAGAGTTAAGTAATAGATAAATTATACAACAATATCGACTAAGTAAAATATATTTTTACATTTTGTGTTCTTTATGTGTATTAGGTTTACATTAAATATATTCGTATGCATAAAAAATCTGATAAAACAGTTTTTCAGTGTTTAAATATTTAATAAAGTTTCATTTACTTAAATTTAATATTGACATAAAAATATTTCACCAAGAAATTAGTAAATTCAGTATTTCAAGTATAAATTATTTATTTACAACAGAGAACAAGATTTGAGTTTAAAGATATTTCAAATTTCTCATTTCTCATAAGTACAAATTTTATTTTGTTACATACCACTCTAATTTATAATTATCCAAATATTTTAAAAGATATTTACTTTATCGTTATCTATTTTACATATACTTACCAATATTTTACAGAAACTTTTGATAGGGTTTTAATTATTCATAATAATTGAAATTTTGTATGATATTTTTTAATGTACACTCTAAAATAGATTTGTAGGGAAAATATTTGCATTTTTAATAATTTATATTCGGAAATTTGTTTTAAAAAATAATATTTTTTTTTACACACTTATGTATCTATATTAAATTTATCTATGGGTTACGTGGATACTATACAACGAACCAACATCCTAAATATAAAAACGAAAATCATATGAGATGAAATGACATTTTTTATTATAACATTCGGTATAAAATTGCAAACTATTCATAAATAAGTATGTAGAAGTTGATTGTTTGACACTAACGTGTGAAATTTCTTTTTACATAAATCTTGATGTGCTACACATGCTTTAATCTTTAAACTTTCTACTTTCATGTTTACTTCGCTTGATAAAAAGAAACAACATGTCAAAGTTTTGTAATATACTAGAAAACAAGAATTATGTATTGTTATGACAGATGGGGCTTTAACTTTAAAATAATGAAAAAAGTAAAAAAGAAAGTAGGTCAAACAGTTATCACTTATCTATAAAAGCATATATCGATTAGTTCATTTTGAAAAATTAGTTTACGTCTGTTTTACGTATTTTGTTTTGCAAAATGATCTTTTAGGCTGGTTGTTACATATACAGGGTGGCGCCAAACGAACGAACGAGGTTAAAATATTATTTTTTTTGTATTTTTTTTATTTCCCAAAATATAGTATAAGGATGGGAATTTTTTTCTGATTACACATGAAACATGGTATCACGCAAATGATACCCATTTTTGGCTTCACAAAATCGAGCTCTTTCTGAAGTATTTTTCATTACTTTTCTCAGGATTTCTGGACAGAACCTTCGAATTTCTTCTTGTATGTTGTTCTTTACCTGCAAGATAATTTTCGATTATTGACATATATGTTCTTCTAAGTAGTCTCAAAGAAAAAATCAAGGGGCTCAAATCACAGGCCAATTAAAACTGCTGTTTCTTGAAATTATGCGTTTGGCAAAAATGTCTCAAAAAAGTTCCATAACAAGTCTTTCTGTGTGTACTGTGGCTCCATCTTATTGGAACTAAATCTGTGGACAATTATAAACAGCTGGCCTCAAAATCATTTTTATCATCGCACGGTATTGAGTACCATTTATGGTTACAGGAGTATCGTCTTTATTTTTGAAGAAATAAGGGCCTATAATCGTTTCGGACGTTACTCCGCACCAAACAGTACATTTAGGTCGATGTAATTGTTGCTGATGAAGTATTTTTTGATTTTCTATGGCCTATATTCTACAGTTTGTCAGTTCATAAAGCTATTTAAGTGAAAATGAGAGAGTTCATCACTCATAATCAAATTGTGAATAAATTCATTATTTTCTTCTGCTTATTAGCGAAAACGGATTGCATAAACAAGACAATGCTGATAATCTGTTGGCGTTAGCTCTTACACAAACTCCACTTTATATGGGAACATTTTAATAGCGACAAAACCACTTGCAGTGACCTCCGAGACATTCCAAGTTGTGTTGAACGTCTTCTGGTTGAAGTTTCAAGGCTTTGCTCAATACTCTCTTGTATACATTCAATATTTTCCTCAGTTAGACCCGAACGATGTCTTCTAAATCCTCTACGGTTACTACCTGCACGTTGTTGTCAAAAACGTACAACCAAACGATTTATCATTGACTTCGATGGTCCTGTTCGAGGATTAAAATAATATGTTATGTTAATAAATGATGTGTTCTCTGCGTGAAAATAATTGAACACCGATTTTCAAAATAAAATTTAATTATTTTGGCACGTTGTTCCGACATGTACCTTTCCATTATAAATTCTCCAAGTTTTATTTAAAAAATTTCGAAAAGAAGAAAAAAACATCTCAATAAAAAAATTATTAACTATTCAAACCTCTTCGTTCTTTTTGTGCCACCTGTTCATATATATATATAATCAAAATTATGCACAAAATTTTCCCATGATGTTCTTATTTATTTATGATTTCTGTGTCATAGTACCCAAATATATTTATCTCATATATAAAACAACAACGTTGCAATCTATCTGAGATAATTATTATATAGACATAAATGAGTTTTAAAAAATAAGTTTATTGTTTAATTTGGTTACATATACATGCTTATAATTGACAAGTGGGTGAGCGCAGCGATTAGTGTGCAAAGCCCCCTAATATATATATATATATATATATATATTAGTGCAAAGCCCCCTAGTGTATGTATATATATATATATATAAATTAAATTGTATGTCCTGGAATTTAATTTTAAATTAAGAAGCTAACAGCAAAGTAATGATTTTAATTAATAATTGGCATACAATTTATAAAAAGGGTATAATTGACGATTATTCTTCTGTATATTAAAACAGTGTAGATAATATTAAATTTGATTTAATTCTATTTAATAAACCTTAGAGTTTTAAAATTCTTTAAATGATTTGTTTCTCACCGCTTATTTATACGATTGATCCAATGAATACAAAAAAAAAAACTGCGTACAAGTAGTTAGAACTTGTGAGTATACATCTGAGTAGTAAAGTTAATGAGTCATTTATATGCGTAAGGTGTAATTCGTATGCGTAGTTCAAATCCAAATGTAGAAATATTTTTGTACAGATTTTATTATTTCTTTAACTTTTATGTATTTCGTTTATAACTGGAATTGTATTGAAAGTGCATTTTATAATAAAAATTATTAAAAAAAATCATCATAAAGCAGTAATAAATGTTCCAATAAGTGTTCTGTAACTTAGAATACGGAATTAGGGATGTTAAATGAACAAATGTTTATATAGATTTGTGCTATCAGTAACTTCATTAAATAGTTGCAACATTACTTTATTAGTTCAGTAAAATCGATTTTTTTAATTGATTTTAGTTTCAATACATTGCTATTTTACTTAGATATAAAACTTAATAAAAAAATGTACACTTTAAAATGAGTTTATATTATAATAAATGTTCTACTTAAATAATGTGAAATATAGGAGTTCGTTATTATAAAAAAAACTTTCGATTTATTGAATCTATTTCAGTAATTTTTTACAAATAACTTTATTGATAATTTCAAAATTGATTAAAGTATATGCTTAATGTTATTAAAATTTATTTTTTAGTGATTTAAAAAAAGTTAAATAGAAAATACAAATGAAATCAATGAAATTAAAATATAAATTTTATAATCAAAATAAATATTACTCTTTTTGTAAATGAACATTGATTCTTAAAAAAAATACATATTTTTGAATGTAAAAATCTGTAAAAATGCAGTAATTAGAAAGAAAATAAGGAAAACACTAACATAACCTCTAATTTGAACATGTTGAATTAGATGTATAAATAAGTTCGAAACTTCAATAATATGAATAGTTAAAATTTATTTTTAATTTATTTTTTTATTTAAAATTTATTTTTTGTTCATTTTTTATCTATGAATTTGAACACAAATTTATGATAATTCTTTTCATGAAATATTGTGTAAAAAATGTTAAAATTATGGTTTGCGATAGCTTTTCTAAATAATTTTCTTCATTCTACAAATTAAATTCGATTTCCTATCGAAGATATTCAATACAATATTATTGATTATTTTTGATCAGCAGTGAACTTAGGATTTAATCTTATGGAGGGGGAGGGAGATAAGTAACGGATAAAAATTTTTGTAATGTGAATCAATAAAATTTATTAGGTGACTGTAAAAATTTATTTAAAGATTAAAATCTAGTTTTCTTTTCTTTTTACAAAACTCTTGAATTACTTCAGTCATTGTTACATTAATTAATCTCTCTGTGTATACATAGCGGATTACACTAATCACTCTGTGTATATAGTAGCTTTGGAGAGTTCCAGGCCCTCTTGCCCCCCTGGTTGCAACACTGGTTTTGATTGCTGTTTGTGCGTATTTGGAAGGTATCGCCATTACTCTTAGATCGCCAAGGTACAGATATGATGGACACACAGGATACAGACAGAAAAGATGTTTGTGTTGCTATCGAAATCGCATAAGCGACAATCAAAAATAATAAAGAATAATTTATTGAATATTTTTCATCGGAAAAAATTGATGTGGTTTGTGCGATAAAAGATTCATTTGTGAAACTGAATTTCGTCACAATTAGAATTTTTCGTGAGCCTTTTAAAGTTCAGTTTCATAGTAAAATATTTTTAAAAAATGTATTTTACTTTTTAATATATATATATATATATATATATATATGTCTCATAATCTAACAAAAATAATAAAAAATGTCAGATTATTAATGAAAATTATGTAAATAATGTAGGCCATAAAGCTTCGACTCCTATAACCTGTGATTTTTCTAAAAAATTCATTATCTTTGATATAAAATAATATAAAAAGATCATTTCAATTTAAACTAGACTAATAATTCTTGATAAAAACATTCATTTTGCTAAATGCTTTTTCGTGTTTCATCGTATAAAATAATGGATTTGACAGAAAGTTGTTAACGTTCAAAACTATAAATTGTATTTAAAAGATGGAAACATCATTTACACACAGTACATTGTGATATATTGAATATCGATCTTTCGATGTTGTTTTATTGTGGGTCATAAATTATATGTATATATATATTTTTTTTCTATATATACGAAATTGCGATAAGATGTTTCCGTTGTAACATTAACATTATATCATTCTCTAACAATAATAAATAATATTAATTACAATTAACCTGTATAACACAGAAAGTCACTTTCTAGGATTGCTTGAAGCTGACTGATTAAATGATTTCAATGATTGATTAAAAAGTAGTAAATTAATATCTTTTATGGTTCTATATATATATATATATATATATAATTTATTCTGTTAATAAAAGAAAAAATAAAACTCATATAGTTGTAGTACCACAAAATTTATATATATATATACAGCGTTGTATGCGCATGTATATATATGTATATGATTTTATGAATAAATTTATAAAAATTTATGACCTTATCACAAGTCAGTACATCTCTGATGAGAAGCAATCGCGTTAGAGTTGTTTACATGACGGGCTGTTAACCAATTAGCTGTGAGATCGAATTCGGCCTATCGAATTATGACCTGCCATTTTTCATTAAAAAAATGATATTCTGAATTTTTAATGAAATTTGATTTCGACAACGTTTTAAAATTATCATTGAAAAATACAGTGACAAGGGTAAATAACTGATGTCAAATAATATATCACTGTGTTGTATGTATTGACATATTGGTATTCGAGAAGTTTGTTCTACTTTATTTCACGGCACATTACAATTAATTTTATGTTTAAATTCGAGTTTCGAGGTAATTTAAATCGAAAGTAACGAAGTAGTTGCCACAAATTTAATTATAATTAATGTATAAAATAGTAGGGTCAGTTTTAATTAAATTATCATTTTGATAATATGATTAACAGATTCAATTTGAAACCAAATCGGACAAAGCGAGAAGTGTATTACCGTGTTAAACTTCACAGATGTGTTGAAATTTTATTGTTATAAATTTATTTGGATTCGTTAAATGATACCTATCTGTTCGATTTAAAAAATAATATTAGTTTTAATAATAAATTTACATAAATAACTTGTTTTGAAAAAATATACAATTTACACTTTGGGCAGATATAGTCTTTCTTTCTATTTAACCCTTTGTATTGAAAAATCCTGCTGTACTACCTAGACACTTAAAAGCGTTTTACTCCTACGGCCAGTGTCATTGTTTAAATTTTATCATTTACAGATAAAAACTTTGATAAGCGTTCGTCCATTAATGTCATCGGGTGTTGATTCTTTTCTGTTTATCAAACTTTTATCCTAATTCGTAGCATTCAGGTTTCTGATCTACTGTACAGTCTAATTGGTTGGAGTGCAAAAGGTTACGAAAGATACGATTTGTATATTGATCTGTTAATTTTTTTAATCATTCATTTGCAAATATGTTATTAGTATTACTTTTAGAGAAACTGTTTTTATTACAAATATTTTATAATTTAAATAAGTATTTAATGTATTTTTAAGTATTTGATGTTTTTTAAAAACTTATTTTCATTAAGTTTTTAAGTATTTAAAGTATTTTATGCAATTTACTGTTAGATAATTTTCTATAACCGCATAGCTCTTGAGACGATTAATCGATTTTAACACAATTATCGATTTATCGATAATAATTTTCTCGATTAATAATCGATGTACAAAATTGTATAAATCAGATGACTATTACCCTCTTCCCCACATAACTAATTCCGAATAATGTGTCTTACGACCCGCATAGCTTAAATTTATAGATTAACTCGTGGGTCAGAGTGGTGAAGCATCTTTTATGACCGAATTCCGACATGAAAAGATCGGCCAGTGTAGCTCCAAACTGTCCCGCAAGGTGGATTTTTATTTATCTATTGGTCTTACTGATCTATTAGATTGGTAGAAAAATAATTGCGGTTTGTTTTCTGAATTCTAATCTTAATTTTTTTCAACGAAATTTTCATTTCATCGTGTTCATGTTAATATCATTTTAAAGTACATTTTTTGGTTTGTATTTTGATACTATCGACTTAGGTTTTATTATTAATTTTGGTTTAAATTGGGCTATTTAATTAAAGATGGAAAAGAAGCAAATGAGAACATTTTTTTATACGATTTCATAACGTGTGGTAAAGCAACAGAAACTGCTCGTAAACTAAACGATGCTTTTGGTGTGGGTATTCTAAAGGAAAGTACGGTACAATTGTGGTTCCACAAATTTCATGCTGGAGACGAGATCCTTGAAGATAAAGAAGGTCACTGGCGTCCTTCTTCATTCCATAACGACCTACTGAAGGCGTTAGTTGAAGCAGAATCACGCACAACAATTCTAGAGCTTGCATAAAAGTTAAGCGTTAGTCATTCGACAGTTCTGGAATAAAGTTAATTATTAGCTGAGAAAAATGTATATGAATTTGAAGCTCATAAACCGCAATTATTTTTCTACCAATTTAATATTTTAATTATAATGGTATGTATCACTATTTATATACACTTAAACAACAATCAAAATGATAGATAATTATTTCATGCATATTTTTCTCAGAAATAACTCCATCTTATATCTCTTTTGATACACTCTTTTACTTCTTAAAGGTAGACGAGTTTGAAGTAATGATACTGTTCTGCCCTGTACTACAAACTTTATAGAAAATAGATAAAATGTGTTTCAATAGATTTTAATGTATTGCTTTTTTTAAAAAAAAATTTCATAAATAATACACAATGTATTTGAACTATCCAGATAAGCTTTTAATTATTTGATTTGTTTGAAAAAATGATCACAATACAAAACAGAACGAGATTTGTTATGAAGGCACTGAAAACTTCCAATAAAATTGAATTGAATTTCTATCTAGAAATTTAGTTCAATTGTAGAACATTTTTTTTGCAATTATCTCAAATTTTCTTATCGTTAGAGTTAATCATTTTTAAGTTATTGATACTTAGAATATTATTTCTTGCTTTTTTGTAAGTTTATGAATTGATTAGAAAAATTCACAAAAAAAAGTATTATTATAAGATAAATATAATTTTATTGCATTATTTTATTACTATTCATAGATAAAATTTTGTTAATCACAAAATTAATTTACACCTGTGTAATATTAAATTACAAATGCCTTTGTATACTATTTGATTACATATATTATTTAAATTAAAAATAAATAAGTTTATAGTAAATTTAAGTAAACGATAAATGAATTTGTATGAGGGTAGCAGACTAAATTAGAAAATTAGCTAATAAACTATGCATTTACTTGAATTCAATTTAACGTGTTAAGTCCTGGTCTCAGTCGATATATATATATAAATATATATATATATATATATATATATATATATACACAAAGATACCTTTAGTAACGAACTCATCTTCAATTTGGTTAGTAGAGATTTAAATCATACTCGAATCACTATGCAGATTTTAATTTAATTGAAATCGCCCAGAGCGATGATTCGGAAGCCATTCTGATAAACTATAGACATTGGAAATAACACTGTATCTTCATCAACCCGCGTCAAACTGACCAAGCGTAATGTCTATAGCTCCACCTCATCTACTGAGTGCTTTCTTCGAGCGGATTTAGTAAACCCGATGATATGTGCAGCATTTACACATACATGTATAAATTAATTTACGAATAAAACTTAACAGTAATTTATATGTCGATAAATTACAATTCGAAAAGTGTGTAGACAGGGTGATAGAAAAAGGTTTACACACAATTCAAATATTTCATATTACATGGAATTTAAATGAACATTGTACGGTCCAGTTATACAAATTAATTCTTTAACTGAAATGATAAGAAAATATTCTATAATCCAGTTCATGGAAAATATTTTTTTTTCAGAAAGAATGAATTTAGAACCTGAACAAATGATTTTTAAATAGATTAATATTAAGTAGGATTTATTAAAAAAAAACAAAATTGTATAATAATAATTAATATACTTATATATAAAAGATTATATCGGTAATTAATTTTAATATGAAAGAATATGCAAAAAGGAAAAGCATTTAAATTTGTATGTATATATATATATATATATATATATATTTATTTATTATAACTATTATTTAAATATTTTTGTTTATTAATAATTAAAGGTTTTATAAAATATACCGATATACATATATATATATATATATATATATATATATATATATATATATATATTTACAAAATAATGGGATTTAGATTTGAATGTTTAGGTTTTAATTGTTTGTTTTTGAAATCTATTTTTGTAATATTTTTTTAAAATATCTTTTATATTTAATATAATAGTCTTTAAAAAATCAACATTAAAAATCATCTTAACACATTGCGGACCAGTAGTTTTATTGCCAGCTTTACCCAGTGGCCAGATATGCTTTTGATGAATTAATACAAAAAAGCTTTTGCATAAATTTTAAAGCCACGCTTTGAAATTAAATACCTATTTCATTTTGAAGTTATTTATTACATATTCTTACAAGCTAATATAATTTTGAAGTATGATACTTTATAAAACACTCTGTAATATGAAGTGGAACTGAACAAAGCTGGCAAATGTAACGTGTTTGTCTTCTCTTACCGTTACTTTTACATACTTTGCAAACTAAGTAAGATATTCCTTTTTGTCTGAAGATAGAATTAGCACAAAGACGTGCTGTTTCATATTGCCTGACGATCTTTGCGGATGATCTTTCTGGGTAGCTTTCTTACTTCTAACATTTGATGGTCTAGGATTGTTGAATTTTGGATCTGCTGTTCAATCTGATTCGGATGAGATCCACTCTGTTGCTGCAGTGAAAAGAAAATCCTTATATCTTATTTGGCTTTGTCGATTGAGGGCTTAATAATTGAATGAATTAAATAGTCTACAATTAATCAAGTAAAGCACTATTTTCTTTGTCCATTTTATTGTTTTTCTAAGGATACTACATGTTGAAAGATATTGGTCGACAAGATCAACACCTTTCATATAGTTATTATACTGCACAATGGATACTGTTTTTTTTATTTCCTCTTCAGTTAGCTAATTTGTCTTTCCTGTTGCAGAAGAGAAGGCATCATGAATAGTTGAAATCATTCGAACTTCTTTTTTATCCCGCTAAACCTATAATAGGATGTCACCTTTTCTTCGGAAGACTATTTTATCTCTTTTAAGCGCAAATGCTAGAGACTAATCACTTTTAATTCCATATAGAACTTATAACCTCAGCGAATTCGTTTTCCGTTACACTGCTCCACTCTAAATGACAACAACGCAAATATAAGAATTCTCCTGATAAGCCACAAGCTCTAGAACAGAAAACACGAGAATTCTCGTGATCCTTCCGCAGTGTGTTAAATCCCAAATAGAAAAGATTGGTCATATATTTTAATGTTTTATAAAATCAATTATGTTCTAGTACTAATTAATTATATGTTGAATGATTTTTATATTTTTGATAATTTATATTTTGTTCCGAGGTTATTGCGTTTCAACAATCAATATTGTCTAAGTGATAGGATGACTGCTTTTTAAATATTAAAGATGAGGATCTGTTTCAAAGAGATCAACATTTTTTTATGCATGAAAGATAATATAATATAACCAAATCGTACGTTTGTCAATATAATGTAATTTTTTGTTAGTAATTTATAGTTTCCATGTATTAAAAGTTTAATTTTATTTTGTCACTTGAATGATTACATTATGTTTGCTATTTGTCTTCTATTTTTTTTTGTTTAGCAGGTTTCAAAGTGATTTTAGTGTTAAATAAAATAATATTGTTCTTTTGTGACTCTCTTATCTGTTTTGCATTTTTTTTTATCTATTATGCCTGTATATAATGGAATTCAGAAAGAGGTTTTCGGTGAAAGGAAAGTTCTTGTATTAAAATGTTATGTTATTTTGAGGGTATAAGTACTAGATAGATTGAAGCAAGCTTTTGGTGTTTGTAATTAGACATTTTCAATTTCAGAAGTGTTTGAGAATGTAGTTCAGTTTTTTAGGGTTGCTGGTGATTTTGTGGCATGATATCGAACCTGTAATATAATAAAAACATTATTTTCTATTTATGAACATTTTGACCAAAAAAACAATGTAATAGTCTATCAGAAAACATCTAGTTATGCAAGACAAGTTCATGTAGCCATTTACTAAATAAATAATAATTTTTTAAGATTCTTAAAGACGATTTATTAAGTTTTTGTCTGGCATAAAATCATTTTTTTTATTAATAAAATTACTACCAAATTTATAATTAAATCCATTTAATATCTTAGTTTATAATTTTGAATACCACCTGTAAAGTTATATACGTTTTAAAAAATGTAAGATATCATTTTAAAATAAAAAATAATGAATTTTTGCAGAACATTCGTATTTTGAAACGTAATTAATTGAAATACTTTTTTTAATTAATACTTAACAATTTCTCTCTGCATATAAAATTAATTATTTTCTTAAATGTAAACAACGTCATTACCATCAGGTAATTCCTTGTATTGGACAAGTATTAACTTTCAGTATTTATTGACTTTTTTAAGTACAATTCTTTGGAAAAACTTTTAAAATTTAATTATATTCTTTGTCGATGGCAGTTATTACTTTTTTTTGTCTTTTTGTTATAAAGAATTTAAACGTTTTTGATTACATCCGAATTTGTATAATTTTATTAAAAAAAAAGATTAAAGATGTTCAAAATATTTACATTATCGGAGGAGTATTGCTTATAAACCGATGAAAGTAAAATGTGTATAAATATTTCAAGTATATATGTACATATATATGTATATATGCTTGTAATATAAATGTAAAAAGTTATTTATTCGAAAATGTCAATTAAAACTACTATTAACTGGCATATACGTAAACAATATATCCCGAGATCTATTGTGAGAATTCATGTGCATTAAATGTGTGTAAACTATAAAAAATATACACACTATGTGGAATAGCAAATGTTATTGAAATATTTTTTTCACAGTGGATTTTAGTTATATCTGTACCATGAATTGTCTTTATTTATACCAATTAATTTCTACTGAAAATAATATAAGTATTATATATGCAACACTGCATAAATATTTCCATATATATATATATATATAGGTTAACAATTCAAGAAAATTAATTTAAATCTTCCGTATTACAATACATTAATTTTGATTGATGCAAGATAAAAAATATTTGACATGAAAATCAAGACATCCGTCAGTTGTTATCGAAAATGAAAAATTGGATCAAGTTAAAAAAGTAACAAAGAAATGATCAAAGCAAATGAAACATTTAACAAAAAGTTAATTACTGTTTATTGATGATTTATTTTGCTGAACTCAGTTAACTAATATTTTATTGACAAATAATAACAATATTTTAATGAAAAATATATGAATATATTTACATAATATAAAATGATTGATCAATTTTTTTCACATTTATTCTAAAAAATGTTTGTTTAAATGTGTTGACATTTTCTCAGGATTATTTTATGAAAATGTTATAAAAAAATCAGGTATCATTCAAATTTATCATTTTGTATAATGAAAGAAATAGCTATCATTTATTCAAGTGGTACGAAAAACAGTCTTTTCTTGTACATTAAAAAATATTGTTATACAGTTTTATTTCTAGTAATAATTGTTCGGTTTGATTTTTACAATTATTTATCTATTTTATCGATCAGTGGCCGGCGCTGAGCTGGGTGTTAATAAAAATAGAAGAAAGACACAGATTAGTTTAGTATTATCAATTTTTGTTATTATTTTATTGATTTAAATAGTTATTATATTATCTATTATCCCCGTTATTTCAAAAATGTTTCTGTTATGTAACAAAAAAAAAAATACAACACAGTAATACTGATTTAAATAAAAGTGTGTATGTAAATATATATATATATATATATATATATATATATATATATATATACAGTGGCGCACACAGGGTGGGGGCTAAGGCACCTTGGAACCACAAAAGGAAAAAAACACTAGAAAATAAAACACATCATCTCGTGTATATATATATATATACAGTGGTGCACACAAGGTGGGAACCAAGGAACCTTGGAACAAAAGGAAAAAAACACTAGAAAACAAAACAAATCATTTCGTGAAAATGCTCCTATATACACAGAGAGATTAATGTAACCATGATTGAAGTAATTCAAGAGCTTTGTAAAAAAAGAATAGTCGATTTTATTTTGTAAATAAATTTTATAATCACCTAATGAATTTTATTGAATTCACATTAAAAATTTTTTAATCTCTTCAACTCGCCCCCACCCTAGATTAAATTCTTAGTGCGCCACTGTGTGTGTGTGTGTATATATATATATATATATATATATATATATATATATATATATATATATATATATATATATATATATATATATTTATATTGATAGTGTTCATGCCATCTTTATTATTAATGCTCTGCGTTTATTTCTATCTTTATATTGATGATGACAGGTTAATTAAATTCTATTTTTTTTTGTAAAGATAGTAAGGAAAAATATACATATTTATTCTGTGATTGTATATATCTTATATATATATATATATATATATATATATATATATATATATATATAAATTATAATTAAATATAGATAATCTCTGTTATGTAATGCACATATACATAAAAAGCTAAATATATTTTTAAGTTTTGAAATATTGGAATTGTTAACTTATGTTTCAAATATTCAACTTTTAAATCTGTGTGAAATATCTATTAATTAATTGTAAAAATATATATTTTAATGAAGTCAAATTGTGTCAAGTGTTATTTTGTTAAGTCTTTGATTGAGAATGAAATATGAATAAACTTTTAGTTCACATTTATTCTAAACTGATATATAATTAGAATATTATTACGGATAACTAAAATGTCATAAAAATTAAAATCAAAGAAGAAAGCAGAGAGGAACAAATATAAATAAAACAAATTTGTATTTTGTTAAAAAATTAAATCACATTAATGAAAGCAAATTGTATTTATCAATATTCAATTAAAAGAAGATAAGATATGTGGCCATGTGAGATTAAGATGCATAAAATAGGGAGATGAAAAGAGGTTTTAATGGTGAGATTGACAACTGTGTATTGTATAAGAATAATCTGAGTGAAGAACATGTGCTATTTGATCATGCTAATTGTCCAGGAATCAAACAATGTAAGAAAGACCTACCAAAAATAAACAACAAGTGTGTAAGTGAACTTCTAGACTGTAGACATAGTTTTGTTAAAGCAATTAGCAGTACTTGTTAGGTTAGTGTAGAAAATGAGACAAAATAAGATACAAAGTAGATTGCATAGATACAAGCAGACACAATAAGGACGTATATGTATTTATTTTTTCTCCCTATTTGAATTGTAAAAAGTATTATTATATACTATAATAGATAAGTTTGTAATTACTTTATATAATATGCTTAATAAATATATTAATATAATTTGCAGATATTTAAAAAATATGCTAAATAGCTAAATGTATGTTGTCAATATTTAATATACAAATAATAATAAATTTATATCGTCATACATACATATTTGTTAATAATGTTGAATTATTTATATATATATATATATATATACTTAATTAAGGAAGCCTTCAAATAAGAAAAAAATGATATTAAATTTAAAAATATTATAATTTTATTTATGTCTATATACACATGTTTTTTAATACATGTGTGTATACACACACACATATATATATATATATATATATATATATATATATATATATATATATATATATTATCTTATTTGAAGGCTTCTTTAATTAAGTATATATATATATATATATATATATATAAATATATATATATATATATATATATATATATACTTAATTAAGGAAGCCTTCAAATAAGAAAAAATGATATTTTTAAAATTAATATCATTTTTTTTATTTATGTTTATACAGACATGTATATTCATACATACATACATACATATATATATACACACACACACACTTGTGTTAATACATAAAAATACGATACTTTATCCAGTTTCGTTTATTCTCATTTCATTGGAGTAAAACATACAAAAAAAATTCGAACATGTAAATATGCAATATAATAATTGATTCGAAAGCAATCCCTGTGTACATTTCAAACTTTTGACGTTCTGAACAAAAAAAAGTGAATAAATAAACAACATGAAAATCAGCGAAGTCATCGCCAATTCGACATGTCGTATTTTTTTGCATATCAACGTCTGCAAAAATAAAATAAAAATTCAATTTCATACGCGTTATTTTCAATTTATGTAATGAACTCGGTCGCTGTTCTTCTGAACTTTCGGAATTAATGCCATCGGGGAAAAACAAATGATCAATGTCAGTGTTTTTAGCAGAAGTCATTGCGTTCTTGAATATGTTTTATTTTAAGGGAAGGGGTTGACAACCAGTTTGTTCTTTATTTGGTTTATTAGCACAGATTTTTATTTGCATTGGAGATTTGAATTTTCAGAATTATTTTTTTTTGTGAAAGAACAGTACACTTTTGTCGTATAATAAAGCTTTATATTTTAAAAATATGTGAATACATTTTAAATATTTTAATCATTTTAATTGTTTGAGTAAAATTATTATACAGAACACATAAATTATTTACAGAACAAAGTGTGTATAAAAAAGAGTTTAAAAGCAAAAGGACTTTATTTGTGAGATATATTTGATTTATGTGTTGAAAATATTCATGATAAAGGATAAAAAGAAAACTGCTACATAACATACATGTTCACCATGGTAAAAGAATCATGTAAATGTTTAAAGAACGGACAAAGATTTTTATAGCAAAAAATTGCAAAGTGTCTGGAAAAGATCAAAGCAAGAACTGTTTCTCTATTCTGATTAAAGAAAAACTTGTAAAGAGGTAGAACTACGTGAACAGATGAACTTTTTCTGATGTTTCTTCGGATCGAATTTATTTATTTAAAATACGGAATTTTTCAAATCAAAAATCAGTGAACGATAAAGAGTAATAATATTTCATATATTGAGCTATTATTATTAGTATTTATATATTTTATTTATTATAAAACTCAAAAATATGAAAAAAACACTTATTAATTTTAACTGAATACAGTTAATCACTAATTTTTCAATGAATAATCGACAATTTATCAGAAAATAAATGTAGCTCACATTTATTATTAGAATAAAAGAGCGTGGTTTAAATAACCCATTCTTATAGTTTAGGTACTGAGACTAATTCGTTTTTTACAAATAAACTACTACCACATACATGTCATAATTTTTTATCGTGGGATTTCCTGCCTGTGTCGTGAGAATGACGGCCTCGCCATCGAAATGTGCATAATTGCATCAGAATGAATAGGGGAGACCGGGGCTAAGTGAATTATTTGATTTTTGATCCAGGTAAAAACGTTTTATGAACTCACCTTTATTACTGTGCGTTTCTACTAATGTGTCTCCACGTGACCAAAGTAGAGTTCGGCATAATGGTTCCGGTTTTATTACGCTTTGAGTGTTTCAATAGTGCAGAAATGAATTTTTGTTCTCGTGGCAATTTTTAATTATTTACAACTGTTTGTTGTAAACAATTCTGAATGTAAGTGATTATACAATTTTAAGGCCTCATAAATACATTACCATTATTTGTTTTTGTCATATTTAGGATGTTAATATATTTTTTACAATTAAAGTGAAATATATATGTGAGGCTAAGTAAATCTAATGCGACCAGGACTAAATGAACATGATCTTAATTTTGCTGTGATTTTTTTTAACTTATATTTGCTATAAGTTACTTATCTGGAACACAACAACGATATGAACTTCGACCTCTGTTAACTTCAGCCTATGAATACGCTATGAGATTGAATTTGGAAGTTCCAGTGTCTTGGAAAGAAACGTGTATGGCCGGCAAAAATTAGTTAACAGCACTTCTCAAAACAAATACAACAGTATCCACACGGAAGCCGGAAGCTACCAGTTTGGCACGTGCCACGAGATTCAACGGGATAAATTTTAACCGATTATTTAGAC
Source organism: Acanthacorydalis orientalis (assembly GCA_034766995.1). Taxonomy (NCBI): domain Eukaryota; kingdom Metazoa; phylum Arthropoda; class Insecta; order Megaloptera; family Corydalidae; genus Acanthacorydalis; species Acanthacorydalis orientalis. Next base: position 27,797,140 of record CM068317.1, read on the forward strand.
TGTTGAAAAAGTACAGGACAAGTATTATTTCCTGGCTCACTGTATATGGAGCATGGATGAAACAGAGGTCATAATGGTGTAGACACTAAGTAGAGTCGTGACTCGTCGAGTTGGTTCCACTGACGCAAACGAGGTGGTCCAACTGAGCGGTTCCAGCGGTTGAAATGATGTCGTCGTAGGAATTCGACGAGGACGAATTAGATAAAGTCGACTTACAGGGTGCGGAGATTATTGCAACCCTGTCTGATACTGACGAATTCGACGCAGCCTGGATTGATTCCACTGACGAGTCCATCGCACCTAAGCCTAACATAATCGAGTCCACCATAGCTGAGTTTAGCATCGCCGAGTTTCTTCCCGTGACTATTGGAACGCTTCGTCCTTCTTTCGAGAAACCAATGGATTTTCAATCGATGCTCGAAAGTATTTGGGCAGACCCGAAGACCGGTCCGAGAAAGAAGACTCAGAAAGGACGTAAGCGTCGAACAGGAGCCGTTCTCACGGATTACTTGATATGAAGGACTGGTAGTGGATTAGGAGAGGGCCAAACAAAGAAAAAAATGGACTCCTATGAAAGTAGTATCGAAACCCATACAGTCAGTGGCTTTTGAGAAGAGAGAACGATCGTAAAAAAATAGTAGTTTACAGTTATCCGATTCTGAATAAGTTTTTCATGCTTTAATTTAGAAAAAAAGTTTCATACAATACATGTTAACTATGGAAAAAAGGCTAATTAAAATGTATTAAACATTTTTCGTGAAAAACGCGCTTTATTTTTATTTTTAACCAATTTTTAATACAGGGATTCACTTATCCCCGGAAATTTTGACATGTCAAGTTTTGTACGTCTTCACGTTTTCTTAAATAACGAGAAAAATACAAAACAAATATTAAAACTGTATACACATTTTTGTAGTTAAGGGCTCGACCTTTACAATAGCATAATTTAATTTGAAAAACACATTTATTTTGTTAATGAAAAACGATTTAAAAAAAGGGTACCCGTAGCCTTGGTATCCCCTAACTGTAAACGTTTTTATGAAGACGTGGGACGTAAAATTTATTTGTGAAAATTTTAAATGCTCTGTTATGTTTCTATTGGTGATTTTGGCCCTGATGAGTCACTTGATTAATTTTCTGTTGCAACTAGTTTCTGTTCTTGAGCTATATGTGTGGGATTACTGTGAATGTATTAGGTTGATAGAAAAATAAATTCAGTTTCACCTTCAAATTCATATACATTTTTATCAGCTAGCTGTTTTAAGTGGTCCAGAACTGTTGGATGACTAACACCTAACTTTTGTTATGCTATCAAATTGTACATGGTTCTAATTCAACTAACGTCTTCAGTTGTAACGAACTGAAGAAGTAGGCTTGAGTCCTTCTTCATCTTCAAGGCTTTCGTCCCCAGTATTAAATTTCTAAAACCACCATTGCACCGTACGTTCCTTAACAGAAATCACACCAAAAGGACCATTTAGTTTACGAGAAGTTTCTGTTGCTTTGTCATCCATCTTGAATTCATATAAAAAATGCTCTTATTTGCTTCTTTTCTATATTTAATTCAATAGCTCAATTTGCAGCAAAATTAATAATAAAACCAAAGTTTATATTACCAAAATATAGACCGAAAATGTACTTCAAAATGATATTAATATAAAGACAGTGAAATGACATTTTCTTTGAAAAAAAATTACGGTTAGAATTCTGCCGCAATTATTTCCCTACCAATCTAATAGTTATTGTATGGCCTTAGTAAGTATAATATCAAAAAATTTTCTTCAAAACATGAACAAATAAACGATTTAAAAATACATTTAAACTAATCGAAGATATTTACTCACGTGACTTATCAAGAGAAAGATCATTATGGCAATATAACAACATAATTATTTATTTTTATATCTCGAAATAAAGAGAAGTAATTATGATTTTATTCTATTATGCTGTCCCGATAGTCTTTGTCCTTTAAGATTATATGAGATTCTTTCATCCATTACTAGTTTTGGCACATTTGTCATCTCCAGGTATAACTATACTATACTTGTACATTCGTTTCTAAAATCTACTACATGTCTTCAAGTACACACATCTATTTGAAGAGATAAAATGGATCAATAAATCATGCTAAAAATAATGTTTTATTTTTATATTGTTTTCGTTTTAATGGTCTAGTCTACGAGCATTAGTCGCGTAAAACTTAAGAAATATCTTAAATTAAAATTAAAGAATTCAATTATTTCAACTATATATTTAACAACTTGTTTTTTTTTATTCGCTTCGTCCTCACGCAATACAAATATTTATTAAAACTTGCTTATGGTGTAATTTAATTTCTGATTGTCAACTTTTGAATATCATAAATAATTTTCATAACATTTAATAAATATGACATGACTTTAAAAAAAATTAATATGATCATCTTTTTTCTTTCATTTGTCAGAATCAAAATTAAACATTGTAAAATTTACTAATATGTATAATAATTACATATTCCCAAAGCAAACGGAAATATGAAAAATTGTACTGAATTGCTATTGCATACAACATGAAAAATTCATTTTCGTTTGTATTGTGCTGTGAATATTAATAAGAAAAATATTCCTTTATATGGTAATACACCTTCTTTTATATATATGTATGTATATATATATATGTGTATATATATATATATATGTGTATATATATATATATATATATATATACATATATATATATATGTGTATATATATATATATATATTTATGTGTGTATATATATATATATATATATATGTGGGTATATATATATATATATATATATATATATATATATATATATATATGTATTTATACATATATATGTATATAATACACAGACAC
>CM068317.1:27805000-27825000 GCA_034766995.1 Acanthacorydalis orientalis
TAAATATTTTATATATTTTATGTAAACAGTTTGTTTTATATTCAATTAATAGAATTGAACATATTTTTGAGAAGCAATAAGTAATATTTAACCGTTTGAGTGTCACGGGCGTTTACAAAAATCCAATTGTAAAATACCAAGCGATGCGATTGCGCTTCTGTAATTCCATGTTGAAAAATGTCAGGTAGTGCTATTGCGTTTTTCTAATTCTATGTTGAAAAATGCCAAGCGGCGCGATTGCGCTGTTATTCTGCTTATAAGCAGTAAATATTGTATTATTGAATTCATTGTTTTTATGGCGTTCTTATGAGTATCAGTAGAATAATATGTGTTTAATAATTTCGAAATATCATTTTTTAGTATTTTTATTGCCAATATAAAAGGCATATATATACATACACACACACACACACACACACACATATATATATATATATATATATATATATATATATATATATATATGATATATATACATATATATCATACAGTAGAATATTTTTTGATGTTATTCTACCTGATTATTTTATTTAGTTTTTATTAATATACCCTTCAGCGGTTGATAGTTAACAATAACATAATGTTAAAAACACCTCGATAAACGGTAACAACAAAGACACACACCGACCAAATCCGAGCGTGCAGTCAGGTGGACTCTACAGATCGATTAGTTGGCACTTTTAGACACTAAAAAGCAAGTCCGATCTCGCTGTTGGCACTTAAACAATTAAACAATAAATACAATTAAATTTAGAAAGAGAAAAAAACTTATTATATTATTTCAAATCTTAATTCAAACTAAAGTGTGTCAAAATATATAATAGAACAAGGATTGAATACTTTTGAATGTAATACCGGACTGAATTTAAAATAATTATATATATATATATATATATATATATATATATATATATATATATGTATGTATAATTATCTTAAAGTTAGTCCCATAGTAAATCCGTTCGAAATTTATTTTTGTATTTAGATGAATGTGGTATTTCTTTTGTTGCGACTTGTTTTCTAGTTATTGGTTGATTTTATCTGTACTGTGCATTCTTTTCTACGTGTCTGTCTGTTATCTTCACAATGAAAAATTTGTTCAACTTGCCAAAAGAATTCCGACGTTAAAATTATACAGGCTAATAATGCACATACAGCGGGATTATAAATGAACGCCACATGGAGCAATCATTTGATCTGAATATAAGTTATATATTGTTTAGTTGCATAATAATATTCGTAACATTTTATAAATAAAACCAAAAAAAATAATGATATTTCGACTAGATACAGTACACAATTCTAAATATAAACCGAACATAAATGATGAATTTTAAATAATAGATACGTTGTAATTAAAATGGCTACTGTGAAACATAAAACGAAAACTATTAATGCAATTTTGAAATTCAATTAACAAAAAATGGTATAAAATAATCGCATTTCGTTTGTATAAAACCGAAATAATTTATTATCTTTTGGGAACACATACAAACTACAAACATTCGAATACCGAACGTAAATGTGGCTGTATTGACAATGAAAATGAACGGTTATATTTTATAGTGTGAAATATTCACTATTTGCAGATAATCGTAATTAGTAAATTAATTGGCTAATTTGAATTTTCAAAAAAGTATCGTTATGTCATATTTTATACACTTTTTTAATTTATTGTTTTAATCTAATCATACGGACATTAATTGCTTTGTAAACAAATCGTTATTAATTTGAATGAATTAACGTTCAAATATGAAATTTGAACGGTTTAACCGTAATATATGTATCGAACTTGATCGAAAATACGGATCGATTTCAATGAAAGAGTGAGGATGTAGATTGGATTTTTGTATGAATATTGAAATGATTTTTATTTTTATTGAAGGATTTTGTATTTTTAAATTGAATTATGTAAAATTGAATAGAAAAATGACAATAGTGATTAACTGAAATAAAAATGTAACATTTAGTCGATTCTTATATTTTTAAACATAGAAGATTTTAATATATATATATAATTTATAAACGGTTAAAATTGCGAATGAATACTTTTATTTCTGATTTAACTGGCGCTCGAGATTCTTATATAATTGAACAGTTTAATTAAAGTTCGATAGAAGTACTTCAGTGGAGAGACTGAACGGAGGAAACGGAATTATAGTGGAAACAAATACACTTTTGTTAGTTTCAGATGAAATCGTAACCAGTATGCGGAGTAATTATCTCATAAAGGTGGTTCATTAAAAGCATATCTGTAGATTGTAAGTGAATATATGATAGCATTTAAGTATTTAAAACGTTTATTCGTTTTTTATCCAGTGCCATTAGCTATACATTTTGTAGCTTTTTTCTAACAGTATTCATTAATATTTTAAAGTGTTTACTGCATAGTTGAACTTTATTTTTGGCTAGTTAAGTAGATTCCGTTATTACATAATTAATTTATTGAAAATCTAATAAATATATTAATGATTATGATAAATAGCATGCTGCTTTATTTAGAGAACTAAATTAAAATATAATGCGACTCATTATTTATAATTTTTTTCGTCCATTTAATATTTATTGTACGATTAATTTGTTTAAAAATCTCAGCTTTTTAATCAAATCTACAAAATATTTTCTAAATATTGATTCAGATCAGACTCTTATCATTATAATATTCTTTATAGAATTTCTTTCACATTTTATATCAGAGAGATTTTTATTTGTTCTGTTTTAAAAAGATTCCTTTCTCTGTTTATTCTTCTAATCATTTCAAGGGTCGGATTTTCTCTGTAGTCTGTAAATTGCCGAATCCTGTATTGGAGTGTACAAACAATCGATGTCGATATATTGATGAAATAAAGGAACTGTTTCTTTGTTCATTTTAGAAAAAAAATCCATAAAATTCCAATATATGTATATGTATATATATATATATATATATATATATATATTTCTAAATAATTTAGTTTTACAAATGTTTCAATATAAATTTAATAAAGTAATGAAATTAAATAAACGAAAAACAACCGGTCTTTGAATTGAATTCAATTACGTTTTCTTTCTTACAAAATGTAATTTTATTTTTTGATAATTAATTTTACTTACAATTATTTTCATCTCTATAGTTTTTGTTAATATACGAAATGGTAAATAAAACCTACTTTAAAAATATAGTTAAAACTATATGAAAATTTGTTTCCTGTTCTTGTAAATTGAATGATCGGTTTTTTACCTTGAATAATATCAACAATTCAATTATAAACTCATTGAAATTTTAATGTTTAATCCTCAGAATGTAATCCAGTAGAAAAATTATACAATTTAATTTTAAGGAGAATATAAAAAATCTGTTATGTTTTAATTAATATTTGTATGTTTGCACTTAAAAAATTAAATTATCTTTTAAACGAAACGCCACATTTAAAAAGTAGAAAATTTAATTAAAAGAACACAAATTATATAATAATGTATTTCTATTTCAGTCTTGAATGCAAATATTATCAGAAATGTATATTTATTTCATCTATAATCATTTCATTTTTTTTATCCAATACATGGTATTTAAGTAAATTATTATGCTCTATATAAATATAGTATGCATTATATAATTAATTGGTAATTTGTTTCAAACGGTTTAAGTAGATTTGGCTTTTACAATATTAATGAAAAGTCCTTTTATTTTTTTTCACTAAGTTTATATTTTTCTTGTATAAAGTGTTCTTTCGTCTTCTCATGAAGATTCTTCTGTAGATTTCTGTGGTATTTGCAAAATCAACTTGATGATGAAATAAATTATTATTCATAGTCTTCTTCTTCTACTTCAATCTTGTGTCTGTTCTACTATCCTCATTTTTATTGACCCGATCAGATTAGTTTATAAAATAAAGTCAAATAGGCTAGCAAATCTTAAACACTCTTTTTGACTTTCAAAATTTATTTTTTACATATCGAATAAAACACATATTTGTTTTTGATAAAAATATTAAATAATTGATTACTTCTGATTCTTAAATTTGTAAATTTCTGTTGTAATTTCATTATCTTCGGAGAGATAAGATACACACATATTTTAAAAAATATTTTTAAAGGTTTTTAATGTGAGGGAGACCATTAATTTGTGCAAGCGAATTTAATTAAACAGCAAAGACTTTATAATTCTTGCTGAGAATCTAACTAATTATCATTGTGAATACGATAGTTAATTTCTCTATCGTTTTCAATACTCAAGTATTTGTTTTCAAATTTGTTTCCTGAAGGCTATCTTGAAATTATTTCCTTAAATTTGTATTATTTCATTTCCTTCAAGTTCTTTATTAGAAATAACCGAAGTTATAAAATTAAAAAAAGTAATATTAATGATTTTTCCTGTCTACTAGTTCGAAAAAACTTCTCATTCCATGATTATACTTACAATTTATAACTTCAATTCTCATCAGTTGATGGGTTCATAAGAGACGAACTAGAAAATATTTGAATCAAAAATTAAAAATCATAATTATTTACTGAAATATGAGACAAAATGTTTTGTTGTCTAGTAGTTCGATAAAATACATAAAAAATGAAAACTAAAAAAACTGTCAACCGGTGGAAAAAAACCGGTACCGGTGTGAAATAATAGATTGTCGTGCAACAAGTGCACTTATTTTGTTAGTTTTTCACGCCGTTCTTCGCTATGTATACAAAAATATTACATAATATCGGTCATTAACAGTGGTATTTCTCTCTTTGAAATCTTTTAATAAAACTCTAAGAAGTTGTGGCCATGATCTTTTTGTGGATTGAGACAACTTCGATTTTTATTAGTGATGGTTCACCACTTCATGTTTTCTCTCTTAAATAGAGGATCCTAGTAAAGGATCAACGTTTCATCCCCTGTTGTAATGGACTCAATTAATGAATTAGGATCTGACTCACGGAGCTCTAAAAATGAATGTGCACACTCGAATGTGAATACTCGACTCTGTCACTGAACTGCCGAAAGAAGTTTGTGTATCCACCTTACACTGACCTTATTCATATCTATAGAGACATGGAGAATTCGACGCACGGTTGTTTGTAAAAGACTGAACATTATTGATAATTCTTTCACTTTTACTAAGGTCACTAAGTATCAGGTCTTTGACAAGTGCAACAGAATCAGATGAGAGTACTTCTACTGGCGACTTGGACACGATTCATCTTCCAGTGACTTCTCCCGTACGAAATCTTTTAGACAATTCTTTTACAGTGAAGTATGAAGGAGAATCTTCCCGGTATACGCCATTTAATTGCCATATTTGGCGGGATATAACCCCTTCTTTTCTCAGAAACTTTATTACCACACGATACTTAACTTTGGTTACTTGTGATATTGTTAAAAACACGTCTTACATTTATCGCTGTAACCACGATTGATCAAGTTATATCCTCGAAATTTTTAAGAAGACATGAATCTACCATACTGTACAGATTCGTCATGCATGAACATGTTAGGCCCGCACCTTCGTACATTATTAACATTACAATCGCATCAGTTCAGTGATTTATAGAATCAAAATTAGAAATACATGCATCTAGAAGTAAGGTTTATGAATTGATATGATATGAGAAAAAAATTATTTTCAATCAATAAGTTGAATGTCATATTATATTTAAAAATGCGAGTAATTCGTATTTATTATGGATTAAACAACCATAAAATATGAATTTATAAAATAAATTTATTTATTTATTTAATAACAAACACATAAATATTGTCTTTTATATTTTTAATAATATAATTTGTCATTGATTTTTTTTCCAAAAACACACTATTAGAATCTCATAATTATGTATTCAGTTTTTTTTATGTTGAAGCACTACAATGTGCATTTTATTTTATATGAATAAATAAGAGTTATCTTATAACCTAGGATGAATTTAATTTACTGATTTACTATCCTTGAAAAATTATATATATATATATATATATATATATTTATATAATGACTTAATTTTTTATTTTATAAGAATAAATAACTTATAACCTAGGATGAATTTAATTTACTGATTTGTCATGCTTGAATATATATATATATATATAATGACTTAATTTTAGTAACTTAAACTACACAAATATAACTTACCGCAAGAATTGGAAGATTAATTAATAGATTTTCGAAAATCTACAATAAATTACCATCAAATAATCGATCAGATGATAGGTTGAGAAAAAAAAGATTTTGCTCTATTATGTTTTCGTTTCTATCTTAACAGACCATCCAAATCTGCAATCTGAAATAGAGTTTCAAGCATCATTTCTTTGATACTTGATAACAGAACTGGACGTTTGTGATAACGTTTAAACTACGAAACTTCAAAGATTCAGTTCATGTCATGAGGTATTCCAGTTGACTGAATCAACGAGAACGGACTGTTCTCATAAAGCTTTGTATTGGACACTGGAGACTGATGCACAGTTTCATTTTAAATAGTGAATATAGTCGATGTATAAAAGGAGAAATTGTTCTGCCAATGCAGACATTAAAAATATATTTATAGTTTTTAAGTTAATAGAAAGTTAGAATTCCCGCAAGAATTTAATTAAAAAATCTTTTTTTAAATTATATAATTTACCAGGGAATACTAGGAAAAATATCTTCTTCGATAAATAATATTAGAATTTCTATAAGATAATCCTAAAAAGTAGAAAGACAACTGCTTTTATCTAAGGAAAATATCCTTATTGAAACCTCAAAAAATCTTTATGTATTCTCAAACAGTATTCTTCTACATTAATACTCTTATTTCATGTTTTTATTACGTTTCCCTTTTAGTCATAATTAATTCTTTATCGGAAAATGAAATCAACTTATACAAACATATTTAATGTTAAAAAGAAGAATTATTCATTCCATCGTAATTTCGTTATTTTTGCATTTTAATATAAAATAATAAACTGTCGATGATGCTTTCTTGATATTATCGCATGCAAAATACATTTCATAATATTATATTAATTACGAAGATGGTCTAGAAATATTAGATTGGTAGAAAGGTAGTTGCAGTTTATGACTGTCTAAATTCATATCCTACTTGTTTTAAGTGGTTCAGAACTGTTGGATAACTAACATCTAACTTTTGTGTAAGCTCTCGAATTGTTGTACGTGGTTTTAATTCAACTGACGCCTTCAGTTGATCGTTATAAATTGAAGAAGGACTCTTGTAAACTTCTTCATCTTCAAGGCTCTTGTCCCCAGTATGAAATTTTTAGAACCACCATTGCACTGTACGTTCCTTAACAGTATCCACACCAAAAACACCGGTTAATTTAGGAACAGTTTCTACTAATTTACCATATGTTTTGAACTCACAAAAAAAATGTTCTTATTTGCTTCTTTTCCATTTCTAATTTAATAATCCAGTTTAAAGCAAAATTAATAGTAAAACCAGAGTCGATGTTACCAAAATATAGACCGAAAAATTCACATTAAAATGATATTAACATAAACACGATGAAATGACACTCAATGAAAAAAATGTGAATAGAATTCAGAAAACAAGAACTGCAATTATTTTCCTACCAATCTAATAATAACAAAAAATTGATAAATAAATATATCAGGTGATAAAAATACGATAGAAATATATTTTTAAAAAAAACTGAATTTTAACGTTATGCTGTTAGAATTTGTGTATTGAGGAAATTGTAAAAAATTAACTTGAATATTTTTTTTAATTATACAATATTATTATTTCTCTGGTATAAATTAAAAAATTATCACAATTCTGAATTTCAGTTAATCGAATTGTATAAAAATATATAAAACAGGCGGTGGTTTTCTATTCACTAAAGGAAAATAATAATAATTTATTTCATTTCCATAACATAGATAAATAGAAATATAATTTATAATTTAGTTATTATGTTTTAATATTATATATTAATAAAATATTTTATTCTGTTTAATGAAAACTAATCTAAATGACTTTAGTGTTCTTGATAACGTACGAGGGTTATTTGATAAGTATGGTAAAAAAGCAAGTTAAACACCGCTTTCTGGAAAAAATCGAATTTATTTGTCAACATAGCCTCCATTGAGGATTGTACACTTGGTCCAGAGAGTTTCCAATTTTTTCATCCCGTCGGAATACATACTAGCTTTTCTCAAAGTCTGCAAAATAAGTATTGACGGCGACCATGATATCCTCATTCGACGAGATTTTATTCCCACTGTGCCAAATTTTCTAATTTGGGAAAAGAAAGAAGTCACATGGGACCAAGTCTGGAGAATAGGGTGGATGAGGAATCAATTCGAAGCCTAATTTGTGCAATTTTGCCATTGCGACGGTCGATTTGTGGTACGGCGCGTTGTTCTGGTGAAAGAGCACTTTCTTGTGCCCCAATCTTGACCGTTTTTGTTTCAGTTCTTCTTTCAAACGGTCCAATAATGTTCCATAATATGCTCGTGTTATCGTTTTCTTCTCCGTTACGTAGTCGATCGGGATGTTTTTTTCTGAATCTTAAAAAACAGTGGCTATCACATTCCTAACCAAGAAAACGGTCTTCACCTTCTTCAGCGCACTTTCACCAATCGTTTTCCACTGCTTTGACTGTTGCTTCGACTCAGGTGTGTAGTAATTGATCTGTGTTTCATCCATTGTCACGAATTAACGCAAAAAATCCTGCGGATTGAGATTAAAAATCGTCAAACACTAAGTTGCAGTGTCCTTTCTTGTGCGTTTTTGGTCAACAGGCAACAATCGCGACACCCATCACGCACACAATCTTTTCATATGCAATTTTTTTGCCGGATATTATCCACATGTTCAGTTGAGATGCCTAAAGTCTTATCAATCTCGCGCATTTTCACTTTGTAGTCTTCCATAAACGATATCATGGATTTTTTCAACGATATCCGTCGTGGCGACCTCAATCGGGCGTCCAGAGTGTATTTCATCTTCAGTGCATATTCGGCCACATTCCCCCATTTATCCAGAAATAAACAGTCTTCAAAACTTATCAAACGACCCTCGTAATCATTTCAATAACTTATACTGATTAAATAGCTTCGGATTTAACTATGTTTTGCACAAACGATTGAAAACTTTGTTTAATGAAATTTGTTGTTTGGTATGAATTCATAAATTAAATGTTTACTCTAACCAACTAAAGGTACTGATCCATTATCCGAATTTCATTCGAAAACTTCAAATTGCTATGTTTTGTTGACAAGTTGTCATCGACACTTGCAAACAAAATAGGTTGTTTTATTGTAATACGAACTTGAATATTTTGAATTGATTGGTTATTGACGATATTGGCAATATCTTTTGATAACATTCTATAAACACATTGTCACATACACACACACACATATATATATATATATATATTTATATATATATATATATATATAATGTGTGTGTGTATGTATGTATATGCATACATTTTCTTGATTGACTATTGACAAAATTTGTTTTAACAAAATGATTTGATTGATGCTTGTTAATTAGTTATTAAAAAATAAATACATATAGAACTAGTAATTTATATAAAGTACTAACGCAGATACAATATATGGTTTTTACTTGAAGTGCTATTTTCATTTTAATAATTTATCATATCTATTAAAATTGTTTCGTTGTACAAGGTAGTAAAATATTTTATATCCAATTAAATATAGTTTGAAAATAATATATAATTTTTTTCTCTTAAAGGAGTTAGTATTTAAAAATGGTTAATAATCGATACGTTGTTAGATATTCATGAAAAGGGATTTAAGGTAACAGAAAAGTTAATAAAAATTTTATTATAAAAGAAATCTATTATTAGTTTCTGTATATGATATTGTTATCCTTATCATTGGCTTAAATTACGTTATTGAGAGTAATGAAATTTTTCCGAGAAATTAGATAGTGTTCGTATAGTTTTTTAATGTTTAATATTTTTATATTTTTTATTTGGGCTATGATGTATGAAAATATTCATAGAGACGTTTGAGTTAAGAATAAATTAAGATTGTAAAAATGTTTGCTTCATTTCAATTTATTCTATTTAAGTAAGTTAATATAAGTTTTTATTTTATGAAAGTAAAATGAAAATACGGTTAAGGTAAAATAAAAATAAAGTTGCAATTAAATTCAAGTTTGATTAAATCATGATTGTTTTAGGTAGACAAGTCAGCTTAGTAAGATCAGGTCAAGGTAGATTTTACTTATAATATTGTAATTGTAAAACCTACTAGTTATTGAAATTTAAAAATTATGTTCCCAGAACATTCATTATTTTTATTATATTTTTATATTTTCTATATTGCTCAAATATTAAGTTGGTGGAAAAATAAATGCAGCTTAGTTACTTTGTGCGGCATCAATTTGTCAAGTTTTTTGGATTTTCCTAATTGTTTTAAGTGGTTCAAAACTATTATTGACTAATGACTAACTTTTGTACAAGCTCTCGAATTTGTAATGATTTGTTTGTGATTCGGATTCAACTAACACCTTCAGTTGGTCGTTATCATCTGAAGGAGGATGTTCGCGACATTCTTCATCTTCAAGGCTTCCATCCCCACCACGAAATTTTTGAAGTCACCATTGCACCGTACGTTCCTTAACAGAACCCACACCAAAAGATTTAATTTACGAACAGTCTGCTGTTTTACCACCCGTTTTGTACTCATACAAAAAATACTCTTATTTGCTTTTTTCCATCTTTTATTCAGTAGCCCAATTTTGAGCAAAATTAATAATAACACCAAAGTCGATTTACCAAAATACAGATCCAACAAAGCATTTTAAAATGATATTAACATGAATACGATGAAATAACACTTTCAATGAAAAAATTATGGTTAGAATTCAGAAAAGAAAAACTGCAATTATTTTCCTACCAAGCGTAATACAAAATCAATCATTTTACACAAAAATTGGTCATTTTGTTTAAAATAAAGAATTTTCTACTTTAACCGTAAAAGTTATTTCATTTAATTACAGGTCATTGTAGACATACGGTTACATATATCAATCTCAATTATATATATATATATATATATATATATATATATATATGTATATATGTATGTATGTATGCATGTATATAATTGTAATAAATATTGTTTCAGTGTTTCAGTTAGTTATTAAAAAATATAAAAGAAGAAAAAAACTGTAAGTTCAATTAGAAAAAAAATATATTTAAATAGAAATAATAAAATGAAATTGTGTAATTTTTATTGGACAATAAAGTAAAGCAGACCAAAAAAAATAATGAACTTTTATTAAAAAGTTTACAGACAAAAGAAAAAAAATACGTTTATATTCATCATTTCATAATAACAAACCTTAAATAAAAAATATTTGTCGTAGTGCTAAAGTAGAGACTTGTTCTGTAAAATGTAAATAAATTTAAACAAAGAATAAATAATTAAAAAAGGGGGAAACAATAAACACTTAATATAACAAACGTAATAAAATATACATAAAATTCTGTTCTAAAGACTGGAACGATATTTCATATTTAAATGTGTGAAAAATATAAAAATTTAATTAATCAATTTCTTAATAGAACAACGGAAAAAGTTTAAAAATGTACTTTATATATACGTGCGCTGTCTTAGAAATTGAATAATCGTTTTATGTTAATCACCGTGTTGAAAATACTTTATTTCTTTCGATCAACTGTCACATTCATTGCTTACGCATGTTAAATTGACGTAACGCACAGACTAAGACGATTTTTTAAATATGAACAGTGAAGCAATGTTTCTACTTCTCTTCACATCATTTACAATGGATCTCACATTGCGCCAGGTGTGACTTACAGGTAATTAGTCATATTATTAATTGTTCTATTTGGGATGCTGTCTAGAATAACCGATATTATTTTCTTACAGTCATTACTTATCTTCATTTCTCTGATTTATATCTAGATTTGGGTTTTAGTACGTGATTAATAGGTGAATTTCGTTTGAAGGTTATTGGAATTTCTTTATTAGAATTCCAATAAATGTCATTTTTTTCTTCTGATTGATATTGTACTTACTATTTTATATATATATATATATATATATATATATATATATATATATATATATATATATACTTGTAGTGTGTATATCTGTGTGTATTGAAGTTATTGTAAGTCAAATAATTCATTCTAATTGATTTTTAAGTACTTCATCAATACATTTATCTATTTAGCTTATGCCCTATTTTTAATATAATTACAATAAAAATAAAAGGTAATTATTTTATATTGTTTATTACAATCAATGTTTACAAAAGGACATTAATTCAGATAAGAGATATAAATCAAATATTGATTTTGTTCTTTGTAAAATCTCTAGTTTTAATTTAGGGCAGATTTTTTAATACTTTCATGTGGAAGCCTCAATTGAATCACCTATATGTGTGTGTATATAATTTTAATGTAATGATTTCAGTTTCAGGTTTTTAAATTTAATCAAAGTTAATTTTCTGTCATTAATAAAATTGATATTTGGTTATTTATTCTTTTTACCAAAATACATAATTTTATAATTTAATACAACATATTGTTTCGAATACTCAGCGGTACTCGATTGCATTTATAAATAACGTTCTGGACCCTATTATAACAAATTAATAGTTTATCAATTCTCAAGAATTTTCACAGAAAAAATCTTTTTAAAGGATATAGAAATCTTTTTGGCCATTCTGTGTAACAAATTATTTTTTTTCGAAAATTATCAATGTTTGAGATAATTTATTATTGCAAATTTGTATCATCATTAAATTATAAATATGTAATATTTTATCGTACGTTATTTCAATTTAATATCTCTTTAAGAGTTATATAAACTGAACAACATGAGTTGAAGCATTAAGTGGTTTTCTCTCTGGTATATTTTGTGAATATCATTTTTTTTTATAATCATCTAGAAATAACAATGAACTATATATTTAAAATCATAAGAAAATACGAGGTCAGACAATTAAGTAATGCGACAAAATTCAAAAATCGAGTATATTTAAAAATTAAGGTACATCGCTGCGATCCCCTTCAAAGTAGTCCCCTCCCGCATCTGTACACTTATTCCAGCGAGTTTTACAGTTTTCGTAACAATTCTGGAACACTTCTTGTGGGACCTCTCCGAGTACCCTCGTCACAGATTCTTGGATATCTTCAACGGAGTCAAAATGTCGACCTTTGTCGAATTTTTTCATATGGGGGAATAGGAAAAAGTCGCAGGGTGACATGTCCGGTGAATAGGGCGGTTGTGGTAACGTTGCGATGCCTTTAGACGCCAAAAACTGAGAGACACTGAACGCACTGTGACAGGGAGCATTGTCGTGATGCAGAACCCAAGTCTTCGCGATCTCTGGACGCACTTTGAGCACCTTTTTTCGTAATTTTTCGAGCACATTGCGGTAGAATACTTGATTTACGGTTTGTCCAGGTGGTACGAACTCTTTGTGAACCACCCCTTTGCTGTCGAAGAAGCAAATCAACATGGTTTTCACTTTGGACTTGCTCATTCTCGCCTTCTTTGGCCTTGGTGCTCCAGGGGACAGCCACTGTTGGCTTTGTCGTTTAGTTTCGGGGTCATATTGAAATAACCAACTTTCATCACCAGTAATAACTCGATCGAGAAGAGTAGGATCACTTTCAACCTGCTCGAGACAATCTCGCGCACCGTTGCTCTAAATTTCTCTGTTCCATTTTCGTGACATGCACTACTCGCGCGTTGTTACAAAACACTAAACAGCTGGCGAAGAAATGATCGTACGAGGGTGTTCAAGGTCTCAATCGAGAGAGTAGGGATTTGTTATTACGGTGGCGGAGTTACAGGTTCGCAGTGTTACCACAGGCCGAGAAAAAAAATCGGTCGCATTACTTAATTGTCTGACCTCGTATATAGTATTATATGTTAACAAACAAGAGTAAGGTTAAGAAGTATCTGTTGATTGATCCTGTTTGTTGACTAATACTCTTAAAAGAGTTATAAAATGATATAATTGTTATTTTATATACAAAACGATTACGAAAATTACTTAGTAGTATATTTATTTTCACATAGCGATTCCAACAGATTAGAGCACGGAAGACAAAGTTTTTAAGCCTTACCTACACCTGCATAAATTTTCAATGAAATTCGCTTTGAACCCTTTTACATAAACAACACTCTACGTATAATTTATTCTAAGTAAATATTTTCATGTGTTTCTACATATATATATATATATATATATATATATATATATATATATATATATATATATATATATATATTCAGGAAAAATAACAACTGTCTAAGTTAAAAATCAATGATAAATAATGTAAATATATAAATGTAAATAAACTATAATATGTACTACATTTTAATAAATCTGGAAATATATGGACATACGAATTAAACCAATACATTAATAAATTCATATTTGATTATTAAATTCTGAGAAATTATAACCCATGTCATTCATAGAATATTTTAAATGTGTTACAGTCCGTGTTTTACTGTGCCTTTGTATAAAACTTTAATTCAATTAGTTGACGTTTTGTATAAATAATGTATGTATTTATTGAATATTTCATGATTATTCAATTAGTAATGTTAATATGTTGAAAATCGTATTTACATTTGTTCGTTTTAGAACTGAATTAATTATTATCTTTATTGCCGAGATACAAAATGTCCGTGTTAATCAAACATACATAAATACATATGTATATACATATATATGTATATACATATATATATATATATATATATATATATATATATATATATATATATATATAAAAAATTTTATTTTTCTTTTGTGATCACTTTATACGAGTAGTTATTTTTTCCATTCCTATTATTTTATATTAAAGACCATTGCTTATATAATTCATAGTAAAATAAATGTTCACAAAAATTAGTTACGCATTTAATATACTTCAAGAATGGAAAAAAGAAAACACCCAATTAGTGTGTGAGAGAGATATATTTATAATAAATATCACTACTTCACAGTAGTATTATTTATTATAAATATCTCCTCAAAACTTTGTAGAAATCAGAAAAAGATCACGTATTATTTAAGTACACTTTGATCCTGTTTAATATGTTCTCGTCTTGTCACTGCAAAATTTTTGTCGTATCAAGCCTGGATAATGTCCTATATGTACAACAGCAAATTTACATGGCATCATACGGGGATGCTTCTTGCTGTTTACACAGTGGAGATTTCAAGTACTCAAGAAACATACTTTTATTGGCATGTAAGTAAAGAAAGAAACAATATCGATTTGTCAAAGACTGTGCTTTGCCGCAAGCAGCCTGAAGAGTTTGTATTGACGAGGTTTTTTTTCCGTGTAGCATATATAACTTTATTATTACTTTCCTAGACTGTTCTTCTCTAGTATTATATCTCCTATGTAATTGAGTGATTTTCTTCTTCCCTCATATTGAAACTGTTGAGCAAAGATAACAAAAAGAAGTTGTGTTGGTAGATGTTTGTATAAAAGGTATAAAATCATTTATTGATACACTTAAGTATCGATGACAGTATGTTAGTAGAATCACATGATCAGAAACGTTCCATTTGTGTAGAATTTAAACTTGATAAACATATGAAATTTGTATGCTTTTCTGACACAGTGCTGTTGTCAATCATGATTTATTTCATATCATTAATATTTTTTTAAATCTTATTTTTCTTCTCTTTCTTTCGTTTGTATTTTTTAATATATTCGTATTTTTTCATCTTTACAATAAAGAAATATTAATTATCAAACCTTTTTTTGTATGACTAGAGTTTATAAACCTATTATAAAATGGTAAAAGGACAACATGTCTCAAAATATTTTGGATTGCAATACCTGCCCAATCATTCAAGAATTTTTTAAATGTTTTCTTAATAAAATATTAATACATATTAAGGGATAAACTAGAAAATCGTGATATCGAAGATGCTAGTGAAAGGGGTCATCCACTCCTGACGATTAAAATCACATGCGTCTTAAATACAAATAATAGAATATATAAAATAAAAAAAAATTGTATTTTGAAATTAAAGTGAAGGTAGATCTGTTACTATTAATAAATTTGTTTGTTTAAAGACATATTTTTGGCACAAAAAGATGAAGAATTGTCATTAGAAATGACACATATATGATATGTATATAGAGAAGTAAATTGTTATATTTCTACATTTATTTATATATATATATATATATATATATATATATACATATATGTAATGTAGAATACTGAAATGCGGGGAAGAATACTGCATGTCTACCTACACAATAAATTTTAATAGTAACACATTGACCAGCTAATAAAGAGTAGTATTTTACTATTAGAACATGGCTGCAGAATTGAAGGACATTGTCCATATAGCAGTAAATGTTTGTGTAAATTTAATTAAACAGAGGCTTTTATCAATTTGTACGCTATACTGGCTATATTATTGTTGTACGACTGTTAATTTTGTTAGTAGACTTTTAATTTTAGGGTACGGAAAATAAGCTACAATTTTATTGTACGCTTCTATTAAAAACGTTAATATTTTTTTTTTGATAGTGTACTAGGGAACTGTAAACTGTTTTTTTGAAAAAAAATTTAAATAAAATTTAATTAGAGATCTTAAAAGTAATAAATCCGACAAATGTAATTTTGTGTCTGTACTCAATAATTTAAACTTAAATGTAAAATACAGAGAAGTAAAATATTTAATATAATATATTTTTTTGAGATTTGAGTGCAAATAATTTAAATAATTTATAATAATTTAAATTTAAATGTAAAATACAGAGTAGTAAAATATTTAATATAATATTTTTTATGAGATTTGAGTGCAAATAATTTATAATAATTTAAACTTAAATGTAAAATAAAGAGTAGTAAAATATTTAATATAATATATTTTTTTGCGATTTGAGTGCAAATAATTTAAATAATTTATAATAATTTAAACTTAAATGTAAAATACACAGTAGTAAAATATTTAATATAATTTTTTTTGGATATTTGAGTGCAAATAAAAAATGTATATAAGTTGCACATATAGAATTAATTTTTGAAACAATTTACTTAATTTTCATAAGTGTAAAAGAATATAGAAAAAATATCCATTATCCTGATTTTCGAATTTTCAGTTATAAACAATTTGATGATTTATTAACGGTTTCTACTCGACTGTCCATTGAAACTGAAATATTTTAATTTTTGTTGTAAGAACAGTACGCACAGCACTGAGGTAAAATTGAATAGTTTGAACAGACAGACCTGTCCAAAATAAATTGTAAGGTAAAGGGTTCATATTCTAATAAAATATCATGATGGTAATGTTAAGTTTTAATTAATACTGTTAAAAACAATTTCAAGTTCTTTACTGAAAAGTTTTTATTTAAAAATATAGCAAGTCGAATAATTATTTATGGTATATGTGTCATCTCATTAAGAACCAGCCATTTCAAACGATTAATTAATTTCGACCTTGAGAGATGAATGAAAAAAACTGACATAAATGAATGAAACATGTGCTATAAAAATGATTTATTATTAAATGTACAACGCAGCATCTTTAAAAGTAAATATATATAAAAAATTGACAATCTACGGACTAATATACAAGCGTTTTTCTAAAAAATAAAAATATTAACCAAATATACATAAAAGTGTTCACTTTGATTTCTCTGATCCGCAATGTTTGTGAAAAACAAGTAGCACAACATGAATTTTTATACGATTTATAGCACTTCTTTTGACAAAATGTTGATATAATAAAACATCCCCCGTCTCAGACGCGCAGTCGTAAAAACATTTAAAAAATAAATCACGCGCGTACCATACGAAAAAAGACAATTTGTTTGTTCAAACGAGAAAAATAATTTTCGTACACTTCAGTCAAATATTTGTCGTGACGTTATCAAATCCTTTCATCTCGAATCTATCATCCCGTTAACTGCGGTAACGGCGTTATGTAACGAGACTGGAATACTGATTTGTCGTTTTAGGTTTTTCGGTATTAAAACAAATTAATCATGTAACATTCTAATTCTTTATACACATATATAACAGTTCAGTTTTGTTACGGATTCGAAGCACGTTGTTGCGGGGATGTTTTCTTTAATTACGCATTACATATACCATTATATATATATATATATATATATGTATATATATATATATATATATGTATGTATAATGTATATACATAAGGATTTATAAACCGCAAATAAAATGAATTAATGGTAGTGCGATAATTTAAAATTATACGTTTCATTCATTACTTCTAGACATTCTAATAGTACGATACAGATATTACGAATAAT
The DNA here is from genome assembly GCA_034766995.1 of Acanthacorydalis orientalis. NCBI lineage: Eukaryota > Metazoa > Arthropoda > Insecta > Megaloptera > Corydalidae > Acanthacorydalis > Acanthacorydalis orientalis. The sequence continues at coordinate 27,823,251 of CM068317.1, forward strand.
AAACAAGATATTCGGTTGGTGCAAAAATAATTGCGGTTTTTATATATCTATTAGGGTGTAATATATGAAATTGCGGAATTTTGAAATAAACTTGATATTTAAGTACCTTTTTCGTACAATAAACCTGTATTTTATAAAACAGTGCTTCATAGGTTTAAAATTTGTAAAACTTGTAATTACATAACGCAAACAAAATATCACATATAAAGATTTACAAATCAGTTCAATTTTTCTCTTTTACCGCGGCTAAAATGTACTATATAAGAAAATTTTCTCTCAAAAAAAATAATCTACTATTACATCTGCGCCTTCATATAACTGCGCTTTTTCATCTCCTATAAGTATTTCGTTACTTTTCTTTTGATGTCATTAGTTTTCACGTGAACTAAAAGGGTATCAACTAATTTCTTTCCTAACGTAGGCTGATTATATACATATATATATATATATATATATATATATATATATACACATAGTGAATCAAGTCATTTACAATGAAATATTATTTTACCAGTCATTAAAAATTATCATTTATAATTTGCAAAAACTTATTGTGTGAATAATTCCTTGAATATTCCTGCCTATTCTTTAATTTTATTGATAACAGAGCTTTCTTCAGTTCGTTAATGTTTCTAAGTGATTTTAAATGATCTTATAGCAAAAAGATGAAAGGTGTAATGTCTAATGACATAAGTAGATACGAGGGTCGTTTGACAAGTATGGTAAAAACTTAATTTGAACACGTTTTTTTTAAAAAAAATCTACTTTATTTCTTAACATAGTCTCCATTGAGGGCTATACACTTAGCTCAGCGAGTTTACAAAATACGCATTGATAACTGCGATGACATCCTCATTTGACAAGAATTTCAGCCCATCGAGCCAAATTTTTTAGTTTGGGAAGAGAAAGAAGTCGTACAGTGCCAAGTTCGAAGAATAAGAAGGATGAGGAATCAATTCTAAGCCTAATTCGTGTAATTTTCCCATTGCGACAGTCGATTTTACGGTCCTAGGACAATATATATATATATATATATATATATATATATATTGTCCTGGTGAAAGAGCACATTTTTGTGGTACAAACGTGGCCATTTTTGTGTCAGTTATTTTTTCAAATAGTCCAATAATGATGTATAATAGGCTCCTGTTATCTTTTTCCCTTCGTTAACTAGTCGATCAGGATGATTCTTTGTGAATCCCAAAAAACAGTGGCCATCATCTTTCCATCCGACAAAACAGTCTTCGTTTTTTCGCCACACTTTCGCCAGTCGTTGTCCACTGCTTTCACTGCTTTCAAATCAGGTTTGTAGTGGTGGATTCATGTTTTATCCATAGTGATGAATCGACTTAAAAAAGTCTGCTAGTTCTTTTTCTATTTTTACTGCAATTGCTACAATGCTCGCTTCAAACATATGTAGAACGTGAACAGCGTGTCGCTTCTGTCTAAAATTTCGTCTATTCTAGTTTGAAAAGTGACAATTTATAGTCGTGACGTTACCATGTGAATGGTGGTGTCATATCATATAAAGTAACCAAACTTATCAAACAACCTTCGTATTCAATAGAGCTTTATCGTTATATCCATTTGTTGAGAAGCTGATCATTAGAGTATTTTTGTACATTAAATGGAGATAATGTCTTGATAGTTATCTTACTAGAACAGCATGCAGGTAAACCTCTTTTAGCGTTTCTCAGTTAACGCTGTTTCGATGTACTGTGTAATGCTTCTACAAAATTTAGAATATAAT
>CM068317.1:27830000-27867500 GCA_034766995.1 Acanthacorydalis orientalis
CCTTAAATTGACCCATATCGGTCATTCCGCGAGGAGGTGAATGGGGGTCTCGTTGGCCCTCCACATCATCTACACTTCCCGTCCGTCCTTCGACCTTGTATATGTTCGTGGTAGCTTAGTCTCCCGTGTCCTGTGACAATTTGCACCAGGTCAAGAAATTACTTTTAAAATAAATTGTCTTTTTGTTTGTAAAATATCTTCAGTATCCTAATTTAAATCTTTTATAAATACTAATATATTTAATAATTTTCATATAAATTTTAAATACCTTCGTTATTTTCATCAAGACTAGACAGTGAATAAACTATTTATCTATGTATTTCTCAAATCCCTCCTACTATTATTTCATTTCTCTTTTCAGATTAGATCCGACATTGTAACATATTTTAGTTTGTAGTAACATATTTTACAAATTAGATATCCAACTCATGACATGGTCAATATTTTAACATACTAGTTATTGTACTGCGACTGCTTTATATTATGACAACAATTAAATTTATTAAAATAGGTTTAGATTGTCTAACACAAGTGTAATCTCTATAAAATATTTTATTATATAAATACACACACACACACACACACATATATATATATATATATAATATTTATATTTATATTATATTTATATTATATATATATATATATATATATATATATATATATATATAAACGTATATGTATGTGTGCATTTAATTATTCAACGACAATATTGTACAAAACCTAATTAAAATTCAAAACGAACACAAAACTATATTTGTAAAATTAATTCGTAGGACGACGTGAACGGCGAGCGAACGAACGAAATAGCGAAAGGTCTCACAGACAAATCCTACGAACAATTTGAAATTTAAATTGAAACATTTTCAAATTTGATTCATTTGAATAAAAATTAAGACAGGCATAATTCAATTTTCATTCAGCGCAGACAAATTAATAAGTGAGGGAGCCGAACAGTCGCGGCACCAATATAACGGATCTAAAGTCGTTGTCACCATTTCGACATCGGATGAAATTCATGCTACGGCTAAACTTTTTTCCGCCAATCGTCTAGCGGCACGGGATTATCTCGAAAAGTTTATTGCGGCTCTCAATTTGTCTTCATAATCTGACATCAAAGCAACTGGTTTCAGAGAAACAAAGACAATTTAATACTGTGCACTGTAATGGAAATATATAAAACTCTTGTCATAGTTCAACGGAGTTGAATCGAAACCGAGAAGATGGAATAAAGAAAAACACTTCGTGTACTTGTTTGAATTCGTTTTTTCATAATTTTCAATAAGTATCTGTTTTATATACTAGTAAGATCATTTTGGCTTACAACTGATAAAGTGTTCGAAGATGTATTGAGTCTCTCTTTTCACTCTTTATAAATCAATACTAATTTTAAGAAGTACTCTATTTCATTCTTACCCATTAAAGAGAAAATAGAAATTATTTATTTTACACTTCTTGTACAAAGTATCAAATTCAACGATTATATATATATTGATTGAAAGAGAAAAAGCTACCATGCACAAACTGATAAAATAACGGTATATTTGTTAGGTTGGTAGAAAAATAATTGCTGTTTATAACCTCCAAATACATATTAAGGTTTTTTGATTTTGCTAACTGTTTTAAGTCGTTCAGAACTGTTAGATGACTAACAGCTAACTTTTGTGCAAGCTTTCGAATTATTGTGCGTGGTTCTGATTCAACTAACGTCTTCAATTGGTTGTTCTGAACTGAAGAAGAACGTCCGCGACCTTTTTAATCTTCAAGACTCTAGTCTCCAGTGCGAAATTTTTGAAACCAGCATTGCACCGTACGTTCCTTAACAGTATTCACACCAAAACCATCGTTTAGTTTACGAGCAGTTTCTGCTCTTTTCCTACCCTTTTTGAACTCCGTTCGAAAAAATGCTCTTATTTGCTTCTTTCCCGTCCTTAATTCAATAGTCCTATTTGAAGAAAAATTAATAATAAAACCAAAGTTGATCTTATCAAAATACAGACCGAAAAATGCATTTTAAAATGATGTTAACGTGAGCACGATGAAATGACACTTTCACTGAAAAAAATTAAAGCTAGTATTCAGAAAACAAATTATTGGTTGTAGTCTCAAATTTTTATTTTTTTTGTCTATAGTGTAAAGAATATTCAGAATGAGAATGATTTTCCAATAATTTTTTTAGTTATATTTTTAATGAAAATTTGATTTTGTAAAAGATATAAATTAGTATATAACCATTTTTATATCAATCTTGGAAGCTTAATACTGTACTTAAAAATTAATCGTCGAATACATGATATTAAATTAGTATTTCTGTGAAGAGTTTGTAAATAGAAATTATGTTAATAAACTTTTCTTAGATTTTTCAGTGAGACTATATATAACTATATATGAAACTATATATATATATATATATATATATATATATATATATATATATATATATATATATATATATATATATATATATATATATATTTACATGTGTACAGACGCAGAGATGAAACTTATTTGAAATCGATAAATCATAAATGTATCGAGGATCAGTTTAGACAATAAGTCGACGGCAGCAGGTTGTAAACGTTGACGCATACGACGGACGAAACAAGCTGTGCTCCTGACTGCCTCCACGGCGACATCCACTGCTGCCAACTAGGCAGTTTAGTTGTCCCCAAACGGGCGTGACGTCATCCGTAATTTAGATAGATGGGTGAACACTTTCGCTGCACATTCAACCCGTGTCTACATGCCGAGTGATAATTTTCGAAGCTCATTGTCGTATATTACGATCAGCAGCTCGAACCATAACTCTTCTTGTCCGATTTTTTTTATTAGCCGTTTGTCTTGTCGCCCTAACAATAATGTCTAGCTAATACATAGACATATATATATATATATACATGACTTGAGTTCTAGTATTCCTGAATTCAAAAAGAGCACGATTTTGTTGAATAAAAAGATAGTTTGAAACTATAAATTAATTATATTATTGATAATTTCAGTTTTTTGATTGTATATATATATATATATATATATATATATATATATATATATATATATATATATATATATATATATATATATATATATATATGTATGTATATATTAAGGTGTAACATGAAATTGCGAAATTTATAAGTGAGAATTAAAACGCAATATTTTTAACAAAACAAATTTATATTTAATCAAAATAAACTCCATCAGCTTCAATGGTATTTTGCCAACGAGAAATTAGATTGTTTATCCAATTTTTATAAAAATGAACATTTTTAGAGTTTATAAAGTCTTCGAATCGTAGAATCATTTCTGTTTGGTTTCGGAATTTTTTATTTCTTAAATATTATTCCAAGTGGCGAAAAAGATGATAGTCTCTCGGTGAAAGATTTGGTAGATAAAGGGGATGTGGTAAAATTTCATAAATTAATGAATTTAATTTGGAAATTGTGACTCGAGATGTGTGTGGTCGAGCATTGTCTTGCAATAGTATTGGTCCATATCTATTGATTAGAATTGGCTGTTTTGTTCTTAATTTTTCATTTATATTGTCATTTTCGCAACAATGTGAATCAGCCGTAATATCTTTGCCTGGTTTTGAAATAGAATGATGGATCATTCTTTTATTTGTCCACCACACAATAACCATAAGTTTTTTTTGGTGTTATAATGGCATGGGTGCGTGTCCTAGAGCTTCATTTGCATTTAATCATTGTCCAGATATTTTTCTGTTATCATACAGAATCTACTTTTCATCATAAGTAATGATTCGATTTAAAAATTGCGTTTTATCATTTCGAATCATCAATAAAGAACCTTTCTCGATCGCGGTCGACCTCTGACTGACTGAAATTCGGCAACTTGATATGTTACAACCTTATATATATATATATATATATATATATATATATATATATATATATATATATATATATTGTTATTATTAGGAGGTTGCATTGAAAGCCGCTATTGTTTTGTAGTTTTTTGAGCATTTTTTTCAATAACAAAATGTGTGAATAGATTAATCAAAGTATTTTCCCTCACAAGTTATGACTTTTTCTCACTTTTCTGGCAGAAGTTGAACTCTACGATGAAAGAATGGTCTGTCTTTTGATTCAGTCCATTCAGAAACCCAATTTTTTACTTCTACGAAGTTATAGAAATATTTATTTTCCAAAGCGTGTTACATCGATCGGAACAGATGGCAATCGTTTGGAGGCAGGTCCGGAGAATACTCTGGGTGCAGGAGAATCTCCCATTCGAGCTCTATCAATGTTTGTTTCGCGACTAAGCAACATAGGGCCGAACGTTGTCATGGAGAAGAATCACATTTCGGTGGTTTAATGCAATTGATCGTTTTTGTAACAAATTATCATTCAAACGCTTTAATTTATGTCGATAACGTTCGGCGGTGATTGCTTTCTTCGGTTCTAACAGCTCACAATACACGACACTCTCCATATCCCACCAAAAAGAGAGCATTGCTTTGTGACCGTGGATATTTCGCTTTGGTGTCGGATTTGATGGTTGGCCAGGATCAACCCATGATTTCTTGCGTTTCGGGTTGTCGAAATAGATCCATTTTTCATCGCCAGTCACGATACGCCACAAGAAAATTTTCTTTTTATGCCTTGCAAGCAAAGAAATCGAGATGTTTAAACGATTAGCAATGGCATTTTCGGTCAATTCATGTGGCAGCCATCTCCCTTCTGGATCTTTTCCATAGCTTGTAAACGTCGTGAAATTTATCGACTTCGAGCTGTTATGCCAATTCTGTACCAATGTCAGTTTTATTCTTTATTTGTTTTATATATGAATACTATGTATGAATTTAAATAATAATGTAATATTGATTAATATAAGCCAATTAAACTATATACTCCTTTTATAAATGTACTTGTAATATTTTTTGAGTAGTATCAATAATGTGTTAGAAATCTAATATTTAAAGACACATTTTTTTTAATTGTGACATTCAAATTAAAAAAAATATTTTTTTTAAGATGATGTATCCTTGGATAGTAATAAATGTTTTTTTTAAAATTCGAATCTAATGTTTCTTTGTTTGTTTCAGGTAAGTTGAGTCATTTGAGTCATCATTTTATCAAAATTTTAAATATAAAAACGAATAATGGAACTGGGAGTAAATGTAAGTTGTTTTCTTTTACATATAAATATTTATCTATATATCTATGTATATATATATATATATGTGTATATATATATATATGTGTGTGTGTGTGTATGTGTGTTCATTTAAGTAAACAAAATCATTTGTAAGTGATAATAAGATCAAGTATTTTTTATATAAACTGTTTTGTAAAATTATTTATCCCCTTCAACTTTTAGTCAATCACTTTATAATTATTTATCACAAATTTAATAAAGTTTTCTGAACTAATTTGTATCAAAAGACATGTAATATATTTTAAACTAATATTTTAATATTTCAAAATTTTATAAAAATATAAATTTCCTTAAATAAAGTAGAGCAAAGTATTAAAGAAATATTCAATTTCATAACTATACATATATTGGTTAGAATGGAACTTTCAGTAACTTTTCACTATCTAAAGTGATTAATATACATTTAACTTTTTGAAACCTTAAACATAAATTATTAAAACTAACATTTTAACTATAACCCATTTTTAAACACATTTTAAATTCACTTTTCTTAGTTTTTGTTATATGAGTTCATAAATATTTTCAAAAATATTTTCATAAATAAATTATTTATTACAGTTTCGTTCAAGGTAACAAATATTAAACATAGTTTTACACAAACAGAACAACGATTGTTGCATAAATGTAGGACAATCGCTCGTTAAAATCAAGAAAAACCGCACAAATAAATCAAACTCAACGGCGTAAAACCCATCTACATTATTACTAAATAAAAACACGTTCAACTATGAAAACACAAACTTTAGGTAGAGAGAATAACATACATAAAAAACAACCTATTTCAAATTCCACATCGAAAAGTGTGCTATGTGTTGTGTGAGAGATTTATTTTACATATATATATATATATATATATATGTATACACATACACACACACATATATATATATATATACACATATATATATATATATACACACATATATATATATATATATATATATATATATATATGTATATATATATATATATATATATATATATAAATTAAAGCAAATACTAGGTTGGTACAAAAATAATTACGGTTTATGATCATCAGATTCATAAATTCATATATATATTTTTCTATTTGTGCTCCAAAACTGTTGGATGACTAACTCCTAACTTTTGTGCAAACTCTCAAATTATTGTGGGTGTTTCTGATTCAACCCACAATTTCAGTTCGTTGTTATGAACTAACGAAGGAAGCCCATCGTTTAGTTTACGAGCAGTTTCTGCTGCTTTACCACCTGCTCTGAATTCATACAAAAAATGTTCTTATTTACTTCTTTTCCATTTTTAATTTAATACCACAATTTGAAAGAAAATTAATAATAAAATCAAATTCGGTGTTACCAAAATACAGACGGAAAAATGCACTTTAAAATGATATTAACATGAACACGATGAAATTACACTTTCATTGAAAAAAAATGAAGTTAGAATTCAGAAAACAAAACCCGCAATTATTTTCCTACCAACCTAATAAATCCAGCTTATTTTGATTTTGAAAACATTTATTGTTTTTATATTTGCAAGTAATTTATTTCAGCCAAATGATTAAAAATAAGGAACATATTTTGTCTTTTTGTAATTACTAAAGGGCTTGGCCCTCTACTTGCTGCGTTTTCTAAACACTGGGAGCGCTTCACTTCCCCCCAGCTTGTTAACTCTTACTCCCCGACCCCTAAATAACAGAAGTTATATCTCTGAAAATTCATGCATTATTGTCTCTTACTGTGATCAATAAATTATTACAATTTGAATTAAAATAAGAATAAATAAATTGTTTAAAATTATTTATCTACATTAGTTTGTTTGTTTTAATATGCTATTTAAATTAAATACCAATATTATTGAAAACCGTATAACTATTTCTTACAACTGATGGTTTGATTATTTTTTTGATGACATTGAACGTTTAGTCTTTTAAATTCTTTTAATAGATTGTTCACTAATGAAGAAATGTCAATCAGTAGCATATTTTTGAAAATATTTTTATTGAATTCTTAACGTTTAATTTTTTTTTAATGTTTATTTTTATCTAGAAAAGAAACATTTTTGAATAATAAATTTACATTCATAATTTTCATGATTTGATTGTATTTTAAAATTTAAAACTTATTTACGGATAAAATGCATTCACAAAATATAGCAAATATGATTTTTTTATAAAATAATATTTATCAGATTGTACGATAGAAATATATAAATAAATAAATACATAAATAAACAAAATATATTCATTTTATATAAAAACTAGTCAAGTTTAGTAGATTAGATTTTCAAAGAATTTCGACTACAATATAGAAATATATTGTAGAAAAATGAGATGAATACTAAAATAGGTCAGAATTGATATATAATTTGGATTTAAATTTTTTTCAAATTGGATAAAATATTATTTAAGTGAGAAATATGTTGTCATTCTAATAAATTTTATTTTTTCTGGGTACATTTTATTACATTCTAAAATTTGTATTTTACTAAATAATATTTTTAAATAAATAGTTTAAAAAAAACTACTGAGTACCGAAAAAAATATTTTGAACAGCACGACACATATGAAGTGTACATTTAAAATTTGAATTAAATCAGAAACCGTAAATTTTACTTTTTTTTTTAAAAAAAAACTGTATACATGTCGTCAGTCATTCTAAAATTACTCTCATCCGTTTACGCCTAAACGTAATACTTTACGCCCATCGATGTAGAAATACTGTTGTTTTATAACCCTTAATTGAATGAATTGGTTTAAAAGGGGAAAAATGACAAGGGCCCGATATTGGTTATATTTTTTTTTACTTTCAGTACTCACATTTGTAACACGAATAATCAATTGACAATAATTAATCCAAATATAAATTTGTCTTTTTTGAAGTTTAATTATCAAGTTTAAGTATTTTATTATAAAATACTTTATTTGTACATTAAATTAATTAAAAAAATGTTTATACCATTTTGAAAAAAAGTGTCATATAGTTGATAAATTGATGATAAAATAACTGAAAAAATATATAAAAATAATTGTTGTATTTAAGATGATTAACAGACCTTATTTTCTATTCTGAATGCCTGATTCAATATTGAAATTAAACTCTTGTCCTGTGACCTGGAATTTGAGAAATTCTCTTTAAATATTTCTCCGAAATATATATATATATATATATATATAAATATTGTATTATATATGACGTTTAGTATTTAATGTCCGATTAATGTACAGCTTTATTTAGTAGGACTAATTAATGGAACGTTATCTTTAATTATTTTATTTACAATTCCTATTTAATTCTGATATTATATTTAATAACATTTAATTTTATAAATGGATATTTAAGAAGTTTTATTGTAAAATCTATTTAACAATTCAGTAATTTTACATCAAATGAAACAGAACACTTTAATCACACTGAAATTTCTTGTTCATAACTTGAGAGATTTAGAGTGTAATAAACGGATAATTTACCGTAATTTAAAGAAGAGAATTCCGCGAATTTAAATACAGAAGGAGATATGATAAAGTAATGTTAGTTATGCATCTGGAAAATTATTATTAAGTATAAAAATATTTTAGTTAAAATTATCAACAGCGATTATTTCGAATGATTAAAAATTAAATGAAGAAGATGTATTTTCATGAAAAGAATTAAATAACATCATCTATAATATTTCTATTTTTGCGTATAATATTTCCAAGAATACATAAACGGGTTCATTTTATATAGAAGAGTAAAAAATCAACTAAAATATAATTTCACTCGAAATCTTAACGAACAAAAGTACATATAATTTGTAAGTGAAATATGCTGAAATAATGAAATCTACTTTAAATTTATAATTTGTTTTCTTGTCATTTACAATGTGACATTTTAAAGTCAAATGTTTGATGCCGAGATTCATTAAGATAAATTATGTTTCGAATGTTTGTATATGTTTCATAATTGATAAGACTTTTAATCCAAATTAAAATTTATATCTTTCTTGTACGAAATATTATAGCTTACCTATGAAGTTTACACACAGATATAATTAAATGATTATTTATTATTAGAATAAGATGTAAATTATTTCTCACTATATTTTTACCATAAATATTTTCATAAAATTTATAAAAGAAATATTTATTATTTTTATATATAAAATATTAAACAGATTTTAATTAATTTTCTGTTAAAAAATGGTACTATTATTAGATTTTATAAATTATTAATCTTAAAAAAAATAAGTATATTTGTCACTAGATCGATTTTTTTTACAATATTTACACACACACACACACATATATATATATATATATATATATATATATATATATATATATAGAGAGAGAGAGAGAGAGAGAGAGAGAGAGAGGGAGAGATGGAGATAACATGTTTTTGTAATGACAATAAAATACAAATCGTCAGGAAAAATTTATTGTATTCTTATTTTTAAGTTTACTAGAGGGCGTCTCTCTTTACTCACTCTCCCTCTAACAAATAATATAAATTAACAAATTATATACAGAAATAATCCATGTAAAATGTATGTCGTAAAATTTTTATTGGACAATTATATAAAAATTAACAAAGTAAAATGTTAAAATGTGTAACCATTTTTTTACTCTAAAGCTTCAGTCAGTACAATATTTTAAATGAATTTCATATCAGTTTTACACTGAAATTGTACACTCTCTTTCATTGTTCACCGTGAAACAGAACACTGATCATGTGACTGATATTAACCAATCAGAACAGTGACCACGTGATCGATATCAATCAATCAGAGAACGAATAAAACGCACCTATAACAACGGAATCATTTTTTAGTTATAGACTGATTTAATATAAATTTCACTGAACGTTTTATGCCGAATTTCAACTATTTCATTATCTATATTCACAATGGATACTTGTTTTTGGAATCAGTTCATATGTGCAATGTATCTCAAAAAATAAAATCTTTTTCAATTTCCATAATCTCTGCGTTCCACATTCTGTTTTAATGAGTACCGTTCGATTGTTCTACAAACCTGAGATCTTTCTATTCTTTATTATCGCTTAGAGAAAGGTAGTATCGTCATTGAAATTCGTATAAGCAACAAATATAAAAGACTTATAATTATTTATAGAAGAAAATTAATTAGAAAAAAAATAATGAGAGTTCATAATAAAAACAATGCACGAACCTATACAAGTGTTCAGTTGGTTTATCCATGGAAAAACTAACTGAAGTACGACTTACTGACCCATCCAGCCTATTCTCTCCTGGAGAATAGGCTGGAGATTAGGTTAAAAATAGGCTGGAGATTAGGCTTAGATTAGGCTGGAGATTAGGCTTAGATTATTAGAAGAATAGCCTATTATTTGGCCTCCTGAGATCGCAGCCTATTATTTGGCCTCCTGTTTTCCATCTGTTCCCAAAAATTAAAAAAATCCTTAGTGGAAGGCGATTTTCTTCACATAAAGTATTGATAGCAACAGTGTATCGCTTTTTTGAGAACTTCCAAGAAAATGATTCTCGGGACGGCATAAAAGCACTAGAGTAGTGATTATCAACCTTTGTTTCGTCACGGTACACTTTTAATAATTTAAAAATTTGGCGACACACTAACAATAAGATAAATTTAAAAGAATTTTACTTATTTAATGGATTGATGTACCTATAATATATTTTGTAAAAATAGCATACGATAATAATTTTCAATGAAATATAAAATGAAATTGCAATACAAAGTAAACAAAGTGTTTATTTAATGATAAATTACAAATTACATTTAATACGAAATTTGAGCTTGGTGTTTTTTGATAACTTCATTTATATTTGGGCGTGAAAATGATAATGCTACTCTCATTTCGTGATCCAGATTTAAAATTTTGGATCGTTTTTTCGTTTTCATGTCGGTCAGAGCCGAAAATCTGAATTCGCACAAATAAGATGTGGAAAATTGTAATAACATACTTAAAGCTTTTTGTGATATTGTCGGATAATCGTATCTAAGATTAATCCAGAACGAATTAATTGATTCTTCTGGATGTTTTGAAATTAAATCTCGGTTATACACACCGAAATTAGTATCGCAGTGGCGGCACACTTCAAGAATCTCGCGGCACAGTGATTGAGAATCACTGCACTAGAGTATCGCTGGATGAAGTAAATTTAAGTTCAGGGAGATCGTACTGAAAAATAAAATTAATTTAAAAATACAACTTATATTCTCTCATAGTTAGGCCGCGAACTTTTGAAATCGCCCTCTTATAATATTAAAAAAAAACACGTCTGAAAATGTTGTATAAAATAGTGTATTTTTTTATTTAGAAATTTTTCATAATTTGTACATCTTTAATTTTATATTTTCCTTTATATTATTGTTTGTATCTCTTTATGGTAGAAAATGGTTTGCTTTCATTAATTTTAAATAAACACAAAATATAATATAATTCCATTCATTGAAGTATTGTGACTGTGTCCAATTATAGAATATTACAATTTGTTAAAACATTTCAGTTGAATTAAACTGAATAAAATAATCATTTAAATTGAAAACCGTTAAATTGTTTTTTCTCTAAATTTCATTCTACTTTAATTAATATCTCTGCCATTGGTTTGATCAATATTTGAAATTGTTCTCTTAGTTAAATTTGAAGTATTAGTAATAAAACAAGCTTATTGTTATCTTTACACTTACTTTCAATAAAAATAACATATTTTTTTTTAAAAAAAGGTACTGTTTATCTAGGACTCAGTAATATTAATTGTTACGAAATTGATTGATATTTTATTTTCTATTGAATGGAAATTCAGTTCTATCTCTTTAAATACAGCTTTTTTAAATTTTAAATTAAATATTTTTGTTAGCAAGTTTGTTATTTTTATTTCATTGTGATTCGGTACTATTTAAAATTATTTTTTGTTTTTACGTAGTTGTTTTTTATATTTATTACCATTTCTATAATAATCTTTTGAAATCGTGTTCGTTTATGATATTTTCTCTAGTAAGAATGTAATTATATTTTGTATATATGTATATATATATATATATATATATATATATATATATATTATTATCATCATCTTCATCTACAGCCTCTGTTAATCCACTGCTGGATAAAGGCCTCTTCCATAATTTTCCATTTTGTTCGATTCAGTGCCTCTCTTTTCCACAGATTTATAAGAAAGTTTTTAATATCCTTATCCCATCTGTTCATTGGCCTCTTTCTGGGTCTTTTTATATTCCTTGGTTCCCAGTCAATAATTTCTCTCGTCCATCGGATGCCCTCTCTTCTTGCGATATGTCCCGCCCATTTCCATTTCAGACTCTTTACTCTTGTGATTATATCTGTGACTCCTGTTTGTTTTCGTATCCATTCTATTCTCTTTCTATCTCTTCTTGTCATTCCCAACATGCATCTTTCCATACTTCGTTGCGTTGTTTGGAGTCTTTGAACTATTTTGGCGTTAAGCACCCATGTTTCGCTGCCGTAGGTAAGGACTGGTAGTATACACTGATCAAATACTTTTTTCTTTAAACAGAGTGGGATTGTTGATTTAAATATCGAGGCGTTTCGTCCAAAAGAGCTCCATCCCATTTTTATTCTCCTATTTACTTCTTCAGTGAATGATCCATCTCTGTTGATAAGCTGGCCTAGATAGACATATTTCGTAACTTCTTCTATTTCCGTTCCTTTTATTTCAATTTTCTTCGGACAGACAAACGCATTGAACAATACTTTTGTCTTTGTATGATTCACGTTGAGGCCGATTTTTTGACTGGAATCGTTTAGTTCTTCTATCCTCTTTTGTAACTCTTCCGGAGTATTTGCGAAAATAACTATCATTGGCAAACCGAAGATGGTTTAATCTTTCGCCCTTTATTTCGATTATATATGTATGTATATATATATAATATATGTATATATATATATGTATATATATATGTATATATATATATGTATATATATATATATATATATGTATATATATATATATATATATATGTATATATATATATATATATATATATATATATATGTATGTATATATATATATATACAAGCATTAAAAGATTAAAAACAAAAGATAAAGTGATTTAAAACACGAAATTTATAACGCTTGATGGAAAAGTACATTGTTGAACAATTGTATCTTGTAATTTTGCAGAGTATGATATCTTTTCAAACACTCGCCCACATGAAAATCGGGTTGACGTTCGCATGTTTTACAGACAAATCGTGACTGTTGTGTGTTTTTTTTTCTCGCGAATATTCTGTTTTCACAAACTACAATCCTTCTTTGTTCGTATGAAAATGATTTATTCGATTTTTTTATTTAGTCGTTTGATCTTTTTCATTTTTAGATTTAGGTTCAAAATCATTTTCAACCTTACCGATATTTAGTTCTGTTATCAAAGATATAGATTTTATTCGAATTGTTTTTGTATCATGTGATTACTAAAGGGACAGAAAATACAGGAGTAATAATTAATTGAAATAGAACAGGGTCTCTGTGTAGGTAAACTTGGTTTGTGGGATGAAAAACAAAATTCATTTATGAAGATGAATTGAATCACAATCTCAGAATTTAAAATATGTTTTGGACGCGAAAATACAAGTATAAAGAATAATAAAACGAAATTACGAAGTAATAATCTAAAAACGTTTATGTATTAAACAATGAACTACAAAACAAGTGGAAAAAAAATTAATATGCTATTGCATAGAAACATATTTATCAAGGGTTGTTTGAATAGCTGTAGCATTATTTTTCTATTCATAAAATTTATAATAATAACTAATTATGTCTTATAGAGCTCAGAAAACTACCAGTTCGAGTTCTTTTAATGAAATTTCCTGTGTGACACACTCTTTTCCTTCAACCATATTTCTTCTTTTTCGTCGTAGACATGATGTTGCTTCAATTCTATAACATTCATGTCCGTGAATGATTGTGAATGCAGAATCCATGTATTTTTTACATCGGTTTAACATAATTGACCTCCACTATTTAAAATTCTAAGAGGTACATATACAGAATGGTAAAAATATTTGTAACTGTATAAGCGTTTTTCTGTATATCGATTATATTGGTGCATTTTAATCTTAATGCTATGCATTTTTTCATAGATTAATCGTAAAATAGATAAAACAAATTAATATTTAAACATAAACTGTAGCTGTTTATACAAAAAATTAGACTGAAATAAATTGCATTTTGAAAAGACACAATTCCTAGATATATATTTGCTATTTATACATTCTTATTCTATGATTATCTAAACGACAGATGACTCATTTTTCCTTTATTTTCTTTATCTTATATATATATATATATATATATAAAACTTGTATATAATTCATAAAAATTCGTGGGAAAATAGAAAGAAACATAGAAAGAAAAAAACGTGTATAGGTTTTTACAACATAATATATGTTAAGTATATATTGATATACGGTCGAATGAGTATAGAAAACTCTGTATCACAAATAAAAGCTGAGAAGGAGACAAACGATATTGTTCTTGTTTTAAAAGAGATCAGTGTATAAACGAACGTCATCAGAGTACGACCGGATGTATCGTGCCTGAGTGCAGCCATCTCAGTGTGTGTGAATAAAGTATTCAATAGTCAACAAAACAGTTATTTTTATTCCCATAAAAATCATCGTGGTCATATATACACTCAATAAAATGGTATCTTTAGAATGAACCCTCAATCTATAAGATGTTTGATGTTAGGAAAGAAAAATCATATTTCCCCAACATCTGAATTCAAAACAATATATTTAAACATAAAAATATCTAAGAACGAAATTTAATGAATTAAACTTGAAGTCTATCCATTATGAAACTTTCTTTATACACCATATTCGTTAGATATACGGCAGACGGGCACGTTGCGGAAAAAGTGAAGAGAAATGTAGGCTTTTATTATGTAAGAAAAATTGGTATTTAATATAGACCCTTAATTATATAAGGTATAAAGTGAAATTTTATAAGAGTGTAATATGTATATTTTATAAAAGTTGTCTAACATAACACAATGATATATTTATTTTATCAAGACTGGTTTGAGTGAAATCGGAAATGTTTTCCCGACTCCATTTTCGATTCCGGTTTTGACATTGACATTGACTTCTATTCCCGACTCTTGACTTCTGACTCTGATTATATATTGATAACCATGTAAGGAATATGTACTATATATTGTGTATATATATATATATATATATATATATATATATATATATATCATAAATACGGTGTAGATATAAGTAAAGGATTTTAGTTCAGATATTTCATGATTTTATAAAAAAATTCTTCTCTTCTTTGCTAAATACAGTGATTTCTGTTAAAATCGTACATTATATTCATATATATATATATATATATATATATATATATATATATATATATATATATATATATATATATATATATAATATTGGGTGTTGGAATTAATTCGTAGCGTTTTCTTCATGAAAAAGATCGTTTATTTTAAATGAAATTGAAAAAATATATCATTCAAAGTACTGTCCATCGTTAGCCACTACTTTTTCCCATCTTTCGGGCAGGAGACGAATACCACGTCGGAAGAACGCCTCGTCTTTAGATGCAATCTACGAATCGATCCATTTTTTGCAATCTTCATAACAATTGAGCTTCTGCCCAGACAGGCCATGACTTATCGATCCAAACAAGTGGTAATCAGAAGGAGCAATATCTGGAGAATACGGCGGGTGGGGTAGGACTTCCCATTTGAGCGTTTCCATGTATGTTTTGACCGGTTTTTCGACGTGCGGACGAGCATTTTCGTGCTGCAAAATCACTTTGTCGTGTCTTTCAATGTATTCCGGCCGTTTCTCCTTCAATACACGGCTCAAGTGCATCAATTGTAGTCGGTAGCAATCCCCAGTGATGGTTTCATTCGGTTTGAGCAGCTCATAGTAGATCACACCCTTATGATCCCACCAAATACAGAGAATGAGCTTCGATCCATGGATATTTGGCTTCGCCGCTGGTGTTGATGGTTGGCCGGACTTAACCCATGACTTTCTGCACTTGGGATTGTCGTAATTGATCCACTTTTCATCGCCCGTGACAATCAACGCTAAAATGCTTGCTCTTTTTTCTATTTTTGCTGTAACTGCTATAATGCTTGCTTCAAACATTTGTGGAACATGAATATCGCGTCAATATTGATTAAAATTTTGCCTATGCTAGTTTGAAAAGTGAGACTTGTTAACCGTGACGTTACCAAATGAATGATGACGCCACATCATAAAAATGTACCAAACTTATTAGACGACCCTTGTATATTACTTGCTTTAAAGTTTTTTTCTTAAAAACATTCTCAGTTCTCATTTTTCAGTATGGCTCGTATTAATATGTTTTATTTCTTGAATAACCACATCGTTAGTTTTTTTTTACATTTGGTAGCTTAGCCTTTTTGGTGCCAAATATTATGAAAACATGACATCAGTTCGAACCATGAACTATGTACATATATTTCCAGTGAATAAAAATAACGTTTGAAAATAAATAACTTCCTTTAAATCACCAAAAAAATTTTTTTCCAAAGTAAACATTACTATTTTTTCAATATACAGTTGATAATTTCACTCCAGGTTGCATAAATCATCAATAACGTAGAGATAGTGTTAGATTTGATTTCATTTCATTATAACCCATTGCTGATATAGATTTAGCTTTTAGTTTCATTGACGTTTCGTGTTTTAATAAAGTTTATTAACAAAACTTGATCATATATTTCAATTAAATGACAGGTTTGGAAAACATAATTATTTTCAAAATTATTTTGATAATGAATATAACCAATATGAACTATTATTAGTTTAGATGAACAAAAAGTAACAGATATGCACATTTACATAATTTATGTACATATTCACACATGCTATATTTGCCAGTGGACTAATTTAATTAACTATCATAATTCAAAACAGTATATTAATATTTAATTCTATATTTCTAGTTATGCAATGCATTAAGAGCAGTGAAATATTGTTAGTGTGATAGTACTATTTCATATCATATATAAATATATATATATATATATATATATATATATATATGTGTATATATATATATATATATATATATATATATATATATATATATATATGTACGTGTGTGTTTCAGTATTAAACATGAATGTATAAATGTGTTTTAAATCTCACAGAGTCTGACAAAGTCATAAAATCACCATAATCCCAAGATAATTCTAAACACGAGTGTCATCAGTCCAACGATTCTCGTTTCTCTAATACCAGTAATTATGACGGTTGACTGTCTTGTCGAAATGAATTGAGGCTCCATCGCTAAAGATGATTCTAGATAACACTGTTAGTTGTTATTCAAGTCTGTTCATTAATTCGTACATTTCAATTATTTAGTTATTTCCACAAATGCACAAGATGGGAGGAAACTTTTGAGGACAGACTCAATGTGCATACACAAATTTGATAAAAGAAACTAATATTAGTTTTAGATTGTTTAATTGCTTTTTGGGGCGATATATTAAAAACAATATGACATAATAATGAAATTTATATTTTTGTATGTTTTTCGATATGAAAATGTTTAATTACTTAAATAATTATTTTAAATGTCACATTTTAAGATAATATATATTACAGAAAACTGATGATCTGTCTTGCATTTACAATTAGAGAGTTTTGATTTTTAATGTTTTTTCTTCTAACTAAAAAAATTATTGGGTGTTGGAATTAATTCGTAGCGTTTTCTTCAAGAAAAAAGATATCATTCAAAGTATTGTCCATCGGTAGCCACTACTTTTTCCCATCTTTCGGGCAGGAGACGAATACCACGTCGGAAGAACGCCTCGTCTTTAGATGCAATCCACGAATCGACCCATTTTTTGCAATCTTCATAAGAAGTGAGCTTCTGCCCAAGCAGGCCATGACTCATCGATCAAAACAAGTGGTAATCAGAAGGAGCAATATCTGGAGAATACGGCGGGTGGGGTAGGATTTCCCATTTGAGCGTTTCCAAGTATGTTTTGACCGGTTTTTCGACGTGCGGACGAGCATTGTCATGCTGCAAAATCACTTTGTCGTGTCTTTCAAAGTATTCCGGCCGTTTTTCCTTCAATGCACGGCTCCAGCGCATCAATTGTAGTCGGTAGCAATCCCCAGTGATTGTTTCATTCGGCTTAAGCAGCTCATAGTAGATCACACCCTTATGATCCCACCAAATACAGAGCATGAGTTTGGATCCATGGATATTTGGCTTCGCCGCTGGTGTTTTTTGTTAGCCGGGCTTAACCCATGACTTTCTGCGCTTGGAATTGTCGTGATTGATCCACTTTCATCGCCCGTGGACAATTCGATGCAAAAATCTCTTCCTTTTCTCCCGTTGAAGCAGCAGTTCACAGGTAGAAAAACGCCTTTCAACGTTCCTCGGTTTCAATTCGTATGGGACCAATTTCCTTGCTTTTGAATCATTCTCATGGCTTTAAGGCGTTTTCCTACCGTTGATAAGTCAACTCTCAACAATTCAGACAATTCTTGAAGTGTTTGACATGGGTCTTCATTAAGCAATGCCTCCAATTCTTCATCGTCGAACTTTTTCGGCTGTCCAAGTCGTTCCTTGTCTTCCAAGTCGAAATCACCACTTTTAAAACGTGCAAACCACTTCCGACACGATTGCTCAGCTAGAGCATGATCACCATCAACTTCCACTAAAATACGATGATTTTCGGCAGCACTTTTTTTCATGTTAAAGTAATGAAGTAAAACTGTCCGCAAAAACAATTTATCCGGCACGAAATTCGACATATTCGATAAAGTACAAAGTGTTGTTATTTACGCTTCAACCAAATGACATACTGAAACTGACGCCTAATCACAGCTGTTTTACGGGGAATATTTGGTTAAAGGGAACAATGGATGAATGTACTACTTACGCCATCTCTTGTAAAACGCTACGAATTAATTCCAACACTTAATATTTTAAAGCTTACTTTTACGATTAATACATAAAAATAACGCTTTTGAATCTACTGGAACCAGACGGATACGATTGTCGAGTTGCGGCTGTATGAAATACGATTTATTGTCTTGTATGAGAATGAGTTATGATAAATCGAGGATATAAATTCAGTTTTATATTATTTTCGATCGATTATACATATATATATATATATATATATATATATACATATATATATATTTATATATATATATATATATATATATTTATATATATGTGTGTGTATGAAAGTGTGCATATGCATGAAAGAGAAATGAGACTTGTCGGTTTTTATATTTGTGTACATACAAAATATTTCCAAAGAATTCGCACCAATTTCCCAAACAAAAAATACCACACACGAAGCAATAACGTTGCAACATACAAAGCGACATCCTTTCCACAATTCACGATAAAATGCCATGTGACCGTTATATATATTTTATAACTAATAATTCACGTTATCCTCAATGGACGCTGCGAAAAGGTCTGACAGCTTCAATATTCTACTCATTACGTGATTCCTGGTTCACGTTGACTGTACACGCCGAATGCGTGACGGACAACAAACCCGTGTATTGAATATTGATTCCCGTTTATCAGCCAACCAACCTGTTCAGCACCTGCGTGTACACACATACGTACGTGCGTACATATAGACCGATGGATGTTCGTGTCTCATGTGCATATCAAGTCTGACACGGTTTTAACTGATGCTCATGTATATGTAATCCGAATTATACAATTCCCAACTTAATGGGATACTTCGACAAAGCATTTCGATTCGGGAGGATCGCTCGCTGTAAAGAAGAAATTAGTTTGAGTGAAGTGAGTTTAAGATTTAATACAGTGCGAATTTAACACGTTCAGATATCTTTAGAAATAACTTTAGCGTACCAATTCCATATAAGAAGATTATTTTATGATACGTTCAGAAGCCTGTCTGAAAATTCGCTGGTATTTAATAGTGACGTAATTGAATCATTATAACGTCAGATTAAGTTTAAAGAAACTTGTACTCACAATTTTAAGACAGGCTTCACATTAGATTTGTTCATTTTTTTCACTATTATATTTTTCATTGTTTAATTTAGAAATCTAGAAATTATAAAAAAACTTG
The DNA here is from genome assembly GCA_034766995.1 of Acanthacorydalis orientalis. NCBI lineage: Eukaryota > Metazoa > Arthropoda > Insecta > Megaloptera > Corydalidae > Acanthacorydalis > Acanthacorydalis orientalis. The sequence goes on from CM068317.1 coordinate 27,850,267, forward strand.
AATAATGTTGACAATTATTGAAGATTACTTTACGGTACGTTCAGAAGTCTGTCTGCGAATTTGCTTGTATTTAATAGTGACATAATTGAATCATTATAACGTTAGATTAAAGTTTAAAGAAACTTGTACTCACAATTGTAAGGACTTCACATTCGATTTGTTCATTTTTCTTACGGTTATATTTTTCCATGTTTAATTTAAAAATCTAGAAATTAAAGAAAAACTTGAATAATGTTGACAATTATTGAAGATTATTTTACGGTACAATCAAGAGCCTGCCTGTGAATTCACTGGTATTTAATAGTGACATAATTGAATCATTATAAAGTTAGATTACAGTTGAAAGAAACTTGTACTCACAATTTTAAGAAGGGCTTCACATTCGATTTGTTTGTTTTTCTCACTAGAATATTTTTTCATTGTTTAATTTAAAAATCTAGAAATTATAAAAAAGTTGAATAATGTTGACAATTATTGAAGATTATTTTACAGTACATTCTAGAGCATGTCTGTGAATTCACTGGTATTTAATAGTGACAAAATTGAATCATTATAAAGTTAGATTACAGTTGAAAGAAACTTGTACTCACAATTTTAAGAAGGGCTTTACATTTAATTAGTTCATTTTTTACGATTATATTTTTTCATGTTCAATCTTAAAATCTAGAAATTACAAAAAAGTTGAATAAAATTGACAATTATTGAAGAGTAGTTTGCGAATGATTTTTGATTAACATGTTGAGATACCATTCAAGTGCCTGAATTCCAGTTTGAATTTCTGACATATGTTATGTTTTATTAAGAAGGTTTTAAATGTTTAACAAACACTGTTTTGAGATCGCTCTAAAGTAATATTGATAAGAAATAATACTACAAAAGTCAATTAAAAAGTATTCATAATATATTTTTAAATATTAATCTGAGAACAATATTTACTCTAATTGTGCATCGTTTTTTACATAAACTCCTAATCCATCAATATACTTAATAGTGGACAATGTTTGCTAAGCCTTCAGAGGTAATACCTTTCTGGAGAAGCAATAAGTTAGAGCAGGGGTGGGTAAACCTTTCTGATCACGGGCCACACGGATTTCTGTAAAGTCTCTAGAGGGCCGCATGTAAAAAAATGTTTTTCTTTTCGATACATGATGTACATATAGTAGAGGAAAGTATTGCGATCATTCCGGAAAAAGACTTTCTACTTTCAACGAGTTTTCACGGCCAGTCTCAACCACCGCCTTTGCGTCCAATAGGCTACATACACAAAATAGTATCGAAAAGGCAAGTGAGGTACATTCTTGATTTCTGTACAGGTGGGTGAGAGTTTCAGCGTACAAAATCTAAATTTAATAATTAAAAATCACTATGTTTCACACAAGACTACGTTTATTTATTAACCTCATAAAAAATCAATACGTTATTGCAGAATTTGATAGAAGGGAAACTTGTTGCTTGTTTATATAATTTAACATTTTTGTGGTTCAAACGGTTCAACAGTCTGAATCTTTCGTGTGATGAAATTATTATACAAAAAAGCAATGAAGACATTCACAATAAATATCGAGAATCACTCTCAACAGATGTATTATCTGTTGGAAATGATTTTTAGTATTTTCTGATGAATGGATAACTTCATTATTTGTCTTGAATCATCTTATAAGTAGCAATTAATATTTTATTTTATTGTTTTCACATAATGTTTCAATATCAGCTATTGTTAGACTAATATTTATTTAATGTAAATTTAACGATCATATAATATAATTAATTATTTTGTATAATACTTAATAGATTTTAAATGATTTCAAACATTTACATAATTAAATAAATATTGTCTTTAGTGCTTAGTTTTAATTAAAATTTAAAAAATGTATTTTAGTTTTTATACGAGGGTCATTTGACAAGTTTCGTAAATTTCTATGAGACGGCGTCACCATTCATTTGGTAACGTCACGGCTATCAAGTATCACTTTTCAAACTAGTATAGGCAAAATTTCATCCAGAAGCGATGTTTTGTTCACGTTCTACAGATGTTTGAAGCAAACATTGTAGCAGTTGCCCAAAAATGGAAAAAAATGAGTTCCGTGCAGTGATAAAACATTTTTATTTGAAAAAATGAACGGCCGGCCAGATAAAAGCGGAGTTTGTGAAGTTCATAAGGACTCTGTACCAGAATTGAATAATGCTTATTTCTGGATAAATGAGTTTAAACATGGCGAAACATGCATTGAAGATAAAACACGCTCTGGACGTTCAGTTGTCGTCACCATGACGGATATCACTGAAAAAATTCTAGGTATCGTTATGGAAGACCGTTAAGTGAACATGCGCGAGGTTGCTGAGACTGTAGACATCTCAACTGAATGAATGCACAATATCCTGCACGAAAGATTGCACATGAAAAAGCTATGTGCGCGATAGGTGCCGCCATTGTTAACTTGTCGACCAAAAACGCACATGAAAGGACATTTCAACTCAGCGTTTGGCAAAAAATATTATGAATTAATGATCTACAGTAAAGTTTACCAAAGAAATAATTTATACAAAGTAGAATATTTCTCAGAAAACAAAAAAGAATTGCAAGTAAACATCTTCAAATGAAATTTTTGAACATACTATCGAAGATAGAAGTATGTTTTCCTTAATTACCATTTTTATGTAAATAAACGATAGTTTAATGTATATATATATATATATATATATATATATATATATATATGTATGTATATATATACACACAATTTAAATACTAATATGTTTACCAAAGAAGTAATTTATACAAAATAGAATATTTCTCTAATATCATAAAAGAATTGTAAATTAAAATTTTCAAATGAAATATTTAGAAAATATCATCAAAGATAAAGTATGTTTTCCTTAATTAACATTTTTATGTAAATCAATGATAGTTTAGTATATATATATATATATATATATACACATGTATATGTATATATATATATATATAAATATATATACATGTACATGTATGTGTATATATATATATATATATATAATTTAAATACTAAAAATAACAAATTTTATTGAGAAATATAGCATAAAATGAAATACTTGAACTTATGTTGGATTACGAGTTTAAAAGTATTCTTTAAGTATACTTTGTTTTATTAAAAATGCAATTTCTTAAAATCAATTTTCATGAATTATATTTTAATACTCCTATAAAGTGTGGATCCTTAGTATATAACATCTTTATTAATTGTCAATAAATAATTAACAAACTGTCCATAAAGAAGATGAGAATTAAAACATAAATTACTGTACGAATTTTAATTATTTCATCATAAATATAAATAATAAAATATACTTGCTTTGAAAGAGAGAATTTCTTTTATATCGGAAAATGTTAGACGATTCAGTTTTCGTATAATAATACATAAAACTAAATATCTTCTTTTCTATATTGACTTTCTATGTCACGATATTGTCCTCTGAATATCGAATTTTATAAAAGATATCAACACACCTTCAGAGAGATCCGTTCTGTTTTACAATATCTTGAGATGTGTTCTTTTTTTGCGCAAACACAGTATCCATTTTTAAACAGCACGTCCATTTGAATATTTCTTCGTTTTCTATATATTCTTTTTGTATGAAATTGAGTTTTCTGTCTTGGATTCCATTAAAACTAAATACGGATTGTTGTTGAATATTGAACGAGTATCGTTGTGAATAGTGTAATGAAATCTACGAATGTATATAAGAAATATTTGTAAATATAGATATTTTAATTCGTTGGATTAATTTATATTTTATTGACTCTTCTAAGATTTATTAATGTATATCTATTGTAGGAAAAGCGTTTTACATTCAACTAAAATACTGTTTTTGTATCTTTGAAATCGAATTATGTTGCTCTGTTTATATAAAAATTAATGTATTTTATTTTATATTTATAGAAAAAACTTTAAAACCATAAAAATATATATGAAGGTCGTTTGATAAGTATGGTAAAAAAGAAAATTAAACATAATTTTTTTGGAAAAATCGATTTTATTTCTCAACATAATATCCATTGAAGGTTAGGCACTTGGTCCAGCGAGTGTACAAAATACGCATTAACGATGGCGATAACATTTTCATTAGTCGATAATTTTTTCCCACTGAACCAAATTTTCAAATTTGGGAAGAGAAAGAAGTCACACAGGACTAAGTTCGGAGAATAGGGTGGATGAGAAATCAATTCGAAGCCTAATTCGTACAATTTTGCCATTACGCCGGTCGATTTGTGGGACGATGCGTTGTCCTGGTGAAAGAGCACATTTTCGTGCGCCAATCTTGGTCATTTTTGTTTCAGCTCTTCTTTCAAATCGTCCAATAATGTTGCAAAATAGGCTCCTGTTATCTTTTTACCTTCGTTAAGTAGTTGATCGGCATGATTCCTTGGGAATTCTAAAAAACAGTGGCCATTATCTTCCCAGTCGACAAAACGGTCTTCGTCTTCTTCGGCGTAGTTTCACCAGTCGTTGTTTACTGCCTTGACTGCTGCTTCGACTCAGGTGTGTAGTGGTGGATCCATGTTTTACTCATGGTGACAAATCGACGCAAAAAGACCTGTTCGTTTTTTCAATTTTTGCGGCAACTGTTACAATGCTCCCATCAAACATTCTGGTTGAAATTTCGCTTATGCTAGTTTGATAAGAAACAATTGTTAGCCATATTGTTACCAAATGAATGGTAGCATCATATCTTAAAAAATTACCAAACTTATCAAACGACCCTCGTATACATTTTAAACTCTAAATAATGTTTTCTTATGAATCTTTTTTCAGATTTATATAATATTAAACTCATATATCTTCCTTGTACAACAACTGTAGTACTGTTAACTTTAATTTATTAACAATAAAATTAAAAAATATTTTTTCAAATCGTGATTACTTGAACTATTTAGATTTGTATACTTTAGTGATTTATATTATTGATTGAACAATGATTTTTCGTGTGAATTTGTTAGAAATAAATTAAAAAAAGTACAAACTAATCTTTCTAGTGGAAAACAACATATAATTTGCCAGATTATAAGAAAAGTAATACAGTATTTTAAATCTGGTATTTTTAAAACTTAAAAAAATATTGTATCGACCGAGTGTATCAAAAATCAAATGATAAGTCAATCATTAATCAGACGAATTCGTTATTTTTTTTCCCATAGAATACTATACACCGCATAACAATGCATAAATTGAACATATACTTAATTTGATTGCATCTACCACTTTTCTAGACTTGTCTCATATCGATTACCACTTTTCTAAATATTCGATTAACATTTTGTCATGAAAATTTTAGATTTTTACTTATAGTAAGAGACGAGCTATAAGAAAATTCCAAAAACGTTTATTGTCAATGACTCGGCGAGTCTTTTATATGAATAGGATGGTTTTATTAAAATTTGTTTCATTGGAAAAATATTTTTAATTTTTAAACCGAATGTACATAAATTAAACAAGACTTCAAAAAGGGTAGTTTCAGTTTCAACAGTAAAATAGTACGACGCTTTTATAAATACGCCTAAAGCTCTCATGCTCTGTACTATATCTGTTTTATAATCAGCAAGTTAACTTCAACATGCCAAAATGTTTTAGAGATTAATCCTTTCCTTTCGCTATGTTCTTTATAGAATTACAGTAACAACAGAAGATTTCCTTGTTGGCATTCTAATTTTACATACATACAATTATGTATATATATATATATATGGAGAGAGGTAGTATTATATGCTTTTGTATGTATACAATACCAGTATAATGTTTAAATAAACCATTGACTTACCATGCTGATATTTACATTCAACGCTAAATTTAGATGTGAATTATCTGAAGACAAATGGGACTGGTACATTTTTCGTTAAGACTGTCGATGAAATCTTCAAGCAGGTCTCTAATTTTTTTAAGTCTAGGTATAAATCTTTCTCAACTCATTTATGTAACATTTTCTTAAATAATTAGTACAAACACATATACGTGAAATTTATTACACGCTCTTTCACCCGAAAAATATAATTTATATTTCAACAGAAAGTAATACAAAGTATAATTTAACCATTATTCCCCCGACACACTCCCACCTTCGTCTACACTCGGCCCTTTTATTAAAGCATTAAACCGTAAATTTAGACATGACATATAAGCTCAAGCTTACTGCATGCTGTGAGTGAATTTATGGCCGTGAAAAATGTTTTGATTAAAAAAATCGACAATGTTGTGCGATGAGATTATTTTACACTGGCTATTTGTAAATACATTTATTAGTTTAATGATTTAGTATGTGTTTTTTTTTCTTGTTATAAGCGTAAAAATATTGTGGTTAGATGTGAAAGTAGGACACATTTATTTTGTTTAATTCGCTCCAATGACAATTTTTTCTGTAAAAATGTATATTTTCACTTTATATTTATAAATAAAAATGTTTTTCCTCAAATTTAAAAATGTTCATACAAGATATATATTTACAAAAAAATTAATGTTTTAGTTCAGAATTAAGGATACGTATTCTGGATTTTTTTTTATATGCAGTATATATATATATATATATATATATATATATATATATATATATTGGTTGAAACTAATCTTCGCAGCGTTTCCCAATAGATGTCATTAATTGCAGTTTCGCGCGCAGCTCGATTTTATGATATGACTCTATATGTATTATTTTGAAGGGTAACATTTCAACGTTTCTTTCTGTGCTATTTTTGTGCAATTTTGTGAATTTTATGTCTGTTAAATTTTAAATTGTAAACGGAAGAATATAAAGTGCATTATTTGATGCGTTTTTTATTTTCGGGGAGGAAAAAGCGCAGGAGAGACAGCAAAAAATGTATCTACCGTTTATGGAGAAGGTACCGTAGCTGGTAGCACTATTCGAAAGTGGTTCGTTCGGTTAAGAGTTGTAAAATGCAACTTAGAGGATCTAGAGCGCTTCAGCAGCCCTCCAGTTGTGGATAATGAAAAAATTGTAACACTTATTGAAAATAGTCAACGTTACACGACACGTGATATACTGCAGGTGTTTCATAAAAGTGTTATGAGACATTTTGGAGATACTTGGAAATGTGAATCACTACGATGTTTGGGTGTCTCATAATTTAACTGAATGAAATTTAGTAGGAGGTATTTCTATCAGTGATTCGTTCCTTAAAAGGAACCAAAAAAACTCGTTTCAGAAACGATTAATCACGGGCGATGAAAAATGGATCGTTTACAAGAATGTGGACCGAAAAAGGTCTTGGGGAAAACGAAATGAGCTTCCGCTATCCACTTCGAAAGCGGGTCTTCGTCCGAAGAAGGTGATATTGTGCAGCGTGGTGAGATTCGAAGGGTGTTGTGTATTATGAGCTTTAATCGAATAATCAGACGATAAATTCGGAGAAGTATTGTACTCAATTGGACGAATTAAACGCGGCAATCGATCAAAATCGTTTAGAATTGGCCAATCGGACGGGTATTATTTTCCATCAAGACAATGCAAGAACTCACGTCTCTTTGCACACTCGACGGAAATTGATGCAGTTTGGCTGGAACGTTCTACCTCCCTATCTACCACCACATTCACTTGATCTTGCACATTCAGATTACCATTTGTTCCGGTCCCTACACAATTCTCTTAATGAAAAAAACTTCACTTCTCTGGAACCCTGAAGAAACAATCTGAAACAACTCATCGCTCAGAAAGATTCCAAGTTCTTGGAGAAAGTAATTATAAGACTATGTGAAAAATGCGAAAGGTGGTGGTTCAAAGTAGCACATCTGTACTAGAATAAATATATGTACAAATAATGCCTTTGAATTTCATCTTAAAAACGCTATGACCTTTTATTGAAATTAACTATATGTGTATATATATATATGTATATATATATAATTGTTTTTTTGCGCAAATTTTAGATGGGGCAAGTCTGCTTATACAATATAGATATGTCTATATGTAGCCGTTCTTAGGGGCGTCTAGGGCCTTGTCAACAACCTGAGTCATCTTATTAAATTTAATATCGGCTTATGGCTTAGTAGACTATAATTATCCATTATAAATCCAGGAAAAATTATATATATATATATATGTACATATATGTATATATATATATATATATATATATATATATATATGTATATATATATGTATATATATATATATATGTATATATATATATATGTATATATATATATATATATACATGTGTGTATATATATATATATATATATAATATTTATACGAATTATTATTTTCATTCCATTATTTCATATAATAATATTGTTGTATCATTGGTTTTTATTTACCAATTCGTTAGCTCAGTAATTTTTAATATGTATCGAATCGAGTTCTGCTCTTTCTGAGTATTTGTTTTCGTAATCCAAAATGAAATAGCTTATTGGTTATCCTCAGTTTACGTCGGTACAATTCACGTCAATTGTTATCAGCTTCATTATTTACAACGGTCAGGCTCGCTTTAACGTTACATTTTATATACCGTTTTCACCTTTTTTTTAACCAATAGCCTTGCGAGTTGTACAATTCTTTTAAATATTTTATTTATTATACAGTTGTTTTTTTAATAGCTATTGTTTTCATTGACAGCTTTTTTTAAATGATATGATATGTTATGTTAGTATCTGAATTTTTATTACGGTTCCAAATGAAACATTAATTATTCATTTATTTGATTTGATTATTAATTGAAATATTTTATAAAATCATATTATATATTTATGAATAATTTAATTTTGATAAACTGGTTGATAAGAAGATCTATAAATCTTCTATTAACAAATTCAAAAATATGTCTTATAAAATATGTGTAATTTCTTATTACATTTACAAAATCGTATTAATGAGTTTTAAACGATTGTTTAGGTTTTTGAATTCGTTTAAGGCCTACTGATATGATGTTAAGTAATAATATTTATTATCAGTCTGTATTGTTTGAGATTTCTGTAATTTGTTTTTATGGAATTTTCATTAATTTTATATGCTTTTCTACGAACTGCATCATCTCTATTCTTTAGTTTCTTTCCGGGAATTTTTATATTTCTTGATTTCCAGTTGGTTATAATTTATTTTGTTTACATAATGTACATTTTTTTAGTTTTTATCTCATCTACTTCTATTACAAGTTTTTTAATTATATATATATATATATATATATATATTAGATGTGCAAATTAATTCGATATTTTTATATACAAAATGAATGTTTATTAACAGAAAAATGAAGTACATTTCAATCCTTAAAATAACAATTATTATTTTGAATAACTTTTCTCCATATTTTGGGTAGCTAAAGAATCCTTTATTGAAAGAAAGATATCATCTGAGTTTGTCGGGGGACATCTTCATAATTCTAGGGGACGACAATGACACCGCAAATTGCATATTGACTTTCGCGAAGGAAACTTAATTTCTTAGCATGATTAAGTTATTCTAATCATATTGTGTCGTCGTACATGAGAAGCCCTCATCCTTATTTTGATATGGTCTTCACGAAAAACACTGTGAATCCTAATATCACATCACAATTTTTTAAATGGTTTAATGTTCTCAGGAGTTTCATCTCTTTTTATTACATTTATACATATAGTTCAATAAAGATTAAGTATTTTACCAGTCCAGTTTCTTTAAATGTGTTTTTTTATCTCTCACTAAAAAAAGTATTGTTTTAATGGAATATTTTTAAGCGTTTAGCATTCATATTTTACGAGTGTTCGTAGTGTTCGAATTAAGGGATGATTCGAATACAAGTACGCAAACAGGGTGTAGTTTTTAATTATATTTGCGTTCGGGAGCTAATAACCTTAACTGTCGAAGCGCCCTTATATCTGAATAATCAACATTGAAAGAAAGATGACTGCTTTAAGTTAATGAAGTCATTAATGCAATTTTGGATCTCTTTCACTATTTTAAAATGAATATCATTCAGTTGATACTGGAGCGACCGAAACAGATGATAATTTGACGAACATAGGTCCAGGGAATACGCCGCATGAGAGATAACTTCCCATTCCAACAAACAAATAACGTCTTTGGTCCTTTTTGCGAAGTTGCCCCGTTCCCTCGTCAGTGAATAGACTTTTTTTCTAATTCGTCACACAAACGGATGAGCTGTTTTTGGTACTGCTCTAAATTTACATATGAAATTACATGGGAATAAAACGGAATTCACATAGTAAATTTCTTGTTTGATAACTCAGAGTTGTTGAGCGAGTTCCTGCCCAAACTGCATGTCTCAGTTTTCAATTAACACCTGCTCAAGCTCCTCGTCTTCATATTTTTTTGATTCTCCGGAACTTTCTCGATCGAAGTCACCACTCCGAAATCTTTAAAACAATTTTAAATGTTTTATGTTTCGCAACACTTTCCCCCAAAGCTGAAAAATCATTCCCGTGGCTTCGGCAGCATTTTTTTCAACTGGAATGCGAACAGTTTGCATTGTTTAATATCCTGCTAAAAATGAAAGTTTAAATATATACATATACATAAATATATATATATATATATATATATATATAAATATATATATATATATATATATATATATATATATATATATATATATATATATATATATATATATATATATATATATATATATACGCTCTTTTTCATTTTCAGTATCATATTTTAATTTGTATATAAAACAAAATATATTCTATTATATTTTATCTTCTGCATTGAAGAAATATGTTAAAAATTCGTAAAAACAATAAAATTGCGTCTAAAAATATAATATATATATATATATATGTGTGTGTGTGTTCGATAGCGTAAAAATCATTAAAAATAAATCTCTTGTGCAGTGTTACAAATGCAGACGGGTTCGATGTATTACTCATTGAAAAATTGATGCAAGTATGCATCCATGAGGTTTAAAAATTTCACCAGTCTTTTGAGTCTAATCCACGGTTACCGCGTTGCTTGAAGTTAAAATCCTTCGCTACAACTAGTGTATTTCGGAACGTATAATTTATTCATACCGTTGAAATAAGAAAACAGTGAAACGAGGAAAATTATATTTGATGCAGCTGAGAGAAAATCACGAACAGTAAAATGTGTACGTGCGCTGGACGAAGATGGAATGAATTCATAGTGTAATAGACGTCATTCAAAACAGAGAGGACGTTCAGAGAAATACATTGAAGGGGATGCGTTTTAAACTCAACCAGAAACGAGAACAACCCCCAGATAGAACTATATCTTTTGTGTACAGGCGATTTAAAAAAATAATTTTGTATTCTTGTACGGAATAGACATTTTCATAATTAACAAAATAAAAAAATATTTTTAATTATATAAGATATTTGTTGAATTAGAGTTAAATAATAATGTTTCTGTTAAAGTTTTTCGGAATATAAATTAATATTATTTGTTTTGAAATTAACTTTTGTTCTATTTTATGGTATGAAGGAATGAATAAAATCGTATTGTTCAAAAATGATATATACAGAGATATTTTAATATTAATAAATTGTTATATTTTTAGTACTTTTGTTTATAAATACATTTAAATCGAATTTATATATAGCTGCTGTAATGGGATATTTATTATTAAGTTTTTGTTTTATTTTCTGATCTTTTTTTTAAGAAAATAGCTTTCATTTTGTAGGTGTTATATGAAGTGTAAGTAATAAAATAGAGAAATCATTTAAAATTTAAATTTAACTTAATCTAAACATAACTTAAAACTTAAATAACTGTTTGCTTATATTAAACCAAAGAGTATACATTTACATGTATCATATTATTTCCATGAATTTTCCTGTCTTACTATTTTGTCATTAAGTGCCTTATAATATATAGTGTGTGTCGTTTGTCTTAATTATATATAACAATCTATTATATTTAATATTAATTTATACAAACAAGACAGAAAAGTTAACGAACAGTCATGCATTTTCCCCTAACTATCTTTATAAAATAATTAGAATATCAGTCATCAGTCATAGTGAGGGTAGGTAGAAATAAAAAGAAATACAGAGCATTAAAAATAAAGATGGATGAAAATTATCAATATATATGAATCCGATTTCATATCAATTGAATGATATTGATGTGTTTTGTCTGTTTTCTGATTATATACCAAAAAATGAAACATACTTCTCAAGAAATTTTTATTTACCATCTTAGTCGTTTTTCGGAATTGATATATTCTCATTTATCACTGGAATAATATAACGATCATTGTTATGTACTCCATGAAGTGTTATGTTCTGAACCTTCTAAATAATTTGTTAATTTGAGTCTCTGGACCAGGATCCAGGAAGGTTATAGTAAAATGTACTTAATAGTTGTTTGTAATGCTATATTTTTATTTATAAATGTCAATTCGGAGAGTAGATGTGTATTATTAAAATATTGGAATATAATGAAATTGTAGGAATGTAATGTATACATTCTCTCACTCTTTCTCTCTCTGTCTATGTATATATATATATATATATGTATATATATGTATGATGAAATTCAATAGATAAATTTCCATCTTTCTTTATTTCAATCTTCTGCCGCAGATAATGATCGAAATATTGTTTTGTTGATTGCATGTAAAAAATATTAAGAAAAATTAATTAATTTATAGTTTTTTATTTCTTTTAAGAATCTCAAATTATTTTATAATTAATAAGTATCGATTGATTACTAATTACCGTATGAATCTTATTTTGGAAAATTCTCTGAGAGAGAAGAATGATTTAATACCTAAAAACATTTCAAAGGTCAGGTATTTCCTATTGTAAATGTTCGTAAAAATCAATTATATTATATAAAAAATTTTTTTTAGTTACAATTTATTTTAATCTTCAATTTCTTAATAAGTTTCAATCAAATATTTATGGAAAGGTTTTAGTCACATAAGGGTATATATATATATATATATATATATATATATGTATGTAAGGGGGATATATATGTATAGGTATATATATATATATATATATATATATAACCTTGTAAAATATATAAAATAGTAAAAAATAATTTACGTTGGTTTGAGAATAATATTTTAAAAATTGTTAAATGAATGTCAAGCCTGTCCCCAATATTTTTCAGGATGTCGATATGTTTCATTACTTTTTAAACGTTCAACATATTAAAAATGCATATGACCTAAATTTCTTTAATAACATTCGATATCTTTTAAATTTTTCATACGGGTACTTCACCTATTTCGATACATCCACTCAAATGTTTATCAAGTTGTACCTTAAGGCAACAAATTAATTATTTACTTCTTTAAAATGAATTTTTTGTTTACTTATTAGTCGGTTTTTCTTATTGACTTTATAAAGAAATTTTCTCTAGTTTAGGAAATAAACTGTGAGCATATCATATTAAAATTGGTTTTCTTGTTAAATCATAATCCTGTTTTTTATATTTTCTTCTTTAATATTAATAAAAAATCTGTTAATCATAAAAATAAAATCAATTTATAACCAAAACAAGATGTATTGAATTTCAAAAACTGGCATAAAAATCAAAGGTTGAAACCTTTTATATACTTAGATGTAATTTTTTCCGTTATATCTATTTTATTTTTGGTACAAATTGTGCGATACTTTAAATATAAATTACAAACTGACATCTAGAAACGGTTAAGCTGAATATTTATGTATTTTTAAAATTGTTTCAATTGTATTTTTAAGATAAGGAATCACGTGCTAGAAGCTCATATATCTTTTAATAGAATTACTAAAAAATAAGATTTTACAGTTTTATTGCCAGAAGTAATCTTAATTTCACTTTAATTTATACTTTTAGCAGAATTAACAGAATTTGTTTATGTAAAATGTGATTTCGTATACGACATCTTTACATATATACACCCACAAACATACACACACCCACATATATATATATATATATATATATATATATATATATATATAATACACATACATTAGTTGAAAACAAGAGCTCCGATGTAAAACGCGTGGGAACAAAAGTGTGAGAACAAACGCGTGGGAAATATATCACTGACGCACATTGTAATAATATAGTTGATGAAAATAAACAATTAAACGTGCAATGTACATTAATCATAAAAATTTAAAAAGTAAACAAATTTATGAAAATGAAAGATATCTTATTTCATAATTTTATACAGTTGTACAATTATAACTGATGTAAATTTAAGATAAAACTTGAAGTTGCCCTTTAACCCATTTTTTTATGTTCACTCTTTAATTTATTTTTGCTAGTTATACACCTACCCAGATACCGGAATAATCTTATAAGGCGTCCGCATGCAATCTTGAAAAAAATATATTTTTATTTGATTTGCATAATTATTTGTTTAAAAAAGTCATAATGTAACGAATTTATTTAAATGATCTTTCTACGAAATAAACTAACTTATTTCAAGAATGTCAGTTTAATGTCTTAAGGAACTTGCATATGTTTGCTGTTCGAAAAGTAGTACAATTTTCGATAATTTTTTTTGACATGGTTATTAATTTTATAGGTTTGAAATTTTGTACACATTAAGTACATATCCTGAGAAGCTTTTTCAATTTTTATTTAATTTTTTACAAACTATGAAGGTATAAATAAATTAAAGGACTGCATCTGCTGTATGGCCAATCAGTGAACATGTTTCAGTAACTGCGTTGATTTGACACCTAAAACAGAATAATATTCTTGTAGCATAATGTAAAAACTATGATATGATCGGATACTTTTTTGAAATTTGGAAAATTGTAAAAATTCTAGCCATTTAAATCAAAGGACGATTTATGACTTACATAATTGTTTATTATTAACAAATGAAAAAGCATATTAAAAAAATCATCCAGTCACCCGATAGAGAATATTATTAACAATATTCAGTCAGAACTTAATCAATCGAATGAATAGTTTTTGAGATATGATGAACACCAGTTTAAAAAATATACTTTCTAGAAAAACGAACGAACCCGCTCGGTATAAGTCCTGTTCTGATATGCACTGCCTCCACTAAAATCACTATATCTCAGGAAATTCTTGAAATTTTGATAAAAATTTTTTTGATAATGAAACTTGAGACTTAATAAATCTTAAGACTTTTAATAAATCTTAAGACTTTTAATGAATCTTAAGAATTTTAATGAATCTTAAGAATTTTAATGAATCTTAAGACTTTTAATGAATCTTAAGACTTTTTCAAAAAACCAAAAATCGATTTTTCCAAGATTTCAAACTTATGCAAGTCCCTTAAAATGTTTTTTGTATGTATACAATTATATAATCTTTTCCTTTCTGTATCTTGTTGCTTTAAAGGTGATTGCATCGTCATCAAAATGTGGATTATCAATAATCAAAAATGATCAATAATGATTTATTGAACATTTAATATCAGAAAAAAATGTGTATGCTATTTAAAGTAAAATAAGTACTGATTTGTAAAAGTTAATTTAGCCTCAGTGTTCAAACTGTATATATCAATATTTTATCAAATGATATTATACCAATATTTTACCAAATGTAGGTTTTTGTGAGTAGAAAGTGAACAAGCAATAATTTATCAATGCAGTTAATTGAGTAAATAATGTTTGTAATCATTTATTTGATACTTATCTCTTTAATTAACGATATTATTGAAATGTACATTTATTTGTCTTATTATTTTTACATCCTTTGTATCTGTATTTATATTCATCGCATTTATTTTATACTTTTGGATTTAATATTTTATTTAAAATTTAAATTTATAAAAAATAACTCATTAAGGACTTTTTAATCATGATAGAATCATCAAAATTGGTTATAAGAGTGAATTAGCTCAGAAAACACGATACATTTATTTTTATCAGGGGATAATAAGTTAGTCAAGTTCTTTAATATCATTGATTTAGGTATTTTTTTTTGAATCCAGTATTTAATCCTTCAAAGTCGAATGGATTTTAGAATTTTATAAAAATCACAAATATACGTACTAAATCTATTTAAGATCTTAATATACTTTGATATATTCAATTTTTAGAAAGTTAATAATTATATGAAAAAAAAACATCATAAGGTATTCTGAGATTTTGTTGAAAATTGTAATATTATATATACTTTAATAACGTTCACAGATTTTAAATGATTTTATTGGGTATCAATCTGCGACCGTCTGAGCACCGTGGAATCTTTTAATGATTTTGTACGGCGAACTCTACATTTGGTTTTCGTTAATAAAACTTCATCGTTCAATAGTCATAGGATTTGTACTTAACAATTATTTAAAGCACTTTATATGCCCTAGTATTTAAAAAGAGATCTAAAATACTGTTAAAGTTATAACATTTTTCATATTTTTCTAAAAAATGAAATTTATTTTGATATTTTTATAAATTTTATCAATTTGAGAAGTATATTAACCCCTTGACATACAAAGATGTCTTTAATACGTCATGTGTTTCTTATGCCATTGCAAAAATTGACGACTCTGAGACGCACGCATATGTAATTCGCTTTAGTACCGCTGCAAAGCAAATATTAGAAAGAAATAAAGTGTGAAAAGTATTAAATAATGAACCATAGAAATAAACCTTGCAACATGTCTGTTTTCAATTTGTACGAAAGTGACACTGAAAGTCAAATGAGCTTTTCGAGTGAGGGTACATTTTCCTAAACATATCCTTTCATTGGTAAAAAGCAACATCCTGCAAAGAGGTGCCACATGTGCTCAAAAAATAATATAAGGAATGCAACGACTTGGCAGTGTAAAAAATGTCAAATACCTTTACATCTATCAGTATGTTTTGAAAGGATTCATACTCCACAGAACTAGTAAATTATTGTTAAATTTGTTATTTAATTATTCTTTATTAATTTTGGTTATTAGTATCGAATTATTATATTTAGTAATGTCTAAATATTTTTCTATTTGTTAAGCTTGTACACATGTTAAGCTGAAAAATAAATAGTATTTTTGGCTATATCGAATTTCAATTAATTCGTATGTCAAGGGGTTAAAAGTGTTATTACTGAATATTTTTTTAAAAGGCGAGAAATTATATGTGATATATATATATATATATATATATATATATATATATATATATATATGTATATGTATATGTATATGTATATGATACCTAAATTGGTGTCAAATAGATCTTAGAATTAATAAAAAAATGACTGCTTATGAA
Source organism: Acanthacorydalis orientalis (assembly GCA_034766995.1). Classification (NCBI taxonomy): domain Eukaryota; kingdom Metazoa; phylum Arthropoda; class Insecta; order Megaloptera; family Corydalidae; genus Acanthacorydalis; species Acanthacorydalis orientalis. Next base: position 27,867,390 of record CM068317.1, read on the forward strand.
ATTGTTTGATAAAAATGAAATAGAGTTAATCGAAGAAGTTACATTTATTTGATTGAATGATTCACTGAACAAGTTACCAGTGGAATAAAAATGAAATTTGAAAGTAAACGT
>CM068317.1:27872500-27965000 GCA_034766995.1 Acanthacorydalis orientalis
CATGTATATATATATATATATATATATATATATATATATATATATATATATATTACTTTTAATAATAGACAAAATTGTTCAGTTATATCTGAGTTTGTTAAAAAAAATAATAGCAGATATTTCTTTTAACCGATTGATGCATTTGTAAAATATTTATTGCGACATAAAGTTTAAATTTATTCTAATTAATGTTTAATCTCAATCAAACCGTTCTGTACAATTTTCAGATCTTAACTATTTTCGGCAATTAAATAAGATATATCTTCTTTATATTTAAATTGTTTTAGTATGTAGCGAAGATAAGAGTCTAGAATAATTTCTTTTATTACTAAAAGGTGATGTACTTTATAAGTTAGGTTCTTAATTAGTTAGTTTGTAGTACGATGTTCAAATCATTAAGAAGTAATTATCTATTGATTGAAAATTTCCTACACCAAAAGTGTTTTTTAATAAATTAACTTTTCTAATTAGATACGTGAATTGGTTTTCTAATTCAAATAATTCGATTTTTTATATGCACTAGACTAATTAAAAATATAAATCTGTTCATTGCAATATAAATAATTTGAAATTAAAATTTCGTAAGTATTTTATTTAAATTCAAGCTTGTGAAATTAGATTTCGTAATCATTTTTTTAATTATTTGAATAGAGATCATCGTCTTTATGACTAATTTAAGAAATCTATAAAAGCGATACGATAAAATGTATTATTTTCTTAAAATAACAAGTAAAAATTAAAATTGTTTAAATACAATGAAAACAAAGATTCGACTTCTAATATTTTGTTATTATGTAATTGAAATTTCTTATCAGTTATATATATATATATATATATATATAGATATAGATATATATATATATATATATATATAGATATATATATATATATATATATATATATATATATATATATATAGATATATATTTATATATATATATATTGACTTTTCTGCAAGAAAATTTATTGGCCAAAACGTATACCGTTTAATTACAATACTCGAACATAAAATAACAAAAAAAGTTACGACTTCGAGTTCTGTACTGTCCGAACAAGATTTTTTCTTAATTAGAAAATAATGAGTGACTGTACGTGCTTCTAATGATATCGTATTAAACTCGAGTCTAACACAGCATCCAGTCCTTTTCATGGCACGTGTGTATAGTAGAACTGGACCAATTACCTCCTGGTGGGTAAAGGATTTTACTTCAAGTGGGTAACGAACAGCTGCTTCGTTCATAATTATCATTATGAATGTTTTTCTTATATTCATTTAACAAGCTATGATTAATGTTTGAAGCTCGAAAATTGTGTCTTTCGAATATCTGCCATCGCTTTTATTCATGAATGATGTTGTATATGTCTTATTATTATATCATATAATATATATATATATATATATATATATATATATATATATATATATATATATATATAATAAAAGAGAGAGAGTTTATGTATCAAAATGAGGTTGAAATGATATTAATAATATGGTGATGTCATCATTTCCCTTAAGTGTAATAATTATTCATTCATTTAAAAACGGAAATAATATTTAAAAAAATAATTTTTCTTTTTAAGTTTCTTCTATTATAAAGTTTCTTAAAATAAGGAAATATATTTTTATTTTAAAGTATATTTTTTTATTTTTATATAATTCCTAGGTATTTTACTTCTTTCTCATATGTTTTAAGAGAACACGTACTCTGTTTTTGACATTTTTTTTTTATTTTTAGAACTATGGTTAGTTTAAACATAATGCCAATAAAATTATGACTAGATAATAAGTTTCCACTTGGTGTTAGAAAATGATAAATCTATTTTTATAAATGGTTGTATGTATACAAATTAGATGCATCTTTTCAGTTTAAAAATCGCAACATTTTTTTTATGATCAAAAATTTTCAATAAGGCATTATTGATCATTTTTAATTGTTTCTTATTCTCATTTAAATGACGATATCGTCATCTTCAGATCACCTCTGAATACAAAAAGGTCTTTATCTAGAGACCTGAATATGATGCCATTGTTACCAAAATACGCATAAATAACACTTAAGAATGATAAACAGGACAATTTCGATTAGAAAAAAAATTTTTTTTGATTTATGGAGTGAAAAAAGAATTTATTCGTGAAAGTGAATTTAGCCAGTGTCAGAACTGTTTTGTAATAATAAAGGTATTTATGAAACAGATATATGTATATATATATATATATATATATATATATATATATATATATATATATATAAGCATAGAATCTATGATTTTCATAGTTTTATCATATGCTAACAGTGAGCAAACTGCGGCTCGTGAGCTGCATGTGGCTTCAAAAGCTAGTCTATACGGCTCTCGAGACAATATTGTGTTTTATTTCCAGTTTTCCTAACTTTTATGTTAATAATCTATAGTAGTAGTTCATAGACAGATTTTAAACTATTAACTGCAAAAACGAAGACTCAATCAAAGTCTTCGACAAGTAGAAATTAATCATATTCTGCTTTGATGAGTAGGACTACAATATAGTTGTATTTTTTATTATTTGTAAATACAATTTTAAAATAATATTTTCTGTAGCTCTGGAATATTCGAAAACGTATGAAAATTATTACATGTGACTCTTATTATCGAACAAGTTGCCCATTTGGTATATCCTATAATATCATTAATAATATTATATTACAATATGTTGTTATCTCTTTCGAGTTTGTTAGTTTTGTATATTTTTATTTCTCGTTAGTTAAAATAGACTATCAATTTAAAAATGAATGATTCTCAGTAAAAACAGAATCAAGTTAACTAAACTAAATGTGTAGTGTTGTTACATTTTTAAAATTGAACTGAGAGATTTCTATCATTTTTTTTAAATATCTGTAAGTGATAAATTCGAAAAAAATTGAAATAAATAGTATACATGCTCTTGAACTTAATTACAATCAGTTGATATCAGTTTTATACGCTAAGGGTGTTTTGAGGAAGTTTATTCATGAATATCTTTAAAATTATATAAATTTGGATTATTATTTTATTTGTAGAATAATATTATTTTTCCAAATTTTAAGTAAAAAGTCATGAAAACAAAAAAAATACTCTGATTCAACATTTCTGCTACCTATATTTTAAATTTCAATTAATTATACTTCTAAGTTGAAAAGGGGAATTACTAAACATTAACGCTTTCGTTATTTATTGAAATCTCTGCCATCGAAGTATATGAATTTCCATTGATTTCTGTAATTTGATTTATTTCTATCGATTCTAATATCTGTTTCTATAGCTATCTGTTTCTGATTCTATAGTTTAAATTGACAGTTTGATAAATAATAGATTTAATCAACTCTAATAATCCTTACCTCAAATTTTTTTTACCTATCTGAAAATGTCGATAGAATCTCTAACAAAATGCGAATAAATAAGATTCAAAAATGATAACTAATTATTGAATATTTTTTTATTAAAAAATGTCGTGTGTGACTTGAGTGAAAAGAGAATTTATAGGAGAAATAAACGCATTAATAGAAATAATATATTTCAAAGCATTACAATCACAAAATGTATAATAATGTATTAGGAAGCAAATTAAAAAATAGTTTGTTTTTATTTTTACTTCAGACTATATGTAAATTTATGTTTCTGTAATTTTTATTTATTTCAATTCTTATCCATGCTTATTTATTTTAATTTTAAACGAACTCTTATACAAATTCCTTAAAAAAATAAACTAACTCTGTTGTTTTGTTAACAAATTGATATAAAAATAAAAAGCAGTGCTGAATAAAAATAGTTGAAACTTAAAAAATGTAACTAACACAGTAGTCTTTTGTTCATAGTTTTAATTAAATTTGTATACAGTATGTTATTTTTATAATTAATAACATTGCTGTTAATACTATTACAAAGCTCTTTAATGTACACTAGAAATAATTAAAATTTGCCTGCGTTACATTTTATATTATTATAATTTCATTCTCGTGGTAAAAAAAGAAAAACATTTTTTCCACGCATTTATTTATTCGAAACATTTAAAGTTTGCCTGATAAAAAAATATTTAGATTAATTAAAAAAGTTTTTAATGTGTGTTTTTTTTTAAAAAAAACAAACACAGTGGTCAAGATCATTTTTTTATTTTATATAATTTTTTGTACTTTCAGTATTCAAAGAAAATATATGCATTTTTTATGTATAAACAATTATTTTATTTTCTCTCTTACTCTCTTTATTTATATATATATATATATATATATAAATTGTATAATTATTTATTTATATATATATATATATATATATAATATATATATATAAATTGATGTATTTATGTATTTACTTATATGTATCTGTGCATAAGTTCATATTTATTAATGTGTATCTGTGATATGCTGCGTGCTTGTAAAATAAATCTCAAACTATTTCAAAGGCTCCATAATCGACAGAAAAATTATGCACTTTTATTACAAGTTGTTGAATTATTAATTTCTAGTCATTGTAAATTGCCTCGGAGACGGTTATTTAAATCCACTAGCTCTCAGATAAATAAAAAAATGATAATATAAGAATTCTATATCATAAAAGTAATATATTTTACGAATTTCCTTCACAAATATGATCCAGACGAGAGCTTTATTCCGAACCGTCTGAGAGGAAAATAAAAAATGCTGTCTTCTTGTCGCTGGCGTTGAAACATTCTATGGAACGTTCAATTGTAATAATATCATACTCAAAAAAGTATGTATTCCAATAAAATGCATTTTTCATGAATGCCGAATATCCGCTTTATATTTTATGTAAAACCATTTTGTCTTCCGTTTACAGCTTTTTTTGAATGTTCGCTTTACATAATGGCACAACGTATTGACGAGTGAAAATTTTCAACCATCTCTGTAATGGAATCTTAAGAAAACGTTCTCAATGTTATTCTGGATTTGATGGAATAATATTTATATTCTGGACGTTTTTTCTAATGATATCTTTATTGTAATTAACAGATCGTTTTTAAAAAGAATCTTATATTTTTATATCTGCTGTTTCGCTACTATTCTTGTTGTATTCTTCACGACCACTGTATATTAATAACTCTTAAAAGTTTAAATTAAATTAAAATGTTGAATATTTTTTGAAAATTTCTCTTTATATATATATATATATATATATATATATAAAAAAGATTATAATGAAAGCAAGTACAAGTTTTAATCATGAATAACGTTTATCGTTTACACAAATTCCGTAGAATACCTGTCTCTATCTATTGTTCAAGGTTTTCACTAATGAAGGTAAAGTGCAAGTTTGCAGTTTGTAGGTTGTTCCAAGTTTAATACTTATGTAAAGGATTAATTGTTTATTTAAGAGAGGTTTATAATTTCTATTTCAATACTGAATTAGTGATGAATTTTCCAATGGACGCAATAGTTATTATTTTTGGGTTGAATATTTTTTAAACAGAATTTTTATTATAATCGGCTTATGTTTTTTTTCTTATATAAATGACGTTATATATATATATATGCATATATATATATATATATATATATATATAAATATGTATATATATATATATATATATATATATATGTATGTATGTATGATTATCTGTTATACTACGTTCATTTTCTTGTCAGGATAATTAGATTTAAAGTTAATACTTTATTATTTTTAAATGCATATTGATCAAATTGTTACAAATGAAAATTTTAATAATTCTTTTTTTATCGAGGATTGTTAGGAGTTGTCATACAATTGAATTAGTTTTTAACATAGTTTCCATTCCGTTCAATGCAAGTTTAAAGTAATGCTTGAATTTTTCTAGAAAAAATTGATTTCGTTACGTGTGTATCCAATCTATTTTGGAGCACTTCATGTCTAGGGAGTACTTTCAGTACGAAGTATTTTCAGATATTCTCAGGAATCATCTTTAACTAAAAATCAACCCAAGTTTAAATGACAACTTTTGAACATTGACGTCTTGTACCACGAAAATATTTCGTCTCATAATGCCCGTGCAACAATGGTGACCATAGAACAACTGCACATAGTGTCTTCCTCAGCACCCGTACTCGCTAAACCTCGCTCAACGAGATTATCTCCTTTTCAGATTATTGAAAAAAGTAATGATTGAAAAGTACTTCAGGTTGAATGAAGAAGTTCAATAGTTACATGCAAGTAAAATATTTTTTCTAGAGGAATACAAACACTAGAACGCTAGAGGACTTACATTAGACGCAATGGAGACTATGTTGAATATTAGTACCATTGTATGGACTCCTTCTCGCAATACACGATTAAAAAATAATAATAATTAAGGTTTTCATCTGACATATATATATATATATATATATATATATATATATATATATATATATATATATATGTATTCATGTGTGTGTGTGCATTTGTACATATCTAATTAATTTAAATTTTAGAAGTATGTTTTTTAATATTAACCATTTTTACTAATCAATTCATATCTTATTGTTCCAGGTGAGTTTTCTGATCAATATTTCATCTTAACATGAAAACAATTACATTGGTATGTAATATTTTTATTTACGAATAAATTTAGAGTCTTTTTTATAGTTTCCTTGAAATAAATATTAGGTCGGTAGAAAGTAATTACGGTTTTGTGCCCTTCAAATTCATAACGAAAACCGCAATTACTTTCCTATTGACCTAATATTTACAGTTAGCTATATTTAAAAATTAGTATAAATATTATTTAGTTATTTGTTAATGATTAAACAAAATAATCTTTCTAATTTGCAACATAAAATTATACGTCTATATAATTATTATCATCATATAGATCAGTGTTTGTCAACATTTTTCCGATGATGGCCCTCTTCCGACCATGTTTCTTTTCTGTGGCCCTCTGTCTTACCGGTAGAAAGGTAGCTATTTAAATTTTTTGTTTGTAAATAGAACATGTTTTATTATAATTTTTATAATTAAAAAAGTACAATAATTAAATAAAAATTTATATTTTAAGTATTTCTCGATCAATGTGACCCTTCTTTTCTCGGTCAGTTCTCTGTTTTCTTCATTTCTCTCCGTGGCCGCCGTATCTCGTGCTGTGACCCCCCTTTTACGCGATTTTCACCCCTGGTCCTCTTGGAATATCCTAAAGCCATATGGCTCCAAGTTTAAAACTCCTGCTATAGATTATTCCTTTCTATTATATCTTTTTTATATATTTTTGCACAATATAAATATTAAGCTTCCATTAATTTTAAAGAAGTTGGAAAATAGTGTTTTGTATCTTTTGATTTAATTAAAAATCTAATTTATATAAAATAATATATGTGTATATATATGTATGTATATATATGTATGTATATATATATATATATATATATATATATATATACAAAATTCGATTACTGCATTGTTTTGGAATTAATTAATTTTATTCAAACAAAAACTTTCGATTCGGCTTGCGTTCAAACACTAGTTGATTTATATATCTATATATATATATATATTATAATTAAGCTATTGTACTATTGTACACTAAACAATAAACGAAAACAGCATCGATGAAACATTGAGAAATGTACACCAGAAAGTTTATCTTCCTCTTATAAAACAAGCTTCGGTACGAAGTTTTCCCAATAAGTATTTTTCTTTTTATTCAAGTGCATATACAGCCCTAACTTACGTACGTAGCTATAATGACGGAGTACCGGTGAACAAGTTCGAATCTTCCTAATGCATAGACTTAAGTACATGCTGAAGGTGAAATAAAAGGAACGGGAGACGATGAGGGTAGTAGTGGTATCAGCATTTAGATGTGAGTTGGTGGATACGATATATAGGTTCGAGGTATATACTATGGTCTAGTGGTATATAACGTCTATATATAGGTGTCTCTTGAGGATTTTCTCAGACGTTGCTGTTTGCACTACGAGTGGATTGTGTAGGAAGTTGAATCTGCTTATTGCTTAGAGAGCTACTCGCGAAATGTGTGGTCCAAGCACTTGTACAAACGGAAAGTTTACAACTGCTTGTTTAGGTTGTACGTATAATACATATACAGCGTGTATACGTACCTATATATTTATAAAGCTATAGATACAGTATTCATTGGATCGATTACATTAAATTATAGAATGAGTTAGTGATAAAATCGATTATAAGTCAAAGAATTCATAACAAATATAATAAGAATTGAATGTTTTCATACATAAAACTATTTGTTTAAAATAATATTATTTTTTTTTTGTTTCATATGTAAGTCCAATAAATTATATAATATTATTATCTTTCAAATTTTTAGGTTTTTTATCTTTAATTATTTTCTGATTTATTATATATATATATATATATATATTGGTTGTTTTTTATTTACTACTATACTTTTATATATATATATATATATATACATATATATATATATATATATATATATATATATATATATATACAATCGTAGATAAGAAATTAATAATTTTATCTGAGTTTTATATGATATAAAATTCGAATAACAAAAAAACTGAAGAAACAACATACAAATTGTGACAATGTGACATAGAAATGACACAAAATAATAAATGTCTAGGATGTTTTTTCCTGGTGATATTCGCCTTTTTGTATCAGATACATTTCTACTCTTCATTAGTACTTTCGCACGAGTGCCATTTTCTGATGGAGTTTGAAAATATAGGACTTTACAGCATATGTCTATATAATTTTAATCCAAGTCGATTTGTGTATCCAAAATTCAACTCGAAATGTAAAATGTAACTTAAAATAGTGAGAGAATCAAAATAGGGAGCATCGACATAAAGGAAAGTAGTGGTAAAGTTTTGTGCAGCACTGTTTTGTACATTACAACAAAAACAGCAGAATAATTTGTTTCTGTACTTACCTATATTATAGATGTAAATGTGGTTTCACACGAGCGCTTGCGATTCCGCAAAATATATCTCTTAGAACAGGAAAGACATCGTTGTTAATGTGACCGTTTACATAGTCAGTATGAAGGTATTTACTCACCAGTGTGGCATCACAATTTGTAGCAACAATATTTGTATGAAACAGAACTGAATCCTATATTTTTCATAGTCAGTTAAGAAGTATATTTTTGCGTTTTAGTATTACGTTTAAATATCTGATATTAACATTTTGACGTCAGGCATTTATTCTGGCTGACTGAGTGAAAACGCGGACAAAAAATTAATAAGATTATATTACATTGATATTGCGAAAAGTCGCTCTAATTACTAAAGTACTGTGAATTTTAATGTTCCTTTTGTAGTGAACTGTTGAACTGGAAACAGGAAACAGTTGAACTGTTTCCTAGATAATATCTTACCATAAAAAGACATTATTTTATCAAATATTATTTTATTCAGGTCAAAAAGTATACTTCTATTTATGATATAAAAAAAGCTTAGAACTGATTTAATATCGATTTGAAAAATAATGGTCTTATACAAAACAATATACTTAAAACTCTATTAATGTTTCACAATGATAAATACTTGATTATGATATCGTTGTCAAGATGCAACACAGAACTCAGCCATAAATATTTGACACTGGCACCGGAATGATGGTATACTGAATCTACCGGGTAGATATAAATTATGTTTGAGGGGGGAGGAAGCTATCTTGCCTCCCGGCACATAGACTCAAGGTCTATTATGCCTTCCCTCGGCTTGATCAAAACTACTCGGGATGTTTCGCTTCCTTCCAGAAGCCTATCAACCTGCCCGAGTTTATAGACCCTAGTTCGGCGGCAGTGAGAAGAAACTCCCTAAACCATCGTCGCCTTAAACTGACCGGCCGGATATTCCGCGAGGAATGGGGGTTTCGTTGCCCCCCATACCATCTACACATCCCGTCCATCCTTCGGCCTTGTATATGTTCGTGGTAGCATAGTCTCCAGTTTCCTGTGACAATTCGCACCAAGAGCCGGGAGAAGGATCTGCCACTTGTATAGAATCTCTTGGTCCAGTCCTTATTTGGGGCCTGGCCTAAGAGTACTCTAGATTGACGGCAACCGTCAATCTTTATCCACCATTCTGAGTGTTCTGACTCGACACACTCCCGAATGCTGCCCTTGGCCCAGCATCTTGCTAGCCCTACGAAGGGCTCTGGCCCCTCCACTGTGGACCTGGCTCCTAGTGAGGCCAGTCTGTCCGCTATTTCGTTTCCCCGTATGCCCGTATTGCCCGTATGACCGGGTAAATTTGTAGATAATTTACCTATATACTGACTTGTATTTGTACCCTAAACCGATGGTATGAAAAAAGTAATTTTAAGTGTCCCGCATACGACCAACAATTTACAAAAAACGTATTTTTACATGTCCCGGCATCAAAGTGTTAACAGTAAACAAATATGAAAACATCTATACTTTTCCACACTTTAATTAACTTTTTCTTTAATGATTTTCACTTTCAATAATTAGCAGTATTGAGAGTAGCGGCACGACTTTTAAAATTAGGACGATTATAATTCTGATGCTGTTACTGTCTTTTGTCTCTAATTTTATTGTGTTTGATTGAATGCAAAAACTTATCTACACTTCATTCTGCTCTCCGCCGTTGTTCGCTGCTTTAATTCTGTCGAGGTTTTTAATGATAAAAGACATCGAAACGAAAAATGAAGAATAGTAGTTATTTTCTAACTTTAATTATTCAGAGTGTAGAGTGAAAATTCTAGTTGAATTCATTTTTTAAAAACGTTTCATGCATTATATTTCAAATAATAAAACAAATATTAGTTCCTGTTACTATTATTTTCTATCAAGTTGTTGACTTGTATAAGAAGTCGAATAACTAAAGGTTACGAGTTTTCTTTTTTCTTTTTGTTTTTTATTTTTTTTCTCATAATTTATAATATATTTTTAAACTATTTCTATTCTTCATTTTTCCATATTCTTATTGATAAACTACTGATGTTATATTCAGTGAATAATTCTTTAAAGTTCGCTGCAAGGATGTTCATTTCCGTTGACTTTATGCATAGTACAAGTTTGAATTATATATATATATATATGTATAATATATATTTATATTTGTATATATTTGTGTATGTATATATATATATATATATATATATATATATGTGTGTGTGTATATAAGCATATATGTATATTTGTATATATATATATAAACAGTGATCCCAAAAACTGGTCACGAAAGTGTGAAGTTTCAAATGAGAAATTTGATACATATAGAGAAAAATATTAATTTGTTTGTTCATTATTAAATGTTATAACAATAAAAATGTTCAATATAATTATTGTGACACTTGTATTACTTCTAGAAATTATTTTACCTTCCTTAGTGTGTGAACACTTTTTTGGTCCGCTTGCTATGTTTTTTGTTTTGTGGAACTTAGTACACCATATAGCCTCATTTTGCTTTTAACACTGCTTCTATTCTTTTGGCATACTGCCTATTAAATTTGTCAATGTGGACACTTCAATACTTTATCATGCTTGATTGGTCCTATCCCATAACTCATTAATGGTTTTTAGTAATTTTTCGGTGGATCAAAGTTCTCTTTTCAATATAACCCACAGGTGTTCTATTGGGGTTAAGTCATAAGATTGCGGTCACCAATCCATTACAATAATGTTGTAAATTTGGAAGAAATTTTTCGCAATCTTAGCTGTATATTTAGGGTCGTTGTCTTGAATAAATACCAAATCTGCTTGCTCACACTCAAACTTTACAATGCATGGAAGAAACGAATCCCTAATGATTTCTATGTAGTCTACTGCTTTAATAATTGCTTGAATTCTACGCATGATTCCTAATTTATTTCCTTTGAAACAACCTCAAGCCGTCAAAGATCCGCCTCGGAACTTTTAGGTTTTCATAACACTTCGTTCCTCCAGCCTGCGTTTTGGATTGTTTCAATTTAATACTCGTCCATCTGAGTATATACAATTAATTTTAGTCTCATCTGACCAAACGACTTAATTCCAATGGACAGCGTCCCAATGTTTATATTTTACAGAATTCAACCACTTCTTCTTATGGATGTTGTTCTTATCAGTCTACAACAGCTTTTTTTAGTTTGTATTTATCTTTTAATCTTACTTTTTTCAGACAATTCCTAACTGTGTCTCATTACAAATATTGATGTGCAGATCCTTTTATAAGACACTGTTGGCCTGTGTGACATTTTCCACTACTCCTGTGCAAATGAGGCGGCGAGTTTTGCGTTTGGCACCTGGAGTCAGTTTTTCTGGACATCTTCCTTTATTGGCCTCAGCAACGATTTTCAATTCGTTTTTGATTTTTAATATAAACTCAATAGAAACACCATATAAAGAAGCTATTAACGGACTGGAGTTGTCTTATTAATTTCCTTTAGAATTGCCTTTCTCATATTAATACTTTTTCGTTTTCACATCTAAGAGTCAAAACAATTTACTTAATTGATCACATCTTGTTTCTTACCTTGTTTCTTATCTTGTTTCTTTATTATTTCTCCGAAAATTTTGAGAATAGAAATATTAAATATATTTATTTGGTAAAATTTAGTATTCGACAATACTTCATTCAAAAAACTCGATTTTTATTGTATTTCGAATGCGAATAATTTTTAATGACAACAAAAAATGAGTAACCTGCTACATCACCAGTCTGTGTGTTCTCAATCTAGTAAACAATGAAGTTGTTGTTGAGGAATTTCTTGAAGTAGTCGTTCATTTTTAGATTAAAATGTTTCCAATCGAAAATTTATGAACCGTTTTTGGGGTCACTGCATATAAATATATATATATATATATTAAAAATTAGATTTGTGTTTTAAAATGAGCTATATGTTATGCAGTATATAATAATTTATAAATTTCTGAAAAATTTTATATTTTTTTTCTATGTACTAGTTGAACTGATAACCTATTTTTTTCAGTAACAATTTCTGTATTTAATCATTTTTTTGATGAATTAGAATAAATTTGGAATAGTTATTTTTAAAATTTATCTATATAATCGTTATTTAGTTAATAACATTTAAACTAGTTTATAATGATTGTAGTAATATGTTTATAATCTTTTATAGTGTATAAATTGTAATTAGAAAAAATCGATTAATTTGATTATTAATAAAATTAAATATCATCAATTGAAATTACGTTGGATTTTGAACTCAATTTAAAAAATTAATTCATATTTAAATTCAATTTAAATATGCATTAATTTTTTATATTTTTCAAACAAATATCGTAATCAAATTCGGAAAGAGCGATTAAATATTCGTTTCATTGGTGACATACACTGTTCACTATTTAGGTGTTTGTTTTAATATTTTCGATAGTTTAAATTTATAAATACTGATTTATTTAGTATGCACAATATGCAATCTGTTGTATCCTTTTTATACATTTCCTGTTTATATTAATTCATATTGAACTGTTCTGCCACTAAAGTGAGCGGCAACAGTACAATGTTTTCCCTTGAGCTAAATGATATTTGGTGTGGTTGTTCAACGTATTTGTTATTCAAAGAGATAATGAATTTAATTTTGATTCATTTGTAATTTAAATGAATAATAAATTCATTTTAATTACAATGTTCTGTTAAATTCGGAATGTATTGGTGCGGAGTGAAAATTTCATTTTTTTAATTTTTTATGTATTTGAAAATTTTTTAAAGTAATTTTTCAGTATTGATATCTGCTTAAAGATATAATGAAGAACTAATCTTTTTCAGTACATTTTTTACAAAAATAGTTGTTTTTGGTATCCAATAATATGAGGTCTTATTTTTTCATACAAATTTTTATGTTCTTAAAATTGTAATTAGATAGATAGATTATGTTTGAGGGGGGAGGGAGCTATCTTGCCTCCCGGCACTTAGACTCGAAGTCAAATAATACTACAAACTATTGATAAACAGTTCATCAGCAAGCTACCTGAGGATGGGTCAGATTCAAAACTAGTCTTCATAGATAAATTTTCAAAGGATTTATCAGAACGAAGAAGATATCTGTTAGTATATTTTTCTTAATTTAGAAAGGTAGTGCGTAATAAAAGTTGTTAACTTGGAGTTTAGTAACATAATATTGATTTTTCAAAAAGTTTTTTATTTTAATAGAACAATTCATGTGTTTATTTTTTTAAAAAAAATTACTTTATTTTTTATAAATTTATTTTCTTATTGCAATATACTTCTACGTCGTAAGTAAACATTTTTTCTCTCAAAAATATTAAAATTTTTAACTGAAAAAGTTTAACATCGTCATTGAGACTTTGTTTGTTTCCGTTTTTTTCATATTTAAGAAATTTTGTAAAAAAAAATAACAGATAAATAAAAGTTTTACATGAAAAAACTAAAAATTTTAAGAATTTCATAAATACAATACTGAATTAGGTAAAATTCTTAAATATAAATGAATTAATAATTTGTTTAGTATAACATATATTGAAAATTTTTAAACTATTTTGTATGAAACTAAAATATCAATTTTCTTTATGTCTATTTCAATATTTACATATGAATACATGTATAAAGTTTTTGAATACTTTTCCTAACATATATCTCTAAATATTTCTAACCAATAACCACTTTGATATAAAATAAATCAGAGTAAATTTGACTTGACAAGTAGATACTGATTATGCAGACAGAATTGAATCGACTGAAAATATAAAATTGAACACGGACATGTAAGATGTATGCACGGTTCATTTGACTATATATCTTGGATAGAGTAACGTTAGCAGACATGCATTATACACATATATGTATGTGGAGATGCAATTCGCAGTGGAACGTGATTGGTTCTATGGTGGCGTGCTTGTAATTCGACACAGATTGAAAATTTATGGTCTGTTATATCAGCAGATGCACTTTTTTATTATTCAGTATAAAGTGCTTTCTTTATGTTTTCTTCTTTGGATTTATAAATAAATAGATAGGATTTTTGTGTTATAAATTTTGCAAATTTATATCTATATATATATATATATATATATATATATATATATATATATAAACATATAATTATCGAAAAGGAAATAAAAAGATTACGAAACAATATAGTATTGTTCATTTCTAATACCATACAAGAGTATTACTAAAATAATTTCTAAACGATCTATGTAAGTTCGATAAGATTTCACACAACTAAAGGATGGAAGAATTGAAAGAAAATTTCAATAGTTTTAATTATTCTATTGTCTCAACTGATTGTTAATTATGAAATCACCCCCAATCTTAGACTTTTAGTTTACTTAAATTCTCCAGTACTAGTTTCGATACATGAGTCATCTTCATGTTGATTTTAAATACTCGAGATAGATTAGATATTTATATAGAAAGTATTTAAAATCTACCTAAAATGGTATTTATGCCATAACTAGTGGAAAAGAGGAATTCAGGTGATCAAAAAAAATGAATATCTTCAAGAATAATTATCTGTTAACATAATTACAGGTATAAAAATATGAATATAATTCTAATTGTTAAAATATTTAGACAGCGATGAAGTGATAAATGAATTTAATGAATATTAAATATCAGTATATTTTGTATTTATAAGTTATGAAAGTTTATATTTTATCTTTGGATGCTTCATTATGTCGCTAATGAAATATTACTAGCAGAAAGTAGGTATTTCAACTCGTATGTAATGTTTATACAAAATATTTGTTTTGGGGAAGCTACACAAAAACAAAACATTTTATTAATAAAAATGTTATAAGTATAAAATTATAACGATTTCAAAGAAATAAAACTCTTAAATTGAGAAAATAGAGAAGATGAAATTAAACGAAAGGAAATACTAAATATTCTCTATTTGTCGTTGATGTTATTATTTTCACTAATAATTAGAAAAATCTAGAATAAAAGGATGAAGAATAATGTGAATCAAATCAAAAAAATCCCTTTATATGGACTACAAAAAAAATTAAAAAGTTGAATGCCGTGAGGATCACCGGCGATCGGGCCTCAACTTGCCTGTAGTGCAATGGGGGTCATCCATGACAGGTGATGCTAAGAACATTAAAAACATATAATTCAAGTAAACGGTAATACTTCTAAAATTTTCAATATTATTATCATTAATACAATGATGTAAAAAAAACAATGCAACATAAAACATCAAAGCGTCATCGAAAAAGCGCACTCCAGCGCCCGGGGAGTCATCGATTTCCACTGAGATAAATGCATAGAACATGATAGTACAGTTCAACTTAACTGTTGTGTATTATATTTTAGCACAATATCCATCGCAAAACAGAAAATTCGTTACGGCGCCTTGGGCAAGTTATATAAAATTGGTCTGATACTCAACGTATTAAATGTTG
Organism: Acanthacorydalis orientalis; assembly: GCA_034766995.1. Classification (NCBI taxonomy): domain Eukaryota; kingdom Metazoa; phylum Arthropoda; class Insecta; order Megaloptera; family Corydalidae; genus Acanthacorydalis; species Acanthacorydalis orientalis. The sequence continues at coordinate 27,888,768 of CM068317.1, forward strand.
CTCAATATGGTTGTCAGTTCAAATACATTTGAAATAAAAAGAACAGAAATTAAAGAATGCAAAAATATAATATTAATTTAAAATGTTAACAGAAAAATAAAAAAATACATGAAGTTATTTTAGATATACTAATATTTATGTGAACAAATCCATCTGGACTCGATCAATAAATTTTATTCTTCTAAAATATGAAATTGTAACATAGTTTCTAATACCAAAAATAAATCAGTGATTTTAGAAAATTAGATGCAGTATATATAGGTAAATATATATTAGGGATAAAAAAAGGAGAAAAAATAAAATGGCAATGCAAAAAAACAGGAGTTTCAAACATATAAAAAGAAAATCTATTGAAATAGAAATAAAAAAAGTATAATGTGAGATATAAAGTAACAGATAAGCAACAAGAGTATTAACTGATAGTAAAAAAAATATGAGTTCTTGAAGAGATTAATTAAAACTTAAAATAGGTTTACCATATAAAGTATTAAAAATGTGTGAAATACCAAGAGATTTGATTATTATTGGTGAGGTTAAACTAGTAAAAGATTATTTAAATATTACTTGATAATATTGTTGATTGGACGTTTTTCATAATTTAAAAAATATTATTTTGTTAAATAAGTGTTATAAATATTAACCGAAGAAACTGTTAAAAAAAATAAGTGTAAATTATTTTAAATTTACGAATTTCAAATATTTAAAAATGTACAATATGGCATAAAATACCGATTTTGAAATATAAATACAATTAACAATCGAAAGTATAATTAAATTAAGAATAAAGTGACTTTGATATGCTTTAGAGATTAAATAAAAAATCGTCATTTATTGAACAGTATTTATTATACTGGATTATTTATTTAGTAATACAGAATTAAATTTCTTAAAAAATAATAATCTGTATTGTACACATAAGAGCATTAATTGCCGTTTTAAAATCATTATTGATTTTAAAGTGAGATAAATTAAGATTAATTCTAAATTTCAACATATAAATCATAATAGCCTAATGAGGTAATGATATTTTTTTTATTTCTGAATAAACTATAATTAACAATATTGTAAATATATTGACTTCTATTTTTTTCAAGTAAATAACAATAGATTCAGAAATTATAACAATTTATTCAACCATATCATTTAAATTCTTTCCAAAAATCTATTTACAGTTTTATAAATGAATTCTAAAACACGATTCCATACATCAGTGATTTTGTAAATAATTACAATTTTTGGCAAAGATTTTTTTAAAAATTACCCTATTTAATTTTAAACGTCCACTCATTTTTATCAACGAACTTAGGTACATGAAGTGTACAATAAATCTCATTCTATGTTGGGAATTTTGTAAATGGCTTTTCACTGCATGAGTAAAAATATCCAATTTAGAATTCAATTTAACTTTTTCTAATTTATTAAAGTAATTAACAGAAACTATTTTTTTCATTTTCATGAATAAACAACCACTAATATTTAATCGAAACTGTTCGGATGAAATGAACGGATTATTCATTAGTTTCTTCATATAATTAATTTATAAATATTTAATACCATTTCATTAATTTTCAAATTGAAATATGTTTGTTTCTATTTCGTATTAATAATAATTATTGTATGGAGAAGTTTGCTTATTTTAGACTATTCGTGTGTATCCTTTTAATTATTATCGTTTAACTTGTAAAATATAATTAGAGGTTTATAAGAAAATTAATAATTTAATATATTTTTCAGTTTTTTTTTCTTGATATATATATATATATATATATATATATATATATGTATGTACAATTAAAAAATATGGAAAATAAAGGCAGAATACAATTCTAGTTGGAATAATTTCGAAAATCCGTTACTCAACAGTAGATTGTCAAAAAATGTATGTGATATTATGTTTATATTATATATATATATATATATATATATATATATATATATATATGTGTATATATAAATATACAGGTATTTGAAAAAGATTTATTTACTTTGTTAAAATCATCTCTTATGTAACTAGCTGATCGTTAATCCCTCCTATTCAGTGCTAGTGTAAAGTACAAAAGCTCATAAGTCATATTATTAAAATTTTCTGTTCATCTCGTGTTTAGAATTTCCATGAAGATGTGGAGAGATTTACAGTTGTTCCTCAATATAACTGCTTTCAGCAGTTCATTTAGCGAAGCTTTAAAGTATTCAAGAAGATCACCTCCTTCTGCCCTGATTTTGTTGAAATAGTTTCAGTTTTAAATGTATGTCACAGGGAAGTGATTATACCTATATAAAGTAAAATTAAAATACTGTACTTTATAAACTAAATATAAGTATATGTCGAAAAAAAATAAATCCTGTACTATTATTATTATTGTATTATTATCTGAAATGTTTCAAGTAATATTTTAATACAGTTTTTCAAGCATTTTTCAAATTTAAACTGCATACTTAATTCGATTTCGAAATTTTAACGATGCGAGTGCTCTCAATGAACTTTCAAACAATTGAAAAGTCATTCAATATTAAAATTGGAATTATCTTTCTATATATAAAAAATAATTTCATTGTAAAAATTCTATAAAACATTTTTTTTCCTGTAGTCCTCCATCTTTCAACTCCTCTCCCTCCACTATACTCTACAAATAGCACGTTAACCATTTCCATTCCCGATTATTTCCGATATTTCACGTTTCATCATGTTCGTTGATTCTAATGAAACAGTATTCGGGCACGGCCAATTGTACTATACATTTGTCTCTCCAGGTGTAGTTGTAGGCAGGATATTAAGTTTCAATGTACAGAAGAACACAAATCAGTTCGAAAATCGTGTACACAAGTTTTAGAATAAGTTTACAATACGTTTTCTTTTCATTTTCACTATTTTCACGTTTTTATTTAAAATCGAAAAATAAATTTCATGACACAATATCTTCATTTCGTTTTCATTTTTCGTTTAAAAATTGTTAACATTGTGAGTGAGTGAAGTGAGCGGGAGTGAATGGGTCGGCGAGCGTAGCAAGTAGGGAGCAGTACCGCTGGTTTAATAAAAAAAATCGGTTGATATTAAATTACATTTATGTGCAAACAGTTTTGTTTGAAAAAGCAACTCAGAAGGTAGCAAAGAATAAACTTGCTCAAAAAGAATCACAGGTAAAAAAAAACACTCATTCTAATTTTTAAAGTAAGCATTATGTAATAAAGCAGAGGTAAATAATTCTTTGACTTATGCAGAAGAATAAATATTGACTAGCCTCATACTTCGATGTATAACGTTGTTAACATATGTAAACACGAGTCTTGAACAGTGATATAATGACGAAATAGAAAGACAATATGTAACAATCTGATCCCAAACAAATGTTTACTGTACTAAGAGGTTCATTGTCAAACTTATGTTATTGTAGTCGTATTGAAAGTTTTCCACGAGTTTGAAACACTATTATAAAATATGATTAGGATTTAACGTTTACAATACAACTATGTTTCTTAACAACATAAACTAAATTGCGAATGTTAATTAAAAATTTTATAAATGATATCCAAACTATAAAATAATTGATTCCATAATGAATATTTCATAAAAATCACTCCTATTATTTTATAAAATTAAAATAAATACAAATCGAAGAATATTTTTCAAAATATTATTTTAAAATGTTTTTTACTGTACTTAAATTACAATAGGAAGCACTTTTTATTATACTTCCGTCTTCTTTAAAATGTAATATAAAGAAAACGGGATTGTGTACATATAACTGGATGTTGTAATTTTAAACGTCCTACGCAATTATTTATTGCTAATTTTATTTTTGTTCATATCTGTTAAAAATTGATAAACCCATTAATGCAAATTACTGATACAGCTGTTAAATTTTTGTTGATATGCTGACAAATGGCGGTTATAGCAGTCATGTATATTTTTGATGAATAAACGACATGAACTTTACTAGGAGAAATTCTTATACATCTTTTCGTTAGATAACGATAATACTTATCACATTCGAGGAGGGATTTTGTTCCAAGATAAATGCGAGCAGGGGTGAAATGTATGACTGAGTTAGGTAGAGATTTTATTCCGGCAGTTAAGGAGTAGATGGTGTAAATGGTTTTATGATGCCTGAGGTGTTTGTTGAGAGTTGACAACAACCAAACAACAATCATCATATCATGAGATCCTTACTCTTCATAGAATATAATATATAATTTGAGGTCTTCAGATGCAGTATTTGAAGAAGAATAATCGGTTCACTGTATGTCACAACCACGACTTGACGTTTTCTTGAATTCAATGAATTTAGTTTGAAATTTTCAAGAAATTTAATTAAACCCCAAATATGGAAGATGGTAAAACACCATTTGATAGTGATGATAATTAATTGCATGTAGAATTGTCAAGTTCTGATGTGGTTAGAAACAGTTGTGATTCCGACATTGTGCAAACAAAACACTGGTCGAAAATTCAGGTTATAGACACATTTGATGATGAACTTTTTGATGATAGTGAAAGTGATGTTAATTCGGAAGATGAAGAGCATAATCCCGCAGGTGAATATAATGATTTATGGCATGAGGATACGGCTAAAATAGAAAATTTTAAATTCGATCATTACAAATGTGGTGTTCAATTAAAAGCAGGTTTCAATTCTAGCCTAACAGATATTCTTGACCTGTTATTTTCAAAAAATGTAGTAAAAACAATAATGCGTGCTACGAATAAGTGTGGAATTCATTTATTTGAAGAGAAGAAACCCGAAGCAAGAAGATCTGCAAAGAGTACTTTTGTTCATATCAACAAAGGCAAATTAATGAAATTTTTCAGAATTTACTTGCTTCAAGGTCAAAAAAACTCCTTAAATACGTCACTTATTTACTAAAGACGTTCTCTATTTTTCACCAGTATTTCTGTATACCATGTCAGGACATTATTTTAAGTAGCTACTACTATGTGTTAATGAACATCATACTAGAAAAGCAGATATGAATAAACAGAAATTAAGAAAAAAATATCTCGTACCTAACTCAATCATTGCCAATTATGACGGTTATAGACGTCATTTGTTTGCCACAACTTTCATTTAATTCTGATAAAGAAATGAGGGATATAACTCTCATGATTTTTTTAAAAAAAACTAAGAGAAGTCGTATTAATTAACCTTTATAAATATTATAATTTCATCTAATTTCTTACAGCAGCAAAGAAACATTTAAAAAAAGTGTGTTTTTTAGACCGGTCTAGAAAAAAAGTATGTATTAATAGGTTAATAATGGTTTTGCTCTTTAATATAAATAATTAAGTTCATTTTGAAATAAATATATGGATTTAAAAAACAATTTTGTATGCCAAAAACCCACTTCTAAATTTGTAGAAGATAAAAGTATTTAATCTTTTTTTCAAAAAAAAACTCAAGTAACTTCTTCTATCTTCTTTAAAATATTTTCACTATGACCCAAATATTAGTTTTTTCTGATATTTATCAAATACTCATTTTTGTTATTTATTTTTATACAGAAAAGGTTTGTTTTTGGATTATAAATAAATATATTCATAGAATAACATAAAATTCATTGAATATAATCTAATTTATAAAGTGTCACGAGAACAAACACTGGAAAAACGTCCATTTGATCGATATGTCGATTTGATTGAAATCGACTTTCATAATACATTTTTTTCAGTCGATAACGCATCTATTACAATAGCGAATAAAGGGTGAAGTGCGTACATTTATATATATATATATATATATATATATGTATGTGTATATATATGTGTATATATGTATGTGTATATATATGTGTATATATGTATGTGTATATATATATATATATATATATATATATATATATGTTCGTATGTGTATGGGCATTAATTTAAATCTTCGTGGCTTATTTAATATCATCGTATATTCTCTTTTGTAATTAATTAAACATTGAATCAAATGAACAAGAGAATACATTGATAAATATCCTCTTACTCAATAACTATTCTCTTTCTCAACGATACTGTGATTGAGTATTTAATATCTCTCTCTCTCTCTTATCACTCCCATTATATAACGTAAGGCTATTTAGATTATTCACTGTATATGAATACCCATTTATTAGACGTACATAGTTGTTTCTATACAAAATGTATTCATTGGTGATGTTTGTGGATATTGCTATTTGGGAAATATGCATCTATGTACATATATATATATATATATATATATATATATATATATATATATATATATATACATATCATTTAATAAAATGAATGCAGAGAGTTAGTTTATGCTTTACAGTATAATGCAATAGTCTGACTATTGTTTATTTTATAGAAAATATTGAAGTAACTATAAGTCCAAAATATCAATGAATAAACTTCACTTTTCGAAAAAGACCGTAGTTTGTTGAATAATTTTTATATTAGTATATTTTTAATGTATATATTTTTTTTTAATTTGCAATAGCTTAAATATAATAGTTTTTTAAATATATTAATCATATATATTTTATAAAAGTGCATTTTTATTGAATTTCAATGTAAGATACTCTAATTTTAAAAATTATAGAAGCTAAATTTTGTAAAGATAATTGATTGAACTATCGAAAAGGTGATTTCATAGACAGTTTGAAGCACTGTTTACTAAACTAAATGAAGAAACACCGCTAAAAGTTTCTAAAATCGAGGTAATTTTAAATACGTGAGTCACGAGTTTCTGTGCTCAGATCTCATAGTAGACTAATGGGTCACATTTCAAAGACTGGTTCGGGCACTAATGACTTTAGCTGTTGAAGCGTCCTAAAACCTCAATAGCTAACTAACTGAAAGATTGGTCACAAAATTTCATACATTAATGCGAGACTTGTAAGTTTTCATTGAAAACAGATGTGATTAAATTAATAATTCATTACTGAGATACAACAAAGAATTAAGTAATAATGCACAAAGTAATCTACACTCTTCACAAAATTTATGTATATTAATCGATTGACCAAATTATTATATTATATTATGATAATAAGAAAGATTTTTTTAGAATTTATACTTCATAAAGATTAAGTTACAGAACAAATCATATTTGGTTGATAGAGAAACAATTGCAGTTTCGGTTTTCTAAATTCTAACCTCAATTTTTTTCAATGAAAGTGTCATTTAATGGTGTTCATGTTAATATTATATTATAGTGCATTTTTCGGTCTAAATTTTGGTAAAATCGACTGGTTTTATTATAAATTTTGTTTAAAATAAAGACTGAATTAAAATAAAGATGGAAAGAAGCAAGTAAGAGCATTTTTTGTATGAGGTCAAAACGAGTGGTAAAGCAGCAGAATTGCTCGTAAACTAAACGATGCTTTTGGTGTGAGTACTGTTAAGGAACGTAGGTGCAATAGTGGTTCCAAACATTTCGTGCTGAAGACGAGAGCCTTGAAGATGAAGGTCGCTGGAGTCCTTCTTGAGTTCATAACGATCAGCTGAAGACGTCAGTTTTATTCGAACCCCATATAACAAATCGAGAGTTTGCACAAAAGTTAGACGTTAGTCATTCAATAGTTCTGGATCACTTAAAAATCTGGAAAAATCAAAAAAGCTTGATATGTATGTGTCTTTGAAGGTCATAAACCGTAATTATTTTTCTACCAACCTAGTCTTTTAATATAATTTGCAAAATAGACATCACTATAAAAAAGAAACAGCGAAAATCATTCAATTTCATTTTTTTTTTCTTTAAAAAATAGGAGTTCAAACTGTAAGAAAAATTCATGATAAAAGAAAGTGGTATGAGGAGTTCAGTCATCTACTATTTATTTCAATTTTTATTTTCAGTGAATTTATTAGTGTAGTTATTTAAAAAATGGATGGTGGGAAGCGTTGAAGAATTAAATAATTAAAACATGTAGCTCTAGAAATATTTGCGGTTAAAATAATACTTTTTTGAGTCGAAAATATTAATTATTCAAATTTTAATTTTAGAAATTGTTATAAAACATACTATTCTTTATATTATATAATATTTTAGTTGGTTTAAATTTTAGTACGGTTTAAATTTTTTATTTTTTACAGTCATTTCGACTAGTTTAATATTATTTTTTATCCGTATTTAAAATTTAGTTCTATTAAATTTCAAATTTATTTACCCGTTTGAACTTAACTCTTCTTTTCCAAATGAAAACTAGACTCTCATAAAAGAAAATTTTATAGAATTTGATTTCGAAAGTAATTTTTTATTGATGAGATTAAGTAGTGGTGTAAAGGAATAAAATATAAAAATTGTTTACTTTTAAATTACAGATAAATACAATTTATAATTTAGAAAGATGCATGCACAACAAAATATCTTTTATGTTTATTTTATTCTTTTCTTTGATTTTGATAGCTCATTAATTAAATTATTCTATTATTTATTAATATAATTAATTCTTTTAATATAAAATAGACGAAATTTTATGAATAAATAATATATTAAATAATATTGGCATGTATACAGAAAGTTTCGAGAAATGAAAAATATTAGGCTGGTAGAAAAATAATTATGGTATACGACCTTCAAATTCATATATGTTTTTTCTTTTTTAATTTTTCTTGCTGTTATAAGTGGTACAGAACTGTTGGATGATTAACACCTAATTTTTGGTGCAAGGTATCGTGTTGTGCGTGGTTCTGATTCAACTCTTGCTTTCAGTTGGTCGTTATGAACTGAAAAAGGACTCTTGCGATCTTCTTCAGCATGAATTTTTCGGAACCACCATTATACCGTTCGTTCCTTAATAGTACCCACACCAAAACCATTGTATAGTTTACGAGCAGTTTCTGTTGATTTACAACCGATCTTGAACTCACTGAAAATTACTCTTATTTGCCTCTTTTTCATCTTTAATTCAATAGTCCAATTTCAAGTAAAATTAATAATAAAACCAAAGTCGACGTTATCAAAATATAGACCGAAAAATGCACTTTAAAATGAAATTAATATGAGAATACAATAAAATGGCACTTTCACTGAAAAAATGAAGGTTAGAATTCAAACAAAAACCGGAATTATTTCCCTATCAACTTAAGAATAATATGCATATGTTTTGAGTTTTATAAATTGATCAAACCTGTTTAAAAACAGATTAATATATTTACTGTTCCATTCTAGTTTAATTCAAAATAAATGTTAAATAAGAAATGTATTTTCTTATTACAAATATTTTAAGAGTCAACATACATTTAAACGAGCTTCAAAATCAAATTTAAAGTGATGTTAAAAGTGTTTTGTTTTACCTAGCGAAATGTAAATAACTCGAGTGAAGCTCAATGTGAAAGCTGTAGAAAACTTTTACCAGGAAGTAAGAAAAAAAAACATCAGAAGAAGACATCTAAAGATGATACCGTGTACTTGCGAACCTCCGAATAATTAAATTTCGTCCAACGAGTGTTTGTTTTAAATCGCACGCCTTAATTTAATATAATCTACATTATTAACATATTTTTACATTACAAAAACGAAATATATTCAAGACGCAGTAACTAACCACTATACGTCACGATGGGTTGAAATAAAAGTCAGTATTAATTTTAATTCGGCAAAAAAGTATCGTGTATGTGCGATGGGCAACGCTACAAGAATTAGCATAAAAGCTTTCCGCTGCACAGACCGGATACATAACGTTCGTTATACGAAAAAAAGCGCTCACGAATGCTTATGAAAACTGAAATAGGCTTGCTCCGATGTTAGTACTGTACGCTGTTTTATTATAATTGCCGCAGATTAAAAACAGACTAACCCTGACATGTACAATAAAGCGCCGCATGTGGCAGCTTCCTTTATCGTTCTTCTCAATTTGTCTCTCTCGACTGATTCAAATACATATTTCTCATCACACACCCATATACATACATACACACACATATACATATATATAAAGTTATATATATATATATATATATTTTTATATACATATATATATATATATATATAAAGTTATATATATATATATATATATTTTTATATACATATATATATATATATATATAATTTTATACAGACACATAGGTCAGTTAAATTAAACAATATATCGTGTTAGTTTATAAATACAAATGTAACGTTTTTTCATAATGAAAAGTTACAATCAAATTATAATTTTATGCACGTTTTTATTTATTGACCATTATAAAATATTCTATGTATTTTAGGTCAAGGTTTACTGTATTCGTTTTTTTTAATGTTTTTGAAATTTCATGAATAACGCAACTCGGTACTTCATGAACAGAGTTTTGCTTTCTGTGCGAAAAAATATTATGATAATTTTCAATATTTTTGAAACAAACCCTTGGACTTGAGTATATGGTACGATTATCTTTCTATATAGTAAATTTATTAATAACTCCTTTCCTCATACTGATTGTATTAAGTTTGTGTAAAAATATATTTTCTTTTGCACGAATTTTAGATGGAGCGAGTCTGTTTATACGACATAGATCTGCCTATATGTAGCCGTTCCTAGGGGCCCCGACAACAGCCTGAGTCATCTTATTAAATTTAATATCGTGTTATAGCTTAGTAGACTATCGCGCTTTCGTGCTTAAATCTAGGAAAAAAATATTTGTGGTTTTTATTATTTTAAGTTTGGCGCCGATTTTTCTAGTTACAGTTATCTTTTATTATAGGCATGTGATATAACATTGTACCGAATGAAATTAGTACTTCTGGTTTCAGCTTATGTCTATTGTTTTCATTCTTTAGTATTGTTGGATATAACCTCTTAAATTAATCATGGAAAAGAGGCAAATTTGCGCAATTTTGTTGTATGAGTATAATTAGGACTGAAAGCAACAGAAACTGCTTGAAATAACAAATGTGTTTATGACGAAGGGTCAATTAGTGAATGCACAGTTTGACACTGGTTCCAAAAATTTCGTAATGCAAACGAAAACTTTGATGATGAGGAGGGTCATGGATGTCCTTCACCTTTAAATAATAATGATTTAAGAACAATTATTGAAGCGGACCCACGTGAAACAACTCGAGAGGTGGCAGAAGAACTCAATGTTGACCATTCAACAGAGTTTTCTACATTTGAACCTAATTGGAAAAACAAAAAGAATGAATAAATGATGCCGAATGAACTAAACGAACATCAAGCAATTCGGCGATACGAAATCTAATCTGCGCTTCTTTTGCGTAACAGAAATGATCTCTTTTTTGATCGCATGGTCACATGTGATGAAAAGTGTATTCTTTACAACAATCGGAAACGATTATCACAGTGGCTAGACCGAGGAGAAGTACCAAAACAGTTTCCTAAACCGAAGATTCATGAAAAAAAGATTATGATCACTATTTGGCATCATTCACTATAATTTCTTTAATCCTGGTGAAACAGTAACAACAGAAAAATATTGTCAGGAAATTAAAAAAATGCATGAAGTTGCATCGTTTACGGCCAGAATTAGTTAATCGAACAGGATCAATTCTTCTTGGTGACAACGCCGACCCAAACAGTTCACAAGCGACTTTAAAAAAATTTAATGAACTGAGTTATGAAACCTAGTCTCGCCCACTTTATTTTCCGGACCTGTCTCTAACAGAGTATCATTTTTTAAAAAATTTGAGTAATTTGCTACGAGAGAAGGTTTTCACAGATTAAACATCAGCTCAAACCGCTTTTTATGAATTCATTAATTCCAGGACTCCAGAATTCTGTCTTATAGGAAAGAACAAACTTGTTTCCCGTTGGGAGAAATATGTGCAGCGGTAAATAGTCTTGATTTTGATTAATAAATATAATTTTTAACTGATATATACGTTTTTATACTCGATGTGTAAAAACCGCGATTATTTTTCCACCAATTTTATATATATCCGATATATATATATATATATATATATATATATATATATATATATATATATATAGATAGATAGATAGATAGATAGATAGATAGATATATAGATATGTGTGTATGTAAATATATGAATGCGCTTGTAAATCAACAAACAAATTACATTATTCTGTCATTGAAACGGAATTCCGCCACTCTGGTATTATTATTATTATTATAATATACGATAAAGTTTAAGTTCGAGTCATAGAGAATGAACGCGTCGGTGTGCGGTTTCGAAGATGATTTACGTAGTGCACGAGACTCAGCGCAATTTATTGCATAACCTGCGGGCCTGTGGCGTTCGCTGTTCGTCGCAACGCCACCGCTGCAGTCACGGCGACGGTCGTTCGAACGCTTTGTTCCGTTCAGCTGAACGCTAATTTACGAGCGATAGGTGCAGCAAGTAACGTGCCACCATCCTCCTACACATACAATGTCCGACACGTCGGTTGAACGGTTTTGTCGCACTGTAGATAGCGTACGATATGGATAATGTACGTTCGGCTGTGATTTCAATCAAAAATTCATTCTCTCTAATGTTTCAATAATGAATCGTTCCGCCATAATGTGAGATATTAATTAAACAAAGGTCATAAGTACATGTTGTATTAGTGATCATTTGTTGACATCGAGGGTTATGAATAATTATTTGATTTCAAAATACACAATTAGACGAATTACAAAGTGAAATGACGAATTCAAACATGGAAATTGATTTTTCCCCACCAAACATGTGTTTAATTTTCACAATGCTTCACACCTATATCCATTAAATGTTAATGTGTGTGAATGCTTCTGGTTATTTTAATATTCATATTTGTTTAATTTTTGATATTCATAGCTATAGTGCAGCTTTTTTTTTATAAATTATATTTATCATATATATATATACATACATATATATATATACATACATATATATATATATATACATATATATATATATATATACATATATATATATATATATATATATATATATATATATATATATATATATATATATATATATATATATATATATATATATATATATGTATATATATATATATATATATACATATATATATATATATATATACATATATATATATATATATATATATATATATATATATATATATATATATATATATATATATATATATATATATATATACATGTACATTCACAAATAACTAGTGGTCGATTTACGTCAAATATACGCTCAAAAAGATTATAACGAAAAACAAAACATTTTATCTGAAACACTACACAACTACATTTCAAAACTACACTATGTACATATGGTATGTCAATGTATGTATCTTTTTTAAACTTATAGTAATATATATATATATATATATATATATATATATATATATATATATAACGTCTCACTGAAAAATCTAAAAAAAGTTTATTAACACAATTTCTATTTATGAACTGTTCATAGAAATACTAATTTAATATCATGTATTCGATTGATTTTTAAGTAAAGTATCAAGCTTCCAAGATTAATACAAAAATGGTTACATATTAATTTATATCTTTTACAAAATCAAATTTTCATTAAAAATGTAACTAAAAAAATTATTGCAAAATCATTCTCATTCAGAACATTATTTATACTATAGACAAAAGAAATAAACATTTGAGACTACAATCAATAATTTGTTTTCTGAATACTAGCTTTAATTTTTTTCAGTGAAAGTGTCTTTTAGTTCTGACGTTGACATCATTTTAAAATGCATTTTTCGTTCTGTATTTTGATAAGATTTTGGTTCTATTATTAATTTTGCTTCAAATTGGCCTATTAAATTAAAGATGGAAAAGAAGAAAATAAGAGTAATTTTTGTATGAGTTCAAAACAGGCTATCACCTGTTTTGATCACCAAATGATTAATTAATTATCTAGATTTAATTTTTTTCAAAATATATGAATACTTTTAAGGAAAAAATTAAGAAAAACTGAATAAAAATAATTACCAAAAATCTTTTTTTCCAATTTTTGAGGATTTACTTAATTGGATATTCTATAAAATAAAATTATTAACAAAATGAGAAATCATTGATGAAATATAATTGAAATATTCTCTTTAAAACTATTTATTGAAATATAAAAGAGTGTGTGTTCTATACCTTTCTTTCTAATTCTAACTTTCTTGCTTGTATCAGATGTTTTTATTTAGTAAATACATTTAAATGATTTTATTCGAATTCTATTATTGTATTCAAAATTAATTATTCTATTCATAAAAAAAATATCTTTCTAAATGTTTACATATTATTGGAATCGTAAAATATTTTTTATCTATCCTGCTGTACTATATTTTATCTTCTCAAGAAATTTAACTTTCTTAAACAAGATTTCTTTCTTTTGAGACAAAAATCACTTGCACTTGCAATCACTTTTTTTAAATACAGTTCTTTTAAATAGTACACAGTGTGCATTGTAATATATGATAATTTAATAAAATAATTATACAATTGAAATATTATATAGGTAGATACATGGTGAAAACTTGTCATTAATGATATTATATACATAGTAGGGGACTTCGCCCCCTGCTTGCTTCACTCACTAACCCCCAGGAACGCTGCGCTCGTCTACATCTCTGTTGTAAGCCTGTATATGCAACCAAATGAAAAAAAAACATATTTTTTAAAACTTATTATGCTTATATAATTATTATAATATATATATCAACGTAGTCGTCTTATATATATATATATATATATATATATATATATATATATGTGCGTGTGTGTGTGTTAGTATGTCTATTTAAACATAGCAGTAAATTATTTTTTGCAACCTTTTAGTTTTTTTTTGTGGCTAAATACTATTTTATATATAGAGAGGAATGTATATAATCTTAGAGACTTTTAAAAGAAAATTCATCATTTTCAACATAATGATTTATTAAATCTCAAAACAATTTATATTAATGTTTCAAAGAAAAATAACCGTTTTAAAATTTCAAACTTATCGATCAAGGACTAAACAAACAGAACCGATGAAAAAGTGTTCTTCTTCAAGTTATATCCTCATGTAACTTTTTCAATTTCACTAAAGTCGAAAAGAATACTGGATAACCGTCTAATAATTTTACCATAAACTTCAAATACTTATTATATACAAATATACTTTCTTGACGATATTTCCATTGTGTATGAATATTAAACACGACTCGACTTTAAATATTAATGACATCGATGGTGTCTTATAAAAATTACATCGGTGTGTTTGTTTTTGGTTGTAAACTTTTCATGAACTGAACTTTTCATGAACTACTGCACTGCTAAGAGAATTTCAATACATCGATCCAGTGTGAGTATTGCTTTTCTTCGTAAATTATTTACACTTTAAAGGTGTTTGAGATTTGTTCACATTTAGTTTGTAAATTTATCATCACATGTTCTCGATAAAAAGTAAACTTGTGTTCTTTAACAAATTGTTAGATAATTAATTATTTTCCTTGTTTCATTTCTTCGATGAATTATTCATCAGTTTTCAGGAGTTTTCGGTTATAATTTTATGAATATATTTCACCGCATGTTTTTGATAGAATCGTATATTGCTTAAAAGTTTTGTGTATTCCAGTATTTACACTTTCTTGATGCATCTACAACTGTTGTTTTACTCACTTGTTTAGATTTTAACAATAAGTGATCTTTACAACTGTATAAAGGTGTGTATAGAGAAAATTTATCAACAAAAAATATTTTTTTAAAATTATACAGTACATTAACTGATTGTAAATTTTACATTAAGGGGCTACATCTATCTAGAGGCATGGAAAAAAAGTTTAAATTCGGAATTTGTTTTCTCTGAAAATATAGATGATAATGAAACGATTTTTTTAATGAAAGGTGTATTTATTGAAAGCATTTTTTTAAAAAAGAAAAACATTCAAAAATATTATAAAAACAAGAGATATGTCTGCCAACATAATGTAGCATTTTTTTTTTGAGAAGTTCGGTTGTGACAGTTGTCCAGCTGAAACCGATCATTTGAAATCAAAAAATTAAGCTCGATTTTAAAGTTAGTTATAAGTGTAATATATTAGAGATCACCGATTTTAAAATTTTCTGTTTAAAAAAATGTCACCGAGCAAAACTCAACCATGAAAAAATCTGTGAAAAATATCACCATTTTTACATAAATATTATAAATATTTTTTTATTTTTAAAAAACAAAAACTTTATTCGATTAATAATATTTCTTAGCATATTTCTCGATAATTTCAAAACAATCCATTGATCGGTTCTCGAAATAAACGGAAGGGGGAGGAATAAGTTCATTTTGTCTACTTTTCTTTCATCTTCAATTTTAGTACTAACTAAGTTATTTCCTCTATCTCTAATCGTTTTTAAAACAAAATGACTGTTATTATTTTATCAGACAGTCTGTATAATAGAAAATATGATTTTATATAATATTCAAACAGATTTCTAAGAAAAACATCTCGAACAAAATATAAATATTTCATTGTAATGATTACAATAACGGAAATTAAAAAAGAGGACTATGCACTGTCTTAGACATCTGTCAATTCTTCTAAATGAGGGCTTTGTTGAATTCGTCGAAAAAAAATCAATTATCTGTTTCTATCTAGAAAATATTAGCATTTGGCCGTCGTATCTCAGTTGATGGCATTGTTCAATATTCATAAACGATTTGTTAATCTATAATAAGGTTTATCGATATAAAAAAGTGTGCTTATTTATTCACTAACAAGGCAATGTACTTACTTAACTGGTGTATTTAAATTTTATAATTATGGAATTTGAATGATGATATTTTTAAATATATAAATCAGATAAAAATTAATTTGTTATACAACTTTTATTTTTATAAAACAGAATTAATTTTTAGAAATGACTTTGAAGTGTAAATGAGCAGAAATAAGTTCAAATGTACATATATATATATATATACATACATATATATATATATATACATATACATATATATACATATACATATATATATATGTATACATATATATATATATATATACATAGACATATATATATATACATATATATATATATACACATAGATATATATATATATATAGAGAAAGAGAGAGAGAGAGAGAAACAGAAAAAGATGCATATGTGTATATGTTTGGGATATCGAAGTGAAAAGCATTTACAGTTGAAGAAATTAACGTAAACAACATAGAAAATTAATTATCTAATAGATGATTTATTTTCTAAAAGAATTCATTTCGATTTATCTTGAATTGTAAGGCTAATCGTCTACTATGTATAACGTGGTCGTTTTATCTACTCCAATGCATCAATTGATTGGACACTATCAAATGAATGAACATCCGAGCCGGAAAAGTGAAGAAAAAAAATACAATTTCCTGTCGTGATCAAAGATTGAAACACTGTTGATATAGGCTTAATGGTTGGCTGACCGCCGAGACGTCGAAATTCCATTGCCTCTGTTATTGGGGAATTAAAAATAAACGTTTCACCTTTTATGTATAATTAAATCAGTTAAATGTATTCATATCAATATTTGATCAAGCGTACAATCAAGTTGAAATATTTGTTCAATAATTCATTGGTGGTAGTGGGTATTAAGTGAAAATTATTTGGAAGAAAAATGACAGTATTTCTTAGGTTAGGAAAATAATACCGGAGATAATTTAATTTACATAAAGCTTTTAAATTTTGTTAAATATTTATTTTGAATGAATTTATATTGACGTGATCGTTTTTGATTCTCGAACCATTATTTTACATTTATTTTATTATTGATGTTTAGTGTCCATAATCATATACTTTAGTAATTATCTATAAAACTACACACATATATATATATATATATATATATATATATATATAAAGTTGAAAATGTTAGTACGTAAAAATATACATACTTAATATTTTGAAAATATTTAAACAAATTCGTCAATTTATATACTTTGTTGATTTTTTTTGTTAAAATAAAGTGTACAAAATTGAAATAGATTTTCTTCATTTTCCAATTTCTGAAACAATATTAAAAATGGCATAATAAATGTTTCAATATTTAATTTTTAAATTTATTCATATTTAAAATAACGTTTTGATTTTAATAGATTTTTTTATGAATGAATACTTTAGAATTTATTTGTAGTAGGTTGTTAGAAAAATAATTGCGATTTAAGACCTTAACATTCACATACATTTTAAGCTTTTTTGATTTTCCTAGTTGTTTCAAGTGATACAGAACTGTTGGATGACTAACGTCTAACTTTTGTGCAAGCTCTCGAATTGTTGTGCGTGGTTCTGATTCAATTAACGCCTTCAGTTGGTCGTCGTTGGTCGTTAATCGGACACCCATGACTTTTTTCATGTTCAAGGCTCTTGTCCTCAAAATGAAATTTTTGAAACCACCATTCATCGTACATTCCTTAACAGTATCCACACTAAATTCATCGTTTAGTTTATGATACTTTCTACTGCTTTACCACCCGTCTTGGACCTATACAAAAATTGCTCTCATTTGCTTCTTTTCTATCTTTAATTCGATAGCTCAGTTTGAAGCAAAATTAATAATAAAACCAAATTCTATATTATCAATATATAGACCAAAAAATGTACTTTATAATAATATTAACATGAACACAATGAAATTACAGTTTCATTGAAAAAACTTAAGCTTATAATTCAGAAAGCAAGAACTGCAATTATTTTCCTATCAATCTAATAACATATTTATGCTATATCGTTATTTATGAAATCGTTTTTAATGAAAGAACGATTCACAATTTAGTTCAATTTGAAATAACTTGAAAATAAATTAAATTGTTAATAATTTTGGTGTTTTAATTTATGTCTTTTTGTATCTAATGATAAAATAATATAATTGAATTGTTTAATTTTTTGAGAGACAAAATAATATCCCATTTAAAATTACTAGTGGGGCAAAACAATAGTTATAATATACGAGTAGTTCTTGTATTATGAATAACTTTACTTTCTCACTTCAAGAATGAAAAAAAAACACTTTCTAATCAAAAATGCTCAATAAATGATACTTTTTGTTGCGTATGTCCTTTTTGATGACGATTTCATCATCTTCAGAGCAATAAATTATACTTGTGCAGTTTGATAAGTATGGAAAAAGAGTTTAATACCGTATTTTTAGAAAAAAATCGATTTTATTTCTCAACATAGTTTCCATTGAGAGCTATACATTTGTCTACAGTGAGTCTGCAAATTGCGTATTGACGTTGGCGATGACATAATGTGATATGAAGACGAAGAAGTCGCATGGGGTCAAGGCCAGACAATAGGGTGAATTTAGAATTTATTCTAAGCCCAATTCAAGTAATTTTGCCATTGCGACGGTCGATTTGTGGAATATCTGAGAATAGAGTGGATAAGAATTCAATTCGAAGCCTAATTCGTGAATTTTTTCCATTCTGCTGACCGATTTGTGGGACAGCGCGTTGTCCTTGTGAAAGAGAATTTTTTTGTATGCCAATCTTGGTCGTTTTTGTTTCAGATCTTCTTTCAAATTGTCCAGTAATGTTACATAATATGCTCCAGTTATTGTTTTTCCCTTCGTTAAGCAATTGATCTGGATGATTTCTTAGGAATCCCAAAAAAACAAGTGGTCGTCATATTCCCAGCCGACAAAACAGTCTTTCTCTTCTTCGGTATTTCATTAGTCATTGTCCACTGCCTTTACTGCTGCTTCGACTCAGGTGTATAATGGTGAAACTTGTATCATTCACGGTGATGAATCGACGCAAAAGTCTGGCTCGTTTTTTTCCATTTTTCCGGTAATTTTGTGCTGATTTGAAAGAAAATTAATAAAGGAACATTTTCATATGTAAATATATCTTCTATTATTATGAATTGACTGATTTATTCTCTATACCCATTATATATTTCTCAAATTTCTTGAAAGTGTATAGTGGTGGACCCATATTTCATCCACGCTGAAGAATCATCGCAAAATCGTCTGCTCATTTTCTTCCATTTTTGTGGTAACTGCTATAAATATCACTTCAAACATTTGTACAACGTGAATAACGAGCCACTTTTAGCTGAAATTTCGCCTATGCTAGTTCCTCAAGTGACACTTTATAGCCATGACCTTACCAAATGAATTGTGGTGCCACATCGTAGAAATTTACCAAGCTTATCAAACAATCCACGTATATTATAATCTTAATGTAAAATTATTTAATGAATAGCTTCAGGAAAAGCTGACTAAATGTAAATGTCGATAGTGCTTAGATAATATAGAACATTATAAATTACATTTTCTCAAATTAAATTAACTAGACGCAAAGCACGTAACATTTATAGATTGGATATTTTGTAACGGAAATAATCCATAATGAGAATTATGTAAATCGTAAGAAATATTACCACGAAAACTATGAGTTTCAGAGAATTTTGAAAGGATTGTTTGATTGATTGAACTCGTTTAAATAATTTGAAAGTCATTATTCAGGAATGATTATCATTAAGGTTTTAGGTTTCTGCTATGTACTTATATATGAAATTTGTAATTATTCAAAATATTTCTATCGAGATATACCACAAACATGTACTCTCAATTTAACAGAAGACATTTGATAAAAAAAGGATGCAAATTCTCTTCAAATAAAACAATTTTAGTAAATATTTTCATTTCGCAAATCACCAATTTAAAGTGAGAGAAATTATTGTTACTCCAGGAAAAAAATCATAAACTATGTTACATACTAATCAGTTTACTTATTAGTCTTAATGAAAAATAAAATATAGGTAATAATTCTTCTTTAAATTATTATTTTCGTGTAAAAAAAAGAGCCATTATTTTGATAAAGTTATAAATCAAACGTGTAATAATTAATCATATATTTAATCAAATTAAAATTCTTCAACTCCTCTTTTTTGATTTTATATAAAACATTACATTTGCCAAAAAATTCGTACGTGTGTACACATAAAGTATACAAGAACATAAATCATATTGCATTACAATTTTATTCCAACCAAGCAGAATAGAGTTCAAAAGTTATAATTAAGACGAGTTATTTTTGTAAGCAGGAGATACTATTTTTAACAACAACAACGTGCAATATTATATTTATTTCAACATTCCACTGTCACACATTTATCTTAAAAGTTACGCTTATGTTGCACTATTATAAATAATACTACTGCATCGCATGTTCTACATGAGTTACTATTTTGAACTGGTTCCAAAATCATTCCATGTCAACTGTGTACTTTATTACGATTTTTATCGTTGGAATATGTTTAATAATATTGACATTGAATTATGACTTAAATAAAACACATTCCCACAGACACGTGTATATATTTTATTTACCTTATTTCTTTATATTAAAAGGAAGTCTTGAATAATTTTCCGAACATATTTGTAGCATAATAATCTATACATAATAATAACTATTATACTAAAAAGTTTTAAAAAAACGTTCAAATTGGTTATGTACGAGTATATCTTAATATTAATTGATTTTCTAGTTTAACAAAAAAATAAGTTTATTTGCTTGCAATAAACATAAAAAATATTTGTAGATTTTTGTCAGACGACTAGATTTTTTTGAGAAGTCTAAAGGTCAAATGAAATAATTATAAAAAGTTTGGTATGCTTTTTACTTTTTCCAAAAAATCTTTATAACGTATTGTATCTTTCTAACAAGATAAAACAGTTACTACAAAAACAACGTTTTTTTTATGAAAACTCATAACAATTAATCAGTATCTATTTTGAGATATAAATGTGCATTTTCATGATTCCAGGTATCATTATTGAAAACAATTCTTTGTAAATACAATTCGAAATAATGTTATTTTCATTGAAAAAGATAAGATTAGTTGTATATATATATATATATATATATATATATATATATATATATATATATATATATATATATATATATATATGTATATACGAAGAATTATATAAATAACTGTATTTTCCCAGAATTGTTTTTGAAGAATTTTCCGACTACGAATGTCATTGTAAATGAAGTGAAAAATGTACATAAGAGTATAAAAATAGAAAATAATCAAATGTTGGATTGTTTGATAAAGTATGTTTAGGCATTCTAACAATTTCACATATGAATTTAACTATAAAAACAAACTATAATTGTATGTGCTAATTTTCCATTGGGTGTTTTTTAGAATTAAACATTTGATAGTTTTTGTAAATACTATTTTTTTAAACTATTGGTTACTTATTTATTATAAATCAAGTTCGATAAACGTCTTTTAATTTTGGTTATTAACAGACTTTAAAGGATGTTTTCAATTTTTTTCTAATAATAATTTTTCAGTCATAAATTTGTCATTAAATTATGTAATATTAAGTGTAAAGTTAATAAACATATAATTTTTTGAACTTATCCTTGTGATCAATTTGATGCATTGTCGTCGGTTTTGAGTCTTCTTCATCGAGTGTGAAATTTACTTAAGTATTTATTATCTATTACTGGTTTTAATACGTGTAATATTTTGATATATATTTGAAAAATTAAATCTACTTGTTATCTCATCTATAGAAGATGCCACACGAACTGAAACAAATTCGTATAAGACAAAAACTCAAGTGGTCAACATAGAATGAGACTACCACGGTAATGTAGAGGTAATATTTTAAGTAAGAATAAATCTGTTTTTCAAATACAAAATTTATATTTCTTCTGAATCAATATTCTATTTAATTAAAGATAAATTATATATATATATATATATATATGTAGGGTGATTTAACTTAAGCTTCTACAGGAAAGTATGTTACAAAAAACGCAAATATTAAAAAAACATGTTATCTCCCATTTAGTATTCTAGTTCAATTGTATTGTAGTAACTAACTAAAATACTAAATAAAAAAGAACATGTCTTTTCTTAACTCCTGCGTCCTTTATTAATATTTCCGTGTGGAAGCCTAAATTGAATCTATATATATATATATATATATATATATATATATATATATATATATATATATATATATATATATATATATATATATATATCTATATATATATATATATATATATGTATATATATATATATATACATGTATATATATATATATACATGTATATATATATATGTATATATATATATATACATGTATATTTATTTATATATACATGTATATTTATATATATATATATATATATGCAGTCTATTTTAAATGCAAATGTTTTTTAAGTTTGTACAGGGATTAAAGGGTCAAAAAAATCAAAGAAAAATATTTTTATTCATTCTTATAATTTATTTATATTCAGTTTTAGAGTATAGCAATTTAAAGTTCTTATTTTATATTTATATAATGACAAATCAGACTTTTAAGTAAAATAATAAATCCTACTTTGTGTAAAATAATGTAAATAAATCATATCAGTGATAAGAGGAAATAAAACATTCTGTGACTTTCTGTTCTGTACGAATTCTAAAAAAAGGCAAATATGTGTTCTATTTTTCCATAAGTGGTTGAACTTTTCATCATTCTAGAACCTTCGTTAAAAATTTACCTGTAGATGACAAAAATCCAAACTGGCCATAGATAAAACAAAATCATATGTATTCTACAAAATTCATCCAAAAAAATAAACAACAAATACACAAAAAAACAACACTATATAGTCTTGTATATCCTTAATGAATTATCAGAAATTAATTTTTTGTATATATTTTTTTATTAGTTGTTCATTTTATTAGTTATCATTAGCCCTTTTGATACAACTATATCTTTCTCCACTATCGATAACACCATACAGAAACACCATATTCTCTAATCGCAAATATGCTGTTACTGTACGGATCTGTTACGAACCTGATGCTACACTACACACATAAAGAAATAAATAATGAAAGGAAATGAATAATGAAATTAAAACATCAGAATAAAAGTACATACCATCAGATACTTTGGTGAAATAAAATCTCATGTTATCTCTAATTCTATTGTCGAAACATTACTTTAACACTAATCCTCATATCGTTATGGTCAGAGTGGTCGTGACAAAAAACAAAATAATTACAAAACAAATGAAATCGGTTGAGACGAAGATAACACGCTATGATATGTTCGGCTGAAGTTGTGAATCAATGTAAAGTTTTAACGCGTGACTGTAGTTCCTTATAGTACTGAAAGGATTAAATTTATATACAAATTTTAGGAATAAAATACGGCGGATTTTGTATATATATTATACATATATGTGTATATATATATATATATACATAGACATATATATATATATATATATATATATATATACATATATATATATATATATATATATATATATATATATATATATATAGTAAAACTGAAGAAATAAAATATAACTCACACAAGACCAAATCATACAGTTTTAGTTGACATTTATATCTTTCATACTTTCATTCATCTTTTCTTCAGACTGAGCCAAGTTTACGTCAGAAAAATATTAATATTCATGTAACGTAACCGAATATGCCATGCCGTCGTTGTATGATATTATCTGTTTTCTATCAAATAATCAGACGAAAAATGTCAAACTTTAATAGGATTAAATATTAAAAACAAATCTTTGTCAATTTCAAAATATCGAGTCGATTTTTAAACTTATATGTACGTTTTTCATCCGACGACGTGAATTGATTTTACCAAATGTATTGATATTTTTTTAATTTAAAAGTTAAATAAATCAACTTATAATTTACTTAAATTTTTGTGGCCATGCGGTTAATATAATCACAAATTCATATTATTTCTTATTATCCCTTTAATAATACGACGGAACGAAGTTGATTTTTATATTACTTGAATTATCTATAATTTAATAATAAATTTCTATGTTTATTAAACTACATAACTTCTCATCAGTTAACAGTTCAAGTTTGGCATAGACTCGTGCACAAGTGGTCATCTGAATAGAATAAATATTTACATCATAATTAACGTTGTTATACTTGTTATTTATTTTTCATTTCATTTATATTATTTTGAAATAATTGTATACAAATATTATATAAATTTTGTATATTTATTATATTCATTTTATTCCGAAATACCTTAACAGTAAGTTTCATTTGTCAAACAAACAAACTTAAGCAAGAAGAGTCAACAAGTTTCTATTATGTTAGATATAAGCATGACTTTTGTAATTTTATAGATATGTCAAATGTTATAGAAATGTATCTATGGTATTTTTGTTGATATAAATTTTTCAAGTATTTATCTAATCATTTTTTCATTTATTTTTCTTTTTGTGTACCTTTGCAACGATGTTTATTACAATAAAGTACATAGCACTACGATAAAATACGCAAATATACAACTAAAGAGGAAAACCAATGCTGTTTATTAAACAATATTAAATGTCAAAAATAGTAATTCATGTAGAAAATATGATGTAGTAATACTCGAATCATCGTCTTGAAAAAGTTTGTTTCAGATCCGAAAGTAGTCATAAAATAATACTTTAATCCATTCGGGACGAAAGAATTCTTATAAGATGATCCTCAGGAGTAAAAAAAAAATTTTGTTTATGTTGAAAATGTAAGAAAGGGGAAATGTTTGAAAGATGAGAAATTAAGATTATAGACATTTTTTGTACAAGTCAGATAATGACACACCGTGTGTGTCATTGGTTCTTCAGCATTTTTATATTATGAAGAATCGATTATAAACCGTATGTGTCGTACACATAAAAAAAAAGAAAAAAAAACTAACTAAAGTAGAAAACAACATTTATTTCCAAAATATTAAATAAACATTTTTTCTAAATCACTATCTCATGTCCATCCTTCAATATCTTCATTATGTTTCAAAGACTCAACTGTATTTTGAATTTTAAATCTATTTTTACTTTCATCATCACTTTCGTAATCAGTTTCTTTACTTGTTTCACTAAATTCATTATCGTTTATTTCTGAAATTTATATTTGTATCGTCTTCACATTCCATATCACTATTTTCTATAATCATTTTTCGACTTTTTTCCGATTACTTTGAAACAAAAAATCATCACTTTCATCATCATTGTTCATTTTTTGTAGTCCCGACAGTCCTGGTCGCGAGTTAGTCATTTTTGGGTCTTAGCTTGAAACCAGTTCAAATTTTATTTTTTACACACTTAACTTTTATTTTATTTAAAAACGACCTTATCTCCACGGCTAGTTCTTTACTACTAACTGATAATATAAATTCATGATCATGACACACACGGTGTGTCATCCATCTTTTTGGTTAAGTGCTGTATTACACACCTGATGTGTAATGTGTCTCGAATGGGTTAAGACAGTTTCAACGGAACTAAACCAAATAGAAAGTCCATCAATCCGATGAAAGGTTTTTGAACAAATAATTATAATTTTCTACTACTACAAATATTTTTTTTATATATGATACAAATAATTATAATTCTACTCGCTTTGATCGCCGACAAACGGGGAGAGACCTCCATTTCGCTATCGCTCGTTCCCCCTTGAAGACACATTATTAGATAAATTAACCAATCAGAACGAAGACTTAATCGTAAACAAACCTGATTAGTCAATCAGAACATGAATAAAAGTCATCATCTCAGAGGAGTACCAATTTTTTTTATAGAGAGATAATATAAATAATGGTATAAAGTTCTGAAAGAAGAAAAATAAATGTAATTGAATCGTAGATTAAGAATGGGATATAATTTTTATTTACATTTATTTGCATTTAGCATTAAAACACTTAATATTTCATAAAATATATTTAATAATTTTTAACTGAGCACCATTCGGATTATTTAAATAAAAATTAGTATTATAAAGGAAAAAATATAAACTTTCTGAAATTCGAATGACGATCGTATAAAATTGCTGAATAACGTTTATTATGTAGTACTCATTGAAATATCAAAAAGCGGTACACATTTGTACAAAAAAAGTTTTTTTATTACCATCGTTACGTTCGTATATCATAAAGAACATCCAATTACACAAATATGCAGTTATAAATTTTTCCATATTAACAATATGTGTTTTCTGTGCAAAACAGAGAAGTAAATAAAAAAGAGTAACTATTAAAAATGCTCACACGAATAGGTTTCATATATGTGTGTGTGTGTGTGTTAAAAAAGAGCAATGTACATAAATTTAAAAAGTACACTTAATCGTTCATTCATGAACTGATGCAAAACGTACTGGCTCTGTTGTCGACATGTCAGCTCTGTTGCGAAAACGTCCTGGTTGGCCAGTCGACCGGACGACTTCCTGAAAGTGTGGGTAACGTTTAAGTTCACCGACACACAATTCGACAGCACAACAAAAGAGCGCTCCGCTGATATACCGAATCAAAGCGCCAGTGGAATTTTTAATTTCATTCGTTTTTGACAGTCGAAAAACGTTTGCATACCGAATCAGTGCCCACTGCGACGAATTAAAAATATTCTAGAACGATCGTATTTGTTTTCTTTTTTTTTTTGTTTGTTTCGAATCGCCGCCATAAAAGTGTGTTAATGAAAGCTTTCGCTGTTCATTAAAATTCGATTTATTATTTACGATCCAGTGTGATTTATCATTTATTTTATTTGTATCTATTAATCGAGGTTGATCGTTTGATTGGTTTACGGGGGCATTGATGGTATTTAAATTCTATTCGAAAACGCTTATATTGATTCAACGTTGATTGCTTTTTCAAAGCACTGTGAAATTGTATTAGAGTCCAACGTCATTACAAAAAAGGAAAATCTATTAACAAATTTTATATATATATATATATATATATATATATATATGTATCTGTGTGTGTGTGCATGTGTTTGTAAAAAGAAAAATACTTAATTAATGTGTTCTATTCCTTTTTACCTGTTTAAGAAGAAAATAAATCTTCTTAAAATCATATCAACGATCTCAGATAATACAGAACCATACGAAGCACAGAAAAATTGATTATTGAATACCAAGAAAAGTAGATGAAATTATAGTGGAAAAGAAAATAAACTGAAGTTACTGATACATTAAAAGAGCAGAGTGAAAAGAAATGGGACATTAATACAATATATATATATATATATATATATATATATATGTATATATATAAATATATATATATATATATATATATATATATATATATATATATATATATAAATATATATATATATATATATATATATTAATATACATATATAACAAGAATAAAAATTGCGAAGTGGGAATTAAAAATATAAAGACCTAAGTCCAGTGGGTAAATGAAATAAAGACATTAGAAAATATAGAAAGTGGAAGAAAAAAAGGAAATGAACCATTAAATTAGAAAAACTAGATTTGGTCGCTTGATATTATATTGTCAAAGGCTGAAGAAGTTAACGATGAATATATATATATATATACCTAACCCTCAGTTTACACGGTAGATTGGTTTCCAAAAAGTATTGTGAAAATCGAAACGTGCAATTCGAGTCCACATCTCATATTTAAAATAAGGAATAGGTTTTACAAATCAGTAACGAAACAATATTATTTATTTTTAATAAAATTAGAAAATATATTTTACACATGAATTCAGAAAATATTAAAAACAAATAAAAAAAATGTTAATTCTGTATCATCTTCACTTATTAATTTTATCTTCACTTCTCTTGTATTCACATTTTCACTTTTTTAATTCATTTTCCAAAGACATTACAGACATTAAGACATTTCCAAAGACATTTTTTACTTCAGTTCAGAAGAAAAAATGTGAAGATGAGAGTTTCTATTATCATCAGGATGCAAGGAAACAAGAAACTCTTTACAGTGGTGTTTGATTATTATTCAATACAATAGTGTAAATGGAGAAATTTCATAAATGTTTTTTTAAAACATTTAGTATTTTGAACGAAAGTGTTTTAAAACAATGTTTTTTGAATTCTATGACAGTGTTAAATTGAAATAGTGTCGTGTAAATGGAAGTTTTTCCGCATTCGTCCAACCGTGTTAAACCGCAACCATCCAATTCGACTACTGTGTAAATTGAGGGTTAAGTGTATGTATATAAGAAGACTTAGTCATGTTTATTTATATGGATTTCTTATAAAAAATAATTTTATTACTTCTGTCTTCTTTATGGATCTATGACGATCTGAATGCATCCGTAATGCATAACTGCCTGAAAAAAATTCTTTTCTTCAACTAGAAGTATTTTTTATTTAAAAGGCATCCAAATAGGTTTAAAATAAAATATGAAACTGATCAATTTATAACTAACACTTTTTAATTTGTAAATGAACAATTTTGTTATCAAGTAATTTATATATTTATATATATATATATATATATATATATATGTATATAATCAATTTATTTTTAAATTCAGAGGCACAGTTTGTAAATAACTATTCAACACTCGTTATAACTTTATGACAGATTTATATTTCCCACTGCTTTAAGAACAGGAAATACTTTTTTAAGATATAGACCGTGTAAAAGCAATTTTCTCGAAAGTAATTTCCGTTTCACAACAAGGTCTTAATATATTCCATTCACATCCCCAACTTGTTTAACTTTTGTTAACTCTTTGCACATGTTAACATGCGTATAAAATTATCTAACCAACTGTCACATTTTAATCTATTCATCGAGTGTTTTGGTTTTCCGTGTAAAGATAAACTGACGATTTCAGGCCGACGAGCCGAGTCGCACATAACCAACCAATTATACGTTCTTGTAGAGAATACAAGCCCGAGGATACACACAAGAAAATGGGGCAATTATAGACGTAGGTGCTGCCACTAATGTAATCTAATGTAACTTAACTCGAGGCGATGTACACCCGCCTATGTACAGACTACAAACTATCTTACATAATGTACACTTTATAACAGCTACGAAAATTCGTCCCCGTTTTAGAATCGACGCCGACATTGTGAAAGATGCGAAACAGCTAACCGGTTTCAGCTAGTTGTTCATCGCAACTAACGACGTCGATTTTATCTATGGAATAACTTCTTGTACGCAGTAAGAACTGAATTATGGAGACATCGGTGTATCGTGCGCTAATATTGTTTTTGCTCTATTGTACTTTACTTACGTATTGTTCGGAAACTTCTATTGAAATTATCTCTTCATTTAAATATCATCCATTTTCGTTCGGTGTAATTGAAAGGTAGAGAGAAATATTACCACACTTACTGAAATGATAATGGATCCATAATTGTATCATATGTGATATATAAGAATAGTGTGTATTGCCATCATATGTAAATCACAATAATTATCAGAAAATGTGTATAGAAACATAATTTATCACAAAGATTGTTAATTATTTCATTTTATATTATTAATAACTATATTAATCAATAATAAATAAGTATCTGAAATGCTTATTATTGAAATTGGATTAAATTCGTAAGGGTACATGTTAATTTGAATTTTAATTCTATTAAATTTCTCGCAATATTCCTAAAAAAAAACCTATTTAAATATTTCCTATTATTTAAATATTTCCTATTATTTAAATATTCACTTCCTATTTAAATATTTTTAAACAAAAATAATATTAATTAATTTTATTGGTTTATAAGCAAGAATTGATATATGAAAAAATGGTATATAGGGAGATATATTTAAGAGTTTTATATGATTTTATCCAAGTATTTCAATTATTTATAATTTATTTTCAAGTACTGAATTATTGCATTTCTTTAAAGCCAGGGAGCTCTGTTTCTACTGGCTACGTTCGCCTTAGTTAAGTATTAAGAACTTTTTAATAAAAAATGAAAAACGAAATACAGATAGTATGTAATGAAATTTATTTTTTGATTTTAAACGATTAGACGACAAACAAAAACATACATCTTAAAATTGCATTTATGATGTTTATTCAAACTTTAATAATTCTAAAGTTCATTTTAATAACTAACGTTGATTGATTTCTCAACAATCTATCTATATATATATATACATGAGAGTCGTTTGAAAAATTTGGTAAATTTATATGATATGGCGTTACTATTCATTTGGTAACGTCATGGATATCAAGTGTCACTTTTCAAATTAGTATAGGTGAAATTTCCGCCAGAAGTGACGCATTATTTACGTTCTACAGATGTTTGAAGCGAGCATTATAGCAATTTCCGAAAAAATGGAAAAAAACGAGCAGAACTTCTTGCGTCGATTCCTCATCATGGATGAAACATGGATCCACTTGTTCACACCTGATTGAAAGCAGCAGTCAATGTACTGGAGGACGAATGGTGAAAGTGCGCCGAAGAAGACAAATACCGTTTTCTCAGCTCAGAAGGTGATGGCCGCTGTTTTTTAGGATTCCCAAGAAATCATCCTGATCAGCTACTTAACGAAGCGAAAAACGATAACAGGAGCCTATTACGCAATATTATTGGACCGTTTGAAACAGGAGCTGGAACAAAAACGGTCAAGATTTGCGCACAAAAAAGTGCTCTTTCACCAGGACAACGCGTCGTCCCGCAAATTGAATGTTGCAATAGCAAAATTGCACGAATTAGGCTTCAACTTGATTCCTCATCCACTCTATTCTCCAGACTCGGCCCCTTGCGTCTTCTTTCTCTTCTCAAACTGGAAAATTTGGCTCGCTGGACCAAGTGTATAGCTCTTAATGGTGACTATGTTGAGAAATAAAATCGTGTTTTTCCAATAAACGATGTTTAACTTGTTTTTTACTATACTTATCAAATGATCCATGTATATATATATATATATATATATATATCTATATATTGTAGATGTGTATATGTATGTATGTATATATTTTAGATATAACTTCCGTCTGTCAATGTATTGATTAGATTTCATAAATAAATTATTAAAAATTAAATTATTCTTAAGGAATTCTGGCTTTTTTAATTATTATTGTTTAAAAAGGAAATATTTAAACTACATATTGATGAAATAATCATATGTATTAAGAATACATCTTCTCAGTAATATATTTATTGTGTAGTGTCAGAATTGAGGAGTTTGGACAATAAAATCAAATATTGAAAATGATTATAATTACATTTTATCAAAAGCACATGTATTTCACAGAGATATACAACATGGTAGTTTCAAACATCTCTCTGGTGTCGCATTTTTTAAATTTTCTAATGCTACTACGTTTATAACGTCCTATGAGCAGCAATTGACTTAAAAATATGACCTTGATCAGTGATATAACAACCAAGAGTTTTTTACTGCATTGTAACTGAATTGATACATGACTGGTATGTTGAAAAGCATCACTGACTGTATTAATAAATCACTTACAGAGAAATAAAACAACACTAACATGTGTGAATATACCTTTAATTCTCACAAGCAAATGTGGTTTTAATCATATAATAAATTAATTAATTTACAAAAAAAATATTTATATATATATATATATACATATATATATATATAAAGTTATATTAGAGCTTGTATCGATTAAATGCAGAATATAATAAAGTCAAATACAAACGACGACACCTTCGAAATACAACAATCTTTTCAACAGGTTTTAAATGTACACGCACTGAATAAGTGAGCTAATGAGATGGGGCATTAGCGACCTAGTCCCAGGAAATTATTGGCTTCCGCTGTTATTTCGGGTGCCGCTAATTGGCTCCGACGTTATGAAAAAAAGAAGATTGCATTGTATGAACTGACTAGGCATAATGTGGACATGTTATTACATTTATACATACATATATATATATATATATATATATATATATATATATATATATACACACATATGTATATAAATGTACACTGTATTATTTTTATAGTATTAATATCATCTTTCGCACATTTTCGACAAACTGTTATTATTATCATTTTCGTTTCGTACCGGTTTATATTCGTACGGAATTTTGATTGGGTTTTTCGCACTTCTTTTACGAGCCGCCGAGTAACGTTTTTAGCGTTTATTGGCATTAATTATAGTGGTTCTTGTTTCGCGATCGTTTTTATAGTTATGGCACTTTTATGAGTAATAATTTCGTATTACTTATATACTGACTGAATTTTTGATATTTTATATTGTTTTGTGAGGTGTTATTAAGAACGGTTTTAGAATAAAATAAATACTTTTTATTATACCTTTTCGAATATACAAGCAATTATTTATAATGGGATATGTTTAAGGAACGGCTGTAAAAAATTACTTAATGTTAGAGAGTTAGTTTATAAGTTTGGTATTGTATACTAAAGGAATACGAAAATATTTTTACTGGTATTAAAAATGAGAGCGTTTTAAGTTTCCTTGAGGTAGTTTTGTTTTTTTTATGATTCGTAAATTTAACAGTAAAATCATTATCAATGTTCATTTTTTCAGATCATAAAAATAAATAATTCGAGCAATATTTTTCAATTAAATATTGTATTTTTCAATAAAAAATAATTTTAATTGAATATATATTAGTTTTAAATAAAGACATTAAGAAGAATACAGTTAAATACAACTAAGTATTGTTATTTTAATATTGAACTCAAACAAAACATTAAAATAACATTATATAAAATAATATATATATATATATATATATATATATATATATATATATATATATATATATATATATATATTTGCTTTCACAAATGAACTATAATTTAGAACAAACAAATTTTGATATAGCAAAAAAAGAACAAAATTAAAACTAAACAGCAAGAAAACAGTTTGTTAAATTAGTAGAGGTAGAAATATAGATAAATAAGTAATGGCTCAATTAAAAGCACCGTTTTCTCTTCATGTTTTCTGAAAATAATAGTATTGTTATTATATAAGTAATTAAAATTAATTAATATAATTTATATAAGTGAGTGACATCATTGATAAGCAGTTGTTGAACATCTTCAAGTAATCCAAACTTTATCACATTCTTTTGATAATTTTAAGTGCTTAAGACTTGATATTAACTGAAAATACATAAAAAATGATCAATTTTAAGACAATTCTTAATTTCTCAATTTTTATCGAAAAATATATTTCATTTTTTTAATTAATAATCATTAATCTCAATTTTTATTTAATAAATGCTATTAGTTCTTGAGTTTTAATGCGTTGTTTCAATTTCATTAATATAAAACAAAATGCAATTTCATAACTATGAAATATCAGCTCAATAAAATAACTAAAATATTTTTTTTCATTCTATTAATTTAACAAGCACAGTGTTGTGTTTATTTGCACAGCCTTATAATGATAATCGTTATAAGGACAAATACTTAACAGATTAATCTAGTGAAAAGGTACTATTATAATTAGGAAAACGTTTTTATACTATTACCTGTCTTTAATTTATACTGAAACCATGCTTAATTCTATTTAACTAATTTTTTAAAATCAAAAATCATAGCATAATAAACAAAAAATTTTAAACTAAAACCATTCTTTTTAACGATTTTTCAATTAAATAATTAACCAATACAAGAATTTATTATCTGAAGATTTTTGTATTCTAAATATACCTCTGAAATACGAAGTAGTTTTACTTGAAATATTTTTTTATTAGAAAATGCGAAGTGATAAGCTTCTAAACTATGACTGAGAAAATTAAAATAAATGCCATACTTTAGTTTTGATCGAATACGAAGCTGTTTTCGACCGTTTTACTTCTTTAAACAAACTTTGAAAAGAAGAAGTCTTAGAAGTAATGACGAAACTAACTTTTTATACAAAGATAGTTGTTTAAAGAGCAGCCATATAGAATATTTGAAAACAAAGTCATGAAACTTTTTGAACGATATATGAATAATGTTAGAGAAAATTTAATGAAAAAGTAATATTTTTTTTAATTTAATTTAAATAGAATCGTTTTAATTTTCAGTATTATTAAAACTTTGTAAAAAAATAGTTTGATATAAATTAAAATTAAATAGGCATATAATAAATCGATTTGGAATACGAGTAGAGTATCAGTTCTATAAAAAGATACTTCAAATAATGAATTTTTCGTAATTAAAAAACTATTAACAATTTGATAAAATGGACAATACAATCCGAAACTTTTGATATTTTGTGAATTACACTTCAAACATATTTAATATTACAAAATTGAATACGTAGCCAGAAGGTTATTGTTTGTTAATTCAAAATACTGTCAACACATGTTAATTTAAATTCGACACTCGCATGAATTTTAAGGTAAAATGAATTGTTCAGATAGACAGCAAAAAAACTTAAAGTATTCAAATGGATAAAATTAACAAGTAGAAAAAAATATTTACAGACTGTTTTAATAGGAATAGAGTACAATAGGAATATAATGGAAAAATAATCTAAAAAATAAATAAACTTTAAAAATCGTGTCTATAAATGGACTTTTTAATTTAGATAGAAAAAAATTCTGTTTGAATAAATTTCCAACATTTCAACGTATCTAAAGGATTATTTAGTATCATACAAGCTTATGTCAAATTTTTTAATTAAAATATACAGATAGATTTATATATTTCTTTCTACAAAATTGTGATTGAATACAACATTGTAGAATAATATATATATATATATATATATATATATATATATATATATATTTATATATATATATATATATATTTATATATATATATATAAATATATATATATAAATATATATATATATATAATATGTATATATATATATATATATATATATATAATACTTATTACAGAAATTGAAACATTGACCTTTGAAATTTGGCTTCTCTCTTATTTTTATGAATTAATATAATAGTATTTCAAATAGCACTCATTTTTTAATTTGTTATAAATATTAGCTTTCTTAAAAAGACATTTGATAAGAAATACAAATCGAAATACAAATATCATGTGACAACTGATAAGACAATAATTACAATAGGTCAAAATAGAACTCATATGCTTTATGTTTTACACTTAATATGTATTTATATTAACTTAAATCAAATTTAATGACACTTTGATTGTATTGCATAATAATATATTGTTTTAGCTTTGAATGGCTACCGGTATTATTAATAAATAAATAATTTTGTATCAATTTAATAACATATTGTTTAGCGTAGCGAGACAAACATTAGGTTGGTAGGAAAATAATTACGGTTTTTGTTTTCTGAATTCTAACCTTAATTTTGTCAGTGAAAGTGTCATTTCATCGTGTTCATGTTAATATCACTTTAAATACATTTTTCTGTCTGTATTTTGGTAACATCGACTTCGGTTTTATTATTAATTTTACTTCAAATTGGGGTATTGAATTAAAGGTAGAAAAGAAGCAAATAAGAACATTTTTTTCGTATGAGTTCAAAACGGATGGTAAAGTAACAAAAATTACTCATAAACTAAACGATGCTTTAAGTGTGAGTACTGTTAAGGAACGTACGGTCCAATGGTACTTTCAAAAATTTGGTGCTGGAAACTAGAGCCTTGAAGATGAAGAAGATCGCGGGGGTTCTTCTTCAGATCACAACTACCAACTGAAAGTGTTAGTTGAATCAGAACCACGCACAACAATTCGAGAACTTACATAAAAATTGAGCTTTAGTTATCTAACAGTTCTGGATTACTTAGTCACTAAACTTAAGAAATGTATATGAATTTGCAGGTCATAAACCGCAATTATTTTTCTACAAACCTAATACATCAAAAAAGTATTCATACACTGTGTATGAACACTTTATTTTATCAAATCATGTAAACAATTTAGATCTTGTCACAATGTTGAACCTTATCTTTATACTGAAATGTTTATTATATTGATCCTGTTACTACAAAGTCATTTTTATTATTTTATAAGAGTGTCATAATTATTATAATATAAAAGTGTCTAAGAAAATAAGAGGAACAACTGCGGATGACAGAAATATTTCCAATCAATTGCATAATGGAGGAAAATATCTATAAAAAATTGATAAAATTTTATCTAAAAGTGTTTCCATTATCCATTATATTATTAACAAATCCAAAAACACTGAAAATGTCACCAATAGAAGTTGTAGAAGAAGTCGTAGAGAACTGGTAGGCCACCGAAATTAACGAGGAAAGATGAATCGTATATAGTACGCTATATAAATCGTAATCCCTTCGATAGTGCGACTAGAATTACAAAGTACCTCTGATACAATATTTCATCCAGAAACAATTCGTTTGAGGCTCCGGAAAGCAGGATACAATTCTCTCGAGGCGACAAGAAAACCATTCATTAATAAAGTAAACCGACAAATGCGACTTGATTTTGCAAAATAAATATGTAAACAATCACTTGGAGTTCTGAGATCAGGTAATTTTCTCCGAAGAAAGTAAGTTTAACTTGTGAGTATCTGGTGGGCAAAAACAGAAAAGACGGAAAAGGGAGTAGAATTGAACCTGAATGTTCAAATGACTGGGAAACACGAAGGTGGCAGTGTCATATAAGGATGTCTATGAGAAAGTGGGGTGGGAAATTTACAAATAACTAATGGTATTATAGAAAAATTCATGTTCCTGAATATTTTAAAGGAAATTTACAAAACCAGTGCCAGAAAATTATGTTTATTGGTTCATTATTATTTTCAACGTGATAATGACTCCAAACATAGATCCTTCTTAGTTAAGGAATAGATCTTATATAATATCCCTCAGTTGTTGGAAACGCCCCGATAATCGTATGTTAATCTTATAGAAAATTTATAGGAGGTATCTAATCGACGCGTATGGAAAATGTCAATTTCAAATAAAAATCAACTTAAAATAATTTTATTATCAGAATGAGAGAAAATTAATCGTGAAATAACAAATAAACTACCTTCCTCGATCCCTAGACCTTTACAGGCTATTATAGACTCAAAAGAAGATCATAATAATTATTAATTAAATTTTCTTATTCCCAAATTACACCAAAATAAAAAATGTATGAATACTTATTTAATATATTCCTTTTTACAAGTGAAAATATATATTATTAAATTGGTATATAAATATTTTGTTTATGACAATATCGGTATCGTTTGAAAGTTAATTAAATATAATATCTTGCAAAACAATCGAAATTTCATTAAGTTTGATTTACTTCATATGAAATACACATGAAATGTAAACATAGAATGTATGTATACTTTTTTGACCCACCGTATACAATGGTATAATTGACTAAATATTATTATTTTATTCAGAAATAATTTGATTATGTCAATATAATTTCATGATTTTCAAATCTGATAACTCTTCTATTATTACATACATTTGATGCCATATTTCAAATTAATTATATATATATATACATACATATATATACATACATACATAAATTGAATATACAGGGCGAACATATAAAATGTTCTATTGTGTGTGAATTCGTATGTGTGTTTGTATGTTTAGTAAACAGATATTTCCTTTCACCGAGTAGCAAACGTCCAACATCCGCACAGTAACAGTCCTATCCAAACAGTGTAAAGACGGGTAATTTCACAACCGGAATATGTAAAATAGGGTGGTTACAGCCCACCGTGTAACCTGCATTATATTTCACATGAATCCGAGAACAGCGGACTTTAACGGTCATGAAATTT
This sequence comes from Acanthacorydalis orientalis, assembly GCA_034766995.1. Taxonomy (NCBI): domain Eukaryota; kingdom Metazoa; phylum Arthropoda; class Insecta; order Megaloptera; family Corydalidae; genus Acanthacorydalis; species Acanthacorydalis orientalis. The sequence goes on from CM068317.1 coordinate 27,927,049, forward strand.
ATTACCTTGACCTTTCGGAGATTTTCTTTTATTTCCGTATTATTGAATCTTGTTTAAGATTTAAATCCGATGTATAATGAAGTTAAGACTTTTATATTGAAATATACCCACATATTTGCATATATATATATATATATATATATATATATATATATATATATATATATATATATATATATATATATAGTTGATATGTGTAATATATGTCTATTAAATATAAAATGTAACATTAAGTGTATTAAAATACAAAATCTTTTTTTACTATTTTATACTGAATTTTAATGTTGTATTTTTTATAATTTAATATTATTAAATATAAATGTGTTCTGTTTTATAAGAGATATGTATGTTAATATCAGTTGTATGTTTTTCCAAGTTGATCTTTTTTTGTTATTTTCTTCCATTTGAATGAATTATTTTTTCCGTTTTGTAAATAGTTTTTGCTCTTTTAGAGATTGTTTCATATTATATAATAGTAGAACAAAACATTAAAATTTAATTTTCTTCATTGGCATATAAAATATTACATAAATTTTCAATAACACTTCTATAGAAATCGAGGATTCATAGTTTTTTTTATTTATATTATCAATATAATTATTTATATGCTGGTATTTATATATTATACGAGTAAAATCTGTGAGTGGATTGTATGTCAGGTTTCCATCAAAAACAATATTAAGGACATATGTGAATCTTCGTATATTAATAAAAGTACTGACACTATTGACTGTTTAAAATATAAAGAATTGTTAAAAAGATTTTAACTCCTTGTGCATTAATCACGAGTCACTCATAAACTGTTGACACATTTTGTTTGTTTAACATTATGACATGATTTATAATGTTTTAAAATATTACAGTTGACCATATAAACCTTCCTATGCATTATTTTTTTTAAAAAAAACAATACATTCACAAGAAGTCAACGGAGAATAATGAATCAATAAGTAATTTTGACTTGATTTCTCTTAATAAAGACTTTTTTAATCTATTAGCTATAATTGTTTCAAGTTATTTCTTTGAGTTGTATTTCTAAATAGTCATCATTTGTTTTTCATAAATGAATTTTTAAACATTTTTTTTCAAAAGCGTTCAATAATTGATCATTTTTAATCATTTCTTATCTACATTTCGATAGTAATTTCATTATCATCGTAGTGCTAAGGAACAAAAAAATGTTGTGAATATTAATTCTCAAGAGTATAAAAATTTCATCTTTCATTTTTTTATCTTTTTCTCGAAAATTATTTAATAAGTGATCATCGATCATTTCTAATTGTCGATTATATGCATTTAAATGGCAATGCCATTTCCTTCATAACGCTTAAGTAGCAATCAAAAGAAATCATTAATTATTTATTGAACATGTTTAATCACAGAAAAATGTTGTTCCATCAATAGGGCATTAAAAGTATTTACAAAAGTGTAATTAGTTTCTAAAAAAATAATACAAAACTGAAAAATATAATGCAATTCTTAAAAACAATGTTACAAAATTAATTTCATTACAGAAATGTCGGCCAAATTGATTAAAAAACTTAAAAACTTGATAATTGAATCAAAAGTTTTTTAATAGTATAAATAGTTTTTTTAAAAAATGTATCCAAACTACGTTCTATAACAATTTTAATACGTAATTGTATACAATAAGCATTTTCTGTTTTATCTACTATTCCCAGACTCATAATTAAAACTATTCGCAATGTAAGCACTGGAAGCAAATACTATTACTTTATAACTTTCATTATGTATATATATGTGTATATATACACATATATATATATATATATATATATATATATATATATATATATACATGTATATATACATATATATGTATATATATATATATATGTGTGTGTGTGTGTGTGTGTGTGTGTGTATTTGTATGTGTGTGTGTATTTGTATGTCTGTGTGTAATGAAAATTATTTCAAAACAGTTAATTATAACTTCTTGCCATAATACTTAACTTTTTTAATATTTATTTACTTTTCATTTCCTTCACAAGAACACTCTTTAATTAATCATTAATTAATTTTAATCAAATCGTATCTGTTAGTCATTAAAAAATACATTGAAAATACTTTTAAGAATTACAAAATACCTGAAATATTTTTCTCATTTATTTTTTATCTTTAATATATCCATACAAATATATATATATATATATATATATATATATATATATATATATATATAAATATATATATATATATATATATATATATATATATATATATATATATACTCGTATATATATATAGTCGGGTCTTTATGCGTATCTTTTTAATACTGTTTTGAAGTTATGCGATGAATATTTTATTTAAATTATATGAAATAGAAACCTCTTGATTTTAAAATTCTTTTAATTGTTGACAATGAACTAGGTCATTCGCATTTAGAACATCAAAATGTATAGGTATTGTTTTTTCCATCCAATGCAACAAGCATTATTTAGACATTAGATCAAAGCTTAAGTGCTACTTTTAAAAAAATATTCCATTAAGTCCACTTTTCAATTTATATTGGATAAACTAGAAAATGTGTCATTAACAGTAACTGACACTTGGAAAAAAAACTATTTTGGACTGTTTAAATCATGTTGTAGCTGCTATCGCTAAAATAGGACCACAAACTTTAAATTCCTTGTGGAAAGCAGCTTGGCCTGGATGTTTTGCAAACAGTGCAACTATTCAAACATCGACATTATCAGTTGAAATCATTACTTTGGTGCACGAAATTGGTGGAGACGGTTTTGATACCTTTATCCAGAATTATATCGACGAACTGCTTGTGGATAATGCCTTCAGTGACGATATTATTGGTATAACTTTACATATCGTCGAAGATACAGAAAACAATAGTGAAGTGAAAGAAAATTTTATCCTCCTTACTTCAAATACAATTAGAGAAGGTCTTCACTTTTCAATAAATTGGAAAATCACTTTTTTGTCCATGACACAAATTCTGAACGAGCCTTCAAATTCCAACGTGAGCTGAATAATTGTATGTCTAGATATCATAACTGCATAAAAAAATTAGTAAAATCATCATCGCAAAGTAACCACTGATTAAATTATCAGAAGAAAAAAATTAATAGAGAACGAGATTGAAGTAGACGCTAATTCGTTTATGAAGAATCATTGTATTTACCATATAGATCTGATGCACTGACTATCTCTTCTAGTAATGAAAGTAATTCTGGATCAGTTCACAAATAGTGCCGAACATTGTCAGATAGTGACGATAATTCTGATGAAAAAATGTAAAAAGAATTGTTAATTTTCGATAAAATTAAATGAATAAAGTTTTAAAACCAACTTATTTGAAGTTTTATATCAATTTCTTTCAGATTTTCGTAGGAATTGTTTAGGCATTTTTATTTTCCTGAATTTTCCAAAAAAATTTATGTGATTTTGAAATTATTTTAACTCATTGCTTTGGTTTATAGGCTTTTAGAAAATTGTGGAACGTTTACTTAATTTTTTAATGTAAATTTTGTCTTTTTTGTACGATATTTTTATATGCGGTTTTCTGTGGAACGTATCTACTGCATAAAAAAGATTTGACTTAATATATATATATATATATATATATATATGTATATGAATGTGTGTGTTTATATTTTTACTACTAATTTATGTTCAATTATTTACTGTAATATTTATTAATATCTTTAAAAATTATATTTAAAATGTAATTTATAAAGAAAGTTATCCGCACTGATTTATTTATGTGTTTATATATTTATATGTATATATATATATATATATATATATATATATATATATATATATATATGTACTCTTTATTACTTAATAAACTGAAAAGCGGCATATAAAAGAATTATGTAAAATGATTAATATAAAATTATATGGTGTTATAAATTTGAATTATATTTCCATTCATATCAAATAAAACCAATTAGTAAAAATGGATGTTAATGTTGAAAGAAAACAAAACCACGTAATGTAGCTCTAGAAAATCTGAAAATAATTATACGGATTTAAATTAAACAGAATTATTTTTCGTTATATTTGTTTTTATATTTATGTCTCATAAGGATACGCTTTTCAAGTCTAAGTATTTTAAATTGATTTTGTTGGTTTTTATTAATTTTCGTCCGTTTACAGTTATAAAGAGTGATTCAGTTTAGGCTTCCACATGAAAATATTTAAAAAAATTACAAAAATTATAAAAATCATACTATTTTTTATTTAATACCCCAGTTCAATTCAACACTTAAATACAATGGAACTGAAATACTAAATAAGAAATAACATGATTGATTTTAGTTTTTCCGATTTTGTAAATACTTTCATTTCGAAGTTAAATTGAATCATTCTATCTATCTACCTATCTATCATTCTATCTATATATCTATCTATCTATCTATATATATATATATATATATATATATATATATATATATATATATAATGCAGATTGATGTTTTGAAAAATGTTTAATTAAAAATATCTTAAGTAGTTTGTATTCTTATGTACTTGTTATTCGCTATTAATTTATTATTATTATTGAAGACACTTTGAGTCAGTACTCTTATCTTGAAGTAGATTTTTTTAATTAAAGAATCCACACAAAAAATACTAGCTTAGCATACGTTGAAGTCGGCTGTACTAAACTAAAATTTAAGAGTAACCCCTAGGGAAAGATGGAAAATTGAACACTAAAAATCATTATTTTACTGTTAAGAATATTGTATAATATTACATAACACGGGATAGTGATAAAACGATACTAAAAAAGAGAATATACGTTATGGAAAATGTATTTGATGTATTTTCTCTCTCTCTCTCTCTCTCTCTATATATATATCTTTGTAAATAATTTACCGAATCATATAATATTTTATTTTTCTATTCTGAAATTTATGTACATTCAAGTCACATCTAGAACACCATGTAAATATATTCAAGAAGACATCTTATTCTTTAAAATGCTTTCAAATTACTTGAGTATAATGTTACATGTGATTTTTTTCAGTTTAAAAAGTCAAGTAGTTCATCAACCGACATTATAACTCATTTTACCGGATATATATACGAGTATATATATATATATATCTGTGTGTGTGTGTGTTTGTATAGATATATGAATATACGATTTAAAACATGAACTCCGTAAATCTTAAAAATAAACCCACTAGCAACATTACAGGAGTCGTAACAACAAACGTATCTCATAATAAACCACCAGTCCGTACAAGAGCACACAACTAGTAAACTTTTTCGACCGCAAAATGTGTATTTTTACAATGCACATAATAATCTTTCTCGTTTCACTTAATCCGTTCACATCCAGCGAACACATAATCATGTTCACAGTGTCAGCGTACGACTCTAACAGAACAAAAAAAAAGAATAGTGGTAAAAATGCGACAGAGATGATACAGAAAAAAATATACGAGCGGGTAATGAAAATTCAAATGGGTTGAAAACCCCGGCATAAACCTGATCTCTTGTCATTTATTCATGTTGGTAATACTGTCTACTCGAGACACACGTCATACCGATTCGAGTGACGAGTGAGATGGATTTACAGGGGGTGACGATACGCGACACGAGGCGAACATATTTTAACACGCATGAATTTAGCAGAACGTTGAAATCCCTAGTAGCTTATTGTGTACCTTTCTGCATAGTGTCTTTTTATTTCGTGTAATGAAATTTCTGTCGCGTGTTTTTATTAAATTTTCGTTCGAATGAAATTGTTTAACTGTCTCCTTTGATTTTTTTCGTTTAAATTCTGATATATTTTATTACCGGAAAATATGTCACTTAAGGTCTTATCAGTAGTGATATTTTAAGAATATTTTGTATAGTAACTCAAATGGTATTTAAAAGAAATGAGACATATCGGTTAAATTACTAAAAAAATCTTATTGAATTTCAATCTGAATAAATATCATTATTGTTCATTCATAACAAAAAACTAAACAGGAAAATAACTGCGCTTTTTGTTTTCTGAATCCTAACGTTACTTTTTTTCAATGAAAGTGTCTTCATCGTGCTCGTGTTAATATCATTTTAAAGTGCATTTTTTGATCTGTATTTTGATAACATCGACTTTCGTTTTATTATTAATTTTGCTTCAAATTGGGCTATTGAATTAAAGATAGAAAAGAATAAAATAAGAGAAAATTTTGTATGAGTTCAAAACGGGTGGTAAATCAGCGAGTTATATGACACCTTACAGGATGCAGACAGCATTCCTCTGATAAAATATTGACACCTACAGGATACAGACGACATTCCTCCTCTGATAATCAGTATTGTCTTAATAATTAATTGTAATAATATACTTGTAAAATTTTTAACGACACTAAGTACAGACGTGTCGACTCACCAAATTAATTGTATATAAATGGTAACGAAATTAATAAAGTTCAGTCTTAAACATAAATCTGTGTGAGCAATTGTTGGGACTCGTATCCTCGAGTCGAAATTTCTTTTTAAATAGCCGTTACGACAAGCTCGAAACATAATTCGCGTAAACTTTTAGTGTGGGTACTGTTAAGGAACGTATGGTGCAATAGTGGTTCCAAAAATTTCGAGCTGGGGACGAGAACCTTAAAGATGAAGAAGGTCGCGGACATCCTTCTTCAGTTCATAATGACCAACTGAAGATATTAGTTGAATCGAAATCACAAACAATTCAAGATCTTTCTCAAAAGTAAAGCACTAGTCATCCAACAGTTCTAGACCACTTAAAACCACTTCAATTAAGAAATGCATATGAATTTGAAAGTCATAAACCGAAATTATTTTCCTATCAAACTAATACAATCGTATACGCTTTTTCAATTTTTTCATTGTCAGAAAAATGAAAGCTTCTTATTACTTTTTTTATATATCTATGTAAATGAATATCAAATAATGAATGGTTTCGATTATAAGAGCGATATTAGTATATAATAAAAAAGTTTACAGTTTAGAAATTTTTTCTGCAAATGAAATTTTTTGAAAAGATTAAACCAAAAAGTGCTGGTCACTTAAATTAAACTTCAATGGTAAAAACAGATTGATTTTATAACACAGGAATTTTTTAAAAATGGATGAGTTATAGTCCACAGTATGTAACCTCTTATTTTTGTTGTTTGCCACATATTTGAAACTTCGTGAGTGGCTTCCTTTTGACGAGTCTACCACACTTTTCCCCTGCGAAAATTCTCGGTAACGCTGCGTTTTTCAAACGTGTTTTTTTTGTCGGTCTGGTAATACGGCGCAATATTTTTGTCGGACACGGCAATATTCGGTGATAAAATATACTCATCTATCACGTGTGATTTTTGGCCGACACGTGGTAATCACCATACCGGTTATCGTAAAAATGGCATTCATTTATTAAACAATCTTTCAAAAATTAAACCTATGCTAATCATAAAACACAACCTCATTATTTCGACATGTAGCAGGCGATAGACTTATCGGTCGCCGGATTGTTTCTGTAGGTCAAGTTTTGTTCCGTATTTTTTATCAAATTATCTTTCAATTTCACTGCAAAAAAGTATGTGGTTATTGCATTATGTAACAGTATAAAATTGGCATGTTTCGGAATCACGCATTTGAAAACGCAGCGTTACTGAGAATTTTCGCAGAGGAAAAGTGTAGTAGACTCGTCAAAATGAAGCCACTCACGAAGTTTCAAATATGTGGTAAACAATAAAAATAAGGGGTTACGTACTGTGGACTATTAGTTCCATAAGAAAATTAGTTTCGGATATATCTTCAAAGTTTAAACATGTCTATTAAATTGTTTAATTTAACAGCCCGATTTGACAGCAAAATTAATAATAATACCAAAGTTGACATTACCAAAATACAGACCGATTAATGCATTTTAAAATGATATTAACATGAACACGATGACACTTTCATTGAAAAAAATATGGTGGGAATTCAAAAAAAAAAACCACAATTATTTTTCTACTAACCTAATATAATATATTCAAAATATTCTATAAATAAATAATTATATTTAGGCTACTATAAACAGAATTAGTATCAGGTAAACATCAAACTGCCATTAAAAAAATATACTCGAGTTTGTTAGTTGCAAAAAAAATCGATTTGTGGTAAGAATATATGGCTACTAAGTTTTTTGTTTATTTGTAATGTCCGATACAAGTTGTGTAACGCTGCATCTAAGAGTTTACCACATGATGTCAATAAAGGTCTGTGGAACACTCGTTACTATTGATTTCGTACATCTTGTCAGTTTCTTTAAAGGTTATGGTTATGTTAGGTCATGTTATTTTATGTATTCTTTTCTGAACGGATTTCTACATCAATTTTATTTGTGAAATCAGTAGTATTTCTAGAATTTACTATTAATCTTTGCTTTTCAACAATGTATATTTTTTCGGTAATTCATATGAAATCGTAAATACACACTTATTGTTTTCAGTCAGAGGAAATTGTTTTTGAAGAAATAAATATGAAATAGAAATCTAGGTAGAAAAATTTGAATTTTAGAATAACTTGTTGGATTTTTTAATATCATTTCTTTACTTATAAATCTGTAATATACAGTTTTTAAAATGTAAAATGTATAAAGTATGTTTTAAAATATTAAAAGTAAAAAACAATAGTATTTTACACAAGAATACCAATAGTTATTTGTCTTTTTATTTTGCACTGTATGAAATCAATTATAGGATAGTTTAATTCGATGATAGTAAATGAAATTGATAATTTATAATGAAAATAAAAAAGCGACATTTTTATTGAAATATGTTTTTAATTTCAGTTTTTGATTATATATTTTCATTAATACATTTTTTTTAAAAAAGTAGGTAACTTTTAAGTAACGTATTTACGTCTCATGATTCTCTTGAGATCTTTAGAAACACAAAAGACCATTTGGCGTTTGTAATTTTGGAGATATATCGAATCTTTTTTTTTTAAAAAAAATATTTTTTTAATAATTTGATAACTAATGTTCTGTCTTTTACAAATTTGTGGATTCCACAAAAGTATATTATAATTATGAAGAATACAAAAAAAATTGTGAGACCAAAATTAGTGTTTTTTTTTCTTTTTGAAAATTTATAAAGTATAGATAAGCTTTAAGGTTTCAATCTTCGGTTTGTGATAGGTAAAAAATAAATAAGTATCAATACATTTTTTAGGTATATAATTTTAAATAGTTTTAGATGAATATTCATCAATTTAATTAAATAGATAATTTAATTTAAATTATATATACTAAGAAAGAAAAGAAATACACAAACGATTAGTGAGATTACATACCACTACATTCTAGTTTCGTTTAATTAAAATTTCATATATGTGTAATTAAGGAATTTTTTACTAATCAGTATAATCGTTGTGAAACAATATATTTTAATTTAATTAAGTCTAAACGTAATTATTATTTAAATGAATATTCTAATTCAATAAACACAATTACTGGACATTTGATCTTTCAAAACGGAAATATCTCTTATCATTTCTTTAACAATGTACTTTTCAACTAAATCCAATTTCATATTTGTTAATTATTTTAAAATAATAGTTTAATGTTTGTACAAATATATATATATATATATATATATATATATATATATATATATATATATATATATATATATATGTTACATGTCTGTCTGTATGAATAGATATATATATATATATATATATATATATATATATATATATTATCACATTATAATAGTTTAGTGGTTATCCTGTAAACGATTTGCTAACGCGAATTGTTGACTCAGGTCAGTCAGGTAGTTACATGGTTTACATTACATTCAAATTCGATCCCTTGAGATATTTAACACTAGTTTAAATCTAAGCTTACGAAATATTTCATGTTTTATCTATTTAAAGAGGCTTTTCTCAAGCACTTAATTAAATTTCATATTAATATCAGTCTCGTGTTTTATGTTTAAAAAATGAAACCGATAAATGATTATGTTGATATTTTTAGTAAATATAAGATATTTAATAACCGTATAGTTAGTAGAATATTTTTTGAGAAATAGTTTTATGAATTTAGATCTTTTATGTTTTTGTAAGAATAAAAAAATCATAAATAAAAAACGGAACGGATCTATTATTGAATACATGTAAAGTAATGATGGTATAAAATATTACTTTCGTAGAAATTTGTTGGAAGCAATTAATTCCATTGTAAAATGTCTGTTTGATATTAATTCGATTGATTTTAATTTACATCTCTCCATCAAACTATAGAAAAATTTGAAAAAAAATCTGTACATTAGCGATCTGAATCTGACAGCATCCTAATAGATTTACTTATATACAACAATCATTAATAAATTATTGATCAATAATAAATTATTGATCATTTTCGATCAGAAAAAAATGGTTTTTGTAAAAGTGAGAAATCATTTGTGTAAGTGATTTTAGTCACAATGCAAAATACAGGATGTGATTAATTGTTCTTACTAAATTTATATAGTTTATAATATTTTTTGGATTGTTTTTCAAATAACCTCAAGATATTTAATGTTAAGAAAATAATAAAACAATTATTCAGAAACGAACTTCTAATATATTTGTAGTATAATCTAAATTAAGAATTTAATATTTATATAAAATAAAAAATATATTATTTATATTAAAATAGGTAGAAATTAATAAGGTTTGAAAGATTTGTTAATATTTTCCTATATAGAATTGCTAATGATCAAGTAAATATCCCATGAACGATAATAAAGTATTATCTACTTTTTAAATACTCTCTTCATTTGTATATATTTTGAAATCATGTTTGGATATATCCTACGTATTTTATACACAGTAATAACACAGAATGTAAGGCTAAAGCCTGGAAGCTATTGATGAACAACCAGTTATTAACTGAAGTTGTTGTTTATTTCACATTAATAATAATAGCAACAGATGTATCTTTATATTTCAAATATTTTTGTAATTTTAAAGTGGCAAAGATAATAACAGACAAGTCTCATTTTGATTTCAGTTCCATTAAGTAATTACCATAAATTTACTTTAGTTCTGTTCTATTATTCATGTTATAAATGATTCAAGTACGTGTTTAATTCATTTCATATGTTCTTATTTGAAAGAAATAAGAATGTTGATTTTTAATCATTTTTTATAAAAAAATATCAAATTAAATATTTAAGAGAGATTTTTTTATGATACAGCAAAAGATTTATTTAGTTCTGTATATTTATAAAATTTGATTATAAAAATCTCAATTTATTAGTAGTTATGAGCACAATAAAATATAAGAAAAAAAGGTATATGTATAAGAAATGAAAAATTAACAAAATTACATACGTGTGTAAAAAATAACAGAAATATAAATTCAAATTATTGTGAGGTAAATAATACTATTGGAAAATAATTGCGGATTTTATTTTCTGAATTCTAACCTTATTTTTTCAATGAAATTGTAATTTCATTGTGTTCATGTTCATATCATTTTAGAGTGAATTTTTCGGTCTATCTTTTTATTATTAATTTTACTTCAAATAGGACTGTTGAATTAAAGATAGAAAACAAGCAAATAAGAGCATTTTTTGTTCAAAACGGATGGTAAAGAAGCAGAAACTGTCCATAAAATAAACGATTCTTTTGGTGTGGATACTGTTAAGGAACGTACAGTGCAATGATGGTTCTTATAATTTTATGCAGAGGACGAGAGCCTTAAAGATGAGGAAGGTCTCGGGCGTCCTTCTTCAGTTCATAACGACTAACTGATCGCATTAGTTAAATCAGAACCACGCACAACAATTCGAGAACTGGCACAAAAGTTAGGCGCTAGTCATCCATCAGGATGACTGGCCCAATTAAAACCACTTAACTTTAAAAATGTATATGAATTTAAAGGTCATAAACCGCAATTATTTTTCTACCAATCTAATAAATAGAAAATATAAATTATATATTGTATTCAATCATAGTTTTAAAATGTTAACAATTATATTATAATTTATTTTACAAAAACGATAAATGGAATTAAAATATAACTTAAAATCAAAATTTTATTCACTTATTTTAGACTTTATATAATTTTTGTGAAATAATAAATTTGCTCTAAAGTAAAAATCAATTGCAGAAAAATGCACTATTTCAACAATATATCCTAACAATTTTATATAACTGAGAATTTCGATGACATGAAATAAATTCAGGTGTATATATATATATATATATATATATATATATATATGTAAGATTTCATGTCGGTAATAAAGAGATAGCAAAATCCAAGCAGAGATCGTATCTCGTAAATCCGATAATCAAATAAACAGTCCAGAGGCATTACGCAGTGTCACGTATTCCAATTAAGAAAACATCACTCCCATCACATCACACGAAATTGCACCGATCCTGAGGTTTTAACGAAGGTATTTTGTATCCCTGTTAAATATATCTAATCCCAATCTGACCACAAAACCATGTAAATTGAGAACATAACGTTCTTGCATCCATATCCAACTAAATCCCAATTTTGTTTAACTCTGGTACAAGAGCTATATCCTGATTAACAAGTACTGAGTTGTATGGTATTTATATGATATGTGCGTGTAAATTTTTATTTATAAATCAAAAATTATTTTTCATGTATATGCATACACCCGTATATTGATATATATATATATATATATATATATATATATATATATATATATATATATACACAATAATATTTTTATATACATACACTTTGTACATTTACATTAAAAAATTAGTTATTTTAATAAACCATCAAAGGAACGAATGTAGTTATTTTTAAATTTGAATATTTTTAACAGTTAATTTAATATGGACTGTTTGTAATATCTGTTTAAAAAATAGAAACATAAACAATTATTTTACTATTTTTATTCTTGGAAGTATTTTACACATTGCATAAAAGTGAAAAATATTGGTGATAGTTTATAATTTTTATGAACAAATATTCAAAAATAATATTGATAAATAGAAAGTTCAATATAGTTTCAGAGTGATGGTAATAACAATATGTTTGGTTTTGTTAAAAGCATACCTTCTGTTGAAAGATTTATTTGAAAAGGTCGATAAATACTCGTATTAGTCATTTCAGCTACTTTTTCTCAAACGAAATTTATATTTAGTCGATTTTCAAATTGTTCTAGGACATTTAAACAGAGTTTATAATCTTTGTAACCTTTAATTTATTTTTAAATTTTTTGCGTTTTATTGATTTATAGTTAAAAATTATTTATAAAAATAATATAATATAGTTGAAAAAATATAAAAATGATATAATAATGATAAATGATATGTTATATAAATGATATAAAAATGATATATATATATAATAATTAAAAATATTTATATAAAATTATTAATTATAATTAAACTCGATATAATTAAAAATTATTTTTGTTATGAAAATTACATTTTCATTTGAAAAATGTAATGTAAATTTTAAGATATTTGTTTATGTTCCGATATGGAAAAGATTCCTGAAATGAAATATGATTAATGAAATATTATATATATAATATACATAAATATATATATATATAGAGAGAGAGAGAGAGAGAAAGATTTGCAATTTTTAAAAATTAAATTATTTATTGCTACTATAAACGGTTCCAAAAGAATAAAAATCAGAAAGAATCTTGTTTTTCAAAGATTTTCATTTGTATTGATATCAAGCAACTTCACGCCTGGAGGTCTCTAGTTAAGTGGCTTCCCGCATCTTTGACGAAAGAAAAATCCAACACCCACACAAGATACTATTAGTGAAGTATGAATCATAGGTTCTATGCCCGACACAGCGACAAATTCACTACACCGCTTGAGAAGCAATGAATTTGTAATAATTATACTTAAAGTAATCAAATTCGTAACACTTATATGTTTTAATTTAGTACATGAATACAAAATTTCTATTGATTATCAGAATTTCTAGCATACTCATCTGTTGTTGATTCAGTAAATAAATTCAGAATTTTCATTTTTTGTAACAATTTTGTTTGTGCGAATTTCCCACATAGTTATTTTTCATGCAATAATTGTTGAAAATGTGGTTATACAAGATTTATTTGTATCTAAACTGATCAGTTATTTTTTTAATTATAACACACATACGGCATTTTTTTTAAAAAAAGTTAGTGAATTATTGGTACAAAATTTATTTATTAATATTATAAAAACTCTTATAATGTCTTTACAAATTTTGAACGACTATCTTCCATACGCCATATAATTCCGATTTTGTAGATTAAACTTTTTTATGATTTTTAAGTAAATCAAATCAATTATAATTATTAATATATGACTAATAGATGTCTCCTTACAAATAGAGCAATGTTTTTGCAGTTTGATGAAATATCCAAAAATACTACAATAAAATAATTATTCTTGAAAATTGAGATTGTCTATCATTTTCTAATACAAAATGACATTGATTGTGATTAAAATTTAATATCATCTTAGTTATTAATGAATTCTATCTATTTATATATATATATATATATATATATATATATATATATATATATACGTATATATATATATATATATATATATATATATATAAATGTATTTGTAATGTGTGTGTATGCGAAAGTTCATGTGAATAGACCTGCTATAACAACACAACAAATCAGAAACCATATAAACCAATTATTCCATCAATGATCAGTAACCTTCGTAAATTAATTCAATTTATGCCCTCATATAGTGAAACAGGAACCGACATTTTGACAACCAAAACAGTTCCATAGCGACGTTATTAAATCAAACTAACTCTCTTTCACTCCACACACATACGCACATCCATTATATATATATATATATATATATATATATATATATATATATATATATATATATATACATTTATATATAGTATTGGATTAAGTTATATATGTTGTGTCAGTTGAATCTCTAGCGACATGCAACGAGTTTCAACGACAAACTTTGACGGAAAACGTCATGTTTTTCATGCCGGAATTATATTTATGTATTTATTCCGATAGTTTTTCTTTCACGGAAAGTTTTCGTGTACACATATTATATTGAAATTTATTTTGGAAGGAAAATTCGTACAAAGTTTTTTTACTGGTCAACGGTGTTCACTGCGTGTATACTTTTCATCAAATATATCATAGGTTCGATGACAAGTCGTTCTTCATATTAAGTATATTGTGAAAGTTTATTTTGGTCTTTGATGTTTTGATAAACGACCTCTCATATGTATATGTATATATATATATATATATATATATATATATATATATAAAGAAGAAACTTGAACAAAAGGTATAATTTATTGAAAGAAGTGGAAAAAAACATGTTTCCAGCAACAAATGTTTCACTCAGTTAAATTATAATTTAGCTGAGTAGTATTATACAAAATCAATTAATAATATATATATATATATATATATATATATATATATATATAAATAACAAACAAATAATTATGAACCGAAATAACTTATAATGTGTTTCATCAAAAAATCATTTTCATTTAAGTTAAGTTAAATTTGTTTATATATATATATATATATATATATATATATATATATATGTGTATATATATATATATATATATATATATATATATATATATATATATTCATTTTACTAACTGAATTTAAATCTCAAACAAGATTACGTGCGAATTGTCGGTTGTAATTAAGTGTAGATACGATATAACCCCTATCGTTCCCAAGTAATCGACTTCTTAACTTATACACACCTTTGTGCGTTATGCCTGTATATGAACGTATAAGCAATTGAGTTAATTACTCTTTACCTAAAACATAATTAGAAAAGAATACCTAAGTAAATCATTAAACTCAAATTATAGTGTTCCATTCAAAAACTATTTAAAACTTTAAAATATATCAAAATATGTCAATAAAAAATTCCACCTTTTCAATATAAGTAATATATATCTACATGCCGTTCTTTATATGCATATATATATATATATATATATATATATATATATAAATTTTGTTTGATTAAATTGAAAATTATTACTACAAGCTTGGAATATATTATATATTCCTCCTGTCTTCTATCACGACATTGCGGTTATGTCTTTGAAATGAATGTTGTTTACCGTTTTGATCTCATATATGTATGTATACGAGTATATATATATATATATATATATATATATATGTATACTTATATACGTACCTTCAATCGGTGTGTGACGGTGACTTTATTGATTTCATGCAGAATTTCATTCAGTGGTACATAAATTCGCGAAAGGTTTTCACTAACAGCGTTGGGGTAGTCAATAAGACACTCAAATATTGAGTGATATTGAGTTTCGAGTAGTAATGTGATTGAGGTTATATTTCAACGTTTTATTGCACGAATAAAGTATATAAGGAAGTGGCAAAATGGAAGTCAAAACGTCGCACTTTCGGAATATTTGTATCTGTGCTTGGATGGGTTGTCAAATTTTTATTTTATTAATATTATTAAATGTGCTTTATTATATATATATATATATATATATATATATATATATATATGATGTATTATATATACATAAATTATTTGGATTTTCAATTTCAAAGTTTTATGACAGTAAATGACGAATGAAACAACCTTTATTTTAATTGAATTCTGTTTTGTTTCTTAGATGTTTTTATTACTGTTAATGTTATTTTTGAAATATAAGTTTTAGTTAAATCATTCTTTATTTACTACTATCAGTTTATTTATATATATATATATATATATATATATATATATATAAGATACATAACAGGTGGGCTGAAAAGTTCGTAGGCTTGCATAGAAAAAAAATTTTTTTTTGATAGAATTTGATTTTATTATTCAATATAGATCCCTTCGAGGGCGATACAATGATTATAGCGGTCATACAATTTTTCGATACCATTTTTATAATACGATTTGTCTTTAGCCTCAAAATAGGCTTAATAGACTTAATAGGCTTTAAAATAGACTGTCGATTGGACTCCGGTGTGAAATGATGGAGCCATGTTTCATCCATCGTCACATATCGACGCAAAAATTCGGATTTATTACGATTGAACAGCTCCAAACACTCCTTAGAATCATCGATTCGTTGTTGTTTTTGGTCGATTGTGAGCTCGCGCGGCATCCACTTTAAACAGAGCTTTCGCATATCCAAATATTCATGCACGATATGACCAACACGTTCCTTTGATATCTTTAGGGTCTCAGCTATCTCAATCAACTGCACTTTACGGTTATCAAAAATTATTTTGTGGACTTTTTTGATGTTTTCGTCGGTAACAGCCTCTTTGGGGCGTCCACTGCGTGCATCGTCCTCGGTGCTCATTTCGCCTCGTTTAAATTTAGCAAACCACTTCTCTACGGTTGATTTTCCTGGTGCAGAGTCCGAATAATGTTTATTAAGCCAAGCCTTGGTTTCAACAGTATTTTTTTTCGCCAAAAATCAATGCTTTATTAACACACGAAATTCCTTTTTATCCATTTTTTCGAGGTAACAAAAGTTCTTTCACTAGAAATGCTATAACTCAGATACTAATAGTGCAACAGCTGTCAAATTTATACACGCGTCTTTTGAAGGTTAGGGCTAACTAAAAATCATATGGATTTGATACTAGTAGCGCCATTTATGTGTCAGCCTACGAATTTTTCAGCCCACCTGTTATATGCGTGCGTGTATGTATTTTCATGAAAAAATGGGTAAATTTAATTTCATGTATGAATATAAATATATTTTCATTGCCAAATATAATAAATGAATGAATCAATTTTAAAACAAAATACGAAAATCGATTTTCCTTTTATTAATGATTGTTGTGTTTTGTTTATTGCAAGTTACTGATATGTAAAGTGCTATTTACGTTTAGTATAAGATGTTAGTATTATTTGTTAGTTCCTCGGGATATGAGTTTTTTCGATACCAAACTTTCTTTTTATTATGTTTTGTCTGTGCATGAATGCGGAGCCTGATTCGTGGAATATGTGGGAAAACTAATTACTTATATTTGATCAAGTTTATATATATATATATATATATATATATATATATATATATATATATGTAGAAGGTTTCGCCTTCTGCTCTTTAAACTCGCCTACTTGTCAATTATAAGCATGTAGATGTAACAAAACATTGAACATATTTTTCAAAACTCATTTATTTCTATATAATCATTCTCACAGATTGGTTATAACTTATTTGTTTTATATATGAGATAAACATATTTGAGTGCCATAGAAACCTCGTCTCAAATAAATAAATTAACGTTATGGAATTTTTGTTTTTAGTGGATAATTTCGATTATATATATATATATATATATATATATATATATATATATATATATATATATATATATATACAGAGAAGGTTTTCCCTTCTGCTCTTTAAACTCGCCTACTTTCAATTATACGCATGTAGATGTAACAAAACATTGAACATATTTTTTAAAACTCATTTATTTCTATATAATCATTCTCACAGATTGGTTGTAACTTATTTGTTTTATATATGAGATAAACATATTTGAGTACCATAGAATCCTCGTCTCAAATAAATAAATTAACGTTATGGATTTTTTGTTTTTAGTGGATAATTTCGATTATATATGTCCAGTATATACAAACAACCTGCTCCGAGAAAAAGCTCAGTAACTAATTTTTTTACAAAAAAAATGTATCTTGTTATATGCAAATACTGCGTATTTTTTGGATTTTATAAACTGGTAGATGGAGCAAAATGATTCACTGAAATACATTAAGCAATAAATTTGAAATTTGGGTGGAAATGTAGATATCTGAAATATAAAAATAATTTCGTTAATGCTTACATTGAAATCGACTTATTGCAAAAAATGGCATCGCTATAAAATTATTCTGCACTCTAACCCATATGGAATATTAAAGAAAAAAAAGAAATGATAATAGAAGATATAGGCCTTACCATGTTTGGGAATATCGATGAAAGTGAGAATAATACATATTTTGCCGAAGAAGTAATATAAATGATATATAATATTTTATGAATTTATAAAAAAATCAATTATTTTATATATGAACTGTGCTTTTATTTTTGTCTTATTAATTGTACGATATCGAAATACTGTATAATGTTAAGAGAAAACAAATCATAAATATTTATTTATAAATATTAATTAATATTTATACTACATCTGTATAAAAAAGTATGTAAGAAGCTGAAAGGATTGAAGATTACAAAAAGAATTCTACAGATATATTTTTAAATTATTTTGATTCACAACAATTTATACATTTGCTATTATTGACTTTTTCGTAGCGCAGCCAATATATATATATATGTTTATGTATGTATATATATATATATGTTTATGTATGTATATATACATATATATATATGTACACTAGAATTTACTGAAAATGTGAAGGAAAGGGAGGTATTGAATCGTTCAAATTGAAAAAATTGAGAAAAGTATTTTATCCAATAGTGTGTTCCTATGAATATAAAGACAGATGACTCATCTCATTATTTGGCAGTATTTATATATGTTATATTACTTAACTATGTATCTGTATGTAAGTTACGATAATTAATTGAAGTAACAATAATTTACACAGGAATTTACCCTTGAAATAATTTTTTTTATAATATCAATAGCTACAGTTATGAGCAATTGGGTTCATTATCAAAGTGATAACATATTTCTGTGAAATCTTCAGATATAAGAAGTAAGAAGTAATAGTTTCATTTATATATATATATATATATATATATATATATATATATATATGTTTGTGTGTGTGTGTGTGGGTGTGTGATTTGAAAATGTATGCATGTAAAAGTATACAAAGAAATAGTTTCGAATGCTAGGTATGGATTATTTTTTCTAAATATGAAAAATACCCGATAGTAACTGATGATATTAATTTAGAAACTTACTATTTTATCAAAAAAACGTATTTTACTCTTATAAACTTGTTAATATTATTTTATTTTTGTTACAGGTGAGACGTTAATCTACTTTTGATGCTTATGGTGAGCACATTTTGTTTAATCTTATAAATTATTTATTTTATAATTATTTTTAAATTGAAAACAATAGATATTTTTTTTATTTTAATATGTATATATATATATATATATATATATGTACTAATATTTTCATTTAATATTTTTAATATAAATTTCATTTTTTTCAATTTTAAGATTTTTAATTTCTGATCATTTTGCTTTTGTGAAGTTAATTCAAATTTCAGTTTTATCATTTTTTATATTTTATATTTATTTTATTTAACTTATATATTTAATTTTTCACAAGCAATATATTTCATGGTATATTTAAAAAGGTAGCATATACTTTTTTGTGTATATATACAATTTTTTTATTTCATTAATGGCCTTTTTCGTATAAATAATAATATATTTATTTTAATACACTGCTTGATTACAAATAAAATTACTGTTTACTTAATTTTCAAATTAATTCTATGATTCTATCTTTTTCTAATATTTACAAAAATATACAATATATATATTATATATATATATATATGTATGTATGTATATATGTATGTATGTATGTATGTATGTATGGATGTGTATATGTTACATATGAGTACAGACTTTAATTAAAAAATCCAGTTATTTTCAGTTAAAACTACCTCTGTTTAGATAGGGGACTATAAATGGGTATGTATGATTAAAATGTGCTTATACGCATATTGAAAACCAATTAATCAATCCAAATTACACATGTAAAATTTTAGTCTTTAGTTCAACCTTTTACGCAATTAACGCTGATGAAAAAATAGTAAAAATATCTATCATATGTAGAAAATAATTCATTTTAAAATGTAAAGGAAAATAAACCAGATTAAAATTTAATACGGTTGAAATATATTCCAATAATCAAAATGTACGCCCATGAAATGAAAAAAATGTCAATCTAGTACACATTCAGGTTAGAACGAATAACAAATATAAGTAAATACAATTTTTATTATCCAGTTTTGTTGTCATTAACTTAAATTTTCATGCTCTTATAATGGATGTTTGTATTGAAAGCATGACTAACCTAATTTCTGTCGAGTATTGAAAACAGAACAGTTGTGTATTATGGATCATCAAACAGAACTGAATAAAAACGGCATACAATTTATATATAACTTTTTTTATCGAAAAAAATGATTTCATTCGTTTTAAAAAACAATATTTTTTTTAATAAAAATACATATTAATTATTACATCATAATCTTTTATATATTCATTTTTTTTCAATTCTAAACAATGAAAAAAATAAATTTGAATCACTGTGATGGCTTAATAATTATTTTTAATTGAAAAATTGTACGTGGGTAAACATACGACTAAAAAAGATTAATTACTTATACTTTCAAAAATAATATTTTAAAAATTATTTTTTCTAAAAAAATAACTAAAATCTAATTTTATACAGAAAAAATATGAGATTAGAAGATTTAAAATTACTGTTTTTTGAAAACATAGATCTATAATAATGTTACTTCCGCTTTATAGTAAACATATAATATTTGAAATAGAAAAAATAATGTAGCAACTAAGTTGAATCGTTTCTTTGTGAACATATTTTTTTATAGCCAAGAAAATCAGGTATTAAAACTTATTATAGGACGAGAAACAAATTAAATTGTGTTTGACAGTTTAGTAGTATTTACATTTCAGTTCTATATGTAGCTGTATCTTTGTCATTTGACACGTGTTCCTGAACACTTTAATAAGGTTTTTTATTATTTTATGAAGTAGTGTAAATAAATCAGGGTACTGTTAATTCTGTATTCGTTATTATGACTGACTAGAATCTTTTTTAAATATCAACATTAATTCTTTGGAGGCGCTCCTACAATAAATCAAGAATAGGCTTAACTCCTTCATGCACTCATCTAGTTAACTCGGGTTCGAGAAATTGGATTTTTTTCGAGCACCTAAATAAACTTGTGCGAGTTTGAATTTTGTTTTCGTGCATAGATATAAACCGAATATATTGTATCAGTGCAAAAGTTTCTTATACGATTCAATAGGTGGATTTAAGAGTGCCGCATGGTGGCGATCGAGATTGAAATGTATTCATGTTATATATCATTTGAAAGATGAGAGTCACAGCTGTTATTTTAGCATCAGACGTATTTTTTTCTATTCAATTTGTGTGTAGAAAAAATTTTAGAAAATGGACAACAAAAAGATACACTTTTTGAGTTTCGGAAAAGAGAACCCGTTGTCGTGGCAATGAAAAATATTCAGAAGGTTTATTTGGACCATACACTATCACTTTTACCTATGAAGAAATGGTTTGCTAAATTTCGACTTGGTGATTTTAACCTCGAAGATCAATACCACTCTGGACGGCTAAACCCGCCTCTAGTTGACAATAACTCATGAATTTAGACGGAAGATGTTTTCTCAAATCAACAAATCGACCGCATTTCGGTATTTAAAGTAGCTGGGGTTCACGTTGAAGCCCAATACGTGGGTACTGCGCCTGTTGTCTGAAAAAAAAACAAGTATGATCGCATCTCTTCGGCAGTTTCTTTGATTGGACGCTTCAACAGAGACCCTTTTCCGGATCGGCTGTTGAGAAAATCGGATCGGTGTCGATGAGAAATGGATTTTGCACAACAAAATCCGAAGCAGACGAACGTGGAAACAAGTGAATGAAGGGGCAGAACCAATCGCCAAAGCTGGCTTGCATCCGATAGTGTGTTGCTGTGTGTTTGGTGGGATTGCAAAGGTGTTGTTTATTTTGAGCTGCTTCCACGAAACGAAACGTTTACTAAAGAGAAATACTGTCATCAAATAATAAACTGAACGCAGTAAACAAATAAAAGCTTTCGATTTTGGCCAAACGCAAAGAGGTCATCTTCCACTAAGACAACACAAAATCACATACAGCAAAACTGACTCTACAAACACTGAAGCAGTTGAAATAGAAAATCATGTCGCATACACCGTATTCTCCGGACATTGCACCTTCGGATTATCATTTGTTCCGGTCGGTGCAGAATAATTCAAATGGATAAAAAATTGACACTGTGGAGGCCGTCAAAAACCACTTCACTGCTTTTTTTGCCGAAAAAACGCGCAGCTTTTATAATCCAGAAGCTACCTAAGCGTTTGAAAATGATTGCAGAAAACGATGGTAAATACATAATTGATTAATAAAACCGTTTTCTGCGAAAAATAATCGTATGAGTTTCAATTTCAAATCGTATACGAACTTTTGCACTGATCAATTACAATACATGCTAAACAGTTCCGTATGAATCCACTCAACTGAGAAAAGTTGCATGTACACAATTTTTTTGCAATTTTCCAACAAGATTTATTCAAGATTGTTCTTTTGTGTACAATGAAAATAGAGAATAAAAAAATTGACGGAAAAACGTCCGCTTTTTGATTTTTAATTGGTGAGTTAAAGGGTTAATATTGTTATTTTTTCAAAAGACAAATCGAAAGAAGATTTTTTTAAGTAACATATGTCCAATTACGGAGTACTCGGTACATTTCAATTGTGTAAATGTGCATTTATTTTTATAAAATTTACTTATTATATTTGTATCAGATTATTTGTTTATCATATTACATTTATAAGTATCAGATTAGCTTACATCTCCGATGCTACGTAATAGGCATACAAATTCATTCATATTAAAATAAATGCCCGTGCTTCGCAAATACAAACGGACACATTAACAACATCTACAGCCTCATTAATTTTCATTATCGCGGCAACGTGTACGTGCGTTTCGTTTCCAAGACCCATGATTTATTCACAAATACTCAAAATGATCACCGTTGAATTTTTCGCATCATTTTCCGCTTAATTAGAAAATATAGCTTTCGTGTTTAATAACAATCATATTTGTGTGCGTGCGCGTGAACGGCAGGCGGCATGTTGTCTCTTGGCTTCGAATCAAGAACATGTCAACGTGCAGATGGCAGCAGCCGGAGGCGGAATGAAGCACAGTTTGCTTTCGCTCGGTATGGAGATGACGGCGTTGTCAACGGACGCGTCGTAAATGACGACGACCGTTCGAAATTAATTGAAACGTATCTGTTTTGAAACTTGTTGAAAAATTTAATACGGAACATTGCGACACGTTCTGTTTAAGAGCGACGGACACGCGGTCACGAACGCTTATATGCTGGCGTTTTTTTTTTTTTTTTTTTTTTTTTTTATTAACATCACATGTTTTGTTGATTTATTTCGTGTTTGAAACATTTATAGTTTTTATACACGGACAGATCGATTGTGTGTGTACAGGACCAATACATTCTTCAGTTATTTGTAATACCTAGCAGTTCTTTTCGAAAATATAAATAGTCAGTTAATAATTTTATAGAATCGTGCACCGAAGACTGTATAATTTGAATAATAGAAATAATATAAGAGAATATATTAATAAGGTGATAATTTATAAATATACAAAATTACATGTTTCTCAACGAACTTTAACTGAAATACAAATTAAAAAATTTAATGCTACAACTACATGTATTAGGTTGATAGCACAATAATTTATGACGTTTATGGCCTTCAAATTCATATACATTTTTCTGTTTTTGATTTTCCTAGTTGTTTTATGTGGTTCAGAACTGTTGGATATTAAAGTCTAACTTTTATGTAAGCTCTCGAATTATTGTGGTTCTGATTCAACTAACGCATTCAGTTGGTCGTTATTAACTGAAGAAGAACGCCCGCGACTTTCTTCCTCTTCAAGGTCCTCGTCTCTAGCACGAAATTTTTGCAATCACCATTACACCATATGTTCCTTAACAGTACGCACACCCAAAGCATCGTTTAGTTTTACGAGCGTTTCTACTCCTTTACCATCTGTTTTGATCTCATACAAAAAATATTCTTATTTGCTTCTTTTCCATCTTTAATTCAATAACTCAATTTGAAGCAAAGTAATACTAAAATAATGACTGAATGATGCACTTTAAAATGATTTTAACATAAACACGATGAAGTGACACTTTCATTGAAAAAAATTAAGGTTGTAGTTCAGAAAACAAAATCCGCAATTATTTTCCTACCAACTTAGTAATAAAAAACTTTACTTTTATTGGATTTTAAAATCCAATAAAAGTAAATTAAATAAACATATTTAAAGTACACATTTAAATATGTTTTTATACATATATATATATATATATATATATATATATATATATATATATATATATATATATATATCACAAAACAAAAATATTAAAATTTAAGTTAGGTAGGTAGAAGTAGGATTTTGGAAGAGATAAGTGTGGAAACAAAGTATGCAATCTTTTTCATGAGAACATAAACAATATTCATATACTGAAAGAATGTAAAGGGCTGGAACTATTAAGAGAAAGCTTATTTCTCAACGTCAGTCGGACTAGCATCAATATATTTATGGAATCAGTACCTGTGGTCAATTTAGTAAAATTTTTAAAGCATTGCTTCAAAAATATGGAAATTAAAATATAGTTTAAAATAGATTGTGAGAGATACAGATGTTATAAAGATACAGATGTTGTAAAGGATAATAACTGAATTATAATTAAAATATAGTGAAATGCTAAATTTTTTATGTCACGTTTAAATTTTGTTACTAACCTGTAAAAGTAGTGTGAAATCTGACTTGTATACGATATTAACAAAGTATGTATTTCTCAATAAAGAATATAATAAATAAATTATATATATATATAGTTATATGTACATATGTATACATATATAAAAATATATATACATATGTACATATATATATATATATATATATATATATATATATATATATAAATATATATGTAAATATAAAAATATATATGTAAATATAAATATATATATATATGTATTTTTATATATAAATACATATATACAATATATATATATATATATATAATAAATATATATATATATATATATATACACATATATATATAATATATATGTGTATATATATATATATATATATATATATATATATATATATATATATATATATGATATCTATGTTTCAAAAACTTTTGATGAAGGAAGGGGCTAGAGCGTTAGTCTGATAAAAAATTATAAATTTCATTGATCGCTAAGTGCGAATTTGTTATGAGATTCAAAACGCCTGCTGGACTAATTAAAAAATTATTACATCTTTGAAAAGCGAATTAAATTCTCTATACAGCATGAAACTTTCAATTTTTTCTGGTGTTGGGAACGGCCTAGAGTGCATCAAATGAGGATATATATATATATATATATATATATATCATCTTTAAATCTATTTAGATAAATGATTTTAATTTACTTGCATATAACATAATCTATAATCCAAAAATATGTTGAATGGTTTCACATTTTTATATAAATAATTTACCGATTAAGGAAAGCATAAACATCATTAGTTTTCAGAATAAGTATTAAATTACATTATTCAGTATTTCTGTATATATTTTTTAATGCGCAAACGTTATGTTTTCAGTAAAATCTAATAAATTCCAACTCAGTGGTTATTTTTCACTTAAAAAGTGATTTACCTTGTCCGAGATAGTAAAGTTACACATTAATCTTTATGATCCTCTTATAATAAATTTTATTTTTATTTCGACTATAACTTTTATTTTCATGTTTTACTTTACAGGTACAAAATCACAGTTAACATCGTTCGAATGACGCAATAATAACAATTCAGTGAAAACTATTCTATCTCATCTATTAATTTTAGTATTGAATTAATTTCAAAGTTTATTATATTAAACAATGATTTGAGACTAGAAATAATATTCAATTAAATATATATTAACGGTTTATGTTTTCTATAAATATTACAAAAAAATAAAATTAGTAACTAAATTTAAAAATATCTATGAAAAATTTTAATACAACTATTATTACTATTTTTTGTACACAAAATATTTCAAATTGAAAAAATATATCGTATCACTTTCGTAAAATCTGATAAAACTCAAAAAAAATCAGAAAAAGCGACGAACTGTGACTTTGTAATCATAACTTTTTCTATTATTTAAAACATTTCTGCTGATGATTGCACTTTTTATTGTACTGTACTACACGACCAAGATATTTTTCTGCAAATTTCGACTTTCTTACACTTTTCAAACATAAAAGCTCACGATATCATATTTTGCCTCTTAAGTACACGATCATAATTTATGATTCTATCTTGATATACGACAACATAATGTTTTTCGTAATTTACTACACAACTCCAGAATATTTTTACACGTAAAAATATATGAAATGTATCATTTAATCTTCAAAATGTAACATATTTTTAACGAACACGAATATTTTTTCAATTGGAAATGCATCTTCCTAAAATAAATTACAAATTTAATGCCTAAGTAAACAAAATATTACCATTTTTACTACCAAATGCCCTGTAATTACCGTTTGAAATGAAAAATGGTTTGTTTGTTTTTATGTTTGTGTTGTAAAATTTGAATGTGGTGAAAAAGTGTTAGGTTGTTGCAAAAATAATAGCGGTTTTTACATATCGAGTATAAAGATGAATAAATCAGTTAAAAATTACATTCATTAATCAAAATAAAGGCCATTGGCCTGCATACATTTTTTCCAACGGGAAGCAAGTTTGTTTATTCTTTACAAGATAGAATTCTGGAGTCCTGGAATTAACGAATTCATCGAAAGCGCTTTGAGCTGATGCTTGATTTTTGAAAACCTTTAAAATGGCTGATAATAGGCGATAGATTGTAAATTTAAAGGCTTAAATTTATTTATTTATTTTCAGCTTTGAAGGCTAATAGTTTAATTAACTTAAAGCCTTAGAATAAAGATTGAAAAATCAAAATAAATAATAAACCAAAAATAGAAATAGAATTAATAGAGAGTAAAATTTTGTTACTTTTATAAAAATATTTAATTCATTTAAAGTTAAAAGTTATAATTATAAAAGATGAATATGAAATTCGAATATAAAAAAATAATGTGATTAAATCAGTTATAACTATTAAGAAAATTATAAAAAAATCATATCTTTTTACTAAAAATTGAATAACTAAAAGTTTAGGGAGGAATCCTAAGAAAGGGGGTAAACCTCCTATTGAAAGTAGATTTATGAAAATAAAAAAATTATTTATTGGTTCTGAATTTAGTTGGGTATTAATTTGAATAAAATGAAAAATTTTGAAATTATTGAAAATTATAACAATAGAAATAGAAAGGAATGAATAGAATAGAAAGTAGGTAATTCATAAGGATTCACTAATTATTAAAGCTCTTAAAATTCAACCAATATGATTGATTGATGAAAAAGCTATTAATGAACGTAGGTTTGTTTGATTTAGTCCTCCAATAGCCCCAATTAATAGGCTTAAAATAATAGAATAGTAAATAAATTTTGAGGAATAATTGTATGAAATTAATACAATAGGTGCAATTTTTTGTCATGTTATTAAAATAAGACTATTAAATCAGTCTAAGGATTCTATTACTGATGGGAATCAAAAATGAAAAGGAGCAGCTCCTAATTTCAATAAAAGTCTAGAATCAAGTATAATTTGACTGACATGAATTGTATCAAAAAAGACAAAGGTATTTTCTTCAATTGAAATTATAATAATAGAAAAAAGTAAAATTGAAGAGGCTAAAGCTTGAGCTAGAAAATATTTTAGAGCTGATTCATTTGAAACTAAATTATTTGTTGTGCTTATGAGGGGGATAAAACACAATAAATTAATTTCAAGGCCTATTCAAGCCCCTAATCAAGAGTTAGAAGAGATTGTAATTACTCAAATATTTAAAAAAATGATAATATATCGAAGACAGGTCCGGGAAATAAGGTGGGTGTGTTAAGGTTTCATAACCCAGTTTATTTATTTTTTTTAATATCATTTGTGGTCGGGCGTTGTATTGAAGAATAATTGTCCCTCTTCGATTGATTAATACCTTGCCCTAAACTATACAATTTTTCATGCATTTTTTCAATTTTCTGACAATATTTTTCTGCAGTTATTGTTTCACCAGGATTTAAAAAATTATAGTGAATGTAGACTACCAAACAGTGACCATAATCTTTTTCTCATGAAACTTCGGTTTAGGAAACTATTTTGGCGCTTCTTTTCGGTCTAGCCACTGTGATGAACGTTTCTGATTCTTGTACAGAATCCACTTTTCATCACATGTGACAATGCGATCAAGAAAGGGATCTTTTTTGTTAATGAAAAGAAGCGCAGAGCAGCCTTCGTATCGCCAAATTGCTTGTTGATGTTCGTTTAGTTCATACGTGTTAAGAAATTGTTAGTTGCAAGACAAACCAATTGAAGTGTCACCGTGTGTTTGAAAAAATGTATGTGACAGATAGAGTGCCAAGGTTACATTCAACAATACAGAAGAATGAAAACATTAGACATAAGCTGAAATCAGTAATGCTAATTTAATTGTTTATAATGATGTATCACATGTTTATAATAAAACATAACAGTAACTAGAAAAATCGGCGCCAGATTTAAAATGATAAAAACCGCAACAATTTTTGCACCAACATGATATTTTCATATAACTTGCATTAAATTTAATAATTTAATTTAATTTTTTTAATAATAGGGGAAAATATTAGATCACTTTTGATTCAACCTGTTTATAAATAGTGCGACGCTAATTTCATTTATGCGATATTCAGTTATACAAACAAATTTATCTTTGTATTTCAACGAAAACTTTAAACCTAAACTTCGTTCTATTCATTTTCTATTTAAACATTCGTGACAGTTTTATTGGATAACGAACTAATATCGAATATTTGTCTCCGTTTGTCACTCTGAATAGTTGTCTCAAAAAGTTCAATGAACATTTTGATTAAGCGAAACGTAAGCTTAAATAAAATCAACTCGTGGACTTCACTTTACCGTAGACGAAAACCATTAATTTTTATTTGTAAACACTATACACTGAAATAAAATCGGTGTCAGTAGTTTTTAGTCACAGATCGTGTATATAATTTAGGTCAATCCGTTATTTGTGAAATTCCATTCATTTATTTCTTTTTTTGCATCAACTCTGCGCTGCATTCACTGCAAACGATAATCCATCTTCTACATTGTGTTTTTATTGGCTTTTTTAACGTTTTTATGTTTTGTATACTTCATTTCGAAAATATAAAAGCATGAAATATTAATTAAGTGTATACATCTTTTATATGTTTTGATAAACATGTCAAAAACATTTATATATATATATATATGTATATATATATATAAATATATATATATATATATATATATATATATATATATTATATATAATTAAATGAATTCAGTGTTCATTATATCTCATACCATTACCAATAAATTAATTATCAATTAATACTTGAATGATATGTCATTTTTCTGCATGATTTTGACATTTTAAATGTTTATTTAATCGTTAGATTATTACATACACACAATAATATTATTTAATATAATTAGGTATGTTTTAAAAAAAATTAATGGATGATCAAACACAAATGGAAAAAAAGGCTTTTACAAATTATATGAAGATTATTTTTCAAAAAGTGATTTTATTGACAGAGCATTTAAGAAGTACTTTTATCGAAATTGAAAAAAAGATTAGGAAAGAGGTGATTAGTATTATTATAATTAAAAAACTGTTAATAAATTGCGGTTTGAATTCAGTAGAGTTTACAGATTTTAAAATTCTTAGAGGCACGGTCGTCGTTCGAAAAATGCGAAGCCCATTTTGAACTGCTATTTGAAATTTGAGAATGTGTGCGAAGTACAACTCCAATGACGATATGAGTTTACAACAGAACTCCAACACGCCTGACAGTTTTACTCATTCATGGTAAATTCGAAACCGATGATACCGTGTATGACGTGCACAAGCAAAGATCCGGGTTATCTCGCACAAACAAGTCGTGCTTACTCGGCTATGGTGTTGGAATAGTCTACACACTTGTCACAAAAGTCAACCAAACAATGTGTACGTGAGACAGGAGTCAGCATATCAAGCATATAACGCATTCTTAAGAGAACAAATAGAAAGTTTACACCTCAAGATTATTACATGTCATGAATGAAGACAGCCTTAATCGAAGAATGCATTATTGTGATTGGTTGAGGAAAATTGAAATGTCATACGCAGAAATCACACCAGACACTTTTTGCAACATACCACATTCAATAATTGACCGAAATCAGAAGCGCCCGGACGCCAATGATGGTCAATTTGAGTACCTGTCGTGATTATAGAAGTCCAACATGACTTACAGCCATCCCTTGATGTCTATCTAATTTTAGTAACAAACTTTTACACAAATATTTTGTACTTTGAAGTGTGTATACATTTTTTGAGCCACTCGATATACATACATACATACATATATATATATATAAATATATATATATATATATATATATATATATATATATATATATATATATAATTTTGCTTTGATACATTAGTCTGTTAAAACGAAACACAACACACTTGTATACCAACAAGAGACCGTATGTGATCCTTAATCTTCGAGTGCAACAAAAAAAGACGAATTCTGAAAACATACGCGATGGATTGAACGCGCCGTTAACCATCAAACCGTTTGGAACGGCATCGTTAACGGCGTTTGTCTACCGGAAATGTACGAACGATTCAGTCAAAACTCGGCTATGCAAGTAGTGCAGAGTGCGCTCGTCGAGCTATCCATCGTCATCTATAGCTATAAACTTTGACAGCTCATGTATGGCTGGTAAACGTGTGATATCGGTTCTGGCGTACACCAATGCGCACACACACATACAGCATGGCTATTGTACGCAAATATTGTACATGTGCACACACACACAGACACAGACTCGCGTCGATCTCTGTACGTGTGGAGGACGCTTTTCGAATTGATATTGCGAAGTTTGTGAACAGAATAGGTTACGATATCGTTAAAAGGTTTTTGTGAAGTTTTAGTAGAGTTAAAAAATATTGATTTCCTTTTAATATCCTCTTTTATTAACAAGAAATTGTATTATTTATGCGAGTACAAAAATGGATTATTTTTTCAGAAACTGAATTTATGATCAAAACGTGAGAGCTTTTTATAAACCACAACTATGTTATCTGTATTATATTTTCGTAGTAACCATAAAATGATAGCGTTAATATTTTAGAGTGAATATGGAGGAAAAAAACTTAATCGAAAAATAAAACATTCATTTCCTCTTTGCTTTCCTAAAATTGTTATTTACAATAATAATAGTATACTTCATTAGGAAAATTATATTTGGTTGGTAGGAAAATAATTGCTTTTTTTGTTTTTTTGAATTGTTACCCTAATGTCTTTCAATGAAAGTGTCATTTCATTTTGCTCATGTTAATATTATTTTAAAGCCCATTTGTTGGTCTGTATTTTCTTAACATCGACTTAAGTTCTATTATTAATTTTGCTTCAAACTGAGCTATTAAATTAAAGATGGAAAAAGTAAATAAGAGCAATTGTTTGTACAAGTTAAAAACGGATGGTAAAGCAAGAGAAACTGTTCTTAAACTAAAATGATGCTTTTGGTGTGGATACTATTAAGGAGCGGGCGTTCTTCTTCAGTTCATAACGATCGACTGAATGCGTTAGTTGAATCAGAACCACGCACAAGAATTCGAGAGCTTGGACAAAAGTAAGACATTAGTCATTCAACAGTTCTGGACCACTTAAAACCACTTAAATTAAAAACTTATAGGAACTGAAAGGTTATAAACCGCAATTATTTTTCTACGAATCTATATTAACGGAGAACCAAATATTGGTTTTGTTTCACATTATCACTACCAGCGGCCCGTCATTTTCTCGGTTTTGTCAATTTCTTGCGGATTTGAATCTCAGCTAGAAGAAAGATTCTTGTAAGTGATAATCCTGAGTGATTTAATAAAATTTCGTGCTGAGGACGAGAGCCTTGAACATGCCTTGAACAGGTCGCGTGCTTTCTTCTTCAGTTCCTAACGACCGATTGAAGGCGTGAGTTGAATCAGAACCACGTATAACAATTTAAGAGCCTGCACAAAAGTTAGACGTTAGTCATCTAGAAATTCTGCACCACTTTAAACATAGGAAAATCAAAAAAGAAAAAAATGTATATGAAATTGAGGGTTATACACCGCAATTATTTTTCTACCAACCAAATACTTTATAATACAGATTCCTTTTAAAAAGGAAATTCGTTCTAAAAATTGTCTTAAAATAGGCAAAGAACAAGCAAATAATTACAAAATGTAAAATATTCTAAAGTGTCAAGAGTTCAATGAAACTTAAATATTTATCTATAATTATTGACATTAATTTTATAACTGTGCACATTTTTTGACAATCTAACGCGAATAAAAAAGTATTTGATGAAATTTATTCTATATTAACACTTTCCGTGCCGAGACATTTTTGAACAGGTGTTATTTCCAAGACACGTGTACCAATAATGGTGTAGAGTTTGGTAAATACATAAAAATTATAAATTGTTAATTTTCTGTGAGCTGGAAATTTATTAATTTATAGAGTAAATGTTGAAAGTATGCAATTCACTATATACCAAACAAATAACTTTATTTCTTATTCATATTAACAATTGTTTTCTTGACTTTATCTATCAATGATAAAAATATGTCCTGCCCAGGAAATAAGATTCAGGCATGGACAGAAAATGGTACATGTGGCACAAAACGAGTTAAACATTTATTTTCCGAAATAAACAAATAAACTGCTGCCAAATTTCATTCAGAATATCAAATTTAAAATATCTATTTGATACAAAATGAGCTGCTTTCCTCTATATATTCTATATCCCACATTTTCAAGTACTACTTGGATGTTGCTTCTACCGTATTATTCCAATAATGGTCTCAGTAGTATTTAATAAGTACTTTTTTATTTTTACTTCACATCGCTAAATCATTCTCATTAAATAATTAAAATTCTAAATAAACTTATATTCAAAATATTGTAATTCGAATAATCCAAGTTTATTGCGTTATAATGTACGATAATTAAGTTATTTATATAAAAAATGTTTATTAGAACCATGTTCTAAAATGCACCTTTATGATAAAACAGTTATTTTGAATTTATTGTTAATGTTTTACACATTGAAATACGTAAATACTTGTATTTTTTTATAAATTAATTTTTTTTTCATTTGAATAAAGGTTTTTCATTTAAAATATATTAAAATTTCCAAATAAAACTTAAAAATATCTCATAAAAATCTTTCACCCATTAAAGTTCTGGCACTGTGGTTATAATTCACTTTCACATATAAATCATACTTCCATTCCACAAATCCGAATATATTTGATCAAAAATATTTAATAAATAATTATTGACCTTTAATTGTTTTTATGTGCATTTAAATAAAGATTGCATCATCCTCAAAGCACTAAGGTACAGAAAAATCTAAGAGAACTAAAACATTATAAAGTATGAAAGGTTTTTAAAAGATTCTGTACTTTAGCATATTGAGGACGATGCCATCGACTTCAAAATTTACATAAGAAACAAACAAAAATAATCAATAAGTGATTTATTGAATATTTTTGAATAGATTTTTTTGTGGTTTATGAAATAAAAAAATAATTCGTTTCTCAAAATAAATTTTTAATTTAAATTCAGGTTTTCAGCATTCAATAACCTGTAAAAAAGTTTATATCATATTTGCTTATCAGTTATCAAGTCTCATAACAATATAGTTGAATTCATTGCTCTTTCATTTTATTCTTTTATCAATCTATCGTTTTTATAATATTGTATTTATAAATAAATTCAAAAAAATACTAATAATAAAATTCAAAATGAATGCATTGAGTTACTTTCTTAAAATTATTTTCATTAAATTGCAAAAAAGTAATATATCTAATTGGAAAATATAAAATATAAAAATTAAATTTCAGAAGAGTAAAAGTATCTTTTTGTGTAATTTTTCAATTCTATATTTTTATAACATTATAACACAAAAAGAATATAACAAAAAATAATAAATGTATAAAAATCATGATTATTTTATGATCTTTTTATGCAATGTAAGCTCATTATATCTGGAATAATTAGATTCCGGTTGAAAACAGAAATTCTATTTCGACTGACATATTTCAAGAAATACTGGACGTAAATGTACGCTACATTTAACACATAAATAAAATTATGTTTCTAGCACATCCTACATCTTCTCCTACATTTATTTTTCTCAGTTTGTCAATAACTGTCTAGTAAAGCTTCAGTTTCTTGTTTATGTTTAGATTCGTTGAACGATTTTAACATATTATGTTTTTTTTACATAATGTAACAATTACTTCTAATAAATATAAATATATTTTAAAAGTAATTATTATTCATTCTATTCATTTTTTTAGATTTACTTTATATAAACTGTACAATTTCTTTGTAAACAAATTGATATAATAAAAAAATAGTTTAATTGATATTTATATCATAAAAAAACGTTTAAATAAATTATATTTTAAATTATTTTTAAATAAAATGGTTATTTGGTAGCATTTCCGATGCCTTTGTGCAAATTTAACAGATTATTTTCAATTAATTTAATTGGAATTCTGGTAGCATTTTGCCTTTTGAAACGTATATCACATCAACTCATTTAATTAGCTGTTTAGAGAATGTTGTTAAAAGGAATAAATACAGAAGTGAAATTCAAGAATAGTGTCTATAATTTTACGTCAACTGAGTGATAACAGATGCATACAAGAATTTTGTTCAAAGAGTATACTGTTCTAACAAAGTACTGACAGTGTTAGAGAAAGATCAGCTATAAAGGCATCAGTTTCTGAACAACAACTCATGACATATATATATATATATATATATATATATATATATATAAATTGCAATTTGTACTATAATATTAGGTTGGTAGGAAAATAATTGCGGTTTTTGTTTTCTGAATTCAAACCTTATTTTTTTTCAATGAAATGTCATTTCATAGTGTTCATATTAATATCATTTTAAAGTGATTTTTTTGGTCTGTATTTTAATAAAATCGGTTTTGGTTTTATTATTAATTTTTCTTCAAATTGAGCTGTTGAATTAAAGATGTAAAATAAAAAATAAGAGTAATTTTGTATGAGTTCAAAACAGGTGATAAAGCAGCAGAAACTGCTCATAAACAAAACGATACTTTTGGTATGGAGACTGTTAAGGAACATACGGTGCAATGGTGGTTCCAAAAATGTTGTGCTGGGGACGAAATGTTTAAAGATGAAGAAGGTTGCTGGTGTCCTTCTTCAGTTCATAACGATCAACTGAAGGCGTTAGTTAAATCAGAACCACACACAACAGTTGAAGAGCTTGCAAAAAAGCTAGGCGTTA
The DNA here is from genome assembly GCA_034766995.1 of Acanthacorydalis orientalis. NCBI lineage: Eukaryota > Metazoa > Arthropoda > Insecta > Megaloptera > Corydalidae > Acanthacorydalis > Acanthacorydalis orientalis. The sequence continues at coordinate 27,963,337 of CM068317.1, forward strand.
GGCATCCAACATTTATATACTACTTAAAACAGCTACAAAAATGAAAAAATCTTGACAAAAAGGTGCATAAATTGCAATTATTTTTCTACGAACATAATACATTTTGTTTGGAGTAGCTAAATTTATTTTTTCATATCTTTCTGTGATTAATCCTTTGACGATGATGGTATCGACTTAGAAACGTGCTAAGCAACAATCAAACATCATTAATTTTCATTTATTGAAAAATTTTAATTAGAAAATATTTTTGTAACCCGAGAAAATAATTCAAATATCATAAAAAAAGTTTCAATAAATAATTATTCTTTACCATTTTTAATTATTTCTAATGCAAATTTCCATGGCGAACCCATTAATCTTAGACCGCTAAGCTATAGAAAATTCGTCTCAAATTTTCTTGCATCTTAGCACCATGATGATGATTCGTCAGTCAAAAGTAATTAATAATTATCTATCGATCATTTTTAATTAAATTATATCTTGTGAATTATGAGATGAGTGCAAAATTCATTTGTAAAAGTGAATTTAGCGATCCAGAACTATATATAATGATTAAGTATTTTAATCTCGATGGATAATTCAGTTTTTAAAAAAAATATCTTAATTACTTCAATTTTCGTTTTGTTTTCTTTCGTCTTAAGCGTTTTTTGTAGATAATTTTTTAACGAAAAAAATTGAAATGATATGTATTAATTAATCCAAATTAAGCTGAAAAACAATTGAAAATTTTGATTCTCTTCTCAATATTTCTGCATTCAATTGAAAGGTTATACAATTTTAACTTTAAAACATTGAATAAAATTCCAAATGGTTGAAAATATATTTAAAAATACATTTAGAGATGTTAATTAAACTTTTTACTTTAATTAAATTATTCAGTTCTTTTGTAACAAGCATTAGGTTGGTAGAAAAATAATTACGGTTTATGACCCTTAAATTCATGTACATTTTTCTCTTTTGTGATTTTCCTAGCTGCTTTAAGTGGCCCAGAAATGTTGGATGATTAACGTTTAACTTTTATGCAAGCTCTCGAATTGCTGTGCTTGGTTCTAATTCAATTAACACCTTCAGTTGGTCGGTATGAATTGAACAAAGACGCTCGCAACCTTCCTCATTTTCAAGGCTATTGCCCACAGCATTAAATATTTGGAACCACTATTATACCGAACGTTCCTTAACAGTAGCCATACTTAAAGTATCGTTTAGTTTACGAGTAGTTTTTGCTGCTTTACTACCCGTTCTAAGCTCATACTAAAAATGCTTTTATTTGTTTTTTTTCCATTTTTAATTCAATAGCTCAAATTGAATCAAAATTAATAATAAAATTTAAGTCGATGTTATCAAAATACAGACCGAAAAAAGAACTTTAAAATGATATTAACATAAACTTGATAAAACGACTACTTTATTGAAAAAATTAAGGTTAGAATTTAGGAAACAAAAACCGCAATTATTTTCCTACCAACATAATAATATTGTAAAATATTTATCTTAATATATTTTATATAAAAACATAATTAAAAATATATTATGAATATTTTAATTGTATCTAAGACATACAAAACACAAATTGAATCTTTATTTAAAAACATTTATTAAAGATGATAAAATAAAATGACGTTATGATAAAAATAAATATTTTTCGTTTGTCTCTGTGTGTATAT
>CM068317.1:27970000-27980000 GCA_034766995.1 Acanthacorydalis orientalis
TTCCTTTTTCATTGTCAACATCTCTATTTATTCTATAGTGTGAATATTTTAACAATAGTTTATTGTTAAAGTGAATTAAATCATGCTTCTAAAATTCAATAATGTATTTCAGTTAGTATATTTTATACAGACACAATTTGTAGGTCGAAACAGTAACAGTGAATATTAGGTTGGTAGGAAAATAATTGCGGTTTTTGTTTTTTGAATTCTAACATTATTTTTTTTTAATAAAAGTGTCATTTCATCGTGTTCATGTTAATATTATTTTAAAGTGCATTTTTCGATATGAACTTTGGTAACATCTAGTTAACAAGCTAGTAATATTCGTAAAAATATTAAACGTTATTCAATTTATTTTCAGTATACCCAGAATAATGATATTTAATAAATTATATATTTTTTAATAAAATATATCTATTTCCGAACCGTGAAAATTATGAAATTGTCATCAAATATACATTAGTAGCTAATTATGATTTTATATGTATTTGATTTTGTGATAAATTAAGTTGGTAGAAAATAATTTTTTATTTGTTTTCTGAATTATGACCTTTTTTTTAAATGGAAGTGTAATTTCATCGTGTTCATGTTATTATCGTTTTAAATTCGATTTTGATTTTATTATTAATTTTTCTTCAAATTGAGCGATTGAATTAAAGATGGAAAAGAAACAAATAAGAGCAATTTTTTGTATGAGCTGAAAATGGATGGCGAATCAGTAGAAACTGCTCGTAAATTAAACGATGCTTTTTGTGTGGGTACTGTTAAGGAACGTACAGTGTAATGGTCGTTCCGAAAATTTTGTACTGGGGACTAGAGCCTTGAAGATGAAGAAGATCGCCGGTGTCCTTCTTCAGTTCATAACGATCAATTGCGGGTGTTAGTTGAATTATAACTATGCATCACAATTTGAGAGCTTGCACGAAAGATGGGGGTTAGTCATCCATCAGGACTGGACCACTTACAAGCACTTAAATTAAAAAAATGTATATGAATTTAAAGGTCATAAATCGCAATTATTTTTCTACCAACCTAATAATAACAATTTATAATATTACGTTCACTGTCCAAAAATTTTGGGAAGTTAACCTCACACGTCCATGTACATTAAAAATGTGTCTTAAAGTTTTTTGAAATACATATTAGTTTTTTATGTGAAAATAAGATGGTAAAATTGTTCGCAAACATTGTTATCGTTATAAAAAAATGCAGTTATTCTTATAAAAAAATGTAAACCATCGGTGGATCTCAAATCGCTGCAAAAAAAGCAAAACAAGTACAAACAGAATGTTTAATTTCTAAGAAAGCATTTTGTGTGAAGTGTTTTGAAAATTGTCACAAAGAAAATTTTGCATAAATGTTGATTTCCTATTTACATTTATTTTTGTATTCTGTTGTAACTATTTCAGCATATCTATAGAAACTTACACTTCTGAATATTGTATTATTTTTGTATAAATAAAAGCATAGCACAATTATTTGTTTTCGGAAATATGTACCCCTTACGACGTTCATGAATCTTATATAATCAACATTTTTTGCTCAGTGTGCCTCGGATGACCCACTCTATACTTTCTGTAATCATTTCAGAGTATTTAACGTGGATTTCAGGTTGATATTTACGTCTACATATGAATGATCAAATTAGTAATATATGCTTCATGTGAAATTTAAAATCATTATGAATTAAATATGATACATAGACTGTGAACGTGTTAATTAGTTAGAGATTATTTCTTTGTAAAACAAGTAGACTTTTCCCTTACTCACTACACTCAACGACATCCGAGAGACTCGGCCCCTACTCGTTCCTCCGGCTTGTTTATCCTCTGGCAGCTTATAATCGGTAATGATTCGTGAAACATCGGAAATGATCGGGAATGTGCTCTACTTGTTGGGTGTAGCGGGAAGAGCAGCGTTGCGGAGAAGTGGTCTACACGAAAAAAATTTTGTTTTATGTAAATTTTATGATGGAGTTATTTTTTATATATAACAAGTTATATATTAAATTAAAAGATAAATATTCTCTTATTACTTATACATAAATTATTAAAAACCTATTACTTCTTATATTTTGACAGATTGAAAAAATAATTCAAAACAGTGTATTAGTTTGTATTATTTGAGAAATTAATATTTTTGTTATTTTTTTTTATAACATATTTTTTACATTATGTAAATATTAAAAATTCATTGCTAAAGCTTTGTACATCTAGTTACATATTTATACACTCTTAGATATATTAAAATGTAAAATGATATTCTAAATATAAAAATGTTGATTTTAAATGTCAATACATTAAAATTATTACTTTTACTTTCACATACTTCTTATCTGATGCTGATCTACGTTTAAAGAACCAATTTTATACATACAAAAATACACACATATACTTTCATATATATATATATGTGTATATATATATATGTATATATTTATATATATATATATATTTATATATATATATATATATATATATATGATAAACGTCTGAAAACGAGAAAAACATATTTTCTCTACAATAAAAGGAAGAATATATATTGTTCACTTAAGTGCTCTAGACGTAAACGAATAGAAATTATTTTTCTTTGAGCGAAAAATGGAAAAAATTATTTAAAATTCAATTTTTTACGATGTTAGCATTGTATGAAAAAAAGTTTTGTCAACGAATATTTTGCACTAGAGAGCAACGAAGTGTTTCGTCTATCAACATATGAATACATAATTCATAAATTTGGTTTCCAAATTTATGTTGAAGAAAGTTCTATCTTAATATTACAATGAACGTGTTACTATTTTTAAGGTAACATGTAAATTGGAAGGAAAATATGAAAGTGGATTCCGCATTGCTTTTGTTTTTGAAATATGACTTTCTTTATAGACGCATTTTTGTTTATGTTCGTTCTGTTAAGATGTTTAATTAGAAAAAAAATTAAAAACACTTTTTCGACTGAAAAGGTCATTTCTGTAGGAAAAGACAGTTAAATGATATTTATCTCTATAATTAAAAGTCAACCCTGTACACACTTCTTGGAAGTTTTATTCGCGTTCTGATTCGTTGATGGAGATAGTGTGGCCTGTTTCCGATTGGTTGACATCAATCACATGTATGTAGCTCTCTCACAGTGTTCAATGAAACAGAGTATACGATTTCAGTGTAAAACTGATAAGAAATTGATTTAAAATATTATAATCGCTGAAGTTTTAGAGTAAAAAAATTGTTACAGATTTTAAATTTGTATTTTGTTGCTATTTTTTATTAACTTTTCCAATAAAAAAAACGACTTACATGCTACGCAGATTATTTGTGTGTATAATTTGTTAATTAATATTATCTGTTAAGAAGGAAGCGATTGTTAGCGAGTGAGGGGCAGTCATTTCTCCCACCGGGGAGGGACGAGTTTAGCGAACAGAGAGCAGAACATTTTTGTATTAGAAAAAGTATAAGTTTATTTATTGATCGTTTTTCGTCTCCTTTAATTAATAAATTTAGTTATTTGCTGAAAAACACACAGCATTTATAGAAAAATAGCTACTGCTTCTCAGATACAGATATTTATTGAAACTCATTTTCTATAGAAACTCAATATTGGTGTGACTTTTAGCACAAATAATATTCCATTATTTTGAGAAAAGATAAAAAAACAGGAAATAATCATAGTATAGTGAATTAAGACGTGAGGCTCGAAGAGGTTCACTCCTCAACTTTAATAAAATATTAAATCCGTTCTTTAGAATTTATAACGTGGAGTTCAATTGACATGTTCATTAAATCTCTTTGAATGATACTGAGGAAAGCGAGCGGGGAGCAAACCCTCATCACCGGGGGTAGGAATCGAGCGCAACAAACAGGGGGAGAACTTCCTGGTATTAATAAAATCTGTAATTTCGAGTTTAAACTTTAATTTTTGGAAAGTTTTACTAAAATAATGTTACTATAATTGACTTAAAATATGTCATCTTTCTAGTTACATCTTCTTGTATATCCGTTATTAATGGATATTTCAATTTCAGTTCTTCAAGTAACTCCTAAGAAAAGGAATTCAATAGTGATCTGAAAAAACAACAGTTTTGTTATCCTCAAACATTCAAATTAAATGACATTAAAATATGTCAAATTGATATTAAGATTTTTCTGTGCGAATCATAGACGCCACGTATGAACTTCATTCTAAATTTATCTGAAAATGGCGAATATCTAAGTCGACCATAGAAATGTTATAAGTTATTCGTGGCCTTTAGGATAAACACATAACAATCATAAACAACCAATATACTCCAAAACAATAAATTTGATATTAACATGTTAGGGTTATTTAATATTATCAAAATATCCTTAATTTTTTTTATATCTTACGATCTTATGTCTCTTCTAGACATATTTGATGCTAAGACATTCCATGGCTATATATATATATGTGTATATATATATGTGTGTATGTGTGTGTGTTAAATGCATAAAGTTTTAAACAAAACCTTGAGTAAATTAAATCAAAATATTTCAATATATATATATATATATATATAAATTTAAATCATTCTTCAGCATTTTTGGCACTTTCATGAATTCTTCAAAAAATTTAAACAGTTACAATTAATGGAATTGATAACTTATCATTTTTTGTATTCAAAAATAAACCTGTGCAAGATTTTTATTTACACAAATTAGTTCCTCTTACGTCAAAATACAGAAAAATCTAAATTTTTTTTGTACCTTAGCACACTGAAGATAATGGCATTGTTATAAAAATGCGCACAAGCAGACAATCCAAAATTATTAGTAACAAATATTAAATATTTTTGACCAGAAAATGTTTTCGTTGTTTGTGAAGTTAAAAAAAGAATTTATTTATGAAAATGAATTTAGCGGAACTATACGGGATAATATTATTTTATTAGTATTTTTATATAAGATACATTATTTACTACATATATTTTTCTATGAAAAATATCATAATATAATCGGTTTCAATGGGACGTTTTGATAACAAGCCATTACTAGTGGCATAAAACATCTGACAAATGGAACGAAACTATGTTAATCAAATTTCTATTATTGAAAAATTATAGAAATCAAGACTCATTTACAGGAGTCACTGTGAGATTTATCGTATTTTCCATTTTTTTTTCATTTTACGCTTCGAAATATTTTGAAATTTCTCTTTGAGAATATTTTTTGATTCTCTATCGTATGATACTAAAATAGTCCATGTCGCCAAAATTGGTTCCTATCAGGAAAATTTTTAGTTTTGAAAGCATAAAAAAAACTCAACCAGCAAAATTTATTGATGTTTTATCTTTATGATATGCTTTTAGATTAAAAAAATGCCTCACTAATAACTTTGATTGAAAAGTAACGTTATTATGTTGATTATTTTACTTGTTTGGCTATCGATTGTCTACAATTGGATATTTCTTCCAAATGCTCTAAAGAATCATCTTTGAAGTATTTATTGATCTTTTTCTTTGCTGGAAGATATTCATAATGCATGCTGCATTATTTCACATATTGTTTCACTAATGAATGAGATTCATATGCAAATTATAGTAGCATTCTATTTTTCTTTATTTTATTTTTTAAAATAATTTGCAGTCAATATTAAAATCCGAATTTTTTATCTCGTACGAAAATAATAATTTTTTCACATAATAATTTACGTTTTGTTACGAGTCGTAAAATATTAAACTAAATATTATTTATATTAAATTTGTTGAACTTGATGAAATATGGACGTGTCTCGCAAACATAATTGGTAATTATTTTAAATTATTTATACAAGTAAAATGTGTAATCAAATAAAATTGTAGTCGTGTTTATTGTAATAGAGATATAAAACTTCTTAAGAACGGTTATAAAGAAGTTTACAGCGAGCGTTTCACAAATAAAATAAAGAACAATAAAAATTGCTTTTGCTTAAGTTAAATGTTTTGAAACTTAAAACGTTTAAATTTTTACGGAGAGGTCGTACATTTCTATGTACGTTTTTATTTTATTAATTAAATAAAATTTTATTCATTATATATATATATATATATATATATATATATATATATATAAATGTATAAAAGATAATTTTTATATTTTTAGTAAATCATTGAAAAAAATTAATGGGGCTAATGGTCTTAGTAAGAATTAAAACAGAAAACAATTTTTGCATTTTTCTGATTAAAATTAATGAATTAATTAATAAATTTTTCATTTTTATATTTAATAAATTATTTGTTTTACAATTTTTGTAAAGTAAGGAAAATTTCATTGAAATCTAACTTGTACTGATTTAATACTAAGGCATCCATATACTAGTAAATATCTTAGATAAAAAGTAAAATTAGTGTTAAGATATTCAAACTTAATTTATATTTTAATAAAAAAATAGAATTGATTCGAGGTTAAACAATATATAAAATATATTTTTATTCAGTTTGGTATAGTAGCTTAAAATGATTTGTTTATTTTTTTTTGCTAACATGTATTTAGATGTTACCGTATGATAGCGGTTTTCATGCTTTTATTTTTGGAAGCTCGCTTTGAAGCTATAAATAATTTACAGACTCCGTCCAGGTGAAAAAGGAATCTAAATTTTAAATTTGGTTCTTTAGGGAGTCACAGCATCGAACAATGTGCTGCTGAAATTTCAGTGGATTTTATATATGAATTCTTTGTATAATTTTATAAAAAATCATATAAAGTTTATTTTCGTTTACTTTATTAAAACATTTAGAGAATTTTTTTTAAAATAAAATCTTTTATAATCTTACTCCTATTATCGAACTGAATCATTACAAATGTTCTCTTTGAAAATAATAAATATTTAAGTCATCATTCAGGAACATAAAATAAGACACATGAGTAAAGACATTCAATACGGTAGTTAAGAACTTTTTATAAAAATTAGAAAAATAAAAAGTACAATTTTTCAACTAGACTTTGACCTAACGTTTGTCTGATTTTTTCAGAGTTATCTGATTTGCTTATAACACAATTATACACAAAAAGAGATAAATATTTTTTTGTTACACTCGATCATTTCAATAATATTTGTCTTCATTGCAAGTTGAAATTTATAAAGAATAATCAAATTACAAATACTTTTAATTCAATTCTTGTGAAATTTCATCTTTGTTGTTTTAAAACATTTTTATAAGGAATAAATAAACGAATAGTTACCAGAAATTTTGCTTATATTTTATAAGACTTTATATATATATTTATATATATATATATATATATATATATATATATATATACATATATATATATATATATATATATATATATATATATATATATATATATATATATAAATATATATATATATATAAATATACATATATATATATATATATATTCATATATCTGTGTTTATGTCTAGTATAAAATATATTTGAAGGTGAAAATAATTAAAAGGCCATAACCTAGTAACTTTTTCAATGTAAAGTCATCAAATATGTCACTAGTACAGTCTTAAATGTCATCATTCATTAAGAAGGAGATTGTTTCGAACGCTTAATTATGGTCGATCTTAACAACGTAATAAAATTACACATTAAAAGAACAAATAAGCAGTAATATATTTTATAAAATCATAAATTATAACAAAACATATAGCAACAAAATCAAATCATAAAAATTAATAACATCTGAACAAAATACATGAGGAAACTAAAATTATATTTCTTTTTTTAATAATATCACTTGTAAATTAGAAATTCTCCAAGACAACTAGTAATTTTATCTCAAATAATATTTATAGTGCTTGAAGTACGGCGAGATAGATTAATAATAATATTGCATGAGAAGAAAAAGTTTAAAAAACATCAGTCATTTGTATGAGAAATATATTCATGGATAAGAAAATGTTTATTAATTAATTATCAAGCAGATTGTTGATTAAATGGGTTCTGTCAAGTATCACATGTTATATATATATATATATATATATATATATATATTTGTCTGTGAGAGACATAGAAAGAGAGAGAGAGAGTATAAGTATATATCACACGGCATGCATCAAATTAAAATGAAGTATGCGTGTTGTTAACTCGAAAACACAAAAGACATGAAGACCGCCTCGAGACAAAAAGCAGCGGTTTTAATTAAAAGTCTACGCGATGGGAGCCTCTCACACAATTGCACCTAAAAGCTTGCTAACAAAAGTGAGGTGACGGAAAATGCTTCAGAGGTAGTACACAAGGGAAAACGTGTTCTTATATTGTGCTCAGAACATGCGTTAAGATGTTTACTAATATGCATTTATATGAGAGTGTTTTTTTTTATTAAAAACAATAAGTATTTTCCTCTATGAAATTTTAAAATATCAAATAAAAATAATTCTTCTCTTTACTTTTCGCTTTGTTGTTTTAATGTTCTGCGGTTCATTTTATGTTTTTTTTTCGTTTTTCTTTCAACAATTATTAATTATTTACGGTAATTGCAATGAGTGTGCAAGTTTGTTCTGAATAGAATTTCAGTGTATTTTAATTATGTACAAAGAGAGAATTGAAATGAATTTTATTAAAATAATGAAACAAAATTAAAGATAATATAGCTATATCTACATGTATATATTGGGTGTTGGAATTAATTCGTAGCGTTTTCTTCATGAAAAAAGATCGTTTATTTTAAATGAAATTGAAAAAATATATCATTCAAAGTATTGTCCATCGTTAGCCATTACTTTTTCCCATCTTTCGGGCAGGAGACGAATACCACGTCAGAAGAACGCTTCGTCTTTAGATTTAATCCACGAATCGACCCATTTTTTACAATCTTCATAAGAAGTGAGCTTCTGCCCAGACAGGCCATCATACATCGATCGAGACAAGCGGTACTCAGAAGGAGCAATATCTGGAGAATACGGCAGGTGAGGTAGGACTTCCCAATTTTAGCGTTTCCAAGTATGTTTTGACCGGTTTTGCGACGTGCGGACGAGAATTGTCGTGCTGCAAAGTCACTTTGTCGTGTCTTTCAAAGTATTCCGGCCGTTTTTTCTTCAATGCACGGCTAAAGCGCATCAATTCTAGTCAGTAGTGATACCCAGTGATGGTTTTATTCGGTTTGAGCAGCTCATAGTAGATCACACCCTTATGATCTCCCCAAATACAGAGCATGAACTTGGATCCATGGATATTTCGCTTCGCCGCTGGTGTTGATGGTTGGCCGGGCTAAACCCATGACTTTCTGCGCTTGGAATTGTCGTAATTGATCCACTTTTCATCGCCCGTGACAATTCGATGCAAAATCTCTTCCTTTTCTCCCGTTGAAGTAGCAGTTCACAGGTAGAAAAACGCCTTTCAACGTCCTTCGATTTAAATTCGTATAGGACCCGATTTCCTTGCTTTTGGATCATTCTCATGGCTTTAAGGCGTTTTCCTACCATTAATAAGTCAACTCCCAACGATTCAGACAATTCTTGAAGTGTTTGACATGGATCTTCATTAAGCAATGCCTCCAGTTCTTCATCGGCGAACTTTTTCGGCTGTCCAGGTCGTTCATTGTCTTCCAAGTCGAAATCACCACTTTTAAAACGTGCAAACCACTTCCGACACGTTTGCTCAGCTAGAGCATGGCCACCATAAACTTCCACTAAAATACGATGACTTTCGGTAGCACTTTTTTCATGTTAAAGTAATGAAGTAAAACTCCCCGCAAAAACAATTTATCCGGCACGAAATTCAACATATTCCATAAAGTACAAAGTGTTGCTATTTACACTTCAACCAAATGACATATTCTGAAACTGACGCCTAAGGACAACTGTTTTACGGGGAATATTTGGTTAAAGGGAACAATGGAAGAAGAATGTACTACCTACGCCATCTCTTGTAAAACGCTACGAATTAATTCCAACACCTAATATATATATATATATATATATATATATATACAAGCAATTTTTAGCTATATTATATTTAATTTCGATTCATTATTTCAATCAAATTCATTTTAATTTACCTTTTTAATTGTATTTTTTGATTTCTATTTGTTAAAAATAA
>CM068317.1:27985000-28117500 GCA_034766995.1 Acanthacorydalis orientalis
AAGTGTATAATGTTTTTAATTTCATAGTAGTTTAAATATAAATATTTCGTGCTTAATAGTGTAAATATGTTGAAAAAATTGTATGTTTTTTTAATAAATTATTCTACTATACTTAAATTGTTCCCAAAAAAACAGCTATACATATATATATATACATATATATATATATATATATATATATATATATATATATATGTATGTATATGTATATATATAAATATATATGTATTTATATATATATATATATATATTTATATATATATATATATATATATTTATATGGATATATATATATATATATATACACCGGATGTTTCAATTATTTTTGTATTATAAAGCAGAGACTAGCTAGATCTAATATTAATTTATATATTTAATTTAAAAAATCAACGAATGAACATAACTTTTCTGACCTTACAAAACTTTTTTTTATAATAATAAAAAACCCACATTTCTAGACACTTTGTCCAGCGGACAAAGTGACGAGTATCTATGGTGACGAGAAATGTTTCCTTTATCAGCTCATAAGTTTCAAGTTTAATTTATTAAGTTTCGTTCTTAGGTATTTTTATGTTCAAATATATTATGTTGTAAAAACCAATAAACAGTTTTTTCTTTCTATATTCTCATCAATTTTGACGGATTATATACTAGTAAAAATATAATTTATGTCATCGTAAATGGTAAGGCTAGATAGAAATAGAAATAAATGCAGTGCCTTAAGAATAAAGATGACTGAACGCGATCAATGTTTATCAGTCTGGTTTCATTTTAATTAAGTTGTATTAGTGTTTCCTGTATCTTATAATTACATAATCCGAATACAGTTCAAACTAGAATTAAAATTTAATTTTAACTCGAAGAGATATAGTTCGATCGAAAATTTTTGCGTAGATGATTAGTCACTGGAATTTTAGTGAACTTCGACAGCTAAAGTCATTAGCGCCCAAACAAATATAATTAAAAAACACACCCCGTTTGCGCACTTGCGTTCGAATCACACTTTTTTTTGTGTAAAAAAACAGAATACGTACAAATTGTTTAATTTTCAAGTTATGTTAAAAACTTTCAAGGTCTGCCTTTAATCAAATGTTATTGTATTTGAAGAAGAACTTGAATATAATTTATTGAATAAACAATTTAAAATTTAAGGAAACTATTATTAAATCACATTTTTTTTGTCTATACTGTTTGTATAAATTTGTAAACAATAAATCACTGTATTTATGATGATATGTATAATGTCTCTATATTATGCATATATATATATATATATATATATATATATATATATATATATATATACAAGAAGAGAATACAGTAAATTTTTATTTTCTGTCAAAATTGATATCAATAATTATATTGTTTTTCTAGTGTCTATTTTTAGCGACATTTCACATGTTATACAATATTTCCTCCATTTCCAGATATAAATTAGATGAGTATTGAAACTTACTTCTTAAATTAAATAACACTCTCAAACAAAATCTGTAACACAATAAAAATATTAATAACATTGAATTCGCGTTTAAGAAAATCTGAAAATATAACCAATAAAAAGAATTCTATTTTTATTTATTTATTTATCATCTGTCTCTATCTCTCTCTCTACATACATACATAAATACATACATATATAGATACATATATATATATATATACATACATACATACATACATATATATATACATACATATACACATACATATATACATACATATATTCATACATATATACATACATATATACATACATATATACATACATATATGCATACATATATGCATACATATATACATACAATATTTCATATATACATATATATCCATATCCGTTTTGGGAACGATTAAATACTAGATATATAATAAATTAAGCCTCCGTATTGCATCAGAATGTCTCTACGGAACAATACTAAATATTCCTACCTTCGATATGGCAGGTGATGTGAAATTCTGAAGACTGCACCATACCATGTGGCAACTAAAACGTCCCTAGTGACGCCTTCCAGGTAATCCATAAAACAATGCCAAGCCGAACGCTTCCTTATATACATATGTATGTATATATATATATATATATATATATATATATTTATGTATGTTTGTATGTATATATATATATATATATGTATGTATGTTTGTATGTATGTATATATATATATATATATATATATAATTTTCAGATATGAAAATAACATTCAAACACAGAAGTATTAAGAAAAAGACATTTTTAAGAAGTAGTTAAAAATAATAACTTAAAATAAGCCCCATACATTTTTTATATAAATATTGTTTGCCTCTATACAAAAATTTTTTGTTTAGTTACAGACAACTAAATCCAGAAAAAAAGTATGTAATCCTATTTTGTATTTTTATTTTGATTAAATATTCTTTAACTTCAATAGAGGACATATAGTACATATTTTATTGTTCACATATCACTTATCTGGCCACATTTAAGATGTTTCTTTTGATTTATTTCTAAAATGTCAATGTAAAATATCTAAATAATAATATGATTCTGTGAGAAAAATAACGATCAAATAAAACGATAAACAAGGACAGCCCCCGATCGAGATATTCTTTCTTACCTTAAAAAAAGTGTTTTCTAATTCATATTTGTTGCTTACTTTGTAATATATGGATTACACTGCAAGATTTTAGATTCGTTTTCTGTAATAAATTATTTTTCCGTTAAAAATTTATAACTTGATTAGCTTCATGAGGCATAGTTGGATCAAAACGAATTGAAACTAAACAAAACTCGAATTGTACAGAAAGAAACAATTTACAGTTTTATATGAATAATATAGAAATATGTAGCAGTAAAGTATTGGTAAGGGTCGATTTTTATTTCTTTATCTTTCTATTTTAAAGACAGAACTTCAAACTTTATCCTTCAGCATTTAATTAAATATTTTAATTTATATTCATTTAAAAAACATTATTTGGAATATTTTAAACAATGAAAATAAAAAACGATTTTGTTCTACTTTAATGTACTGAATATACTAATATTAATTTAAGTATTAAGAACATATAATGAATTATATTTTTTTAACCGACTTACTATTTTAAAACACTTTTAAATAGTTACATTTTTTTAAAGAAAACTTGTATTGATTTTTCTATCCAGTAATCTTTTGATACCAAAATGTAATCTTGTCATTTAAGGTAAATGAGAAGAGCATAAAATGAACAAATTTATATCGTAATTTTCCAACTCCAATCTAATCTAAAAGGTATGTTAATAACGTATCTGTGTTATTAATATGGCGTTAACTCTTACATCATAAATACGCACGGTCCATAAACAGTAGCCATTAACTTAATTCCAATTCTTCCACATCGCTCAAACGATAACAACCTCTGTCTAACACAACTGACAAGTAAATTACACCACGTATCTATAATATCATAACCTTTCGACTTTTACCCCATAACATCGTAAAGCGTATCACTTTACGATTGGTGGGAAGCGGAGATCTCGTCGTTGCGTCAGAATAATGTGAGAAGACGTTATGGATCGAAGAGATGTGTAAAATAGCCGCGTTTCTACGTACTACGTGAGATAGACAGACGCACACACGCTCTCGGCTCTCTTTTACAAAGATACTTTGCTTCGAACGATCGAAATATATATTCGACGTAGTCTATTTAATTATCGCCTAAGAACTTGATTATTAACCGGCATTAGTGTTAATTATTTGCGGGATTTTCTGTCTGACAGAATGTATGGTTTGTTTCGTGTTTATTTTGTGGATTTTCCTGGTTTATTTCATCATTTAATTAACGTCTTAATTAATTGCTGAAAATAAAAACGTTGTCTTAATTTCCTCAGTTAATTATTAACATATTATTTTCATTATATCTAGTCTGAAACGCCTTACAGTATAAAGAAAATGAATCTTGAAGTAAAATACTATTCATTGCAATTTATTAGGTTGGTAGAAAAGTAATTGCGGTTTGTGACCTTCAAATACATATATATATATATATATATATATACATACATATACATACATACATATATATATATATATGTATATATATATATATATATATATATGTATATATATTAATTTAAATGGTTTTAAATAGTCCAGAACACTTAGATGACTAACATCTAATTTTTAAGCAAACTCTCGAATAACGTCTTGAGCTAGTCCTTATAAACCGCCGTGATCTTCCTTGTCTTCAAACAGGAAATTTTTGGAGCCACTATTGCACCGAACGTTCCTTAACAGTACCCACATCAAAAGTATCGTTTAGTTTGCGAGCATTTCTGCTGCTTTACCACCCGTTTTGCACTCATACAAAACATGCTTTTATTTACTTCTGTTCCATCTTTAATTCGATAGTCCAATTGGAAGGAAAATTAATAAAAAAAGCAAAGTAGATGTTACCAAAATACATACCGAAAAAGGTACTTTTATTGATATTAACATGAACACAATGAAATGACACTTTCATTGAAAAAAATTAAGGTTAGAATGCAGAAAACAAAACCCGTAATTATTTTTCTATCAACCTAATCCTTCACGGCAGCCTCAATTTGGTTTTGATCTAACTGTGCTTAGTTATGACAATGCTATACTAAATATTTCAAAACTTATTTAGGAAACCTTGAAGTGGAAATTTTTTTCAAGCTGTTCTTTCACACTTAATTAAAACCCAATTCTGTCATAATTTGCTACTTATTCCAAATACTAAGATGTAATATCAAAAGAAAGGCATTTTATCCCTGACTATTAAAATAAGAATGCAGTATGGCATGATATATCAGAGAGATTTCTATTGTAAATTATTATTTGATTGACCAAGGACCAATTATTTATATAGAAATGTTTGTTATATTTAAAACGTTTTATTTAAAATTATTAATTTATTAGAAACTACTTTTAAAAATAATTATATTTGTAAAGTAATAAATGTATATATATGTATATATATATATATATATATATACATGTATATATATATATATATATATATATATATATATATATTTATATATATATATATATATATATACATGTATATATATATATATATATATATATATATATATATATTTATATATATATATATATATATATATATATATATATGTGCATGTATATATATATATATATGTATATTTATTTATATATTTATATATATATATATATACATATATATATATATATATATATATATATAAGTGATATACAGTTAAGTAAAAAAGTAACGCATTTTAATTAATATTGAAATAACTTTTTATACAAATAAATAACATAATTGTAACAACTTTTCAAATCAATTTCTCAGTGTAAATCTGTCATACATTATTGTATAAAAAAATAGAAATATCAATCTTAAAATGTGAGACAAAAAATGTAGAGTAAATGCGGCAGAATTTCTTATCCGGACTCTTTCAGTTTTCACGACATCATATTTGCAACATGTGGTTGATAGCTGTAAAGGGTGAAGAATATAGAGACGTTACCGAACATTATCTTCATATTTTACCAAGCATAAAGCTTGCTAAAATATCTGTAACTGATAACATATTGATGGTCTGGTTGACGTTAATAAATTCCAAGTAAATTTATAATACTCTTTTGTATTTTCGAACATTTTTCTTTATAAAATGGTGAAAGAGTTAAGTTTCACTTTTCATATTTTAAATTTTAAGATAAATGATACGTTTTTTAACATTAAATATGTTTTCTTCATATTTACATTATGTTAAATGTCTGAACTGAATTCGTTGCATATCATATGAAGATATTTGAATATTGCGAATTTTATTACTAATATATATATATATATATATATATATATATATATATATATATATAATATATATATATATATATATATATATATATGTATATATATATTTATATATTTACATATATATATATATATATATATACATACATACATACATACATACATACATACATACATACATATCGGACATTAACAGAACAAGGTAAGCAAATTGATTGAT
The DNA here is from genome assembly GCA_034766995.1 of Acanthacorydalis orientalis. Lineage (NCBI taxonomy): Eukaryota > Metazoa > Arthropoda > Insecta > Megaloptera > Corydalidae > Acanthacorydalis > Acanthacorydalis orientalis. Next base: position 27,990,999 of record CM068317.1, read on the forward strand.
TGCTTCTTTATTTTATTGTAATCCAGATTAAAATCTACTACACAGGTTAATAAAACATATTATTATGTGAAATAAATAGAGTGTTTCAAGTTTTGTGCATAATATAATCGGAAAATAAATAAAACATAGCAATACAATTCAACTGAAATTTCAGTCGACTTTATTATTATTGTTCCGCATTTCTTTATAAAATAATAAAATAAAGAGTGCATTAATTTCTGTCTAATCTCTAATTGATGCTAATATATAGCTTATATTCTAATAATTTCATAACTACAGTAAGCGCAGAAATTCATGTTTATTCATTGAGTTCCTCCATTTTTAATTTATAAATTAGTATTAGATATAGATATATACTATTATTTAATGTAAAATATTTGAAACACTCGGTACATTTTAACAAACGGCCGTAACGTGTTAAAACAGCTGTACATACAAATTAAAACACGTTTATTGGAACAGTTATTAAATGTATATTATGATTTGATTTCTTTAAACAGAATTTTTTTCTACAATAAAAATTTCTTATGGTAAACATTTTTTATAGAATATAAAATTTCATTTAATACTAATTTAAAAAGGAAAATAATAAATATTTCGTATTTATTAATTAAAATTTGTTTATTTTTAACACCAATATTTTTCTATCAAATTATGATTTTTAATGTAATTATTTTACACAAATAATAAACGGTTTGTGTTTAATACATACTTTATTCCATGTTATATATTTAACAAGGAAATGGTTAACTTTAAAGTAAATGAAGAAAACATTGAATAAACATCAAACTTTATGAAGTTATAAAATGACTAAAATGCAAAATCGTGATGTAATCTTGATAAAAAGAGATTCTTGTAAAAAAATATATGAATTTGAAAGCGTTTTGTTGAAAATATTACAATTTTCCTTTTCGACATATATATATATATATATATATATATATATATATATATATATATATATATATATATATATATATGTATATGTTTCATCAAAACCATTATTTTTAGCTTGTATCTGCTATAGAGTTATGAAATATGAGCTAATATAAAAGTCATTAGACGAGGAGAACTATATCGCTTGTTGAAATTTTTCGCATAACTATAAATGATTCAATCACGGTTCTTCATATTGAACGGATTTTAACTCGTTCGTTATTTCATAAAATGGTTTTTATAGAGGAGTTTTTTTTATTTATTTTATATTTCTTACAAAATGTACAAGAACTATGTTGTTTAAATAGGTTTTGTTAACAATCTAGGAACTATTTTGACTAGTACTTCATTTGAATATATATATATATATATATATATATATATATATATATATATATATATATATATATATATGTATATATTTGTGTGTACTAACAGTTTCTAGATAAGAGCCTCGTTAGACTCTTATAAATCTTTTTATACAGATTGAAATGTAACTCAATATGAAATTGAGTACCGATAAATCCGGAAAAACAAAATTAGAATTATTACTATAAAAATGTATAGTGTATTCACAAATCAATTTTCCCCTTACAATAAAAAACACAAAAATTTGTCAGATCACATATGTCCAATAATTGATTATTAATCCTGTTTGATTATTATTTGTGCGTATTTTCGACTCCCTCATTATCAGAGAATATTTTTTGTAGCCCAGCTCTTTAGGATTATGATGTCAAGAGAAATGTACATTAGTAAGAATAAAAAATAATCAGTAGTCAATTATTGAACAATTTTGATTAAAAAAATGTTATGCTATGTGGATTAAATGAAAAATTAAATTGTAAAAATAAATGTAGCCAGTGTTAAAACTAAATTGTGGATAATATTTGTTGAAAATTTAATATCGTTGATTGAAAATAAATTGGAATAGTAAGTAATATAAATTTACAAATTAAATGTGAATATTTTAATTATATAACTATCATTCATTTAAAAAATACACATAAAAATTATTATTAGTTTGATTGAAAGAGTCCCGAGCTTGTTTAAGTGTAAGAATTTTAGTTATTTTTTCTTGTTTTTTTATTACAAAAAATATTTTTTATTTTAAATATTTTTTTATATACTTTAATGCTATATATACATGACTTGTTTGATAAGTATGGGAAAAAAGTAAATTAAAAGTAACACCGTTTATGGAAAAAAACGAATTTAATTCTTAACATAGTCTCCATTGATGACTATACACTTGGTCTATCGAGTTTCTAATTTTTTATACTGTTGGAAAAGTAGCTTTTTTAAAGACTGCAAAATATATATTGACGGCGATGATGAATCCTCATTTGAGGAGAATTTGTTTCCACTGAGCAAAATTTTCAAGTTTAGGAAGTGGAAGAAGTCGTACGGAATCAACTCCGGAGAATAGGGTGGATGAATAATCAATTCGATGCCTAATTTGTGCAGTTTTGCCATTGCAACGGTCGATTTGTGGGACGATGCGTTGTCCTGGCGAAAGAACACTTTTTATGTGCTAGTCTTGGCCGTTTTTGTTTCAGTTCTTCTTTCAAACGATCCAAAAATGTTGTATAATAGGCCCCTGTTATCATTTTTTACTTAGTTAAGTAGTGGATCAAGAGGATTCCTTGGAAATCACCAAAAAACAGTGACCATCACCTTCCCACTCGACAAACAGGTCTTCGCCTTCTTCGGTGCATTTTCACCGGTCGTTGTCTACTGCTTTGACTGCTGTCTCGACTCATGTGTACAGTGGTGGGTTCATATTTTATCTGCGATGACGAATCAATTCAAAAAGTCCAACTCGTTTTTTTCTATTTTTGCGGAAATTGCTACAATTTTCACTTGAAACATCTGTATAACGTGAACAATGCATTGCTTCTGGCTGAAATTTTGCTAGTTTAAAAAGTAATACTTGATACCTGCGACGCTATCAAATGAATGGTGGCGGCACATCATAGAAATTTACCAGACTTATCAAACGATCCACGTATACATAGAACAAAAATAAATAAATAAATAAATATATCTATTTTATCATAATATGAAATTTTATTACTGTAGGTAAATTTATTTCTAAAAGTGATTTAATTTAATGCAAATATCTTTCCCCTCAATAATTATCGTTATAATAATAATATTCCAAATAAATGATAATTGCTAACAGCTTATGCTCATTTTGATGAAGTAAGTATTATCATCAGTGAGTTGTACTTTAGCCATTAAAACATACATATTACCATTAAAATTGTATTGCGATTATATTGTCATTCAAATTCACTAACCAACAACGATAATGATCAATAATCAATTATTGAACACTTTGAACAGATTTTTTTGTAATTTGATGAAAAGAGAGAAATTACTTTACGAAAGATATTCATTTTAGTTAAAAAAGGATGTACTCACATTCGATAAAATCAAAATAAATAAATAATAAAATATTATTTGAAAATAAATGTTTGCGTATAAAAAAATTCAAATGAAAACATTTATTATAGAATCCCTTCTAATTTTACAGCCAACGAAACATGTCAATCGCTCACCAGCTATAAATTTAATCACAAAAGAAAAACAATAAGAACACAAAAAGAACACTCAATAAATATTGAAAAATGAATTTAAAAGGATGACATGAAAAAATTGCAGACACCAGTCGCAAGATGAACCCGTTCGTTATAGCACTCTCTACAATGTATTCTATTTCGTGCTTTATCATTATTTTTTTCGCATGACAACTTTCGTCTTGAAGAAGGTCATTGGTTCATTACGTTTTCAATACGCGTGACATCACCGACAAAATAGAGGCATTCATTGACACGTGAATTGTGAGGATAAGGAGTTCGAATTCAGGCGAAACAGCATTTCCGACAGGTTGCGCGGCGGAAGACAGAGGTTAGAGAATACGGGACGTGAATGGAGGACTGTTATTGAGTACTTGATATTATACACAGAGACATCCATAAACAATATGTGTTATTTTGAATTAAAGTGTATGCGTATACATACAAATGTAGATAAATATATACACATATGCATATACACATACACAAATATATATATATATATATATATATATATATATATATAAACAAAAAAAACTAATAACATTTTATTTTATTTGAAAAAAAACTCAAGAGAAAATTATGATAAATCAAATAAATTAAAAAATATTGAAATTAAAATTATAAAAAAAATAAAAAGTATTTTCAATCATTTTAATTTCTTACGAACAGTTCAACACTTTTGCGAATTGACAATCAATTACACACAATACACAAATATATATATATATATAAATATGAATGTATAATATTGCTAAAAGTATTTATCCACCCTAATTTTTCAATACATTTCATTTTGTGTAAAATTCTTTGGAAACAATTTTTGATCTTCTAAGAAAATAAAGACTGCTTGGAATGCTTTCACAATCAGTTCTGAAAAGTACTAAAGAAATATCTTTGGAATAATAAAGAGCTATAAATGATTTTCGTACACTTTGATCTCAATTCTCTTGAAGGAAAGATCATTATCTTACGGAAACACTTTAAAAATAATTTAAAAACGATATTTCTAATAGATTTTTGATACATTTTAGAAATATACTAAGTAAAAAAACATGTACCGATTAATTAATCGATTCAACATGGATATAAAATTGATTGTCAATTCGCAAAAGTGTCGAACTGTTCGTAAGAAATTAAAATGATTGAAAATACTTTTCATTTTTTTTATAGTCTTACTTTTAATATTTTTTTTAATTTATTTGATTTATCATAATTTTCTCTTGAGTTTTTTACCAAATAAAATAAAATTTTATTAGTTATTTTTTAATTTATATATATATATATATATTAATACAAATGATTTCTGTACACTTTGATCTCAATTCTCTTGAAGGAAATATCATTATCTTACGGAAACATTTTAAAAATAATTTAAAAACGATATTTCTAAAAAAATTTTTGATACATTTTAGAAATATACTAAGTAAAAAAACATGTACCGATTAATTAATCGATTCAACATAGATATAAAATTAACTGTCAATTCGCAAAACTGTTGAACTGTTCGTAAGAAATTAAAATGATTAAAAATATTTTTTTTTATAATCTTAATTTCAATATTTTTCTAATTTATTTGATTTATCATAATTTTCTCTTGAGTTTTTTTTCAAATAAAATAAAATGTTATTAGTTTTTTTTAGTTTATATATATATATATATATATATATATATATATATATATATATGTATATGTATATATATGTATGTATATCCAATTTTTTCTATGAATTTGAAGAAATTGTGATTCATGTTTTAGTGTGTCTTTATTTCTGTGTTCGTACTTCGGGGTTGGGTATTTCCCCGACCCAACCTTCGTCTTCTTATTGTGTATTGTCTGTGTATAAATGCGGAGCCTGGTTCGTGGAATATGTGCTAAAACTTAAAAAAAAACCCACATAGCAAGAATTACGATACGAAATGTGCAACTTTATAAAACAACTGCATTGCAATCTATTTGGGAGAATGATTACATAGACATACTAACATAGACATAACATACTATCATATATATATATATATATATATATATATATATATATATATATATATATATATATATTAAGATATTGTTCAAATATATGCGATACGAGCGAAGCGGGTTGAAATTGCAAGCGAAGGGAGCAAGGGCGGATTCCCTTGGGGGTCTTCAAACGTAGTGAGTAGGGGGAAGAACCCTATGGCTAATTATAATAAATATATTTAATTTTCTTTATATTTTACAGATTTATTCAAAATTCGCCTAATGATTTTACATTTTAGTACAATAATACAATAGCAAAATATCTTAAAAAGATATTCAATGTATCATTGTTATGAAAATTAAAATGTGTGACAATGTTTTTTTTTTAGAATTGTCAAAACAAAAGTATGTACAACTGTTAATTAGAATTCGAAATAATAAATGGCGTTAATACACAAATGACAGATTTGTCACACACAGCTGTCATTTCGAAATTTTATAAAAATACCGTAAAATTTCACAGAAATTCGCTCTAATAATTCATGTTCTGTGTATTTTCCACAGTTTTGTTAATCATCCGTTCCATTTTTATATTCTGTTTTCGAATTGAATTCATAAGTAATTTATTCGTTATTTGTTGTATTTTCTAGTTTGTATAAAATACTTGGAAGATACTCTTTGATTGATTGATTATTTGGGGTTTAATGGCACGTCGACAGATATTCTTTGAAGTGACATATCGTTGATTGTTTGTAATTTTACTATTTACTCATACTGTCTCATGCGTTTTTTTGAAATTAAATTTATAAAAATGTTTTGTAAAGTATTTGTATTAGAAATGAATTCTGATAAGATAAAAAAAGAAATATAACTTTGAAATTAAGGAACAAAATTTAATTAAAGCAGGTTATTGTGATACAAACTCCATTCAAAAGTTCTAATTGGTATGCTTGTGTAATTAAATTTTATGCTGAAAATTTTAAAAATAAAAAAAAAACACGAACAACGAAGAATTGATAAGAAAACTTGCTAAATAAATTGAAAATGAAGTTTATATATAGAAAAAAGTAAAGAATACAAGTTCTAATTTATATTCTATGAAAATATAATCATTATTCTCTTATCGTTTTTATTATTTTATAAGATTATCAATAATAACATATTCAATATTTAGATAGCTTCATATTTTAGTAATAATTTTTTTAAAAAAATTATTAAAATGTCATTCAATTTTTATTTAAATGTTATTCAATAGTACAGAGGGTTTGGATATTTAAAAATATTTTAAATATTCTGACTGATTACTTAACGAAAGGAAAAACGATAATAGGAGCCTATTATGTAACATAATTGGACCGTTTTAAAGAACTAAATCGGTCAAGATTGATGCATAAAAAAGTGTTCTTTTACCAAAACAACGCGCCGACCCACAAATCGACTGTTGTAATGACAAAATTGCACGAATTATACTTCGAATTGATTCCCTATCAACCCTGTTCTCCGAACTTGTCCCCGTGAGACTTCTTGTATGCCACAATCATCTGCATGATATATAAGGTCACTAACATCATTTCGGGAAAATTTTAATTCGTATTTATATATACCTCTATTTTTTATTTTTTTTATTTCGTTTAGAATTTTGACTAAAAAATAACTATTCACTTCTTGTTTCTTATATTTATTGTTTTTAATTTACTTGGTCATAACCACGAATCTTCTTTTAAAGCCCCAATTATTTAAGTTGCACTTATGATTACAGTCCCATTAATTTTATTTCCGAATTTCTTAACCCTTTGAAGCCGTGCCTAGATCTAGGAATCCATTGATGTTTCCCAAGAACTATGGTCTCAGAACGCTGTCTTTTGGATGATATATTTAAAGATCACTAATTTCTTTTTAATGAAACTAAATTTATAATTCTTTCTTTCATTAAAAAAAATTACGGTCGTCCAAAATCAAAAAAATCGCCGTTTTTCCATTTGAAAGCCTATAAAAATTGTGAACTCGAGAATTGGGTTGAATAATATTTTTTTCCAAATTTTCATCAATGGAAGAAAACGTATAAAAAATTTCGGGACTCTATGTCCAGGTACAAAATGTGACCGATGTGAAACCGTTTTGTGGATACTTGATTGTTTCAAAATTTTTCACTCTCAACCGTAATGTTATTTCTGCAAATTTTCAATTGTAATCAATTTTTCTGCTTCCAATTATATGTTTCGAATTAAGAGATTTGTGTTTCCTCGAATATAATGAACGATTTTCTACGATATATCAGATAGATGTAAAATGTCTAATGAATAATCTGAATTAACATATTTTTGTTGGAATCGATACATTTGCAATTTTTATTTTATTTGCGATAAAAGAATGTCCAATTAATCGAAAAATATTTTTAAAAAAAATTAGGATCCTTTCGTCGTCCCCAGCTTCAAATGGTTAAGTATATTATGTTCTCTTAAGCAAATAATTTTAAAAAAATGATTCGTTTAAGAGTTTTTAACTAAAATTTAAATAACCTATTAAATTTCCATTTTGATTTGCTAAAATACATAAAAATATAAAAATAAATGTAAAATATAATAATATTCACCAAAACAAATTACATAATGTGTTTGTTAATTTTCGAAACGATTTGAATATTCAATGAAGATTAAATTATATTCATGCTAATTTTTCCGTATCAGTTAACATTTTTTGTTTCTGTTTTTATACAAACCTTATCGTTCCTAACGTATTTATGTATAAAAAATTACTTATATTCATTTTAAACAGCATTTTCATCAACCCTTAAACCCCTTTTCGTATGTACAGTGAGTCAATTAGCTTAGTGTTGTCATTTATACACGTTGTGAAGGGTCGACCTGACCAATGTTCATTAGTGACGCTTGTTTTACCATTAAAAAAATTAAATCCATCGAATAACTTCACGTTAAGCTAAACAGTTGTTGCCGTACTGTTTTAACATTTTTCTGCGAGCTTAACTTGTTTTCACTCCTTCCGACCACGAAAACCGAATGACAGCACGTTGTTATTCTTTTGTGTAATAGGGTAATGCTACAGTCATTTTAAACACAACCGTACCGTAACAGGATAAACCACATACTGAAATTGTCGGAATAAAGTAGATGACTTAGTTGACTTTACACTGTAAGCACAATTACTTCGATAAAAAGAGGTATTCAAAAAGACATATCAAACATTAATTTAAAATAGTTTCATATAGAACATGAATAATATCAATGATTAAATATTGCAGAACGAACTAAAAAGGTTGAAGCAAATATAGTGACTTTACACTGTAAGCACTATTACTTCGATGAAAAGAGGTATTCAGAAAGAAATATCAAACATTAATTTAAAATAGTTTCATATAGAACATGAACAATATCAATGATTAAATATTACAGAACGAACTAAAAAGGTTGAAGCAAATAAAGTAAATTGAAAAAAACATTTATTAGTGTTGAATAGGAAAACTCATTTAATAAACGTATTGTTCTACTTTTTATAGTTTGGAGTTTTCATTGCATAATACAAAGAATAGGAAGCTATAAAAAACCGCAGTTGAAACAAAGAGTATGATTTATTTCTCATAAATTACTCAACGTTTTACGACTGAATTCAGTTCATGTCAGTGACTTTACAGAAAAACAAGCAAATTTATACAAATTAAGTAATTAATATTTAATCAATATTTGTAAATGCCATTTCATGTTATAATTTCCTTTTTAAATTAATACTTTTTAAAATTGGTACAAAAATATATCTTACTATTACATTTTTCTATAAATATATTTTATTTCTTTAAACGATAATTTTATTTTTTTTTAATGTTTTAGTTTTTAAATTATATATTGCAATGGAATCATTTATATAAATTCAGAGAATTATATAAAAATATAATTTTTTAATAGAAATGTACATAAACTACTAGATTTATTTCAGAATTATATTATGTTGGTAGAAAAATAATTGCGGTTTATGACCTTTAAGTTCATTTACAGCTTTTTTGATTTTCCTAGCTGTTTTAAGCGGTTCAGAACTGTTAGATCACTAACACCTAAATTTTGTGCAAGCTCTCGAATTGTTATGTGTGGTTCTGATTAAATTCTCACTTTCAGTTGGTCGTTATGAACTGAAAATGGTGACCTGCGGCCTTCTTTGTCTTCACAGCTCTCGTCCTCAACATGAAATTTTTGCAATCACCATTACACCGTATGTTCCTTAACAGTACTCACACCAAAAGCATCGTTTAGTTTACGTGCAGTTTCTGCTGCTCTACCACCCGTTTTAAACTCATACAAATTCTTATTTGCTTTTTTTCAATCCTTAGTTCATTAAGCTAGTTTGAAACAAAATTAATAATAAAACCAAAGTCGATATTACCAAAAGACAGAACGAAAAATGCACTTCAAAATGATATTAACATGAACTCGATGAAATGGCACTTTCATTGGAAAAAATATGATTAGAATATAGAAGACAAAAACCGCAATTATTTTCCTATCAACCTAATTTTGCTAAATACAAAAGTTCCGCCAGTTTTTCGTTTGTTATCAAATTTCATATGATAATAAATTATGAATGTATTATAAATAATATTAAAAAACTGCCAGCACTAAGACTTCTGACAACATTAAATTTAGATTTGGGATTTATTTAGTTTTTATTATTTACAAAGGAAAGAGGGCGGCAGTAATGTGCTAATAAATACTTTATCCACGGACATCATCTACCAAATCGTTCATTCATTCAAAAATCATCATAAATTTTATACTTCTCCAATACAATTTACAAATTAATCTAACAATTATTATCACCGTCTGTTATATAAATTAAAATTAACACACAGTTATTAGTTAGGCTAAAGTTATGCGAAAATAGTTGCCGTATACATTGTAAAAATGCCTATTAACGAAAAAATATATTTGCACTGATTGATCGGTTTTATTTCAATAATTAACATATCAAAGATAAATAATGATTTGAAAGAATTATAGATATTGAAGAAAACAAATTGATCTCCATAAATTATCTATCATTATATCATCTTATAAAACATCATATCTAAGAAAAAATGTCATACATAGATGTTTATCTCACAACAAAAATATCCATGCTCTTTAAATGGTGTTTAGGATGGATACGTGGGTATTTGATTAAACATCGGAGAGAAATCGTATGGATAGTTTAGATCTGAATAACGTTGAAAACAAGATAAATATATGAACTTTATTTTAATCAGAAACTAATGAAAAGTGCCCGATTCTATATAAAAATCTATTTTTAAATCGATCCATTAACAAATACATACATGTTTCAGCTTTAAATTAGAAAGAAAACCTCTATTCGTAGAAGAGTTTGTTTTGCATTTGATTATTTTATCGAAAAGTTGTTAATATAAACTTTATAAACCTAAAAATAGTGAACGCTAATTTGTACTGTCAGAAAATACAAAGTCGTTAATCAATAAAAAGATAATCTTTCAATATGACAATATAAGAGATTACATAGTAATAAAAAATGTACAAGTTTAAGAGAATTTAAATGAAAAGTTTTACTATTACAATCACACTTTCTGAATTTTATTTCACAGATTTTCATGTTTTTGTATCCTACAGAAACTTTTCATAAAATACAGTTAAAAAAAATTATTGATGAATTTATTAGCAAGAAGGAAAAGACTTTTACTCGAAATTGATCAATAAATTAGCATAAAGCATGAACATATTCATGAATGAAAATGAAAAATATGCTTCTAATTGATTACTCTATCAATATAAAAAATATTATAGCATTTAATTCATAAAAATAACTAATCTTTGACATATAATCAATTAAAAAAAGGTCTCTAATATTTAATACTATTATACTATATATATAATATACTATTTACATAATCATGAAAATTTTTATAGTATTTTTTAATTTTATAAAACATTAAGATTGTATATCTCTAAAAATTAAACTGATTATTTTATCGAGTGTTACAATCAATTTAAATGTACTTATTTCAAGAAAATCTTTTTTAATTAAACGCTAATAATACTTTTCTAAGCGTATGTATTTATATATGTGATTCCTTTGATGTATTGCCATAGTGTTTTCATCTTTTTCAATCAAATGAGTATTTATCTTCTAGTGATAACTTCATCACACATGTCATGGTCAGAAATGTCATCAGGCAATAGCTACCTAAAGACGTCATACGTATTGAAACTAATAATAAAAGTAAAATTTTACAAAATTCAATAGCACAACATCCAATAGAACAATACTAGCAATAATTTCAAAATTACTAATCAAGTATTTACATTATATTATTTAATAGAAATAAAACATACGAACGTATTATTTTATTGCTATTTATAACATTATATTCATTTATAATAAACAAGGTAAATACATTTTTATTACAAACATAAAAATATATAACAATTTCATTTGCATCCATGTTATTGCAATAAAACCGTATTACATTTATTTCCACTCTAATTAACTGTACTATTTATATACAAATATATATATATATATATATATATGTATATATATATATATATATATATATATATATATATATATATATATATACACACACATGATATATATGTATGCATAGGTATATAAATATGTACTCACTTTATGATTCATTTAATTTACAAATGAGCAGAATAATAAATTTGAATTGAAATAAACAATGCGTTTTCAACATATGATATAAATATTGTTAATTAAAAAAATTAATATTTAAAGAGTAGCTGTATATATATATATATATATATATATATATATATGAAAGTTGTAAAAAATGAATTAATACTTTATATTATCTGAAAAATATATAATTAAAACTACCATTTTTTAATTTGTAAGACTAAAAATACACTTAGCTAAATTTAACTGTATTGATTCGAACCAGTATGTGAAGAAGGATAATTATAGTAACTTATAATACATTTTAATATTATTTTATTTAATACTATGACATCTATTATATATTTGTTATTTGGAAATGAAAATCTGCAGATACTGGAGACAACCGCATTACACACTAATTTGAAATACCCTATTTCAAAGAACTTAATTCAAAATATATCACATTATCTTTTTTGGGAGGATATTTTTAATAGATATTCCTGTAGAGATTTTTTTAAATAAACTAAAGCCTAACATTTTAAGTATCAATGATTTATCGAAAAAATAATATAGCAAGTACTATATTTATTTAACTATAACATACATCTAAACTATCCAAAATCTCTGATTTAAAATATTTTCCAGAATTATTTTTGAATTTAATTTTAAATTAGCTTACCTTCATATATCACTCTAAGAGATACCGCATCCTATAAAGAAAACAATGAAAATATAAAATAAAGGTATCATAAAAATGAATTAAAAAATTAAGAGAAAGAAAGATTTAAATTGTTAAAATTGAAATATTTTTGAAAGAAAGTTTGTCTTATAATAAATTATCAGGCTTACGATAATGATCTATTCTGTAATTATTTCCTTTTAATATGATATGGTTTATATTTGTGTACACACACACATACACACGCACATACATATATATATATATATATATATATATATACTTGTATATATAAATTCAAAAAAACTGCGTATTTAATAGTAACTTGGTACTCAATTTTTACATCTTGTTATTTTTCATTAGAAATAATCAGCTTATTGTAGAAATCATTTTTTAATTCATTTAATTTATTAAAATTTCAAACAATAAACAATTATCGATAACAACTTGATATAATTCGTAGCAAATAACGATAAGTCTTTATTTAATAAACTTTGTTATATATTCTCAATTAAAAAATTAATATCTAATAAAAAAAAGTACGATAAAACCTACTTCAAATATTATTTCATAAAATTTTAATAAATACTAACAACTCTTAGAATAAAAGACTGTTATTATGACTATTTAAAAAAATATTGGAAGACTAATTACTGATTTTAATGGGTTTTTTTTAAATTTAAATATTTTATTTATGCATTTAGACATTTTCATTATAAGAAGTATATTACTACATCCCTTGAAATCCATATCAGTGTAATAATTTAACAGTACCTTAATTAAATAGCGTAATTATAATTAAATACTTAATGTCAGAAGTAGAGTACTCGTAATATAGAATGGAAGATGACAAGACAAAGTAGTGATCAATGGGTTGCGAAAACAAATTTCAGATAATAAGCTTTGTTAGTAGGGCCGATATGATTATTTCGAACGCATTAAATTGAAATCAATTTCTCTTTGAAGTTAACATAATAATATGTATATATATATATATATATATATATATATATATATATATATATATATATGAATTAGAATTTGCATTTATTAGTTAGTTAATTAATTATATTAATTTAATTAATAAATAATTCTTATCAAGATTCATATCAAAAATATAAACATAATTTAATTAAATTTATTAGATATTTATATAAAAAAGTATATTTCAAATTATACAGTTTTATTCTAAAATTGGTTCTTTTTAGTGCAAAAAGTATCAGATTACAAGGAATTATATATATATATATATATATATATATATATATATATATATATATATATATAAATATTAGAATTTACATATATTACTTAATTAATTATATTAATTTAATTAAATTTATTAGATATTTATATGAAAAAATATATTTCAAATTGTACAGTTTTGTTCTAAAATTGGTTCTTTTTAGTGCAAAAAGTGTCAGATTAAAGGAATTATATATATATATATATATATATATATATATAAATATTAGAATTTACATATATTACTTAATTAATTAAATTAATTTAATTAAATTTATTAGATATTTATATAAAAAAATATATTTCAAATTGTACAATTTTGTTCTAAAAATTTTTTTACTGCAAAAAGGGTGAGATTATAATTTTATATTTATATATGTATCTATATATATATATATATATATATATATATATATATATATATATATATATATCATTGCAACTTCTCCGGAAGAGATGCAAAAGAGGATACAAGAATTAGATGATCCCAGTCAAAAAACTGGCCTGAACATGAACCAGACAAAAGCAAAAGTTTTGTTCAATGCGTTTGTCTGCTAGAAGAAAATTTAAATAAAAGGAACAGAAATAGAAAAAGTTACAAAGTATGTCTATCGATGCCAGCTTATGAACAAAGATGAATCATTCATTGAAGAAGTAAACAGGAGAATAAAAATGGGATAGAGTGCATTTGGACGAAACGTTTCGATACTTAAATCAACAGTCCCGCTCTGTCTGAAGAAAAAAGTATTTGATCAATGTATACTACTAGTTCTTACTCACAGCAGAAAACATGTTTTCTTAACGCCAAAATCTTTCAAATACTCCAAACAACACATAAAAGTATAGAAAAGTACATGCTAGGAATAACAAGAAAAGATAGGAAAATAATAGAATGGATACAGACAGAATTTACAGATGTAATAAGAAAAATAAAAAGTCTGAAATAGATATGGCATGTTGTAAAAAGAGAAGATAACCCATAGACAATAGAAATTATTAACTAGGAACCAAGAAATATAAAAGATCAAGAAAGGGACCAGTGAATAGGTGGGATAAGGAAATTGCAGGAAATTGAAAATTATTGGAAATCAGTGGGAAAGAGAGGCTTTTAATCGTACAAGAAGGAAAATCATGGAAAAGGCCTTTATCTAGCAGTGAATTGATAGAGGCTTATGATGATATTATATATATATATATATATATATATATATATATATATATATATATATATATATATATATATATACTCGTTAATGACTAGTTTTTGTATACACTTTTCTCTCATTTTTACAATACTTAATTATCTCTATAAATTCTGCTGTTGAATACGACTTTTTTTAAAGTGTAATTATCTGGAAAAATGTTTATTGAAAGTGTTTTAAAACATTTATTTTATTTAAAAAGAATTAATCTCTACTTTTATGAAGTCATTAGTTTCATTAATTTTAAAATATCAATTCTGTATACATTTTAAATAACTATATTTCAGATATTTTTAATGACTTTTGTATTTTAAAGATAAATATTTTACAAGAATAGACATGTATGATTTTCTTTGATATAATATTGTTTTTTGAATAGTAAGATAGTTTTTACTATTTGTTATAAAGTAATGAATAAGAAATTTATTAAAAAATAATTTATTATATTATTAGAAAGAACTTTATTAAAATTAAATTATACGATTTCACAATATTCATAGTAAATTCCCAGTAAGATATTTTTAATTTTAACCAATAGAGGTATTAATTTATTTGAAAAGAACAGTATTTTTGTGTAATTAAGTATCAAATTATTTCTAATTTTTACAACTTCAGATCGAAATTCATTAGATATGACAGTAATTTAAATTGGTATTCTAAAAAATCATTTAATTTATGCAAAGAGAGGATATTCAAATGTTAACATTTAGGCATAGTACACACGAATGTTCAACTGCCGTACTATTTATTAATGTAACCTTACATAACTATCTAGTTCTTATACATTATATGGTCGTTTCTTGCGTGAACACCTCTCTTATATAAAACTTTATAACGCTGAACGCGCAGTTTCATAATGCTCTTTAATTTAACGCTTAAGTGTTTCGGGGCCTAGTTCTTATAATAGTAAAAATTAGTTGTTTTGTTTGCATAAAATACAATAGCTTACTTGTAACTTTTAGCACTGTGGATAATTTTCCTTTCAGAAATAAATATTCACTTATTACATACTACAAAACTTTTTCCACATCACAATCTTCTATAATTAATTACTGATCATAGATAATGATTTATGCACATTATAGACTGCTAAGATATAAAAATAGGAGTAAATTATAATAAAAAAAACAATCAATTGTTAAACCTTTTCACAAATTTATTTGTGATGTGCAGTTTTCTGAATTCAAACCTTATTTTTTTCAATGAAAATGTCATTTCATCGTGTTCATGTTAATATTATTTTAAAGTGTATTTTTCGGTCTATGTTTTAGTAACATCGAGTTTGGTTTTATTATTAATTTTGCTTTAAATTGGGTTATTGAATTAAAGACAGAAAAGAATCAAATAAGAGCATTTTTATAACGTTTCAAAATGGGTGATATATATTTTGGGTGTTGGTACTGTTAAGAAACGTACGGTACAATGGTAGTTCCAAAAATTTGAAGATAAAAAAGGTCGCAGATATCCTCTTTTAGTTTATAATGACTAACTGAAGGCGTTAGTTGAATCAGAACCACGCACAACAATTCAAGAGCTTGCACAAACGTTAGGCGTTAGTCATCCAACCGTTCTGTACCACTTAAAATAGCTAGGAAAATCAAAAAAGAGAAAAATGTATATGAATTTGAAGGTCATAAACTGTAATTATTTTTCTACCAACCTAATAACTATTTATATTTTATTAAAAATTACTATTTTTTTAATGTAATTATAGTCAATATTTTGTATTCTTTATAAAATACATTTTAAAAAAAAAAATACAAATTATAGTCAAAATACTATCCGTGATAACAGTTTCTTAGATTATAAACTGCTGTACATTTGGGTTCATTGTTTTGATTAAATAAGTTAGATATAACAGCAGATGCTGATGTTCATCAAGAGACTCTAAATGTTATTGATTAAACTTACAAACAATATTATTATTCAGATAAATTTCCATTTAACAAAGTTAACCAATAATGAAAATATTTGTTTTAAGAAAAATAAATTATCGTTTAAAAATAAAATTAAATTTTGAATTAACAAAAAATGTATATATCTTAATAATAGAAATAAATGATATCCAAAAATGTTCAAAAATGTTTTAAGAAATTTATGACAAAAAATTAAAAAAAAATAAAACGAATATATAAAATTTATAAAATTATAAAAATTATTAAATTTCTAACAAAAATATTCTCAATAGAAATCTCTTATTGAGAATAATACAGTTCAGGGATGGGCAACTTCTTTCGATAATAAGAGCATCATATAATACTTTTCATACATTCTTGAATGTTCAAGAGCCATTGAAAATATTATTTTAAAATTGTATTTATTAGGTTGGTAAAAAAAGAATTGCGATTTATGACTTTCAAGTTCATATACAAAACCGCAATTATTTTCCTACTGACCTAATATAAATAATAAAAAATACAACTATATAGTAATCCTACTCATCAAAGTAAAATGTGTTTAATCTCTATCTGTTGAAGACTTTGATTGAGTCTTCATTTTTGCAGTTAAAAGTTGCATATTTAAAGATATTTTTCTCAAAAATTTGCATGGTAAGCCGTCTCAAATTTGATTTTATTGCATTCAGGAAGTCTTAATTAACAAAATCGTTTAGTTTCATAACTTTCTTAAAGATTGTTCATAACAGTAGAGCCACCTTAAACAGCAGTTTGGATATATTATGCATATGGATGTTTGAAAATATAATGTAAATTACTCGTTCATATATAAAATTTTCTAATATTGATGCGTACTATACTACTATAGATAATTAATATAAAAGTTTAGGAAAAATGGCAATGAAACCCAATATTGTTTTGAGAGCCTCAGAGTAGCTTTGTGAGCCTCAGTTTGCCCATCCTTGATATAGATATTAATACTTTTATTCAGTTATACAAATATTACTTTTTAATTATATACTATCAAAAATTTATTTTATAAATTCTCTTCAATAAATACTCCATTGAAATCTTCAAGAGAGTGCACTGAACCGTAATTGATATAATGAAAAAAGAACCAATTAATATTAAGTTAAACGACCGTTACGATCGTTTTCAAATACTTTTAACCATAAATTAGGCATATAAATTGTTTACTGACGTATTTAAATTCCTCTTATTTGCTTATCAATCTGAATAAGGTACTTTTTCTATTAAAAACGTATATAATACATGAGAGAATTTATGATACGTACATCTAAACGAATGTTTCCATTTAAAATAATTTCACCTCTGTGCTCATAGTCATTCACAATTTCTACACAGCTAGTGTTTCGGTAAAAGCTTTTTGACAGAAGTGCTTTTATGATATAATTTTAATGTTGCGCGGCTGATGTTACAGCAAATGCCTCAACGTTACAGAAGTAATATTATAAAGCATACATGGATACACTTATAAGTTGAAGCAATACAAACTACATGAAATTATTACACTTGAAGTATATTATTACCACATTTTTTTATATATGAAAACGAATAAAGTATATGTACTTACATTCATTCACATATGTATATATATATATGTGTACGTGTGTGTCTATTTATATTTTTACATATATGTGTGTACACAGTACATTGACTTCTATAGTAAAAAAAAACATAAATGCTTTTTTAAGTTTTTATGAAAATGTTCGTTTGATGTAAAAGTTTGTGGTTCGAATTTGTGATTGTGAATCCAATATCCAGATTTAAAGTTATGACAAAAGTATCAAAAAAAAACTTCACATTCTTCTGTACACAAAACATTATATTGTATAAAAAGCTTTTTTTTATTTCAATTATAAAAACAAGTTTTTTCTTTAGATACGGGTCCATTTTTAAAACAGTTCTTTCATATATTATTCTCTGTGAGTTACTTTTCTTTTTATTTTTATTTACTGTATAATGAACATCAGAACGACATATAAAAATACTTCAATTAAAAATAGGAACAGCTTAACTTATACAGGTAATACATCACGAATTTCATTTTTTGTTATTTAATATTTGCTGTTGTGATATTTTTCAAATAAAAGTAATTTATTAATTTCATTCAATAGACCCAAGTGTAGTATAGAACCAATAGAGTCATTATTGAATTTTAAAATGGTTTTTAAATTTTTATTTTAACAAATTACAATGGTATCTCAATATTTACATAATTTTATTATACAGTATATGATTTTAAAAAGAATAAATCAGTTTTATCAAAAATATATTTGTAAAATTTATAAGTAGGATCTCGTAGATTAATTAATAGATTATTTGGAGTTTAGGGGTGCGTCGAGTCTTTCAGACAAAGTACATCAGATAAATCTGTCTAATACAACAATTTAAAACTGTCTTGGAGTTTCTGTGAGGATAATTAAGATCCGAACAATTAAATATTTTCAAATGCTCTTCCTACAAAATCAGTTAACAATAATCAATGTACCTTTAATTTAGATTCTTGTAATAATATTTAAAATATATTTCAAATGATTTATCAAACTTAATGATTTGGTTGGTAGTTAAATAATTGCAGTTTATGACCTTCAAGTTCATATACATTTTTTAATTTAAGTAACTCAGAACTGTTGAATGACTAACGTCTAACTTTTGAGTAAGCTCTCGAATTGTTGTGCGTGATTCTAATTCAACTAACCCATTCAGTTGATTGTTATGAATTGAAGAAGAATACCCGCGAGATTCTTCATCTTCGAGACTCTTGTTCTCAGGACGAAAATTTTGGAATCATCATTTCATCATACGTTCCTTTACAGTACCCTCACCAAAAGCATCATTTAGTTAATGAGCAATTTCTGGTGCTTTACCACCTGTTTTGAACTGATACAAAAAATCCTATTATTTGCTTCATTTCCATCTTTAATTCAGTAACCAAATTTGAAGTAAAATTAATAATAAAACCAAATTTGATGTTATCAAAATACAGATCGATAAATGCACTTCAAAATGATATTAACATACACGCGATGAAATGACACTTTCATTGAAAAAATTAAGATTAGAATATAGAAAACAAAAACCGCAATTATTTTCCTACCAACCTAATTTGGCTAAATACAAAAGTTCCGTCGGTTTTTCGTTTGTTATCAAATTTCATATGATAATTAATTATGAATGTATTATAAATAATATTTGAATTTAAAAACTACCAGCACTAAGACTTGTGACAACATCAAATTTAGATTTGGGATTTATTTAGTTTTTATTATTTACAATGGAAAGAGTGCAACAGTAATGTGCTAATAAATACTTTATCCACTGACATCATCTTCCAAATCATTCATTCATTCAAAAATCAACATAAATTTTACACTTCTCTAACACTATTTACAAATTAATCTAACTATTATCACCGTCTATTATATAAATTAAAATTAACACACAGTTATTAGTTAGGCTAAAGTTATACGAAAATAGTTGCAGTGTATATAGTAAAAATCCCTATTAAAGAAAAAATATATTAGCACTGATTGATAGATTTTATTTCAATAATTAACATATCAAAGATAAATAATGATTTGAAAGGATTGTAGATATTGAAGAAAAAAAATTGATCTCCATAAATTATCTATCATCATATCATCTTATAAAACATCACATCTAAGAAAAAAATGTCATATATAGATGTTTATCTCACCACAAAAAGATCCATGGCTCTTTAAATCGTGTTTAGGATGGATACGTGGGTATTTGATAAAAAATCAGAGAGAAATCGTATAGATAGTTTAGACCTGAATAACACTTTCATTGAAAAAATTTAAGATTAGAATTCAGCAAATAAATACCGCAATTATTTTCCTACCGACCTAATATATTAAACAAATCATCTATAAAATAATATTTTTAAGATGAAAGAAAATATATTTAATTTAATTAAAAATGAAAAAAAAAGTAGTTTTATAAAACAATTCATAAAAAGTTACTAAATAATCTCGAGAAAATATTTTTTTATGATATGTAATTTGAAAAGTTTAAATAGTGAATGATCTATATAACTGCAACTTATTAAAATGTACAGATAGTTCATATTAGGATTCAGTCGACAGAATGTAAGTTAAATATTTTCTTTATTTCTTTATTTGTCGTTTTGATAAACATTATTCTTTAATCAATGTTATTATATACGAGTATATAGTAATAATATTGAGAAAACATATTTAAATGCATGTACAAAAATGAATTAACAACTTAAAACCTACATTATTTTTATCGAAAGTGATAAGTTTTCCTTTTGATATACTGATACAATTTTTTTAACTGCTGAAACAGTTTCGATCATACTTAAATACAATTTATTATTTATTTTTTTTAAATATTAAAAAAATTATTATTAAATTATAATTATTATCATACTATCTTTTGACACTGTGGCTTTATTTAATTTTATGAATAAATGTTCACTACTCACAAATGACAATTATTTTGTTATAAGATGTGTTAAATAATTGATTATTGACATTTTTATTGTTGCTATAACGATGACAGCATCTCCACCTAAATGCACATAAAGAACAATCAAAATGATTACTAATTATTAAATAATATTTATTAGAAAAAAATATTTGTGTAGGAAAATTCATTTTTGGAAATATATTGTTTTATTTCAAATAAAAACTTTTCGTCTTCGTTACTAATTTATGAAAATGCAAAATACATAAATTAATAAATTTAATTGATATTAAAACTGTACACGTGTAAAATGTACATATTTTCATACGTCAATATGTTAATTAAAATCAGTACTAAATTAATTTATATTGAAATATTACTCTACTTAAATATGAACATTTGTGAAAATATTAAAAATATTACTTTATCTCGGCATTATAAATAATAAATTAATATTTTTATATATTTTATTGTTTAATAAAAAGTATTTCATACTAAAACTAAAATTATTTTTGTATAAAATAATGAATAAATCTGTTTAAATTACAATTGAGACCTTCTAGTTACACAAAATTCAACATTATAATCGATTGAAGTTTAACTAACTTTTAATGGTTTATTCAAACATTTCATTCATATTTCTCGAATAATTTGAAACACGTGAAATTAATTTCAGTTTCCTATGAACTGAAACTGAATGAACACTTTCTGTATTGTATGATACAAAGTTAGATTTTACATCAGTACAATATTCTGAAATAGTCTTGCGTCAGGGTGTTGCTGAAATCCTTTTGATATTATACATTCAAGTGTTTGTGCTACGTCAAACTTATCCACTACCTGTTTACCGATTTTGTCACCTGATAAGATAACGTTGACCTCATCGCTTCTTAATTAAATACTTTGTTTAATTAACATGTTGTACTAAAGGACTCATTCAATACACTTAGATTCAAAATTTTCAAATAATGAAACATAAATGACGATATTGATTTTATTTTTGATCTTAAATCATTTAATATTTTTATTATTATTTTCTAGGTGAAGAATTTTATAATATATATATATATATATATATATATATATATATATATATATATGTATACATATATATATATATATATATATATATTAGGTCGGTATAAAAATAATTGCTGTTTTTTATATGAATTTGAAGGTAATTAACCGCAATATTTTTCTACCGACCAAAAATTTAAAACTTGTGCAATAAAGTTTTACTGTTGGTGATTTTTGTTTATATAAGTATATAGGAATAGTTTCCAATTTTAAAAATTAATTTTTGAGGAATAATTTATGATTTTGAGTACCGCTCTCTCTATAATATAAAAATGATCCAGTGGTGATGCCGTTTCCGTGACTTTTATTCGTTCTCTGATTGGTTGATATCGGTCACGTAGTATTTGTTCTGATTTGTTGATATCAGTCACATAATATACGATTGAAATGTAAAAATGATAAGAATTTTTGAAAAATATTGTATCACTGAAGCGTTAGAATAAACAAAATTGTTACATATTTTAACATTATATTTTGTTATGTTAATTTTTATAAAAAAATTCCAATAAAAAGCTTACGACTTGCATTTACACGGATTGTTTGTGTGTATAATTTGTTAATTTCTGTTATTTGTTATGGGAGAACGACCATTAGCGATCGAGAGGCGAAGCTCTCCCGGGGGTTGACGAGCGCAGAGAGTAGGAAATAGAGCCTCCTAGTAGTATAAAATAAAAATAATTAAAATATCTATCTATGATTGTTTTATTATATGAAAGTGTGAAAATATCTTGAAAAACAAAAGTTAAATTATGAAGAAAAACGTTAATAAGCTAATCTTTTAAAAAAGTATTAGATTGGCCAAAAATTAATTGAATTTTTGCTAATAAATGAATATATATATATATATATATATATATATATATATATATATATATGTCTTTAAATGAAACTAACTTCATTTTAAATCACAAATTCATTAAGTAACTTGACAGATGAAAGTTCAAGCTTGTTTTAGAAAAAAAGTGCACGATTTCGTTAACAATTGTTTGTTTGTCGTCGATTTGGAACAAAATTGAAAATCAAAAAGAACATTTTCATCATATTTTGCTGTATTACTTCTAAAAAGGAAAAAAACGTTATGCAAGCTCATAAAAACTTATGTGATGTGTTTGGTTAAGATGCTTTAAAATTATGGTAGTATCAGAAATGGTTTTCTAAATTTCGGACTGGAGATTTTGATGTTAGAGGTGAAACACGGGCAGGAAGATAAATCAAAGCTGATAATAGCAAAATAAAGGAATTGATAGAATCCAATCAACGTTTAACGACACAAGAGATTACTGATAATCTTAACATATATAAATCGAGTGTTGAATACCATTTAAAACAATTTGGATACGTTAGTAAGATCTATATTTGGATATCACACGAGTTCAAAAAAATTCATCTCAACAGTCACATTGACAACTGCGATTCTCTCTTAAAACATGAAGAAAAGAATCAATTTTTAAAACATATGATAACAGGCGATAAAAAATGGATTGTCTCCAACAACGTCGAATGAAAATGATCGTGGAGTAAGCGTGTTGAACCTGCTCAAAGCACTTCAAAAGCAGATATTCGCCAAAGGAAGGTTATAATGTCAGTCTGGTGGGATTTCAAAAGTATTGTGTATTTTAAGCTGCTTCCAAGGAATGAAACTATTAATTCGGACGTGTATTGTCATCAACTGGATAAAATAAATGATACCATCAAACAGAATTGTCCAGAATTGGTGAATCGAAAAGGTATTGTTTTTCACCATGATAACGCGAGACCACATACAAGTTTGATCACTCGTCAAAAATTGTTGCAGCTTGAATAGGATGTGTTACTAAATTCATCATATTTGCCAGACCAGGTACCATTAAACCAGCATTTGTTTGATTCTTTGCAAAACGCCTTAAATGGTAAAACCTTCACTGCTGATAAGGATATCAAATCGTTCTTGAAACTGTTTTTTGCCGGAAAAAATAAAAACTTTTTTGAGCGCGGAATCATGAAGTTACCTGAAAGATGACAAAAGATAATCGAACAAAATGGACAATATATTGTTTAATAAAATTTTTGTTTCCTATGAAAAATTCACCTTCACTTGCATAGAAAAAAAGGCAATTACTTTTTGGCCAACCCAACATATTATAATTTTGTATTGAATAAAAATCAATATTATTATCACAATATTTTTCTTTCTAAAAAAGAAAACTATTTAATGTTTTCTATTTTTTTAACCTTTAAAAGAACATACACATTACGTTATTTGGAATTTGATATGCTTTCAGTTTGTCGTTCTGTTTCTGTTATAAATTAAAGACGATATCCTTAAAGATATGTATGAAGATGAAGATATGTATGTAGATGTTTTTTTTACAAAAAATAAACAATGCGATAAAGCACTATAAGAATAAGTAAAATTTTAAAAATTAAGTACAGAATTTTTTTTAAATAATAAAATATAGGAACACAACTTTTCCAATATCTAAATGTAATGTAATAATTTACTATTACATCTATTATATTTGCTATTATATTTTATAAAAAGTTATGTAAAATTTAACTTGTGTATGAAATAGTTGCAAAAGTTCTAAGAAGTTGAAAGGTTGAACAATTATTTTATTTTAATTATAAAGCTGTATCAAATAACGTAGACTAACATACAAGAAATTATCAACATTTATCATATAACTGAAAAGATTTTATCACTATTCCATCTGCTTGCTCAAGATGATGTTTGTATGAAACGTATAATTAGGAATTGATCGTTGCACAAAATACCATTCTATTTTTTTTGTGAAAAAGTTTAAAAGTAAAGTGATAATTGATAGGAAAAAATATATTTTGTAATAATTACTCCAAGAAAGCGATTTTATTCAATCATGTCATATATTTTATTAACTACTTTTTATTTCACTTTGCAGATTATATTTACTAAAACACACCTGCTAAAATTAAAGATTGAAAACAGACACTTAATTTTTTTGAAAAAGACAAAGACTATCAACACAACGTATTAACGGTATCTAAGTATAAAAGTATACAATTATAATTTTTATAAAATTATAATTGTATATTTAAAATATATAATTGTATACTTATAAATATAGAAAAATTCCTATCAAAAATTCACAGTACTAATTTTTTTTGATATTAAAAATCAATTGTAGCCATAGTGAAAGATGTACTAAAAGTTTTCAGTCATTTTTTATGAGTGAAACTTCAACATTAATACTTAAATAATTTTATTCCGAAAAAATTCAAAAGTAAAAAAAACTTAAAAATAACAGAATTCTAAAATCAATTATCAAGTTGAAAAAATAAAATTATTTTAGACAGCATTTGTGTGTACCAAAAAGACGAATGTTGAAAAAGTTCATCTGTTTATAACAAACACTGATTTAAAATATAAGTAAAGCAAATATACTTTCGTAAATAACTGTTCATTTTTGTCATCGACATACAGAATTGTTGGGTTTGAGAAAAAGATAAAATGTTCTGAATTTAAGATTAAAATGCAGATATATTTTCACGACGATGATGAAGACAAAAGAGTAAACTTTTATGATGTCTTGGAAAATTGTCAATTAAAATTCTTACAAACAAGTATTGAATAACTGGAGCATAAAGTTTCAACAGAATTTCTCAGAACAAGAGATTAAAATTTAACTGGAAATACATAAAATTTATAGAAATAATTAAATTTCATTTTTAAAAATAATGCTTATTCCAAAAAAATGTTATCAGTTTCCGATAATCTAATTTTATTATTTTTTTTGTACTCTTCTCGAGTTAAATAAAACAAAAATTAATTTACAACATATAATTCAATTAAAATTATATATATATATATATATATATATATATATGTATATATATATATGTATATAATATTGAAATAGAATTAAAGTGAATTATAATACAGTGTAGTAAACTTTTGTTTACAAAATAAGCAGAAAAATCTTAGTTTGCATTGTATATTTTTCATAAATCATCCACTTGTTTATTCTTTATACACACACGTATATGTATATATATATATATATAAAGTTTTAATAAACCAAGTTTCCTTTATTTTTCCGCTTATGGATATTTCAATAAAATTATTGTTATTTAATAGCAAAAGTTGAGCATACGAAAGCAAAACATATAGAAATACCACATACAAATTAAGTTTAGAAGACCTTTTTTCGAGTGGACAAGCAGATACGTGATAAAAATACGAAACTTTTAGTAAACAATACGATTTATATATGTGTGTTTAAACACACACACACACACACATGTGTTTGTGTTGTGTGTGTTTATACTGCATGAAACGAAATCAATTAGTATTTTTATTTCTGTATATGTCAACGTACTTGTATTTAACACTTTTATTCTATTGTATTTTCGAACCTTATCGGTCTTATTTCAGCTTAACTGACATTTGTATTTAGCTGTCATTGTCGAAAAACCTTAACTGTTATTTTTTCCTACGTGTGCCTTTATCGTTCTCTTTATTCAGAGTTTTCTTTTACCAAACGTAATAGATTATTCCATTGAACGTGCAGTCGTTTCTAATCATGTCTCGTTTCTTACAATACGTACCTATTTAATGCTTGTATGTATATATATATATATCTATATATATATATATATATATATATATATATATATATATATATAAATATAAATATATATATATATATAAATATATATATATATATAGAGAGAGAGAGAGAGAGAGAGATAAATCCTTGATATAAACGATATATGCGTATAAAGACTACCTTAATTCTTTTAGTTTCTAAAATAAGTTTTCGTTTAAATTTTATTTTGGTTTTACATGTAGTAATATAATAATAATGTAATTACTCTTTTCAAAAATAGAAAATTCAACTACTTTAAATACAATAAAATTGGTTTAGGTTAGTGAAGTGTATTAGATCCATTGACAAAAAAGATAACTTTGCTAAAAAACAATCTGTTGAATGTAGTCATTAATTGTATTATGACTAATCATTAAGGTTAATTTTCTATATACATCAGCTTTGTTATCATTTTATTACTTTTAAACAACATTTCACTTTCGAATATCAGTATACCGTATTTAGAAAATCAGTGACGTGTTCATTTATTGACGGACATATTAGTACAATTTGAAGAGTTAAAATATTATGAAAAAAAGATAAAAATTATATAAATAATATAAGGAAATTTTTTTTGTTATATAATGATATAAATATTTTTAGCTTATTTTATGTATATAATTATCTAAAACAATATCAATAACAAATAAAGACTAGCTACTTGATAGTTTTTGAATATATGTACATACATATATACATATATATATATATATATATATACATATATATATATATATATATATATGTATGTACATATATATATATATATATGCACATATATATATATATGTACATATTTGACATTCTATCCCCTTTTTTTTAAAAAAAACGACTATAGCTTTTGCTCATTAATTAGTTAAGCATTAACATTATTTAATTAAAAATTAAATACTTACAAATTGATGGATATAATTGTAGAGGCTCTGTATATTAAAAATATACCGTTTATTTACAATCATTAAAAACATTAATTATAAAAAAATATAATATAAAACAGAAATGTTTATAATATTTTGATGGTAGATAAAATATTACTTAAGACACATATAAACGCAAACATACATCCATCCACACACATACAAATACATAAACACACACACATATGTATATATATATATATATATATACATATATATATATATATATACATATATATATATATATATATATATATATACATATTTACGCATATTTATGTTTGTTAAGTGTTAAAAGTTCGAAATCTTATTTTAAAATAAACATTTTTGTTGAGAACTTGTGCGCTGAAAACTTATGAAAAAGCATTATCTTAAAATGTGATACACTGAAATGAAACTCTGAAACAAATTAAATTTAATGACAACAGTGTATATAAAACTACTTTTGTTATTTTATTGCGTTCACTGAATATTTTTAATGGAATCACAAAAAACCTGCCAAGAAAATACTTGAGACCAGGAAATGTAACATGACCGACATTTGAAATACAAAATACGTTTCCTTTATACTTATATATATATATATATATATATATATATATATATATATATATATATATATATATATTTGTCTGTGTGAGAGTATGAGTATGTGCGCGCGGGTGTTATTGAAACATATTCAATATATTTATATATTTTTCGGTTTTCTTGTATTTTCTTTGGCAAAGGCTGAACGTTTTTCTGAAATTATTTTTTTCCTCAGCGCGTTAACTTCTTCAAGAAATTTGATTCATGTTTAATATTTTTTATGCAGAAGAATTATATGAAACTTGATAAACCATTAAATATTTTTTTACTGAAAAATTAGTTTTTGTTCATAATGTAGCAATAAAAGAAATATATGATAAAATGAATAATTGAATAAAATGAATAATAAAAAATGTACATGCCATAGTTTATAAACAATTTTGTAGAAATGAAAATGTTTTCTGAATGTAATAAATATCTTAGACATTATATTCTTGCTTCAAAATTCAAATTTATTCTATATTCATGGAATCTTATTCATCATTGAAATAATTAAATCAAAATATATTTAAATATAAACTTTTACTCACTGTACATAACTGAATAGTATCAGATATTGCTCTTACAGAAATATTCTTTCTTTTTATAGTTTTTTTAAGCTTAAAAGGTAAAATTTCGGTAACTTCAATTTAAGAACCTAATAAATACACAAATATTACCTCAACTTTTTTCTTGGTGATCATCTAAAAGGTCGGGATATTCTGCATTAAATGTAATATATTTCTTCCATAATGTTAAAATTTATTACCAATAAAAAGTAAAATATAAACCTAGACACTCAATACATATATATATATATATATATATATATATATATATTCTTATATGTTTTTATAAAATCGAAACCCATACAACCAAAAAATTTTTATCTTTATACCAGTTCCAATGATCTGAAATCGAGCTGGTGCCATTCTGAATAGAAATCAGTTATCGAACCAGTCAGTTCTGCAGACTTCGGTCATATTTGAACTTGAAAAAAAATATATGTTCAAGAACGAACGTACGTGAGAGAAAGGAACGGAAAATTCACGGTAGACAACGATGCCTTGAAGCCAGATTACGCGTATGCCGTCACAGTCATCTATCTATGGATGGCGGTAAACTGTTTTACATGTCATAAAGTGTAGATTGAATCCCTTGCTCTCACCCCGATCACGAATGCGTATAGCGACGATCTATGAAATTGATGCGGCGACGTTGTATTTTAAGTCCCCCTCTGGCACGTAAGATGAAATTTAAAATGAATTGGCCATTCACACCGTACAAAATATTCTATTACAACGTCACGGAGAACATATATAATCGAACTTTGTATATACATGTATTACTTACTATATTTACTCATACCTACGAAAATATTAAAAATATATGTTTATATATATATATATATATATATATATATATATAATCAATGTGTATATGTAATCACAGTATGACCAAGAATTTTCTGACCTCATATATTTGTATTCTTCTAGTGGTTTTGATTTTGATAAATCAGTTGAATAGTTACTAGTATACAACAAGTTTCATTTACATTTAAGTCTTTTTAAGATAGTTTATTGACATAATGAAGTTAAGGTTTTGGTACATCAACTTGTTTGAATTTGGCTAAGAACCCAAAACTTATCGTAATCAATAACTTGTCAGATAACACATTAAAACAAATTAGGACAAATCATTAATACCGAATTTTTGTAAATGAAAATTGAAATAAATTTTAAAATAACAAGGAAAGTCAAAGGAAGTGTAAAATTAAAAGATAATTTAACGCAAAGTAGTGATTAAATATCTTGTAAACGAGAAAATAATTCTAAATTAAATCAAAAAAATAATGAATTATTTATAATGATTCCACTGCAACATACACAACTATTAAGTAGTGCTTAAATTACACTTGATCCCGTGAAGGTTAAACACTTGGCTCAGGTCTAGCCTGCAAAAACACACATTGACGGTGGGAAAGACATTCTCATTCGACGAGAATTTCTTCCCACCGAGCCAAATTTTCAAGTTTGGGATGAGGATACACGAGGTCAAGTCCGGAAAATATGGTGAATGAGCAATTAATTCGTAGCCAGATTCGTGCGATTTTCCTGTTTCGGCGGTCAATGTGTGGGACGGCGTGTTGTCCTGGTGAAGGAGCACTTTTTTGTGATCGCTCAAAAACTGCCAATTTTGACCGTTTTCTTTCAGCTTTTCTTTCAAACGGTCTAATATTGTTGCATAATGGGCTCTTGTTATCGTTTTTTCCTTCGTTAAGTAGTTGATCAGGATGATTCCTTGAGAATCCAAAAAACAATATCCAACATGTTCCCAGCCGACAAAAAGGCCTTCTTCGACTCTTTCACCAGTCGTTGTCTACAGTTTTGACTGCTGTTTCCAATCAGGTGTGTAGTGGTAGATCCATGTTTCATCCACGGTAGTTTTTTTCCATTTTGCAGCAACTGCTATAATGCTCACTTCAAACATCTGTAGAACGTGAACAACGCGTCGCTTCTGACTGAAATTTCGCCTATGCTACTTTGAAAAGTGACACTTGATAGCTATGATATTTCCAAATGAATGGCGGCGCTAACATCATATAAACGTATCAATCTTATCAAACGAACCACGAATTTAATAGAAAATGTATTAAGTTTCCAGCAATGAAAAGTCAAAGAAACTGCAGAAAATACCAAACTTTTAAAATCAAGTATTTTGTGCACCATGCATCAACATCTAGGAATATTAAACATTACTGTAAAATGTGTGTCTAGCATTCCAAATTGTTTTCAAACCCATCAAATAATAAAATTATACAAGGATTTTTTGAGATTTTTTAATCCTGGTATCGAAGAAAGATCCACTCACTTGTAGCAGTAGTAATACAATTATAGTTTTGTATTATTGAATATGTACAAAGAATCTATGAAATTCCATTAAAATGTGAATCGAATATTAAGCCATACGTACACTGCATACAATGAACTGTTTTATACAAAATTGGTCTTGTTTAACACTGCCTAAGACATTCAGAACGGCTACCTTTGCATGATTTTAAATAATTCAATCACACACCGCATCTTTCGCTCGTCTTAACTACGTTTAGATGGTCTTAGATAAGTGTAGTTAATAAATTTCGACACAAAAATGTAAATATAAAAGTAAAAAAATCCTATATATGCAAATTCTCTTACCTTATTCTTCGCTTTGTTTTCCTTCAAAAAGTTGTATCTGTATTTTCTATGTCTAAGACAGTTTATCATCTCAAATGAATGATTCCTATTTGGTCTGAGTTTGTAGCACGCTGTGTGCGACTTATTTGACAAAATGTCGTAGAACAGCTGAAGTATCTCACATAACCTCACACTCGTCTTAGAGTTAAGATTTATCCGTTAGATAATACTTTTAGCTTCAAAACGATTTTGAACAATAATCTTATAAGAAAAATATTCATAACGGGTAAATAAGTGCATCAAGCTGTTTTTGATTATATAATAAAGAAATCTTTTGAATATTTTTGCAATGGTATGAAGATTTGATTAGGAAGCTTAAAAAATGAATTAAAACAAAGAGAAATTAAATTAAAAGTTACAACATATCTTCTCTAAACGACTTTCTTCATCAGACCAGGAACTTTCAGATCATACTCTGTATACATGAACGTATTTATATATTCTTGGAGATATAGAAAAGTATAAAATCTACAAAAATGTAAATCACCACATTAGTTCACACCTAAAATATAATTCATGTTTCAGAAATATATTTTATCGTCAAATATAGCAGTTGTATTTGTGAATAGAAGAAAATATAATCTTGTATTCATTTATGTCAACAATCTTATTTTCGATTCGTCGTTTAAAAAAATATATACGAGTGTAGTACCGCTTTCTTTCAACTCTGTATACGCGTACATTTCGTAAATACAAATATTTCCATAAGAACGTGTTGATATAAATAAACTCGACGTACAAAAATGACAAGGAATATTTCGTACGCGTACGAAAAAAGAACCGAAACAGACTACAAGAAAAAACTTCAAAAGAGGCATTAAGCTGTTCTCAATGATAAAAACTACCACGTTAGAAGTACCACAATAGCGACATAATAGTCCATTATGTTAGTATAATAATAGCTCTGTACTAAAAATACATAAATATAGATTGTTTTAAAATTGTGTAAAAAATTTTAATGTCAGATTTATTATATTTCAGTTTATAAAAAACATCACGTGTACATTTTCTTCATTGAATCAATGTATTTTCAACGTCAGTAAGAAGGTGCCTAAAACGAATAGTAGCAGCAAATAGAACATATTTGGTGCTCTTATCCATAATGAAATCTAAAAATGTGCATGGGAAGGTCAAAATTCAACGGTACAAAACCCTTATCTGTACTGTCATATTTTATGGAGGTGAAAAATGGATAATGCCATCTATGACCACAGAAATGTTGGATATCGTGGAAAGAAGAATGTTGAGAAGCATATTTGGGTCAATAAAGATGGAGGTATATGGAGAATACGCTACAATTTCGAATTATATAAAGTCTATAAGGAACTAAATTATTGGTTTTTATAAAAATGCTCCACCTGCGATGAGCAAGTTATACTGAGCGGATGCTGGACTCAAGAGTGTCAAAAAGAGCCTTCGGTGGATGATAGGATAGGAGAAAACC
Source organism: Acanthacorydalis orientalis (assembly GCA_034766995.1). Lineage (NCBI taxonomy): Eukaryota > Metazoa > Arthropoda > Insecta > Megaloptera > Corydalidae > Acanthacorydalis > Acanthacorydalis orientalis. The sequence continues at coordinate 28,024,458 of CM068317.1, forward strand.
TGTGGAAAAACAAGGGTCAGATGGATAAAAAAAGTAGAGAAAGATGCAGTGGAACTGTTGGGATCAAGAAACTGGGGGAAGACTGTCAGGCAGAGGGATGTCTGAAGGCAGAAAATTGAGCAGACCTAGGCTCGATTTTGGCTACACCGCCATCTAAGAAGAAAAGGAAGAAGAAGATGCCTTTATGGGTATTCTGAAGCTTCATTGAATTACAACATTCAATTTATAAAAAATATTTCTACAATTAGTGAAACATCCTAACCACGAGATTACCACTCTATTTGATTTGTGTGAGTCGTGAATCCCAATGATTGGAATTCGTTGTTCGGTGGATTCAAAGGTTATACAAAATGGTTTAACTTTAATGGACGCTATGTAGTGAGAGTAATATAAAGTGTATATATATATATATATATATATATATATATATATATATATATATATATATATATATATATATATTTATATTATATGTTATATATATATATATATATATATATTTATATTATATGTTATATATATATATATATATATATATATGTTTTATATATATATATATATATATATATATATATATATATATATATAACTGCGTGTAGATACAATATCAGAACATTTAATAAAATTTGTTGTTATTGTCTTTCTTGCAAATGGAAACACGTGAGCTAAAGATATTGTTCAGACACAAAAAAATATTTATAGTAATCAGCATAAACAAATTTACTGTAAGTTATTGTCAAAAAGATAAGATTTTTGATCTTATCAAGACTGATTTAATGAATAATCATTATTTAGAGGAAAGCTCTCACAAAACATGAACACATTCAACAAAAAAGCACTAATTATTACTCAAAAAAGACTGCTATATCGTTCAGATTGTTATTATTGCAAAAATTGGAATTTTTAAAGCAAAATTAGAGCATATTTACACATTTTAACATACACAATTATTTGTATTTCTTGGTTGTCGCGAATGTTGACTTTCGACATAAAAGTATAAATATTTTCCTTAATAAAGTATTAATTTTTAAAATGTTGCATCACATGCCCGATTTTATATATTAAAGTTTAAAATATATAATGTTCTTTAACTAATTACAAAATAATAAATAAATTTCACATAGAAAAATATTTTTCATTATTTAGAAACAAAACAATCTTCATTAATAACATTTTTTAAATGTATCTTACATTATCTGTTTATTTTTATATATCATTTTATTTTATATGCTACAAAAAATCAGTATGACAAATAGCAATAATGAATATAGTCTGTAAACGTTGAATTCGCTCATGGATTCACCTATAAAGTTTAAAAAAAAACTTGTAACAGACTAACAAACACAAAATAAAACTTATCAAAAACAAAACGGTTACCATGAAACATAAAAATATACTCCATAGGATAAACTTTAACGATTCCCTGTTAAGTGTTGACACAAAGAAAACTTTTATAAATGAGAATAACAGAAAAAACTGTCTCGTTTTGAAACATTTCGAGGAACAGTATAAAATGTTATCTAACGTTTAGAAAATAGTTCAATGCTGAACAAGTATTTGATTGACGGGAATGTACTTTTTAAAAAAGTAATAAAATTTAAAAATAATATAAATAAATTAAAATCCGAAGTTTATAATTTTAATTTCGTACACTTTTTATATATTTTATATCATATTTTTATTCTTATATTTAAGCAAAAGCAAAGTGGTTAAAAATAAGTATAAAAATAATTAATAGGTCGGTAGGAAAATAATTACGGTTTTTTATATGAATTCGAAGGTCATAAACCGCAATTATTTTTTCCCTGACCTAATAAAAACGGTTTTATATGAATTTAATATGAAAAGCTCAACCTCCAAATACAATCATGTTTGTAACAGCAAATCCACAGAATAATGCAAATAATTAACTCTTTTGTATAAAAACGTGTTCTGTTTTAATTACATCTTAAATAAAAAAAAGAAAATAAATTAATTAAAAAAAATGTTTTAAATACAAACAAATTTTCAATAAACCAAAATGAACATTAAATGGTATTATTGCTAATATTTTTCTTTTATTCTCTAATAAATAACATTTAAATAATAATTTATTATACTTTATTATATAACCAAGCTTTATTATTATGTAACAAATTATAACAATTAAATATTATACTTCTTAAAAATTTCAATTACTTGAAGAAAATAATTAAATTGCTCTTTTCAATTTTATACTTTATTTATATTAACAAGCTAAATATCCATCGTGTTATATATGTTTATATGTATATATATATATATATATATATATATATATATATATATATATATATATATATTTATATATATATATATATATATATATAGCGAGATAGAGAAAAATACATCTTAAATAAAAAAAGAAAATAACTTAATTAAAAAAAATGTTCTAAATACAAACATATTTTCAATCATCCAAAATGGACATTAAATAGTATTATTGCTAGTATTTTTCTCTAACAAATAACATTATAAATAATAATTTATTATACTTTATTATATAACCAAGCTTTATTGTTATATAAATAATTATAACAATTAAATATTATATTTTTTAAAAATTTCAATTACTTGAAGAAAATAATTAAATTGCTCTTTTCAATTTTACACTTTATTTATATTAACAAGCAAAATATCCACCGTGTTATATATATATATATATATATATATATATATATATATATATATATATGTATATATATATATATATGTAGCGAGATAGAAAAAGAGAGGAACAAAAACCATAGAGAGAACAAATAAATTAAAGCACAAAATTTTAGTCTGAGAATAAGTCAAAACCCTTTCTTACCTTCCTATAAAGAACTAAACTAATTGTGCTCTTTAAATCAGACATTAATGTTATAACAATTAACATACGAAATCAATTTAATAAAATCATAAAATAAAAGCCTTTCTTGATGTTGACTATAATTAGACTCGTCATAATTTAAATGTAGTCATCATCATTATCATTAATTACAGTCACAGTCTCTTAATTGCTGGAGAAAAGCTTTTCTAATTGCTTCCATTTCTGCTTATCTTAAACATATTTCATTTTTGTTATGACTACAGTAGTTAGCTCATATATCATTTTTTATTTTTCAGTGCTTTTCATATTTTCTTTACAAGTACTGTGTAAGTTATATTATATCGTCTTTTTTTTAAAAAAAAGTGTCTTTTTAATTTTGACATGATTTCTTAAGACTCTTAAATGCTCGAATAAATTTTGAATTTGTGTTACTTCAATACTTATTAAATATTTAAACTATTATACTTATAATAAATTATAATACCCAAAATAAGTGACTAAATTGGTACATTTTACTTGTAAACAAAATACGAAAATTATCTAAAAGTTTTCCAGAGCAAACAAAAATTTAATACCATGTTCTCAAATTCAATATTTAAATAGCAACATTCTAAATAAAGATATGAAATACATTCAAACCTACTTAACGTCCAAATTTATTTAATTAAAAATATAAAGCATAAGCATAACACAGATATTATTTTATAGAATAAATATTGACTAGCGGGGCCAACATTTCTAATAATACTTAATGGGCTTGCATAAGTTGTATAATTTTCAAAAAATAGAGTCGATTTTAAGTAATTATTTAATTGTAGAACTTGAATTTATTAATTTTTCATGGAAAAAAAGTAAAATTGAATCAAAGTAGGACAAATTATTTCTAGTATTCCGAGGATGTTATACTGACGATTCTATTTCAAAATGAATAGGGTATGTGAAATATGCTATATGTAAACATTCGATTGGTAATTTTGTTACAAAATATAACTTTTTGCACTTCTGAAATTTATATATTATTTTTCAATTGATTGCTTTGATTTATTTTATATTTAAATATCAACAACAATTAGAGATAGAAATGTTTTTATGACAAATATATTATATAAAGATACATACACACACACATACATATATATATATATATATATATATATATATATATATATATATATATATATATAATTTTATTATTAATCTTTATTCATATATTCATAGAGGCAATAGTAAATAAGATCTGCACAATGAACACTGGCAAAAAAATTGAATTTTGACAATCTTAATTTCTTTTTATATTAGTTTCAAGAAAATAATTGTCATCATATCAAATTTCGTACTCCTATTTTGTTTCTAAATGATTTAATGAAGATAATTACACAGAGAATAATATTAATTCGGATAGATATTAAGTAAATGAACCCAATTATATTAAAAACCGAACACTGTATTAATATTTTGATTATTAAACGTTTATTATATATATATATATATATATATATATATAAAACCAAAATTATCCACAAAAAATTTTTGATGACGTCGACTAATTTATTTATGACATCGAGGGGTCATGGTACCCAAATATGTTTGTCTCATATATAAAACAGCAACCCTGTAATCTGTCTGCAATAATGATTATATAGACACAAAGGATTTTTAAAAATATGTTTATTGTTTCATTCAGTAACATGTAGAAGCTCATAATTGACAAGTGGGAGAACGCAGCGAGCCCGAAGGTTAGTGAGTGCAATGAGAAAAGGGGCCAAGCCCCCTATGATATATATATATAGACACACACACACATATATATACATATATATGTATTCAATCGGAAAAATTTATTTTAAATATTAAAGGTCATCTTTTATTAACAAGTGGTATTTAAAAAACTAGATCGATAATGTTTCTAATAAATATAATACATTTACATAAAAAGGTGGAACTTCTGCTTTATATATATATATATATATATATATATATATATATATATATATATATTTATTATTAAACTCATGTTGTACCTTTCAAGTACATTACAATGTATATTTTCGTTAACAAGTTCTTTTGATCTATATGATATAGAGATAACTTATTATTATTCCAAAGTTCTTCACGAAATCGTCTTCGAATGAAACATTGTAGAAAATGACGCAGTACAAAAAGAATTTAATACACTTAGAGATCAATATTCTTCGATGAGATTTTTTAAATATTCCTTATGTTTTTCTCAAACTCAACATTTTAGTAAAATGTTATTTTAAATAGTTGATTTTAATTAAAAACTCAAAACATAACGTGAATGTGGACAACTTCAACGACTAACAATTGCAATCAGATTAGAGTTTCGACAAAGACCATAATATGATGTCGACCAACGACCTTGTATAATTTGAATTTAACTTTCACCACAAGTATCAAAGTTCGTGTTCATCTTGAAACACAATGATTGTACGTTCGTGTTCATCTTGAACACATTAAGATGTCTCGTATTATAACACTGTTAACGGTCGTTTATTTCTAACCGAAAGATATTTTACATTCTTTTCTTATACGAAAATGATATGTGGGCATATATCGACAAGACTATGCCATTTTTTTATATATAGATACGATGGAATTTAATTTATTTCAAGAAGGCAGAAGATAATTAAATATTTTAAAAAAATTCCTTATTGGAAATTGTAAACTTTAATACAAATAATATATATATATATATATATATATATATATATATATGTTTATATATATATATATAAACATATATATATGCATATGTATATATATATATGTATATATATATATGCATATATATATGCATATATATATACATATATATATATATATATATATATATATATATATATATATATACATATATACGTATATATATATATATATATATATATAAATAAGATAAACAAATTTGTAAATTTACTGAAATCATATAATTGTAATAATGATTGTTTTTAATTAACCCTTTCACTATCACGGATGACTAAATTCGTTCACCAAGAAACACTTTACATACTGTTTTGGATGTTTGATATATATTTATAACATAAATGCTGCAGGTTTGAAATAAAAACAACAAATATTTGCTTACTATTATTGTTTAATACTAGTTACTGCTAGAATGAATATAACCACACAGGTTTTGTTACTTGACTGACTTATGAGATCTCAATTACCGTTTATATACTGTCCTCTGTATGATGAAATTGCCTTTTATCTAAATGTGTGAACACAGGGATCACGACTGGAAAGTTACAATACTTTTGTTAAGGCGGATACATAACTTAGATATTGACGGGAATATGACAAGTACGTTTGTTAAGATGGATACATAACTTAGATAATGACATGTCAGTTGAAGTTCATTAGTCAGAACGAAGATACCGTACCTCATTTATAAATAAGTACAGTAGTGAGGATGGATACATAAGAATACCACGGGCGCATGAATTGTACACATGTGACATGGCGACCGATTCAGAATGACTGATCTGGCAGCCAAACCCGCGGCAACGAAAGGGTTAAATGTTAACCAAATATTTAATATTTTTTTATAATAAACAATTAATTTAAATCAATCATACATGTTAAATTTTCTTCATTTTATTATTATTTACAAACTATTTCTCATGTTTAGTTTAGTTCATAAGTTCCGATAAATATGTACATCAAAACCTCGGTGTGTGTCATTTCGAAGTAACGCCGGTACAAGATTTTTTCATTTTTTCGGTAATTCCTCATTTACTGTTTTCATTTCGTCTTTATAGTTTTCCATTTAATGTATACTTTCATCTTTATTATACAAGATAGATCAGTTCATTCAAATTATTAGTGTAAATCAGTCTTGTTTTTTCTCTCTATATTTTGGTTTTTAATAAAGTGTGTTTTTATTCAAATCTTAACAATTTGCGATAGAATAATGTTTGAAAATCAAACTAAACTCTTTACTCTAAGCATTCAAGTACTAACTCGCATCTTTCTTTTTTCCAGCATGCATAAACAAATGGTTGACGACCAATTAAGTTGGTCAGCTAGTGACGATGGCGGTGACGAATCACCGTTAAGTGTGGCGGAAGCTAGCCCGGAGCCGCCACCACAGCTATCTTCACATCGATGGGTACCACCGCCACCACCTCCTGTAACTGCCGCAGGGTGTCCTCAATGTACACCACGAGGGAGTGTTTCGCATGGAACACTGTCATCGGCATGCAGATACGCTTCTGTAGCTAGTAGAACTACATCATTGAACAGTTATTCTGGAGCTGGAGGAATGATGCCGCAGGGACCACATTATAAGGGTGAGTCTCTATTTTTTAATATATCGATCGCGGAAGATGTACGGACGGAACCTCTTTTTAATTCAAAACTGAATATATAATATGTTACTAACGACGTGTCAATCATATTTAATTAATTCATTTAATGGCTGATTACAAAAAGTGAATAATTAATAATAAAATACATGAGAGATAAGCGATCGAATTTCCTTTTTTATTGTACAGAGTTTTATAAAACTTTATCGGTTATTTTATCGAACATCTCCGCTAACAAATTAGTTTACTATAAGATCATTAGTCTTAATAGTGTGCAGTTTTTTATCTAATTTAAACAATCCTTTCAATGTTACAAAATTAAAAAAAGGCATGTACTTCAAATAATTTAAAAAGTCATATACATGTACATAAAGTATTTTTTTCTCAAATATCGTCATTATTTAAAAATACCTCATTCTTGTATACGTTTATACACACACATATATATATATATATATATATATATATATATATATATATATATATATGTATATATATATACATAATCTTTAATAATACTGGGGTGGTAATGACCTTAAAGGTCGACGTGCCCTTCAACACTAAATAACCAACCAACCAACCATTGTAAATAATAAAAAATATTAAAAAGACGACCTGATAAAGTAAACATTTCGTTTTCATATTGGAAATTCGATATAACAAAAACCGATGCACTCTTATAACCTCACATAACAAACCAATCAATCAAGTGAATAAGTTTTATAATTTTTTGTCAGGAAATAGAATGAAATAATTCACACTTCAGATAAATATACTTAACTACTGATAGCGGTCAAAAACTATAGTTGATATATATTGACATAATATTGTATGACGGAGGTGTAGATAGAAAATTTAATTATGTAAGATCAAGCCAAAGCAGTTTATTACACCACTGTCGACGAATAAAAATAAGAAAACGTACATACACCATCGTGTCATTCACTTGTCTGCTATCGTGACGTGCAGTGAATTTCAAATTTTCGGCTTGAATTTAATTGTTATTTGTTTGGCTGACAGACTGAGAATTGTTGAAATCAATTCAAAAGGACAGATCTATACATTCGTGTGGGTGTGATAAGAAAAAAATGAAGTTACTGACGACATCATCACATAGTAAGTTTATTTTCTTGTTCTCTTCCACTCAAATAACAAAGTTTGATGTTATAAATTAAATAACATTTCATGTAACTTTGGACTAATATTTTTAAAACTGGAATCTTGTCAAGAATGTTGTGGGGTACAAAAAAAGTATTTTTTTATATTCTATAAAAGATTTACAAAATATAAAAGAATGTATCATGTATTTCTATAATTGTTATTTTTCTAGTAAGTGTGTGTTAAACCCATTAAACATATCTGATCACAATCGTAGGAATTTTCGAAAACGCTTAATATGGTTCGGTTGAGGTTCCTTCGTATTAATTTGGTGTTAGAAAAAAAATAAATAAATATTTTGTTTTTCCATAGTGAAATGTTCTGTATACGCAACAGAGGCGACAAATGTTAGTATTAAAAAAAATATTTCAGAAGTGAATAAAAACTAATCTGATTTAAGTTTTAAATTTATTTATTTCATTAAAATCCGATTCAAATGCCGTGATAGTTGCTAAAATATTTCGGGTGGAGAAGAAGTTTGCACTTATACATACATACATATTTACATATATATAATGTATGTATAATATATATAATATATATATAATGTATGTAAATATGTATGTATGTATGGTATAGCATACATACTTACATACTGTATACTTACATCATATATATATATATATACACTTTCGCAAAAATTGAAACAATTAATAATGTACTTCTATTGCTATTGAATCATAGTTTACTATTATATAAAAGTTTTAAAAGAAATATTTTTATTAAAGAAAAAAAATCCAAAGTTAATGTTGCATATATGCAACAGCGGCGCTTAATCGGTGAGTTTCCTATATTTTTCAATTAATTTTCATAAATATTTAACCATTACATTAGAAAAACACTGTATTCTTTTGTTTTATGTAAGGAAGATAATAAATTTTAGTCTACAAATATATTTATTAAGTTTAATTGTATATATATATATGTGTATATATATATATATATGTACATATATATATATATATGTATATATATATATATATAATTTAATTTGAAATATTATTCAAATATAATAAGTTAACTAAATAAATGACAAATATACTCACTTATTTATTTAGCATTAATTCTTATTTGAATTGAAACTATTTGTTAGTTACATCATAAAGATGCATTGTATTTATTATTGAGTAAGTCTCTTAGGCCTTATTCGCACGAACGTTAAAAAAACATTTGGTTCAGAGTTAGCTTTAGCGCTTTTAAAACGCTCGCAAATACAGTGTTCATATGAACGTTCAAAAATCACTTCTTTTCATCGTCTTACTCAGTTCAGACGCATGAATTCGGAACAGTTGTTTGCAATAGCTGTATGTATTTTAATAAGGCGAAAAACTGCGTGCATCCTCTGAATGATCAACGATACTTGAAAGGACAGTTTGTGGCTATTTATGAAGATTGATGGTTGTATCTGGATGTTTTTCAACTACTCCAGTATGAAAATTGAAACGTTTAATGAATTATTGAGAATTGTTATCTACGATATTTTCCCAATTTGGGATTATTTTTGAAGTGACTTCCATCTACGTGCCCTCCTTTAAAATTTTGTTTGAATAATTTGGTAAACCTTTGTTATATAACAAAGATCTCGATTCCACCTCCAAAATAAAACGTTCAGTATCAAATACCGCCATTTTCGTAAACGTTGGCTGCTGTTATCTGTTGTACTTGTAATCAGTACAAACGTGCAAGCAAGACTGACTGACAAATTCGGCGTCATTCAGTGCTTTTTAAACGTCTGTGCGAATGAAAATACCCTCTTCCATATGTTCTATTTACTTCAACTCAAAACGCTCGGCGTTAGAAATGGATCAAGTTCTATATTTTTTACCACGCGTTAAATGTCTTGTTCAACCAGAAGTACAAAATTTATTTTTTAAAACATTAATCTTTTAACTAAAATTCATCTTTACAAGAAATTCGTATCGTTATAATTAAACGTTTCGAGTGATACTATAAAATATTTATTTTACTCTACCCAACTAGACAATGAGAACAAGAATTTGAAGAAAATATGTCGATTTTTAATGATACAAATTTATTGATTGATGTATGGAATAGTGTTTCATCATATCCATAACAGTACCTCAGATCATAAATTAGGATTTATATAGTAAAAGATAATATCTTGGTCTGTGTACGTGTCATTGATAAAAAATAACTGTTGTGGTAAAGTAATGTAATTGGTTTTACAGTGTTCGCAATCATAAAGTTCTGAATATATATATATATATATATATATATATATATATATATATATATATATATGTATTAAATTAATAAAATGAAATGTCTAAATCTAAAATTGACTACAACACAGACACTTAAATAATTATAATATTTATTATGATTTTTTTAAACATACCAGGTGATATAATTTTCTTGTTCAATGTTTGTACGTAAAATTATAGCTATCCAATTGAGAGTTCAAGTAATACCCGCTTGCCCTGCACTCTTGAACTCATAATAAATGTTTTTTTTTTTACAAAAAAAATTATATTTCAGCCTTAATTCTACCACAGTTCTTTTGTTTACCTCAAAATCGCTAGACCACATTTTTAAAATGACCTTAAATATATAGTGTTTGACTGAAAAAAATATTAGAAAAATGTAGATATTTTTTTAAAAAAGATATAGTATTTAAAATCCAGTCTATATTTTTACTTTAAATAATAACATTTATATATAATATAAAATAATGCTACATTTTATTATAATTTTACACTCTTTATCTTACTAAAATGATTTTGTTATTCCATATACCTTTTTTCGTTAGTCACAATCTTACTCCGATATTTAACTTGTATAATAATAATTTCAATAATAATAATTTCAATTTTAATACTATTATTCAAATATCAGGTACTTATAATAATATATAACTTGATGAACATCAATAAATAAAATGAAATACTTTTAAATTTTATTAAATTTCATTTTACTTTGCTTTATACCAGCTGAGAATTCTTCTATATAACTTTAAAAATTGTTACTTAAATAACAGTATTTTAAAGCGTTATTAACTGAGAATTTTTATATATACTTACAGGCAATTGTAAAAAATGTCACTAATTAATACTCCTAGAAATTGATAATACCGATCGTATATTTATATACTTGGTTATAATATATATGCCTATATATATATATATATATATATATATATATATATATATATTAATATATTAATTTTTTGATTTTTTTTAATATTTTCATGTGGAAGCTTCAATTTAATCACCACACCCGCATTATATATATATATATATATATAATGAAAATAAAATGTCGAAATGTACAATTAATGATATAAACCTTATCAACCGAGGTTCTAGTGGATTCGTTCCTTGTTAATTAATCAATCAAGCAGAAAGCGCAGTTGTCGTCATTTATGGTTTGATGAATAGCGAAGACTGTCGCCACTGTCGAATTTCTACAATTCTCTTTTGGTACGAATGGTTCGAAATCCGTAAATGATTGTTTGTGAAAAACCACTTTTTGTTATAAAAAGAAACGACCTCCGGAATCGTTTTGTCTTAACACTATAATTCCAGTTCAATAGAATGTCTTGTAGATGAAGTAAAAAAAAAAAAGATTGATAGGAACGACTTCATCGGAAATGTGATCAATATATTAATGAACAAGTTTTTGGTATTATTTATGGATGGACCACTCTCCATTATTATTAACTTTATACTTTTGTAAGTATCGATTGATATAGCGTCTTCGAGTGTCTTTCTTGACATAATAGAGTGAATTCATAATTTTAAAAAAGAATTGTAAGGGCAGGATATTTAATATTACAAGATTCAGTATGAATCCCATAAAATTTGTTTAAAACTATCTACATGAAACTAAAAATTCGTTAAATAACAAATAATATATATTTTGAACCACAACGCAATTTGTATTTATTAAACTTCAAAAAGTGTATTTATCACTCTCTCTCTCTCTCTCTATATATATATATATATATATATATATATATATATATATATATATATATATATATATATAGACACCGTACCATGTAATAATCAAATCGGAAAAAAAATGAAATGTTTACAGTCTATTCAAAAGAAGAAAAATTACTTTGCGCTTTTTCAATATTTATTGTCAATCCTGGTGAAGGATTGGTGTTATTTATTGAAATGTTGGATTGAAATTAAACATTATTTAGACGATTTATTGAAATGCTAGATTGAAATTAAACAACATTTAGACGATTTATTGAATTTTTTTGAAGTACTAGCTTTTTTCGATTTAATAATATATTATTTATCTATTAATTCAACATAAAATACATTTTGAAAACTTAATTCTGTCAATCTTATATCCCTTTGAAGAGATGTTTCAAACTTAAATTTAAAATTTATTTAAGAACATTTTAGCTATGGTTTTCTCGATTTATGTAAATATTATACATGAAAAAGATCAACTGATATATTTTTTTTTGTTTGTTGAAAAACGTTTGATCATTCTGCTATTATTTTTTTGTGTCTCTGAATTGAGAATACTTTATTAGTGTTTTTAGTAAAGTATCTCTAAGTTAAATTTCTCTTTGTGAAAAATTTCAAATAAAATTACATTACCCTAGATTTTCAGAGATGCGGCACTTTCCATAAACCACAACTTTTTGACAGTACAAAAGCAATAGTCATGTTTTATAAATGATAAATTAGTCTCTTTAAGTAAATTGTAGTATATAAAAATAATAAGAATGAAAAGAATGAACAGTTCAAAATGCGCTGAATAAAAATAATCTGTGATAAAAAATAGATGTGTACGTAATAATAAAATTAAAAATTGATTTCTTCTATACCTCCATGCTCTGAAAATAACGACATCACTATTGAAAAGCATTAAGCCAATTCAAAATAAACAATACACAATTGTTGAACATTTTAATTAAAAAAATATTTGTGTTGTTTGAGGAATGATTCATTTTTGATTTAGTCACAATGATAGACCAATAAATGTGACTATTTCGAATATATTTTAATAAACTTATTGAATTTTTTTTCTTCAAATTCTCAATAATACCTTTTAGCATGATACTATTGATACTATTAAATTGATACTATTGAATATGATGTGATTGATTCATAATGATACTATTTGAAAACATTTTTATGTAGTTCAAAGTTCAAATATTCTATCATTTTGAAAATTAAGAATTCAAATAGACGTTTAGTTTATATTGCAGTATTCTCTTTTGAAAGCCATTAATCCAGTTAATTATATCGGTTTTTTTTAGAAAATAATAATTCTAGTTAATTTAAAACGGAGCTTTTATTTAAATGTTTCTTCCAAAAATGATCAAATTGCAACTTGATTAATTAAATAATGTATAAAAAATACAAAATTAGATCAAAGGTATTAATATAGTTTTTCAGTTATGACAAAATCACTAAAAATTTAAAACAAAAGAATCATTTCAAATGTATATAGAAAGGAAATAAATAATTCGAGATGAATAAAATATAATAGCGAATAATGTACTTGAAATTCTAACTTGTTTATATACGAAATACCTCTGAATTGTATTTGTTATATTTATATTTAGTTAAGTAACACTAAACATTTAGTTAAAGACAGAGGCTTATTTAATTATACATCTAAAATTATAAACAGAACATAGTCAAATATTATTGTAACAATAATATATATATACAATTAGGTATGCCATTCAGTTTCGCATTCGTTTGCAGCGTTTCGCTCGAAGCAAACAATGTTCCAAACCATTGTTCCTATATTGTAGTTATATTTAAATCTCTGTAGTTATTGTTAAATTATTGTTATATGTGATTCAGTTACGTATGTAAAGAAAGGGATTTCTAACAATGACTTTTGTTGTCTGATGTAACATAAGAATAATGTAAGTAGATGTCTAGAAAATAAGAAAATTTCAAGTTGCTTTTTGATAAACGTCTAGGTTTACACCGAGCTTTTTGTATATACAAAGATGTATTGTCGAAATACAAATACAAAATACAGAAAGATACGAATTTCTTTTACTTTTAATATATATATATATATATATATATATATATATATATATATATATATATATATATATATATATATATATGGTTGAAGTAAGAAAACGAAAATAAATTACAAACACTGAAGAATAGAACGAATTGTTCATTTAGAAACCTTATGTCGATTATGGAGTAGTTTTATTTAGACTTTTGATAGATATATAGTGGCATGTACAAACACAAACTAAATTTTTAGATCCACATTTCTTTACAAGCACTTGTTTGTTTGTTTGTGTTTATATATATTTATATATATATATATATATATATATATATTTATACACATTTTGTTATTTTATTTTGTTTGAATAGAAGCTAGTATAAAATGTAGTCACATAATATATTTTTGGACATTTATTTATTGTTCCACACCCTTTTGCGCAGAGGTTCTTAACGTAAGAGGTGTGCCTCTTCTGGGGTGCAACGGGGTTAGTGATTAGTAGTGACTGTCTTCTATAACATTTTTGTAATTGTTTTTTTTATTTAGTTTAGATTGTACCCCGAATTTTTTTGGTGTCATTAGGTAAACAGCAATGCTATAAATTTTTTTATACTTACTGTTTTTCATTAGCAGATTGATTTTTCAGTCAAATCTGGCATCTGACACATATCTCACATTTAAATTGAAATCGACAATTTTTTGTCTTATACTAAATTAACATCTAGTAAAATCTTGATCGTATAGCCTCGGCCAACAGTGTAACAAAGAGGGGCGTTTCGTTGGTGTACTTAGAGTCCAATGTGTGGGCCAAAAATGAATGTTCATAGGGAAGTGTAAAAAAAATCGAATTGGGATTAATTATGGTTTCGTTAGTGTATATTATGTATATATATATATATAAAATGTATATGCATTTATAATTTAAATTTATATAAAGAGTTATGAGACGTTTAAACTTAGTAAAAATAGTACACCCTTTCAAAAAATCGTAGGTACTCCTTTGATCTTAACTTTATCACTAAGTGCTTCAATAATAAAAAAAAAATATTGAAGTGAATTTGGTTTATTCCGAATCAGTAGGTTTTCAAGTATAGTTTGTCAATTTACTTATAGACAAAATATGTCCGAGTTCACTTGGTGGCTCTTTAAACACATATTATATATATATATATATATATATATATATATATATAATAAAGCCGGGGCCACACATGCGGCTATTCGCCGAATACTGTTCGCCTAGTGTTTTTCGCCGACCGTTAATAAATGGCCCAGATGTATATACCTGCATTGAACAAATATGCCTCAAGTGTAGACGACGTGCATCTTTCACAAGATGCAGATGCTCGTTCCCTTTGATTCGTGATAAAAGACCGACACCAGATGGGAACAGCGAATACCGAGCATTCGCTTAAGCATTCGTATTCGCAGTTCCATTTACACATTCGGCGTTCGGCTAAATTTTGCTCGGTGTTCGGCGAATAGCTACATATGTGGCCCCGGATTAACATGTATTGTATGTATATATATATATTGTTGTAATACCTTACACACAGTGCACCTTCAAGCGAAAAATAGAGTAAATTCCAAAGCGCTGAGTACAAATTTATGTAAAATATGTTGGAACGTTCAGACTTACACGAACAGTAACGCCCCAAAAATGCAATGTATTTAGATAAGTTTATTTAACTACTATACTGTCTTCTTTATCTAATCTTTGCATATCGTAATTGATAGAATTTTAGTTATTAATTAGGTGGATTTTTACTTGCTAAAGTATGCAATAAATTGGTTTATTGTTTAATAAACTTATAAATTATAAACAAGATACAAAACAGTTTAGATATCATATTAGTATAGACTGTATAGGCTATTTGTTTTAAAATCCGTTAATTCTTAATCTTTTTCCAGAAAACCCCGTCACATAAGATCCTTGGAAAGAGATAAAAATTTCATATTTTTCAAAAAATGAATGATAATAGGAGAGTGTAATTTTGCACAAAATTACAAATATTACTAAGATGATAGAAGAACAGAATTTCCGTTTCATATTAACTAACAAAAGAGATTGTAATATAATTAATATAACATATATTAATTAATATATCTTATTTAGCTTAATTTTATACTAAGTGTTTAAAAAAGAAATCAGTTTCAATAAATTTGTCTTATTAATAAATGTGTTTGAATCCAGTCCTACTTCATTTTATGAAACAGTTTTATAGTATCATTAAACACAATTTTTATAAAAATAATATATCCGTATTACATTTGTACTAAAAATTATTAAATAATTTAATTATTTATTTTATTTTATCACATTAAATATTTTTAATAAACATTTTGCAAACAATTTCAACATGTTTTATAGAACTGGAAAGTTTTAAGTATATTTTTAATAAAAACATTTACATTTGAATATTTTCTCAGATCTCTTAGAATGACTTTTAAAAATATATATGACTATCTAATATACAAACATTTAAACATTTTAAATGTCAAAGATTTTTCTGTTAGACACATCCAAGCTTGTGTGTGAAGTAATGGCATAAATCATTTTTTTTTTTTTGTAAAAATCAAATATCTTAAATATTTGATTATTTTAGATTTTAAAGTATTTTAAAAAATAAAATATCACAATAGAATCCCTTTTTAACCAAAATTGCAAAGGTAATCAGTATGCTAAATTTCAAATTATTTCCTTATACTATATACTATTTTCAATGTAAAAATAAATATTTTAACTTGAAATTTAATCAGTCAGCATACATACAGATATATATATATATATATATGTTTGTGTGTGTGTGAATGTGTGTATGTGTGTAATAAACATCTTTATTTTTGTGTAAATAGAGTTGTTTAAATGTAATTAAATTAAAAAAGAAATTTCAAATATATATCACAAAAGTTGTTTAATAATTTTACCGTATCTTCGTACGATTCTTATTAAAAACGTATAATATTAAAATAAATTTCAAAAAGTAATTTTCAAAAATATCCGTTACGAACCGCACCTAGCAAATCATAACCTAAAAAAGAGAATACCAGAAACAATTTTAAATGGTCTCCGCGTCATAAGAAATTTACATAATTCATAAAGCGGAAACCAATTACTACGATATTACATAATTTAGTTTAAAGGCGACACAACTGTAATTGTATACACACAAACACACATGCATAAACATTTTATGACAGATCCGCGTGCATAAATATATTCTTAAAGAAGTACGAGAGTGAAAAATGTGAGAGGGAAAAAAAACGCAAATTATATACAACAATGTAAACGTACGTACAAATTACGGACAATATTATTAACATGTACACAAAATAATTTGTCGCATAAATTATTCACACTGTCAGTATGGAGCGGCATCGCGACGTGTGGTCGTACGATAGATTTTAATGAACCGGCGAACCGCTACACCGAAACCGTGTTAAATGCACACAAACTCATTATCATTTCTAATTACAGTGTACTTGTTTGTAGTTCGTGATCTTATCGCCAGGTGTCTATGGTGTTTGGCGTTTAATAAGTAGTTTTGAAAACGTGTAGCGTGTCGTTAAAGATTGTTGAAAATTGTTGTACACACATTTATTATACACACGGGTATATGAACTATAGACATATTGCGGGTGAAATAAACAGAACTAAATTCATGAAAGTAGAGTTAACTTTTGAGTTACGATTTCACTCTAAGGACAGTGTAATTTAAATATATAGCACTTGTTTGTACATTTCTAAAAAAATGAAAATAAAAAAATCATACATAGCCGTATCTTAAATATTGATATATGGGATTTGTTCAAAAAGTTTCCAGGCAAATATCAATTCGTCTATGTAGTGAATTGTGTTTGAAAGTTCACATTTCTTTTATTTCCAACTACTCTTAGCCATTTTGATGTTCGGTATTTTCTACATTTCATGCTTTTTATGTTTTTTATTCTAGGTTCTTTAATTATTTGCCGTACTAGAGACATGTTTGTAGGTTAATATTTAGATGAAAAAAATTAACAAGATTACTATTTTCCCTCATTTAAAAATGAGGGAAAATAGTAATCTTATGTAAAAATACAAATGTAAAAATAAATAAAATGTAAAAATAAATAAATCTTATGTGAAAATAGTAATAGTAATGTTTAGCTTAAAAGCTAAACATAAAATTTAAAAACAGCCCATTGCACCATTTAAAAAAATACTATTTGAATTTGTAATATTTTTAAATTGCTTTTATATAAAAATGGGATATTATTGTATGTATTAACAAAAAAATTCTGAAGAAAGAGCATCCCTTTTTTCATATTTGTCGTATGTGCTATTTGATATTTTTTCAAACACTTTGTAAAACTGCTATCTAATGAGCCATAACAGTCACTCTGAAACCATTAAAACCGTTTTTTGCATATTTTGTACATCACATCTCCTTCCCTTACACCTAAAAAAATCATTCCTGCAGTTTCAGTAGCATCGATTTCAGTTGGAATGCAAAAAGTATGTAATGCCTAATATGATGTTTTTTGACGCTATTGTGTTGTGTAAAGTTATACCAATTACTTGGCTAATATATAAAGTTTTTTTAAAAAAATATTAAGATTGCTACTTTAAAATCGTAAAATGACGAGAAAATATTTTAATTTAAAAAGAAGTTAATAATTGATTCATTTCAAAAGCACCGAAATAACTCTTTCACTTTATACAGCGGTTTACAAGTTTTTAATTTGAAATAAAACAGGATTTGCACTGAAATTATTGTAAATAATAATTCGTAGTGTCATTTATAAATGAATAATATCATGTAGGTGACCACTGCTTGTTTTTTTACAAGTAACCGTTCTTTTGTTAAAATTTTCAGTAATATCCCTACACAACTTAAACTCTATCTCACCAATTACTCTTCAGACTTCATCTTAGGTCGGAAATTATTTTAGGATTATTGGAGTACACGTGTCATTTAATGACTCAAAAAAAAGTATTCGAATGATGTTAAATTGCAGGATCTCGGTGGCCAATTAATGTCTTCATTTCAGGAAATAATGCTATCAGGAAATTTCGTTCTGGATAAATCAATTCTTCGCGAGCTATCCGGCTTGTTGCACCATCTTACTGAAACCACAAATCCTCCCGATCAATATCATCCAGTTTGGTCTACACAAAATCAGTTATCATGTTTCGGTATCTTTTTCCATTCACTGCAATCGCTTTATCAGCCTTATTCTCAAAAAAGTATGAGCCAATGACTCCATCGAAACAAAGTGCGCAAGCAGTAACTTTTTCTGTAGGCAATGGTTTCTCAACGACCGCCCTCGGATTTTTTTCATCCCTGATTCGGAATTTCTGCTTATTAACGTACCCAGAGTGTTCGAAATGAGATTCGTCACTAAAGATTACTTCTTCAGAATAATCTTGTTGTTGTTTCAGGATACAATTAATAAATATATGGTCTTCTGGTTTTAGCTCTTGTGTTAAATTAACTTTCTTATCTTTCAGCAATAAATTCTTATGCAAAATATGCAATGTGACCGTCTGTGAAAGGCTAAATTCCTATGAACATCATAAAATAGACATTCTTGGCTCTTCCGATACATTTTTACGAAAAAAATCAATGTTTTGTTCAAAACGAGCACTACGAACACATACTGGTGTTTCTTTAACTTAAACCGTTCCAGTCTCAATACATAGTTTTGTTGTATACGAAGTCATAACTAAAAATGGTAATATCAAAACTTAACAAATGTCAGAAAAATACAGCTGTTAGTTTCACAACTGTAAAGTATAACCTCTTAAAAATTGCGTCACTATTGTAAAACGTTTATATATATATATAGTATGTATTCATGCTATATTAAACGAAATAAATATATTACTTCATGAAAACCATAAAGTAAATCAAGCAAGTTACATAATTAATATACAATTTATTAGTTTGCTTGTGGTTTCTGTTTGATATTCAAATCAGATATTCATATAAAATGAAATTCATAATGCATTTCCACATCGATACGTTGCAATGATAATTGATCTAACATACATGTATAGATTTAATTATATAGTTATATGTTACACGTATCGATCGAAATATAATTATAATTTGCATACAAATATATACAAATATATATATATATATATATATATATATATATATATATATATATATATATATATATATAACTATATCAAAGTATAGTTATTCAAAATAATTTACTGTTGATCATATGTTACAAATTTTATCTGCACGCAGATGAGATTTTCATATATAAAACCTATATGTAGGGTAGATGTCTTTTATACATGTATATATATATATATATATATATATATATATATATATATATATATGTATGTATAGATGTGTATATGTATATATTGTACAGTATATTTATTGAAATTACATATTTGTTTAACGTAAGCTACTTAAATTAAAATTTATTTACACTAAACTATACAATAATTAATTAAAACTGTTAATGGAATTTAAATTAATATATTTTCTCGATATATAAATAGGATGTTATAAAATATATTTTTTTTTATTTAAATATAACATTTATATAATAGTTATTTTCTAATTTCTATAATAGAATGCATTTATAAATCTCTTCATATGGTACTAACTTTTTTCATACTTATGGTGTTAACACTAATTAGAAACAACTGTATTATTATGAATAGCTAAAAAAATAATTACTATCATTCCAAACTAGTTACAAATATTTGTAGTTTGTTGTACACTTGAAAAAGACAATAACCTAATATATTTAACATTTTAACTTAAATTAAACTCTTTTCACATTACAAAATATCAATGTTGATATATACCTGAATATATAGTTCTATTACATATATACATATGTGTATATATATATATATATATATATATATATATATATATATATATATATATATGTAATGGTATTATATAAATGAAAATATTTTATAAAATAACAAATATAAGTTAAAAAATCATTAGAAAAATGTATGTTAAACAAATATGAAACTAAATATTTCGAGAAGTAATTTAACGTTGAAAAAAATCTACGTGAACTGAAGCTTTGAAACATCTGGTAGATTACATTTTAATAAATTTTAAAAATGTTAACATTGTAAAAAAAATGTAACAAATATTTTTTAACAAACATTTAAAAAGATAAATAAACGTATATGTGAATATGTATACATACATACATACATATATATATATATATATATATGTGAAAAAGAGGAACTAAAATATGCACGTACGAAGTATAAATGAAGTACGATCAACAATAATAATAGACATCTAATGATATCACAGAAACATCAACAAACAACACCAGAAGACTATACATCATTACTGGATACAAGTAGTAAGAAACAAAGGTAAATAACAAAATTTAATAGAGGCTTATGTTGAAAGAACAAAAGATAAATAAACTGGAATACAAACTTGTATACATTTTTATACATATTATGCGTTTGTATATATATATACATACATGTAATTAATTATAATGCAAATGTCAATGCCAGAAATAAACATTATTCTTAAGGATATTTTATATATCTAAGTCTTCGTAACTAAATAAATGAAACAAATTACACAAAAAATTAATCTTTAGAATTTTAAATTAATGTAAACGTTAATTTTCTAAAATTGAATCTTTTAACACAAAGTTAAATCTCGAATTAATTTATTTGTGGCGTTTTATTTTAAAGTCAGAATAAGATATTTCAAAATAACTATGTATCTAATCTATAAAATGAAATATTCAAATATTTCCTTAAGGCGACATTACAGACGTCTATTTTATTTTTCATTGGATTTTTATATGCTGTTCTATAAAGTACAAATAGTGATTTATGTAAAAATTTTTATACGAATTCGTGTTTGTTATTTTCCATATGCTTGTAATATTGTTTTTTTTTTATTTTTTACGTTTGTTTCCACTCAATTCTTTATTTATTTTGATTTTTGTTTACTGCAAATCTATTCCTATACCTAATTGTTCTCTTAGTTTTGTTCTTTTTCTTTATTTTACTATTTTCTGTTACTTTCTAGTCTTATTTTTCAATCAGTAATATAAAATTTGATTTATAATTTTTCATTTTTTTTAATTTTGATTATCAGTATGAAAATAGTTTACCATTTTATAAATATTTAAATGGTTCACTTAAAATTATATCGAGAAATGGTTTTTGTATCAATTTTCATAACTTTACTAGTCTTAGATTTTTAAAGCAAAGTATTTATAATAAATCTTATTATATTATTTCCGTTAATTATTAATCTTTTAAAAATGATTCAGTTCATTTAAGTGAAATCATTTTTTTTAAATTAATAAATAACTATAGATTAAATATATATTACAAAAATATATTGTAATTATAAGAAATCGTAAATTTCACTTTTTAAATTATAAGTAGATTGTTTATTTATAAATAATGTAATTTAAAATTTGTTATAAATTGATTAGTTGTGGTTTTAGGTTGCTATATATATATATATATATATATATATATATATTTATATATTTATATATATATATATATAATATATGAAAGAAATATCATTTTTTTTCTTTAAGTGTTTTATTTGTTAAATGATACATAATATGAGTTGTTTTATACAACCTCTAACCCTATTAATTAAAATTCGTAAAACATTTTATTTCATAATATGAAAAATACTCCATCTGTTTTTAAATATTATTGAACAAAAAAAACTTTTTATTCCACGAGTCATAATCCTCAGATTTATATTTATGAATCAGTATTTGTATTTTTTTTAACTAGAGTAAAGAGTTTTATGATGGTTAGTAAATCCATTTTATTTCTACAGAAAAAAAAACCTTAAATTAATGAAAATGTTGTTTGGTATTCGCTTTTTTTTATTCCAGAGAAGGATTATAAAAATCTAATTTATCATTTCTCGTCAACGCTGTACTCTATATTCTTGCGGATTAACTTTGAAAGAATGTCAAGAATAATGAGAAAATGTTTAATTAACTAACTTTTAATTTGTAAATAAATACAATCAAAGTCTAATATAAAAAACATGAAATTTTGTACACGTCTACGTAAATAATTCTATTATATAATTTCAAACTAATTACCGCTTGAGTGCTGCCTGATTCTGTGTTCTTTCGTTAATGCTGTTAAAATGAAGATTATCTGAAATTTCGAGAACACTCACTTTGAAGATGAACAGATTAACTATATAAATTTAATAATGTTTTAAATTGCTCCTAATGAATTCACTTCGGAAACTTAATAATATTTTACATCGTATACTTTGATTTTATAATAAAAAAAAATCGTAGACATTCTCTATATAATCTAGCGTGAATCAAGCATTAATTTTCTTCCATAGAGCTGACTTCAATGTCTATTAGCATGAAGTTTGAATATCATAGAGTAAAACTATTGCGAAGTCATGAATTGTGTAAAAGTACACATATATACTATGAGTTATATTAAAACGACTGACAATTAAATATTACAGTCTGATATAGATGGTCAATAAGTTCTCGATTTTAATTTCGAGTCATATTTTTTTAATCCATATATTTTATACGAATTTTTTATTTCATCTTATATTATTTTCTGATAAATGATTTTTAAGAAATACTAGTAAAAATATGATTTTTAAAACTCTAATTTATTATGATTTTAGAATAGTAAAGTTTTACCTATTCATGTTTTTGACCAACGAATTGGAAAAATTTTTCCATAAAAACGCTTTTTTCTTTATCTCTTTAAATATTTTTGCAGCGCCTTCTAAGATTTTGATCAATGGATCATAGTTTAAACCAAATTAGCTTTTCCCTTGTATTATAGACTATAAATTATATTATACTAAGATATTATACTCAGCCATTTATTTCCGCTTTGAACGTGTGTGTGTGTGTGGATGTATATGTATGTATGTATGTATATATATATATATATATATATGTGTGTGTGTGTGTGTGAATTTGTGTACGTCTAACAATAAATGCATCTGTTGTATATGAGATGTATTACATTTGTACGCGTGCAAAACGGTTCACTGTGTCGGTAAGTACGTGCTCTCTTTGTGTTTAGATACTGACAGAGCCACTGTGACCACACGGTTACGTCAGAGGACTATGATACGGATGACATATGAGATAAAAGGATCGCAATGGAATTGTTTCACGGGATATATTTCAAGCAGTATTGATTTCAAATTTATATTCATTGGTACACATATTTATGTATGCGTATAAATAAATATATCTTTGTTTTAGAGTTTCTGATTTAACGTATTACACTATTTTCAGATTTATGTGATACCATAAAAATATGATACGGTGCTTTAAAGTATCAAATTTATTTTTTACTTGTTTGTATCTAAATTTTATTATACAGACTATTGATTTATTAAATATGCATTATAACTTGAAATGTTACAAATGATCTTTTCCCTGTCTCACAAGACATTATATTTTTTCTACGGAAAAATATTCAATAATTGATTATTGATCGTGTTTTAGAATTGCTTATCTGTATTTCAGTGTCGATGCTGTTATTTTCAGAGTCTTGAGATGTGCATATTTTTCTGTAGATTAAAGCTCTAACGAAAATAGTATCGCTATCGAAATGCGTAATAGCAATAATCAAAAATGGTTGAAAAACAATCATAGAAGATATCTAATAAAAAAATATATAATTTGTTAGGTGTACACAAACTCGTTTAAGAAAATGAATGTATCAACAGTCCCAGAATTTTATTGTGATTAAATCTTGAAGCTTAAAGCTTACGATTAAATTTAAACTTTAATGAATACACGCTCGAATATGACTTCTTTTTTATTCTGTAAATCTATATATACATCGACCTTTGTAGACTTAAATACCAACTTTTGAGGTGTTTTTAATTTCAGAAATTTTATTATCCTTTAAAATAAATATTTATTTCGAATTTACTTTCATTTTTTTATGAGTTCAAACTTGAATATTGTTTAATTTTTTACAAATTGTCACTGTAATTTATCCATTGATACAGATAGACTAATAAAACTTCAATGAATCAAAAAAATGATAATACTAGAAAATAATTATTTAAATCTCAAAAAAAATATTTCTATCTGAAATTTTATTTTTGAGAACAGTAGCTTAAAAATTATTTTTAACTATTTTGACTAAACTCATTTTTCAAAAATTCGCTATATACTATACATTTTTTGTTTAGTATATAGATTAAAATTGGATGTTAAGTTTTTAATAACTTTATAAATTAAAGTGATTTTAAATTAATTTAGAAACTAAAGTAATTTCAAATACAATAATGTACTTTTTAGAATAAAATGCTCTAAATATTTTCTTGCTTATTCAGAATATTTCAAATGTGAAAATGAAATATATATATATATATATATATATATATATATATATATATAATAAATCATAAACAGAAATATTTATCTGACAAATGCATTTAAGTAATACCTCAATAATCTCCAAATGAAATAAATATATAAAAATGGCATTAAGTAAACAAAATGTGTACTGTCTAATATTTTTTATATACTCATATATATATATATATATATATATATATATATATATATATAATATTCATAATAAAACATCATTAAATATAATTTTTGAAGCTTAAAGATTTATTTACAAAAGTATATTTGATACTGAATTAAAATATCATAATATTTTTGAAATGTCTTCATGCATAATCATTTTTAAAATCACTGATAAATAAAAATATAATACAGACTCCGTTAAGCTGAGTTTTATAAATGTATGCTCTTTCTGAAAATGAAAAGCATTTTATGTATTTCAACTAAAACAGTAATAAGAAACACGAAAATAACATGATGAATTAATATCACTTTACTCGTAGTACCTACCTATGATGTCTACATATGTGTTCATAATTCTACTCGTATCTCTACAAATGTCACTAGTCTAGGCATGCTCAGCATACGGAGAGGGGTTACATAGAGTTGAATCGAAAAAAATGAACGAAGGAAAATCCTTTTTCATATATATATATATATATATATATATATATATATATATATATATATATATATAAACGCGTACATAAAAAGCACACACAAAAAGAACCATAGAAAAAGTTAAAAGGAGTAGGAGCATTATGGTTATCTACTCATACCTAAACAAAAAAAACACATTGACACAAAAAAGCTCATTCACATATGAAGCCGCTACAAAAAAAAAATAATAATGTACCCTTCATTAATGTTCAGACTCGGGTGGGGTAAAACGCTATTAAAAATGATAAAAGGATATTTAAAAGCACATTAGCTGAACGATGTTTTTGCAATGTTAAATAAATATATTTTTTTGAGTAATTAATTACTTGCACAAAAAATGTATACTCTTATCTCTCGTGATGTCAGACTAAATGATAATTGTATAGTTTTATGTTAAATCATTTTATTTATCAGATCTGTGATACGATCTTGTTCAAACAATGAGAGATTAATCTAATATAAATTGATAAAAAGTTTCACGGATGAGTGCGTTAACTATATTCAGTATAATCGATATAACATTGAAAATTTATATCAATTGCTGTGAATTATATGGAAGCATATATGACCTTCTTTGTGTTATTTTCCTTATTGTTTAAGAGCAAATAAAATTCTTTAATCATACTCTAATATGTGAAAGTTCATTGTCATGTTTATGTTATTTGTTTAATTTAATTAATTTTAATTTTAAAACTAATAATAAATACTAATCAAGTTGTATACATACATACATATATATATATATATATATATATATATATTCAAGTAATTCTTTGCTCATGTGAATAGTTTCTTGTTTCTAAAAAAAGATACACATATATGGATGTTCAGACTAGTTTTTCGTTATGTAAACAAAAAAAGAAACAACAGTAATATCATTCAATTTAAATGAAACCGCAATTATATATATATGCATATATATTCTCACTGTCAAGTCTCTTTTTATACGGTAGATACGTTCCACAAAAAACCGCATATAAAAAAATCGCACAGAAAAGACAACTTACGTTGAAAAATTAGGTATGCGTTGAATAATTTTCTAAAACCGCATAAAATCAAAGCAATTACTTGAAATATACACAAAATCGCATAAATTTTTTTTATGAAAATTCAGGAAAATAATAATGCTTAAAAAAATCCTTCGAAAATTTGAAAGAAAATGATATAAAACTTAAAAATGTGTTTGGTTAAAAACTTTATTCATTTAAATTTATTAAAAAGTAATCCACAATTCTTTTTACATTTTTTCACCAAAATTATCGTCACTATCTAATAATGTTCGGTATCATTTGCGAACTGGTGCGAAATCACTTTCATCCCTACATAAGATAGTTAGTGCATCAGATCTGCATGGTAAAAACAATGGTTCTTTACAAATAAAATCAGCGTCAACTTCACTTTCGTTCTGTGCTACTTTTTTTCCTTTGACAATATAATCAGTGATTAAACTTTACGATGATGATTTTACTAATTTTTTTATGCAGTCTGCGATATCCAGACATACAATTCTTCAGCTCACTTTGGAATTTGAAGGCTCGTTCAGAATTTGTCATGGACAAGAAAATGATTTTCCAATTTATTGGAAAGTTGAAGACCTTCCCTAATTATATTTGTAGTGAGGAGGATAAGATTTTCTTTCGCTTCACTGCCGTTTTCTGTATCTTCAACGATATCTAAAGTTATACCGATAATATCATCGTCACTGAAGTCATTATTCACAAGCAATTCGTCGACATAATTCTGGATAAAGGTATCAAAATCTTCTCTACCAATGTTATGAACAAGAAAATGATTTTCCAATTTATTGCAAAGTTAAAGACCTTCTCTAATTATATTTGCAGTGAGGAGCATAAGTCTTTTTTCCGTTTCACTATCATTTTCTGAATCTTTAACGTTATCTAAAGTTATACCAATAATATCATCTTCACTTAAGGCATTATCCACAAGCAATTCGTCGACATCATTCTGACTAAAGGTATCACAACCTTCTGCACCAATTTCATATGCCAAACTAAAGATTTTAGCTGTTAATATCGATGATTGAATGGTTCCACTGTTTGCAACATATCTAGGCCAAGTTGCTTTTTAGCAGTCATTTAAAGTGTATGGTCTTATTTCAACAAGAGCAGATACAGCATTATGTAAACAGTCCAAAATAGAAAATTTTAAATTAAAAAATATAAATTTAAAAAAAATTAATAATTTGCAAACACGTTTTTAAACAACGTGCAGCTCATATGTATATAGAACGGGGAAACCCCGAATTTGCATGGAATATGCACCGCATACTTCAAAACCGCATTTAAAAAATACGCATTAAAACAGATTCAACTATTTGTATGTATATATATATATATATATATATATATATATATATATATATATATATATATATATATATGTATGTAGATTACTTTCGCCCATTTTTATTTTTAATACTCTGAAGTTATTTCTATCATGAACGTAAACATAAACAACGTACGTATGTACACATAAAATATAGATATTTATTTAAAACGAAACAAATTATAATTAAAAAAATATACATGCATCTATTCGTAGTTCTATAAAACTTATGAACCTATATTTATTGTAAAAATAGAAGATTCATGATTATTCTTTGAATCTATTTATCTTGTATGTATAAATTGATATTAGATACAGATAAACTCTATTACATAACGCAAAAAAAGTTAAGACATTAGTAGTTAGATTACCAAAAATACCACGGTTGATAAATCAATAATAAGCCTATTTGAATATTAATTTTTACATATACGAGAGGAATTCAAAAAATAAGATTCCTCTTTTTAATTTGGAACACAAACAAATTATGCATCGGTTTAATATAAACACTGATCTATTTTTATACCTATTTATATATTAATCTCAGCGATAAATCAAAAATTCGAAGCTTTGCTTGTGTGATTTTCAAGTTCTGAAAAGATATACAAACGTCAATCGTACCATTTGAGTCTGATCCTTGAATCAGGATTAGACGTGAACATTTCAGTTCTAAGAGCAAGTTCCACTATCCAGTGCAGCGAAAAATGTGAGATAAATATTTAATAAATCAGTTTAAAATTTTCGATTAAGCAGTTATCCATTTGAGATGGACAAAGTCGGAAAATGAGACAGATGAACACTTCTAGAAATGTTTTAAGTTGTCGAATCATGAAATTATAATTTTCAAATAACTTTCAATATGATTGAAAGTACACTAATTTTTTTTTGTATTATTATTTAACAAAGAATACGTTTAGAAAATTACATATCATGCTTAAATCTCATTTTTTGTTCTGTACTTTACTGCTCCCAAGGTGAAAATATCACCATAAAAATGTGAACAATCCATTATCAAACTATTAAACAGTTTGATCACAATTTTTATGAAATATCTTAAAAATATTTAAATAGATTTTTAAAAGATCTTATTTCATATATACAGGTGAGTTTATTCCTTAAAACCTACAAGTGTGAATTTAACTCATGTCCATTTTTGACTTCTTTAATTTAGATTCTTAGAAGTCTACCAAATTAATATTAATAAAAATGATTAAATGTTTTTGAATCATATTTGATTAATATATGTGAACAAAGTTTATCGATTCAACAAATATTTGAATGTTAATTTTGTTAAAAAATGTTACAAATTTTTGCACTTCTGAATTTTACATATTATTTTTCAATTCATTGCTCTGATTTATTTTATATTTAAATATCAACAACAATTATAGACAGAAATGTTTGTATGATAAATATGTTATATAAACATGTATGTATATATATATATATACACAAATAATATACAGCATCATTAATGAACCAGTATGTTTATGTTCAGACATTATTGTCATTTACTAGAAATATATAAATATTCATCGTTAATATACAAAACTAGATAAACGTATTTGAACCTTACCACACATGTGTTTAATAGTATATAATTATCTAGTAACTGGCACATACTTCACACAACTTTATGTTAAAGAGAAAAAAACACATGACGTATCAACGCAATAATTTCACAATAGAATTTTCGAACCATATAATTAGATAATTGCTCGAGGAAGATAGAACGCGGTCTTATTTTTATATTATTATTAGAGATCGACGTGAATCCAAGCGTATAATTTATATTAGATTATTTCACAAGACAAAGAAAAAAAAGAAGAACATTATTTTGGCCACAGAGGAACGTTGAGCGTTAGAGGAAATCGTGACTGCTGGTGATTATAAGAGTCCATTCAACCGGACTATTGTTTCAATACAATAAATTAAATTGAGCAGGCGTATTCTCTGCTTTCTTTTTCATACGAACGCTATAATAAATTGAGGAATAATTAGCTTGCATTGTCGGTCGAGTAATTACTTTATTGATGTTTAAATATTTATATTTATGTGATAATTTCATAACTATCTGCCTCGGTGTATATTATATATATATATATATATATATATATATATATATATATATGTGTGTATGTAATTGAATCCAATTCGATGAATACAATAATAGAATGAAATACTTAAGCATTTTATGTTGTGGTCTTTTTTCTATTTTTAGGTTGTTTATTGCATGTTCTTGGAACTAATTCTTTGATTGATGCTGAACTACTTCCAAATTAAACTTGATGAATTTGAATAAAGTAATATTTATCTATTATTTACTATCATTAAGTATATAAATATATATAATTAACTTCTTATTATCTTTAATTTTTAGATTATTAACAAAAAAAGAATGTAAAAAAATATGTTAATTGCAAATTAATAAAAATTTGTATTCTTTTACTTTTAACTTTTTGTTTAACTAAATAAAATTAAGATAAATAAAATCATATAAATAATTGAATATATATATATATACAATATTTGAAAATTTACTAGAACATATAAAAGAAAAACCTGTAATACTTTTATTTCATACAGTAATATCAGATATGAATTTTTCTGTATCCACAAAATATCATTTTCATTTTTCAAAAAAAATTAAATATGATTTTTATTTTGCAATAAACCAAATACATCTTATTTGATTTTCTTTGTTGGGAATTCGATTTAAATACCGACACTTTCCTTATTATCCAGTTAATAATTCCAGAAAACTATCAAAAAAAATCATCTAAATGCCATCAGGATTCGGATAATCAACAATAAAAAATTATCAATAATTAATAATTATTTGTTGAACACCGATCGAATGTTTTTTTTGTGTTTTGTAGAGTTAAAAAAATTCAAATCTGAAAGTACCCGTAATGTGTAACGTTTTTTTTTTCAATTAATATGAAACATGTCCCGGAAAAAGAAGTATTTTTCATTTACTTAAGTGTTTTCTTTTGCAAAATGTTCTAATTTTCTTTTTCAAATGTCTGTTTTTAGCATGACTGAGGTTAATTTTCTTTTTTTCTTAATTTCCTTTTATTTCAGGTTAATTTCATTATGTTATGATGTATATATATATATATTCATACATTTTTATATAATATGAATGAACTATATTATATATATATATAAATATATATATATGAAGTATTTTAGAATTTATGTGTGAATATACATTGCGAAAAAAGAATTAATTTTTCTCCATTACCTTATCCTCTATCCGTCTACCCATGACATGAATTGATTTAATTTTATACAGTACATGTATTAAATGATAAGCTTTATCCAGATGTAATCCATCACAAACTTGTCAGTCTCGATTTTTCACTCGTTTCGGACAAGTAAACGAGTTGTATTTATTCGACCTGCACACAAACATTTATGTTCATACATATATATATATATATATATATATGTATAAATATCTATGTGTGTGTGTGTATATATTAAACTTAGTTCATAGTTTTTCTTATATGCTTCTTGTAAGTTGTAGGTTTAGTTCTTTTATTTAAGCCTGAAACTCTTATAAATGAAACTTTAAGCTTCTACAAAATATGTGAAACTTCTTATGACATTAAGTACTCGTACACGTTTTCAAGTTTTTAATAACAATATTTGCACAAATATATATATATATAATAAATATATATATATATATATATATATATATATATGTATAGAAAGAGAGAAAGATTACAAACATACTTTACTCCATTACAAACCAAATATAATTTCAAATCAACTATTCAATGAATTAATGTTATATAATCAAAGTTAAACTTCCTTTTGAAAATAAAGAATCTCATTTCTATATAAACACGATAAATTTTTCGCGGTTTTTTGAAAGGTTCTGTTTTTGTATTTGGCCTATAAGACGACCCGCTATTTCTTCAAGAATTTTTTAAGTTTATACGGGCCGCCTTATACGGTATTTATATATAAACACATTTATACATACATATATATAGATTTATATATATATATAGATATATATATATATATAGACTGAATGGATTTCATCCAATATTTGACATTAATAAACATATTTAAATAATTACGATATTTATTTTAGGTAAATTTTATTTCAAGTTCTATTATTAATATTTTTTCATAAAATGCCATAATATAGCGATGGAAAATAAATTCTATAATAAAAGCAAAACGCAAATTTATATATATATATATATATATATATATATATATATGTATATCTATAAAAAAGGTTTTTTATATTTAAGAAAAAAGATAGAAAAGAAATACAGTGTATAATAGATTGACAACTTAAGTTTTTACTTTCATATATTTAAATGTCAGTTCCCATTTGAAATTAGAATTGAAATTCAATTTCTTGTTTTATTAGCAGCTTAATGTATATATATATATATATATATATATATATATATATATATATATATATATATATATATATATATGCATGCATGCATGCATGCATGCATGCATTCATGCATACATACATATAATGAATGACTAACGCCTAACTTTTGTGCAAGCTGGTGAATTGTTGTGGTGGTTCTGATACAACTAACACCTTCAATTGGTCGTTATGAACTGAAGAAGGACGCCCGCTATATTTTTCATCTTCAAGACTCTCATCCCCCGTACGAATTTTTTGGGATAACCGTTGTACCGCACGTTTCTTAACAGTACCCACACCAAAAGCATCGTTTAGTTTTCGAGCAGTTTCTGCTGTTTGACCACCCGTTTTCAACTCGTACAAAAAATTCTCTTACTTACTTCTTTTCCATCTTTAATTCCATAGATCAATTTGAAGAAAAATTAATAATAAAACCACAGTCGATGTTACCAAAATACATACAGAAAAATGAACTTCAAAATGATATTAATATGAGCATGAAGAAGACACTTTAATTGAAAAAAAAATAATGTTAGAATTTAGAAAACAAAAACCGAATTTTGTTTCCTACCAACCTAGTAAATATAATTCATACCATCGGCTGTTTTTTTAATATCTTTTATTGTTTATATCCTGCTCGAGACGATAAAAATTTCAAGCCCGTACATTTATTTGAATGTAAGTGTTTCCATGTGCGATTATTGTGATTTAAAACGCGTACGCATACAATATACGCGTCGTTCCTCCGGCGCAAGAATGAAAAACACGTCAAAATAATAACAACGTACCGTTATACATACATTATTCGCTATTCTCTCCTCCGTATCGGAACCAGGTTGGAAATGACAGAGACGTGATCACAGCTCGTGATTCCGGTTGGAGATCGCGTCCGATGCCTGGCAGCACAGAGCGCTGATAGCGCTCAACGGTCGTACGTTATACGGCCACGTTTCGTATTTTGTGACTTCCGTATCCGGCTGGAAATGTGGACCATACTTTTTTTCCTCTCGTGCCGACGAGATGCTGACACGAAAAACCGCAAGAGAAAAACTTCTAGTTTATATTTCTTTGTGAAAACATAACGTTCGCCGGCTGCCCGTGTTTGTAAATTGTTTTTGTTTTCTTACGTGCGTAATTGTGTATTTAATTATGTTATTTTTTCACGTCGCCTATAAATAATCCATAGAGTTTTATACGAATTTGCGTTACTCGTAAATTATTTTTAAACGTTTTTATTAACTTTTCTGTTACGCACGCACGCACGCACGCTTATATATGTATATAAATTTATATATATATATATATATATATACATGTATATATGTACATATGTAAATGTATCTGTTTATATTCATTAAAGGTAATTTATTCTATATAAACAATTACAATATTATATACACCAGGTATATTTGTTTTTTGTTTCTTTCGGTTTTTGAGTTTTTAAAAAAATAGATATTAGATTCAAATGTTTATTTATAACACTAGTTTTATTATATAGATCTTCTCCCCTTAATCGTTTTATTCGACGATCACCCGAGGGAGTATATCTTTAAGTATATAAATGAAATTCAACTATTTTTTAAAAAAAATTCTTCCAGAACAAAGAATACTAAATATATTAGAATGTGTTACACTAAACAATAAGTCTCTTTCTTCCAGTCTTGATTTCCACTTGGAGTTTTACGATTGCTACAGATAGCATAGTTTATGATGCATTTTATTGTTAATTAACTTCATCTTCTCATAAACATGTGTTTTTTCTCTCCTTATTTTCATTTATGTTTCAGTCTACTGAATTTCCTAGTTTTTTGAACACATCTTACCCACCGCAAACTAGCTGCAGAATTACTTTTTATCATAAAGATGTGTTGTTATCATAATTCATTTTATTTAATTTAGATATTTAAAAATGACAAATAGAAAAAAAATGTTTTTAATGAGATGAAGATTTTTTACCTCCATTTCAAACTTTTTTTACAAATATTTAATTGGTGTAGTAGAGATCAGTTTTATTTATGGTTCTGACTTTTTTATATATTCTATTAATACTTCTTTTTTCAATTGTTTACCAGTCTAGATGATTTTTCAAAAATTGTATTATCAATAGATTCTGAGATCCATAGTAATTTCACATAGTAATATACATAGTAATTACTTAAGTGTGTATCGTCTTGTCTTTTAGTATCAAACCGTTATTGATTTCCTACAAAGCAACTGTTTACTAATTACATTAAATACAGCTTAGCCATTTCCGAAAACAATAAATAATGGATTAAGAATGCCTTCATTAAAAAATTAAATAGAGAAACGAATGTCGAATCCTATTATCTTGAATTTATCGATCTGTAAATATTTAAAACGAAATGCTTTATGCAATTTAAAATATTTATATATAAAGTTCAGACATTGTTAGAGTTGTGCATTTAAAAATTCAAAAACAATAGCTCCCTGAAAATTGTTCCCATACATTATCGTACTCTATCGATTTTGTAAATTTCTAATAAAAATATATTTCATATAAAACAATAAATTTAATCTTGAAAGGGTATACTTATTCATAGAGTCAATTTCGACTTTTCTATAGATACCAAGCGTTATATCGAACTAAACATTAAATTATATTAAATCCATATATTTGCAAATATTTCTGTAGTTTAAAATATTTGTTTCGGTATATACTTACTATATAATATTCACCTACTTTGAAAACCATAAATTATAAAATACGAATTTTATTTAATCATATATTTTTTTTAAAAAACTAAGTTTTTCAGTACACTTTTTTGTACATACTGTTTATATCTATATTACCGATCAAGATTTTGCAAATGTTAATTTTGTATATTAACATTAATAATGTCAGTAAAACAAATATATATATAAATATACACATAATGTTTCATCTAATATAATTTTAATGCTTGACAGTGTTTCATTATAATAATAGACAACAAAAACCGTTCGATACGTTTTTGTTGCCACAAGTATGTGTTATAAATTAATTACTTGCTACAGGAAGGTCCTTAATCAAAACCTGAATTTAATTATATGTAATAAGAACGTGCACTGACTACCGATACTACATATCATATAATAAACATTTCAAAATTAGACTCGTTAAAGTGTCTATCAAATGTAATAGACATATATAATTGTCGAGGCGTATTTATCGTATGTAAATATGCATTTATTCAATATATATATATATATATATATATATATATATATATATATATATATATGTATATATATATATGTATATGTATATATATATATATATGTATATATATATAAATATATATATATATATATATAATAATATTGTAACATTTTTATCTTTCACATTTTTTATTCTTTGGAACTAAATTTTCTTAACGAAATACCGTTCCTTTATCTATCAATCTTTGTACATAATATCAATTGATCGTAAGTATCAGTTATCTTTATGAAATCTTATAAATTTAAGCTAAAACTTATTGAGAATTTAAAATCGCAGATAAAAGGTTGCACTTTTATCTAAAATCCAGATTAAAATATGATCTTTATTGAAAAGAATAAAGAATGTAATTAAAAGATAATTATTTTATATTATTTTATGAATCAGATATAAAATCAATATTTTAGTTAATATTATTAACTCATAATTCAAAAACTATTAAAAAACTCGTTCATGTGTCGTTCAATATTAGAGTATTTTTATAATTTTGACTTATCTTATTTCGAAAATAGTAGTATTTATCTAAAAATTAATAATTTTATTCAATGTGCTAAACAACTTTTGATTACCTTGTCTTGTAAAATAGAACAAATTTTGACTGCAAGTATTATTAAAAAACAATACAAACTAATTGAATTTATAATTGTATGTATTTGTAACTTTGATCTTGTTAAAATAATATCCTGGTAATATTTGTCTTTTTAAATCAGTAAAATATTTGTTCTCCACTATTAGTTTCAGCACGTGTGCCATTTTCAGGTATATATTTGAGTTGTATTTTCTAAGATCAAAATGTTAGAGACTGTACTTACTTTCTATCATCTAGCTGAAGATATCGTAGGTCCTGAAACCAATGAAGGAGAATAAATACTCAGTTGATACAAAAGAAGCAACAATAGTATAAAATAATTGAAATTTATCTTACAATTTATCTTAATTTACCTTTACCTTTTTGTAAAATCTTTAATTTCTATATGTGAATATTTTATTCTAATTATCTATTTATCATTAATAATCCAATAGAAATGTAAGTATAATTTGATATTATTTTTTTATCATCATATTATTCCTCTTTTTTAAAAAAGACTTTATGATGTATTAAGAAAATTATTTATTCGCTATTTATTTTGATGACATTTTGAGAGAAAACTTCTTATCTATTATAATTATTTTATTATTATTTAACTATCATTATTGGGTACCTTTTGTAAAAATTACATCAAATATTTTTTTCGTAAATAAACCTTCTGAACTCCGTAAACGAACAAATTTGATCACAGTGTACATATGAAATCGTATAAATTTATGTTAACGTATATCCATGTATGTGTAATAACTATGTTGCGATATTGATTGAAACATCAGTGAAACGAGATCGTTATAATAAAATATGCATTCATTACACCATTTCATCGAATAGTAACGGTTTTACTAGATTGAACACTCGCAAAAATTTAAATTGGAAATTTTACAGTATTTGTTAAATATATAAAGTATTTTTGTTGGTTTGGTGGCAACTAAAACTTTTTTAATATCAGAAAAATTTTAAATGAGTTTCACTAGGAAGCAATAAATAATAATTTATCAATTGTTTACAATAAAACAAATATTGCAATTCGCTCCACTTTAAAATTATTTTTTTTATTACTGAGTTGTTTATTAAATATCTAATCCTTATTTTTTTAGTACTGAGTTGTTTTCGATTAAATATCTTATCCTTATTGATTAAGCAAATAAAATCACATCCGAATATTTTTTTTGTAGTTAAATTTTTAAACAAATATCGTACAATCTTGAGTTTGACAGAAATATTCTTTTTTGATTCTCGTTTAAGATTTCTTATATATATATATATATATATATATATATATATATATATATATATATATATACACACGTATATGGGACCAAAAAAATGAAAATACCTTGTAATGTAGTTTCAAATGTAAATACAATAAGATGTAGTTTCGTTTTTATTAACCAAATCAATCATTATGTGTGTTTTATCTCAAAATAATTTATATAAAAAATTATAGCATAAGAAAATTAAATACTGTTCCAATGAATATTTATTCAACTTGAAAACTGTCTTAAATACTATATTATATTGAATTTTCACTTCTGTTCTATTTTTTATATGTCATCTACTTCTCAAGTAGATAAAACCATTGAGAACTACACAAACATATTTATAGCTCATCATTAGGACTTTTTATGAGGTTCATTCGATTAATGTCGAATGAAGCTCTTGTGTCATAAACACTCGTGTCTGTGAATGCTTGTGAAAATAATGTCAACAGTGTTTATATATATATATATATATATATAATATCATGATTACCACTTCAAAAATATGTTATATGAACCTGAATAAAAGTCTTTGAGTTTGTGTTTCTTTCATTTATAAAATAATAGAGATAGTTGTACAAACATTCATTAAGTATCGATTTGAAGTAGGTTTAAAAAAATTTACAATTAATAGTGACATAAATATTTCCTTATAACATAATAAACAAAAATACAAACAAATTAATGAACAGATAAAATATTTAACATATCATGTAAAAAGAAACAAATTCTAAAAAAAATTTGTTAATAATATTAAAAATAAATTTTCTTATTTTATAATTTAATTTTATTTAAATATTACCGTTCAAAGTATTACGTTGGTAGAAAAATAATTGCAGTTTGTAACCTTCAAATTCATATACATTTTTTTTCTTTTTTGATTTTCATAGCTCTTTTAAGTGGTTCAGAAATGTTGGAAAACGAATGCCTACCTTTCATGCAAGCTCACGAATTGTTGTGCGTGGTTTTGATTCAACTAACCCCTTTAGTTGGTCGTTATGAATTGAAGGAGGACACCCGAAAACTTTTTCATATTCAAGGCTCTCGTTGCCAGTAAGAAATTTTTGAAACTACCATTGTACCATACATTCCTTAACAATACCCACACCGAAAGCATTTCCTGCTACTTAATCACCCGTTTGGAACTCATACAAAAATTCTCTTATTTTCTTCCGTTCTATCTTTAATTCAATAGCTTTATTTGAACCAAAATTAATAAATAAATTAAAGTAGATCTTAGCAAAATATAGACTAAAAAAATTACTTGAAATGATATTAACAGAATACAATAAAATAACTTTTTCAGTCAAAAAAATAAGGTAAGAATTCAGAAAACAAAAATCATAATTATTTTCCTACCAACCTAATATTATAAATAATTTATAAGAGTATTCATATAAATTTGTTATTGATTGATATTTACTAACAAGTAATCAAGTAAATATTCACACATTAAATTCTAGAACATGAACAAATAAACATATTTAATTTTTTATATACACAATATTTATTTTTCAAATATTTTTTTTACCATATATTCGTTCACTTTTTCATTTCTGAAAAAAATATAAAAATAAATATTTGTTTGTATTTTTTGTTTATCCAAAAAATATCTTAACTCCTTTCATATTCATTTTTCTATTTGAATCATGAAACATTAAATAGTTTTTCTTCTACATCTA
Source organism: Acanthacorydalis orientalis (assembly GCA_034766995.1). NCBI lineage: Eukaryota > Metazoa > Arthropoda > Insecta > Megaloptera > Corydalidae > Acanthacorydalis > Acanthacorydalis orientalis. Next base: position 28,064,272 of record CM068317.1, read on the forward strand.
GTTTAATTTTTCCTTATTTTCTGGTAGATTTTTAATTTTTAATTCTACTTAAAGATAAAGAAAATCTAAATAGTTTCTAGAAAATATGCGCTAAACTGATAATCACAAGGAATTAAATAGAACAATCATAAGTAGTAGATATACAGAAAAACAATTTAATAACATTTCTTTTATATTGATTTAAATAAAAATTAATTTCAATTCTAAACATTTTTAAATTTCAGTTGAATTAAGAACAAATTTTTACAAAAATACTGATTCTTACTTCTGAAAAATTAATAACTCACGAATAGATTCATTGATACTAATTAATTACGATACTAAAAAAACAATTTATATTATCAAGTGGATAAAAAAAACGATAAATCAGTTAAATAAAATTTGATATTAAATCCCCATTGTAGGAAAATTCCATACACCGTTGTGTTTATTAATAACTCTACGTTTCTGTTATCTTGCGTGATCTTGAGAACTAAAGGGAAACGTTTTCATCATATATCGAATTTATATGCCTTTGTGCTGACCATCTAGTTATCCCAAGGGTCATTTTATTACTCGACTATGGATGCGGGTTGATATGATCTTACATATCTTTTATAACTGTATTTGTCGTATTATGGTCTGTTCCTTATATGAATAACTCCAATTTTAGCGAACAAATAATGTGAAAATATCACCAAAAAAGGTTTTTTTCCACTTATACTTACTTTTAATTTGAAATATAAAATATACTTGTTTTTTTAAATTTTCAAATGGTTTATTTAATTAAATATCTTTCTTGTGTATTTTCTGTTCCAAGAATACAAGCACGTGTATATTTTAGCTCATCGTAAAAGTTAAATATTTCTATTAATAATTTCATTTTCAATTTATATTTTATTGTTCCATTAATTAAAGTTAACAGTAATAAAATAAATTTCTAAAATTATTCAGTATTATATAAACAAAAAAAGTATTTTTTGGTTAAAAATACTCAGAAAATGAGGAATGTCATTCTATTAATATTAATTTATTTATTATATATAAACAATATTATCATTTATTTGAATAAAATTACTGAAAAATTTTTCTTATTTTTTTTTAATAAATCTGCATTTAATCTCAATTTTACCAGTGTTGTAGGACAGGTAGCTTAACAGTTTTGTATATTATTTTATAGACTTTTTGATGATTTGAGATATTTGAATAAAACAAACCGGGACACAATCTTAATATAATTTAATATTATCATTTTCAATACATATTTTATTGTTCCATTAATTAAAGTTAACAGTAATAAAATAAATTTCTAAAATTATTCAGTATTATATAAACTAAAAAAGTATTTTTTGGTTTAAAATACTCAGAAAATGAGGAATGTCATTCTATTAATGTTAACTTAGTATATATAAACAATATTATCATTTATTTGAATAAAATTACTAAAAAATTTTTCATAATTTTTTCTTATAAATCCACATTTAATCTCAATTTTACCAGTGTTGTAGGACACATACTTAACAGTTTTCTATATTATTTTATATGACTTTTTGATGATTTTGAGATATTTGAATAAAACAAACCAGGAAACAATCTTAATATAATTTAATATTACCATTTTCAGTACACTTCCGTTAACGTGTAACAAAATTCTTGTTTCCATCAGTGAAAAAGATGTTTGTTCTCCAGCCAAGCATTCAAGAATATTCTCATATTTAAATCCCTTGAAATATATACAGCAGGAAATCTTCCCATTCTACTTTGTATCTTTACAAAATTCGAATCAAATTTCAAACATTTTATCTTTTATTTCAAAGATCATCATTTGTAATGCTCAATGAACAGAAATATTTTTCTAACTTAAAATGTATATACAGTCAACCTTCCTATAACACTGTTAGTTTGTTTCGTGTTGTATCGAAACTGTATTAAACGAAACGCAGAAATAATACAAATCAGGAGAGTGCGTTCACAGCATTATTTAAAAAATGTAAGCAACCTCGTTCTTATGTTTATGACTGATATCTTCAGATGTAAACAGTAAAAATTTTCAAACTTATTTATAAGTCAATAAACCTCTAGGAAATTGTATAGATTTCTCTCAAGCGGTGAACAAGTTAATCTGCCAGTGTTTATCATTTGATCAAGATTACCGCCTAACATGAAATATTATAAAGACTATACACTTTTATATCTTAATAATTATATCTCAATAATTTATGAATATATATATATATATATATATATATATATAAATTATAACGTATACTTAAATATTGATTGTGTATCCAATTACTGTATTTTTTTTATCAGTAAACCCACTAGTTTCGATTGTGTAAGCAATAATTATTAGATTAAGAACTGGTTTTAGTTCGAATGAGAATATGTACTAAATATAAATATTTTTGCTATTATAAGATACTCGCTTCCTATTCCAATTCTTTAGGAAAAGAAAACGGAAAAAATAATTTACCATACAGTTTCCTTTGGTTGTTAAATTTTTATTAAACGTTTTATTAAAATGTGTTTTAAATTAATTAAAATTTATCAGATTTTTTGTACCAAACTAAAAACTATAATCGGATTTCAAATAAAATTTTATCGGTAAAAGTAATTTAATTATTTTTAATCTCCGACATAATAGAAAATATTTGAATATTTTTTAAAATTCTATACTAGAGGTAACTTTTTTTTATGTGTTTACATTAATTATTATATTATAGTATAAATAGTATTGTTTATGTACTTGTATTGAATTTTTCATGATATTTTTATGTTAAAGATTATTTTACATTATAATTTTCTTTAATAAGATAATGATAAAATATATTTTTTTATTCTAATAAAAATGTAAACTTTTTTTAAAGAGATTAATTTCTTTTATGCGGTTTTATATTTTTTCCCTTAATTATTTTTTTGTACCCTTTAGTGTCGTTGAATCTTAAATACCTTTTACTACACTTAAATTTAGACATATTCACAAATTAATAATTAATAGATTCACAATTTGTTTTGATGGTATTTGATATTTAGGATAACTCAAGTTTCTGTCTTCTATGACTATTTTTTTTAGCACGTATGCCATTTTCAAGTACATTTTGATAAATGATTTTATTCTATAATTAAATTTTGGAACTAGGTTAATTTGTAAGGATGAAGAATATCAGGAGAATGTATCAGCGGGATCGTAGATATAAACATCATTATAATTTTTATGTATTAACAGTTTTGTCTTATTATATTTATGGTTTTTGTTATTAACGAGACAAGTAATTCTATTTATTAAAAAATATTATTCGCCGACAGTTCTTTTATTTTAAATTTTTCTATTAGTTGTTAAATACTTTTACTCAGAATTTATATTTTGCATATTATATAACATATAATGCCCTAGAAACTACAATTAAAATTGTTGAAAATACACACTTTTTTAATTACAAATTGTTACACAAAAATCGAAATAACGCAAATATTTTTAAATGGTTCATATTTTATAAATACTACAGATGAGCAAAGAAATAAAATATACCAACAAACGAAATTAAAAAAAGGATATTCAAATTTTAACATTAATGAATAATTATAAAGATATTTACATGTACTCAATACATTATTTCCTGTCTATTTTTTTAGACAATTATTTTAATAAATATTAATCGGCAAACATAAAAGAAATCACACAGATTCTTCAACATAATGGTGTTTTTAAGATCATGGAATCATTATCGATGTTTTAAGAACATTTTATTTACATGTTTTAAATACTTACTGATGTTAACTGGTATAAAAATATTCTGAGAATGGAAATAATAAAAAAATCTTTATAAAAATATCACAAATTTAAAATTACATAAGTAAAAATCCAGGTAAACAATATTTTTTTAATTTATTCAAATATTATTAAGGAAAAATTTTATATTAAATGTAGTTAGATAAAAAAATTATTTAATTATGAATTTATTACTGTTTATTTGTATATATATATATATATATATATCTTTATATATATATATATATATCTTTATATATATATATATATATATATATATCTTTATATATATATATATATATATATCCTTATATATATACATATATATATATATATCTTTATATATATATATATTCTTGCAAAAAATTTTAATATGTTTGTAATACAAGAATAAATTACATTATTTTCTAAGAAGAAAATTATTTTCTCTTGTTTAATAATTTATAAATAATACACATCCTTTAGTCTTGTCCTTGTAATAATATACACAGCTATATATAAAATAAAAGTATAAGATTTCTAGGGATTTCAAACCTCAACGTATACATTCAGAAAAATATCCGTAAAGAACAGGTTTGCATTAGTTATAACTCTGAAAAATACCTGTGCGCAAGTAGTGTATGAAAGTTATTTTTCTACGTTATTTCGTCGTTTTTCTTATGTGATTCTACATTAGAGACGAATAAGTTATGATTAGATTATTAATATAAATCTATTTTAATATGTAATAATTATAATATTTAGTAAATATCGTAGTAAATAAATTAAATATTATTATTAAATCATTATTCCACATGTAGTTTTGTTTAAAACCGGAAAAAATATATTCTTTAAAATCAGTATTTACTTTTTATACACTTATTTATTCCTTTCTTGGTCATTAAGAAATTATTGTTTTTTTCAAGTAATTCATTTCAAGTGATAAACATTAATTTATTTTCTTAACAATAAAAAATCCTTCAATTATATTTTTTAATTGAAACATGTCTTAGGTTATAATCTGTATAATTATTATCAGAATTAAAAATTAATATTATGATTGTATAAAATAGTAATATTTGTACAGAAGCTGAAATTCAATCTATTATTTTTTTAATAATATTAGTTTTGCATGGTAAGTTAAAAACTAATTCTGGACTAAATTGTTTTATTATTATTATATATATATATATATATATATATATATATATATATATGTATGTATGTATATGGATAACAGTTACGAGGATTGAGGAGTGTTTCACACGAAATCAAAATTTTTGAATGATTTGAGATGTAAGGATTATTCAAAAAAAGTGAATCATCACGTATAATTCATCATCAGTCAAACTGTAGGTGAATGATACCAAATAAGAGTAAATATAAATCTGTGTGCAAATAAGTTGATAGAAAAATAATTGTGGTTTATGACTGGTTTAATAATATGGGTAATATGCGATTTTTAATTTTCCTAGCTATTTTAAGTGGTCCAGAATCGTTGGATGACTAACGCTTAACTTTTGTGCAATTTCTAATTGTTGTGCATAGTTGTGATTTAGTTAACACCTTCAGTTAGTCGTTATGAACTGAAAGGCACACGCAAATTTTTTCATCTTCAAACTTCTCATCCCCAGCACGAAACTTTTGGAACCACCATTTCACCGTACGTTCCTTAACAGTACCAACACCAAAAGCATCGTTTAGTTTACAAGCAGTTTCTGTTACTTTGCCACCGCTTTGAAAACATACAAAAAATTACTGTTATTTGCTTCTTTTCTATATTAAATTCAATTTGAAGTAAAATTAATAATGAAATCAATATCGATGTTACCAAAACACAAACCAAAAAATAGACTTTAAAATGATTTTAACATAAACAGAATGAAATGACACTTTTATTGAAAAACTGAAGGTTACAATTCAGAGAATAAAAACCGCAATTATTTTCGTATCAATCTAATATCTCTATTTAAGATTTTTGTCGAATAAATTTCTAAGATTCCATTCTTTCATATTCAGCCCTCGTATATTTTATTCAGTCTGCTTTCTTTTTTGGTTCCAAAAATCCAAGTGAGGCTAAAATAAGAACTGAGATGACAACTATATATTTTAATGTAAAGATAAAGCATAGTCGCATAATACAAGTAGTTGAAGAATTTCAGCATTTCTGTGAAAAATGTCAGGAACGTAGCAATAAATTTATTTCATGTGGAAAAGTTTACTTTGAACTGTACATAATAATGATCTATGTACATTATTTTTTCAAATATAGTCTAAATCTTAGAAATTTTGCAACAAATCTTTTACATTTCAAGCATTATACCAATTTTGTTCGTATGATATTTCCTGTATTCTGTATTATTACAAGTTTGTGTATGTATTTTTCATACACCGACTTTAAATTCTTCTTACAAATAACATTGAATAACAAATAAGTTAACAGTGAGTACATTTTTTTATCAATTCCTCAATAACTGATTATGATTTATAATTTATAATTGATAAAATATTTGTGCATTTTTATAGAAATATTACCATATTAAAAGCTGGTACAAAAAAATATTGAACTATTATGAGTGATTACTTATCCTTATTAAGTTTATTGTTTCTTTTATTTTTTTTTCCATTTATATATTAGTGTTTTCTGCGAAATATATTAATTATAATAATAGTTTTAAATAGTAGGAGTGAGCTTAAAATGTGAAATTATTAGAAACTTGTAAATTCTAAATATTTTCTGTATTCATTTTATTATATTAATTTTTGCTATCAAATTAATCGTCATAAAATAGATTCTTCATGTATAAACAAGTATCTATCTGAATACATAAAAAATAAAACCGGTAATGGAAGAAAAAGAAAGAATAATGGTCTCGATAACAAGAAACATAACTTCAAATCCAAATACACAGGAAGGAAACAAATTACAAACTCTATACAAATATTTGCGATATAGAAATATAAAATATTTAAATTTATTGATAAATGAAGTAACAAATAATTCAATAAGCTTAATTATTTTCTTTTAAGTTAATTTTTCATTAAAACTATTACAACAATAAATGAATTCTATAAGTATTTGGAAAATAACTCTAAATTAAGAACATAAAAATATACAAAATTTGTAAAATTTATAAAAAAAACAATCTTAGAATCCACAACCGATCAAATTCCGAACATGTTCTATCATTTGACATGCAACTAAACACAATTTGATACCGTTTCACATCCCTATATATCATGAAAACTCATCTTCACCTAAGAATTCTATTAACTATCGGATCTTTAGTAGCATCGTGCCATTCATGTTACCTTGTTTTCCGTACCCCATAATTTGCTTCGATTGAGTACTTGTTATATATTTGATCGTCTGAATTATAAGATCATTGTATACAAAGGATTATTTATTATTTAACGAAAGAATTGTGTATTGTTTACTGACATGATTTTCGAGAAAAATAGAAGTCATCAAAGTATCTCAAATATTTATTATTTAATTTTGTCAATCACAAATAACTAGTGTTTTTTGACAGGAAATTTTTATATCATTTTGTCTTTCTTTAATGTCTGTTAAAACCACTATATATTTATTTTTAGATTTTTCTCCTCTTCTTTCCTGTAGTTAAAATAAATCATAAGAATTATAATGTATTTTTAATAATTCTAAATAAAATAGAATATATAAATATTTATTATGTCGTTTTGATTTTCAATGATTAACTTTGTAATGACAACTGTTATAATTTTTTATCTGTTTCACTAGAAATACAATCACATTGAATTATTAAGAATGTATTCTTGTATCTCAGTAGTAAATTATTATAAATTTGAAATTTGCAGTTTAATTTCAATACAATTTTAGGTATATTAAAGATAATATGCAACTGTTGTATTGATTAACCAATAGAAAACTATTTCTTAAATGCCTTTTTGTATTTCTTCACTAAAATAGTCTCAATGCACAAAAGTGTTTTTTTTGCAGTGAATTATTAATTCAGTTATTATTAATGAAGTACATATACTTAATCCATTGATTGATTATTAACTCGTTAAGTTATTTTCTTTCCTTATATTTATTGAAAATATTTTCAGTTTAAAAAATACATTAATTGCGATGAAAAATATAAATATATATATATATATATATATATATATATATATGTGTGTGTGTGTGTTTTTATGCGAATGTAAATCATTTCTAAGCAATTAAATCCCTGTTCTGTATTATTTGTGAGTAACTTTTGAATAACTGTGGATATATGTTTAAAAATTATCAGTAGTGGTAACAAGCAATTATTTTTGCGAGGTAAAGGTCTAGTTTTATTTCAAATTATGGTGCATTCGTTGATTAATTAATTTACAATAAGTGATACCACAACATTATAACACTACTTTTAAAATTTTTTTTGATGTTATAGCAATCAAAATTGTCTGCACCTAATTTCATAACAGTTACAATGTCTTCTTGTATCTTGTACATTCATCTAAAATATATAATACATCTAGTTAATTTGCCTCTTTAATATATAAAACACAAAAGTCTAAGATATCTAAGACTTCTGAACATGTAACAAGTCTGACTCTTATCGATGTTATACATTTGTCTTTTGACTGTTGTTATGTTCTTTGGACTGTACGAATTTTTAGGATGGTTTGAGTCTGCTTATGCATCAAAAATCTACCTATATGTAACCGTTCCTGGGGACGTCCAGGGCCCCGTCAACAGCCTCCTTGGACTGTATTGTCACAGTTCTTATAAACATACATACATATTTACACACACACACATATGTGTATATATATATCCACCTTCACATACAGAGAAGAGCCCTGTAACAACCCTTCTATATTGATGTACACATATGCTGAGCTGATATGTAGCCACGAACTTGTACTCGTCTAGAGTCCACGGTTCATTCATCTTCTACTATTTTTTTTACTACAAAACTCCACAGGAATCTCTCGTTAATAAATTCCGTGAGTCAAAAGGCATATTCGAACCTGGTACTTTTATTAGTAGTGTAAGTAGTACGCTTTGTGATATATTTGACTAGAAGATACTAGAATGACTAGACACCTTGTAGCTTAATTAAAATATTAGTATTTTTTTCAGTACTTTCAGCACTACACTTATCTTTATTTTTAAATACTAAACAGTTTAAGTTTATAAACGTAAACTTTTCTCAAAAAAATAATCCCAAAAATATTCTTTATAAATTCCAGTAGAAGTGACAAAAAAAACGAACTTCTACTGTATAGTGTAATTATAATAGATTGAAAATTTCACTGGAAAAAATATTAACGAAATTAAAAACAAAGAAAGAAGTTTATATTACTCTGCTAAATAATATTTACTAAGAAATATTATTAATTATATACTTTTGGTTAAAGAAAATAATTCATTTAATATTTATTTTAATATAAATATATTGTAATAATATTTCTTTAAGATTTTCACACCTTTTTTATTTCATCTTCTATTATAAGTGGACTTCTCTCGTATAAAATTCATGAGATACTATACATACATATATACGTAATTCAATGTAGGCTTCCGCATGAAAATATTAAAAAGGGGTACTGGTGTTAATAAAATCCATGCTATTTTTACAGTATTTTAGTTCAATTCAATACTAAATTACAATTGAACTAAAATACTAAATGGGAGATAACATTTTTTTTTAATTTTTGCGTTTTTTTTAATACTATCGTATGGAAGCTTAAGTTAAATCACCCTCTCTCTCTCTCTCTATATATATATATAATATTTATTATACATATATTTGCAGATAATATTCTCACTGATAATTAAGAAGTGAAAAAAGCAATTTAAATAATTAATTGAAATTACGTCCACAGAATAATATATTTACATATGATCTATTCATGTTTGTAGATGTGCTTAATAAATTAACGTGTGTATATATGTATGTGTGTATATATATGTATATATATATATATATATTGTATGAATGTATATGTCTTTAGATATCTGCGTGTGTATTTATAGAAAGAGAGATGGTATCTCTATGCATTAAAACAAAATTAATGTTTACAAAAGGTTTCAAAGGACGTTAGACGGATATGTGGTAGGTAATAGGAGACTCATGAATACATTAAATATATTAAGTCTGTAATTTTGTTGCGATGTAAGGAGAGCATATTAGCTCGTGTCGTCGAATATATCGGCCTCTGAAACGTCGGATAGCCGAGCTTTTGCTGTTCGCATACGAAAGAGAATGGGCGCGTGGGTGTGTTTTTCTTCCCTGATTAACATGTCGACGTTAAACAGCCCGCCACTGTTCAAAATGCACTTGTTTTTGTCATACTTGTTTTTATACGTCTCTGTTTATTTTATATATGCAGACATTACAATATCGCCAGAGGTGTGTGTTAATTTGTTAAACTATTGTACAGTGTAGACTTTTTCATTTAAAAATAATTATGGTCGTTCTTATTATCATATCTGCTTAAAGCTACTTAGTGTAATTATATTATACAAATATTATAATTATATTCACAATGATTAGCGATTAAAATTAGAACATAGTTCTTCATATCTGTGCAATCTATATATATATATATATATATATAGTGTATATATTCTTATAACTTCTATCAAAACATTTAGCCTCAAGAAAATATTGAGCATTGAAATGGAGTCTGGTTTGAGTAAGCATCTTAACTTCGTTTCAAATCATGCTCTAAGACATTCTCATATTCTACCGGTCGCCTTGAAGTATGCTAAAACCCATCTCTTCTTATCAAACATTCTGGATTCTAATTACATACTAACATTGTAAAATTATATACTAGCTGTGCAATATAGAATCTATTCAGTTCAAGTTTCTATTTAATGTTGCTTTATTAAGAAATAAATTTCTTAAATCGTCATACAACCGATTAGTTTATATTCCATGACATATTTTGTATGTAATGGAACGTTTATATTAGTTTAGTAAGAAAATAATTTCGATTTTCGTTTTCTGAATTCTAACCTTATTTTTTTTTAATGAAAGTATCGTTTCATCGTGTTCATGTTAATATCATTTTAAAGTGCATTTTTCGGTCTGTATTTTGGTAACATCAACTATGGTTTTATAATTAATTTTGTGTCAAATTTGGTTATTGAATTAAAGATGGTAAAGAAGAAAATGAGAGCAAATTTTCTGTACGAGTGGTAAAGCAGCAAAAACTGCTCATAAACTAAACGATGCTTTTGGGGTGGGTACTGTTAAGGAATGTACGGTACAATAGTGATTCCAACAATTTCGTGCTTAAGACGAAAATCTTGAAGATGCAAAAAGTAGTGAACGTCCTTCTTCAGTCCATAACGACCAACTGAAGACATTAGTTGAATTAGAACCACGCACAACAATTTAAGAACTTGCACAAAAGTTAGACGTTAGTCATCCAACAGTTCTGGACCATTTAACACCAATTAATTTAAAAATATAAATAAATTTGAAAATCACAAACCGCAATTATTTTCTACCAACCTAAGTATTATATATAATATTAATAAATGTTTGGATTTATTTGTTGACTATAATTTAGGAGTTTATTATTTTATTTTATGTTTTATTATTTTTTTTTGATATTTGTCAAGTTAGAGCCATAAATAACAAAACCAATTTGTAATTATAATTAAATATACAAAGCTTGGTTTATGTGTAATGACTACATGTAAAACCCGGTATCTAAATCTTTTTTTAAAAAAGAAAAGAAAAAATTATTTCTGTTAAAATTTCATATAAAATTTTTAATTTTTTTTAAAAAAAAGTAAGAATAACATCTAAATTAACGCTTAGATTATAATTTTGAAAATATATTTATTACAAATATTAAACATTAATCTCTTAATATTCATATAATGCATTAAATACGATTTAAAATGAATTTGATATTAACTGTCATGTTTAGAACTATCCTTTTGAAAAAAATCTTCCTTCTTACTTACATTTTCAATAAAAATTATAAAATAAATATTATTTTACTTTATATATATATATATATATATATATTTATATATAAAAATAAAAAAAATGTTTACAAAAGCAAGTAAAAATTTTAATTTAAGCACACTTTTGAAAAAATTCTTCCTTCTTACTTACATTTTCAATAAAAATTATAAAATAAATATTATTTTACTTTATATATATATATAAATGTTTACAAAAGCAAATAAAAATTTTAATTTAAGCACAAATCTATTTCATTTAGAAATTCACACAACTTTTCAACAGGATGAAAAATGATCTTGTTTTTATAACGATTTTCTTAAAAAAAAAGTACATAAAAAGATAGATTATCTTATCTTTTGTGTTAAAGTCGTATAAGTTATTATACAGTATTTCCTTGATTAAATTTCAGTTTATTTTAACATATTTATAGCAGTTTTTCAAACTCGGGCGATTCTTTATTCAAAATATTTTACAAAACTATTCAAAAATCAAACCAAATTATCGACAACATAAATTTATTGTATATTTAATTAAGACTCCTCATATTTAGTACATGATTTCAATTAATTTAAGTCTACAGACATCTTTTATCAATTTATAAAAGTTTTATTTGTTTTATTACCTATTTATAAATTTAAAAAATAAAATTGCATTACAAAACATATGTTTAGAAAAATTCAGTCATAATTAAGTTTTTATAAAACAAAATAAACAAATAAGAATGAATTAAAAAACAATTTAAAAGTCACCATTAAATATTCTATAAAATCTAAAATATATTTTGTAATTTGCAAACTACTTCCATATATTATTAAAATTCTGTGCATGTTTGTTCATTTTCCTATTGATTTTATTTCAATTACAAATGTATCATTTTTTGTGCAAAAAGACTGAATCTATATATTTTTTTAATTAGTGAGAAACATGCACGTCCAATATGTCTGTCGTCATGTATTTTTGTAAATAAAAATTAATCGGCAAATTTCTGTTTTTTAAATAACTGGTAACAAGTGAAACTCCTGTCATATCAATAAAATAACTCATAAATGTACTGAATAATTGCTGACCGGAAAAAAAACGAAACTAACCCTGTTTAAAAAAGTGTTAAATTTATATGTCAACTTGTATGAACGTATCGATATGTCACGGGAACCTTTTGAAATAACTTCGAGTATTCGTGTACTGATTTACATCATGAATTTATTTTAACTGGCGTTTTTATTGTTTGATCTTCTCTGATATATTTTTTCATTAGATTCTTTTTAACGTAAAATCTTCTAGTATATTTGATTTTTAATAAAAGAAAAATATTCATATATTCTTCTTTTAATTGGATGTATAAAAAAAAGTCCTCGTATAACAATATAGTATTAAATTGTTTTAAAATTCCTCTTTTATTAAAATATTCATAAATTATATCGCCGATGTTCTTGCATAACTTTATTGATTTTATACACTCATTATAATCTTCTTATCATGGGATATTATTTTTATACTGATATCTTTTAACAAAACTAGGTCATTCATTTTCAAACCAATTGGTAACTGTGATAAATTTAACGTATTGGAAATTTATTTTAATAAAAAATTATATTGTATAAATTAGCTTTTTTGACCGAAATACATATTGAATATTATATGATACATTCTATTAGGTTGGTAGGACAATAACTGCGGTTTTAGTTTTCTGAATTCTAACCTTAATTTTTTTTAATGAAAATATCATTTCGTCGTGTTCATATTAACACTTTATCGACCGAGCGGTTTTGCTATAAACCTGTGATCTATTACCGGGGACATTTTTATAAAATGGGAAAAATTTTTGATCGTTTTCTTCAAATTCTTGTCGATTTTGAAGTAATTTAGATATTGAAATGAAAATTTAAGGACGCCAATTGGCGTTCCCGGTAGATAACGCTAATTTTGTTTAGGACGCCAACTGGTGTGCCCGGTCGTTAAAGTATTAATATCATTTTAAAGCACATTTGTCGATCTGTATTCTGGTAACATCGACTACTGGTTTTATTATTAATTTTGCTTCAAATTGGGGTATTAAATAAGAGATGGAAAAGAAGTAAATAAGAGTAAATTTTTTATACGAGTTCAAAACAGCTGATAAAGTAGCGGAAATTGCTCGTAAACTAAACGATGCTTTTGACGTGGGTACTATTAAGGAACGTGAGGTGCAATGGTGGTTCCAAAAGTTGTGTGCTGGGGACGAAAGCATTGAAGATGAAAAAGGTCGTGGGCGTCGTTTTTCAGTTCATAATGACTAATTGAAGGCGTTAGTTCAATCAGAACCAGGTACAACAATTTGAGAGATTGCATAAAAGTTAAACATTACTCATCCATCAGTTCTAGATCAATTGAACCCACATAAATTAAAAAATCTATATGAATTTGAAGGTCATAAACCGTAATTATTTTTCTAACAACCTAATATATACAAAGATAAACTCTCAGCGATATAGTAAATAAGTTAGAATAAAACCTGGAATAAAAAAGAATCATGAAGTTCTAGAATAGTTTAGCCAATGGTATCCTAAGAAATCTAAAAGATTTAAGAAAGTTTGGCTCTGAAATTTGTGAACTTTCTAGAAAGAGAATCCAAGAAGGATTTGGAAAATTTTGAAATTAGGTTCTATCTATGTGGTCAGCTGAAAGAGTCGAGTCAGTAGATAAAGAAGCAGAATCATTAAGTTAATAAAAAAGTGAACTCAAGTAGCAATTCAAATAATGAATTAAAAGATATAAAATGAATTTTACTAGTGAAATGATATACAGTGAAAATATAAAAATAATTTAGATTGTATTTTTTAATTTGTTTTTTGGGTTATTTGTCTATCTAAGTCTAGAAGAAGAAAAGAAGAGTATTTTTTGGTACGAGTTCGAAAGGTTTGTTAAAGTTCACGGGCCTCCTTCTTCAGTTCATAAAGACCAATTGAATACATTATTGAATCAGAATCAAGTACAACATTTCGACGAGAGCTTGCACAAAAGATAAGCATTAGTTATCAAACAGTTCTGGACCACTTAAAACCTCTTAAATTAAAAAAATGTATTTTGTAGGTCATAAACCGAAATGATTTTTCTACCAACCTAATAGAAAATTAAAATATAGTCATTGAGAAAAACTATAATCGATAAATTTGAACGATTTTCTATACTGACAAAAGTTTGAAAAAAAATCTTACATTATATCGATGGATTTATTTTTAATGACAATAAATTTATTAGAGTTTCATCGAAAATTTGTGTATTACTATTATAATTATGCCTGGTATAGTCAATAATTTGCAGATAATTTTTTGTTATAAATTAAATAGATTTTTATTTTAAAAGTTGATAAAGGAGCAGAATCGTTCAATTAATAAAAAAGTGATCTCAAGTAGCAATGCAAATAATGAATCAAAAGATATAAAATGAACTTTACTGGTGAAATGATATACAGTGAAAGTGTAAAGAAAATTTAGATTGTATTTCTTAATTTATTTTCATGGGCGTATCCCTTTCATGTTATAATATATTGATAATAATCGATAGGCACATATTTCTGAAAATATTATCAAATACACTTATTAAAAAGAAAATGTAAAAAATGTCTTCTTTATGAAATTAAGTAGAAAATTTTAATAAACCAAACTTATACAAAAAAACATTATTCCTTTGTGTCACAAAAAAGAATGACAACCAGACATAAGTTTTATCTAGTTTCGAATATCACTTTCTGTTAATATTTTTTGCAAAATCAGAAGTAAAACTTCAACTAGTTAAAGGAAAGTTTCAGAGACATTTTAGTCGTTTAGTAAAGATCAAAGTTTGTTTGGATGAAGTTAATTTTCTAAAACATTGACTCACAAATGTACGTTGAACTAAATATCGTGCACAGTCGAATATAAAGTTTGACGTTAGTCGTTTTGTATATATACTAGCAACAGTTGTCAAACAAAATAGAAATGGAATTATTACACATTTCGTAAGACTGAGCAATAAACCAAATGTATACATACAAATTATAAACTTTTAAAATAAAAATCTATTTAATTTATAACAGGAAATTCTCTACAAATTATTGACTATACCAGGCATAATTATAATATTAATACAAAAATTTTCCATGAAACTCTAACAAATTTATTGTCATTAAAAATATATCCATCGATATAAGATTTTTCATTTTTTTCAAACTTTTGTCAGTATAGAAAATCGTTCAAATTTATCGATCATTGTTTTCTCAATTACCATATTTTAATTTTCTATTCAGTTGGTAGAAAAATCATGTCAGTTTATAACCTTCAAAATACAATTTTTTCAATTTAAATGGTTTTAAGTAGTCCAGAACTGTTTGATGACTAATGCCTGACTTTTGTGCAAGCTCTCGAATTTTTGTGCGTGATTCTGATTCCAGTAATGCATTAAATTAGACTTTATGAACTGAAGAAGGAGGCCCGTGAACTTTAACAAACGTTTCGAACTCATACAAAAAAAATACTCTTATTTGCTTCTTTTCTTCTTCTAGACTTAAACAAATACAAACTAAATTTTCATTATATTTTCACTGTATATCATTTCACTAGTAAAATTCATTTAATATCTTTTAATTCTTTATTTGCATTGCTACTTGAGTTCACTTTTTTATTAACTTAATGATTTTGCTTCTTTATCAATTGACTCGACTCTTTAACTGACTACATAGATAGAACCTGATTTTAAAATTTTCCAAATCCTTCTTGGATTCTCTTTCTAGAAGGTTCACAAATTTCAGTACTAAATTTTCTAAAATATTTTAAATTTCTTAAGATTCCATTGACTAAACTATGCTAGAACTTCCTGATTCTTTTTGATTCCAAATTTACTCTAACTTATTTACTACTGCTGGATGTGTAACGCCTAACTTTTGTGCAAGCTCTAGAATTGTAATTCCTGGTTCTGATTAAACTAACGTCTTCAGTTGGTCGTTATGTTCTGAAGAAAGATGCCTACGACCTTCTCAATCTTCAAAGTTTTCATCCTCAGCACAAAATTTTTGGAACCAGCATTGTATCGTATGTTCCCTAATAATACCCACATCAAAAACCATATTTTGTTTACGAGGAATTTCTACATTTTTTTCTTCTTTTTCGTCTTTATTTCAATATCCCAATTTGAAGCAAAATCAATAATAAAATCAAAGTCGATTTTACCAAAATACATACCGAAAAATACATTTTTAAAATGATATTAACATAGACACGATGGAATGACACTTTCATTGAAAAAATTAATGTTGGAATTCAGAAAACTAAAACAGAAATTATTTTTCTACCATCTTGATAAGAATTTGTTAAAACTTACTTTCCTTCTGATTTGAGTTTTCCTATAATATCGACTTTTTGAAGAACACACAATTATTCTTATTTTGTATAAAAATATTTTTTTACTTTATAAAAAGCAGTTTCACGAATTCTCTTCAAAAATTTCATTTACATTGTTCTAATTGTTTATTATTTTGTATCACACGAGATTTAACAGGGAAAGTCAAAAGGAATATTTAAGAAGTCTTATTTCACATACAAGATTTTTATTAAGGTAATTGTTCTATTATGTACAAGAATGGCTGTGAAAAAGACTAAAAAATTTCTCCCTGGACTGAATCTAGAAGCTCATATAGCGTTAGACTAAATGCATAAAGGTTAAATGGATTATAAAGAAAAATAACCTTAGTAAAAATCTTATATGCAGAATAAGAACTTTATATTTCATCGTTAAATTTTATTTTTTGACTTTCCCTCGTATATTATACGACTAGATTCGGCACGTGCCGCATTTTCAGGTAGTAATGTATATTCACATATAAATTCTAAATTATTTCATATATATATATATATATATATATATATATACACATATGTATATATATATATATATATATGTATACAGATATATATATATATATATATATATATATATATATATATATATATATATATATATATATATATACATACACTCATTTTACGTACAACTACTTGAATATGGCACATGTATCATAAATAATTGTAGAAGATAAAATTTCTCATGATTCAAAAGAATGTTCAACAATGAAAATTTATTAATAAGAATACAGATATAAACCCAAACAATAACAACTTTCATTTCATTTTCGTTTGAAAGCTGAAGACTTACATTTATGGAAATAATTGTAAATTATTAGCTATCTAAACAAAAAAGATTGTGTTCAAAGAATAACAAGAAAAAAATCGAAATTATCACATAATATCTTAAAGAAATTCCTATTACTAAATCTATAAATTTTATTAAAGTCTCCTAGTGATTGAAAGCATATTAATGAATTTTTGTTGCTATATTTCATTTAAATCTTAAAGAATCGATTTTTTTTATTATAAAAGCTTGTATTAAATGTAAATAAATTAGAGTAGATATTTATGCTAACAATAAAATGTATTCGGTTTAATTATTAATTCCTCTGGCTGTTTGTATAATTTAAAATTAAATCAAAGTTTTACTCTAAACAAACATTCTTTAACATTCTATTATTATTACTTAGAATCACTTTGGATTGTATATTTTAACCATATGTGGAATATCCAGTATGCACGAAATTTAATCAAAGAATAACTTATTTTAATGCAAATAATGATTGGTTTAAAATTAAATTGGACAATTATAAAAAGTGAGTGGGTGAATGTTAAATTTTTTGTAGAAGCGTCCTTTCCTGTAACGAATTTCATTTCATTTCATTCGTATTCTAAATCCATTGCCTCCAAAAAGAGAAAAATCTGTACAAATATATATCTTTGTTCGTTTATGAACTTCTAGCGACACGATATTCTCCTAAGGGCAGGTGTACTTGTTTATAAAAAAGTATACAGTAAATAATTGTAAGACAGTAATATTATAATTATTGCAATCAATATTAAGTATGATTTTAATATATGATATCATATATTAAAACCATGCCTCTTGTTTAACCCTTTCAATAAGACTTTGTTTGTGTGATTAATTTCAGTAAATGATAATTAATTGCATTAAAGGGTAGTTGAAATTGGCCAAAATTATTGTTCAAGAATTTTCAGACATCTTGGATAAAAGATGTAGTTCTAAGAAGTTTTGTCCCATCGATATTTTATAGTTGGTTTACTATGTAAACTATTTCCCCGGCAGGATTTTTTGAAAATCTGTGATACATATGTATCTCGTCACTAAGGAATCAAATCATTTATAACAATAAAATTTACATCCATCGTGTTATATTTTTATTCAAGAAATGTATATAACTTTTCATTGCTTTTCCTTCAACCACCTTCTATGTATTATGATGAACATTCAACGTTTATCGCTAAAAAGTCGAACAAAACAAGCAACCGCCATAAAATAAATAAAACACGTGACAATATTAAAACAACAACAACAACAACGGCACAGTTTTCAATTAAACGACATCGTTCGTATCTGAACAGCAAATGCCGTTGTGTGAATTAACCGCAAAACAGTTACACATTATATACATAGCACGGCGTACGCTGCGGCGACGTCGCCTGACGCTGACTGAATTTTCCGAAATTGCACAAGCGGAATTATCTTGAATATTCAGCGAAACGTGGCGTAGGGTCGCTTGTTCGAGGAAGTCACCCGTTACGATCAGATACTCACATGGATGTGTATACGCGTAATCTGCTCTTGTAGATATCTAGTTATTATAAACGCGACTACACGGTTGCCATACAGTCGGATTATTATTAGTACGTTTAATGGGATCCGAAATGCATAACGATAAGACCCGAATTCCAGTTAATATTATTTTAGAGGTTTAAAACGTTTGACACGTTTATTTCATTTTCAATATGTGTTTGTGCGTTTATGTGCGAATCGTACTATATGTTTTTGGATATCAATTTTCATATCTGCATCTCTCCACATTATTAATACCCGCACAAACACGGATATGTGTACTCTGTATTATAACTCTTCAGAGATATATTTCGAATTCTTACAGTCAATAAATAACATATATTCGTTATCAGGCTTTCATATTTGTTTTATCTACTTCCTTCGTGTTTATTTTCACAACACACACACACATAATATGTATATATACATATATATATATATATATATATATATATATATATACACATATATATATATATACACACACACATATATATATATATACACATGCATATACATATATATATATATATATATATATATATATATATATATATACATTTATATATATATATATACTGCTAAAATTTTGAATTAATGCACTTAAAAATATCCTGTAAGTGAAATGTTGTCCAACAGGCAATGATTCTTGATTTAACGTTTTAAGAACTGTTCACAAAACCGATATGTGTTTGAATTAGAATCAGTTTTGTAGCATTTTTTTGATTAAATATTTGAAAAAAAATACCATTATAGTGTTGAAGCTTGAAATAAATGCTTGAAACTATGTAATCTTTCCAATTCTAAACAATGATACGGCATACTTCAGTGTGTGTTGTAATTAAGTGAATTCAAATTCGTTGATACAATTACTTGTTTCTATTAGGTTGTTGCAAAAATAATTGCAGTTTTTACGTATCGAGTATAAAGACGCAGATATCAGTTATCAATTATTATATTTATTAATCAAAATAAAAACCACTGGCCTGCACACATTTCTCCCAACGGGAAACAAGTTTGTTTATTCCTACAAGATAGAATTCTGGAGTCCTGAAATTAACGAATTCATCGAAAGCGCTTTGAGATGATGCTGGATCTTTGAAAACCTTTTCTCTTCTCGTAGGAAATTATTCAACTATTTAAAAAAATGATAATCTGTCTGAGACAAATCCGGAGAATAAGGTTAGTGAGGTAAGGTCTCATAATCCAGTTCATTTGATTTTTTTAGTCATTTGTAAAACGTATGGTCAGGCGTTGTCATGGTGAAGAATTAGTCCTCTTCGATTGACTGATACTGGCCGCAAACGATATAACTTCCTATGCATTTTTTCAATTTCCTGGCAATATTCTTCTACTGTTATTGTTTCACCAGGATTTAAGAATTTGTAGTGAATGATTCTACTTTCCAGTTACCAAACTGTGACCATAATCTTTTTTTCATGAAGCGTCGGTAATAAAAATTTAACTGTTTAGATAAAAATAAACCAGAGAATATTAAAGATAACGAAGTACGAATTATAACTAAAACGTTAATCCATTTTATTTAAATTGATTACATGTTGAAACCACGAAAATCTCGAAAATATTTAAATGAACAAACTCAATTAAGCCCAAAATCGTTCGAATTTTTGCGACACATCCAGTGTTTAAAATCTGTTTTAAAATAAAAAATCTTGACAGAACGTATCTAAAATCTACAAAAAATTACACCAATTTCACGCGGAGTTTCTACAAATGAGCGTCTCTATTACACTTTAATGTATTCCGTATAGAAGACGGTGGTTCGATCAACGCGGCAGAACCGTTGGTGTGATCGCCGTCCATTACAAAAAAAAAAACGTAACGAAACGAATCGTTTGTAACGGATTTGTCGAATATGTGAAGTCATAAAACTTAACTCTCGCCGTGCGAAAGGTGATAGCGGTCATAAACATTGGCGGGAATCGAACTCGCACCGTCGTCGTTGGACGATAGCCAATCGCCAATGGGCTACCGGAACAACTTTTTGCGTTAATGTTTCAGTTAGTTTTATGGCTTATTCCTTCCCCGGGATTTCCCCATTTTACTTTTAGATGTGCAAATTTATTATACTAAGCTCTATGCATGCGTATATATATATATATATATATATATATATATATATGTGTGTATATATATATATATATGTATATATACACATACGCATATATACGGAAGTAAAGTGGATGTTAGAATATATATATATGTACTAACCACCATAGAAATATTTTATTCAATTGGTTGGAACGGTCGCTTTCTATTCAAAGGGTAATGAATTCCAATTCGATTGAGCATTTATCTTTTTTAAAATTTTTGTAAACGTGTAGGCTTTACTGAGTTAAATAACAACAATAAATTTAATTAGTGAAAACTATTTTTTATAATTAAAATATAGAGTATATATATACACACTAATGACTGTATGAATACTGAAATAAAATCTTAAAAATCTTGTTTGACTCAAATCTAATTTCATATTGTTTTCATGTTACCTAAAACAATATCTAATTACAAAGAAACATCGTTTGAGATCCGACTTCAACATCCAATTTATTATTAATAATTATGTTATAAAACACCTACATCGCTATTGAATGAAGGAATATTATTTGAGATGACATTTATTTATAATCATCTACGGATCTTTTGTCATAATAAAGGTACTCGAGCCACCGGGACCTGGACTTAAAATAAGGATAATAGTTGACGAATTTCGTAGTAATGACGTGTAATATTTACTCATTAATAAAGTCTATTATGAATGAGATGTAATTAAGGTAAAAACAACTTTCATTGAAATTGATAATGAACACATAAACTTAATGTACCAAATCTGAAGAAAGGACACGTACATCACCTGACTAATAGATCTTTTTGTTAAAAGAATATTAATTTTCTCATGAAAGGTTTGAATTAAGTGAAAATACAAATGACATTAAAATATGGAGTAGAATTAATAAGATGCCATAAATAATTTTACAACAATATTTATGGTATAATTTAGATATATATATATATATATATATATATATATGTGTGTGTGTGTGTAATGTAGATAAAGTTCATAAGTCAATTAATATAAATTTATTTTCAATAAAATTATCTTTTTGTGTAACAATTTTCAAATAAGAATAACGTCGTAAATCACAAAACAGTAGTAATTAAAAAATAAATTTCTCAATACATGACACATAAAAGTTCACATAACATAAAAATGTTATTTACGATCCTTACGAAAGCCTTCAATTTACTATGTTAAATGTGAAAAACTTCTGAAATACTCATGTGTGTTTGTATACATTTATATATATATATATATATATATATATATATATATATATATAAGGTGTACAAATTAATTCGTTGCTTTTTTTATAGACAATGAATGGTTACGGAAAAATGGAATACAATTCTACGCTCAACATATTCGCATCATTATTTTTTATAACTTTGCATTTTTAGTCTGGTAACTGACGAATTACTTGTCGAAAAAAGATGGTGGCTTTGAATCGATGAAGCTGTAATGCCATTTCGGACCTCCTGCACTGTTTTAGCATTTTTTGCATGTTTTTTTGTGCCAAAGAACGTTCCCTCAAAGCTGAACAAATCATTGCCACAGCTTCGGCAGCATTTTTTTCAATTGGAATTCGAAAAGTATGCAATATCTAATATACTGCTTTTTGCAATCATGTTCACTGCTATTTTGTGAGGTTAATCAAACTATGAAGTCATGATATATTGTGTTTTTAATTGTTAAAGTCTGTATTTAAAAATCCTAAAACAACGAGATATTATTTTAATTTAAAACAGAATTATGATTGATTAAATTTAAAGGCACAGAATTAATTTTAACTCCATATATATATATATATATATATATATATATATATATATATATATATATATATATATATATATATATATATATGTGTGTGTGTGTGTAGATATATATATATATATATATATGTATACATATATATGTGTACATATATATATATCCCAATCGGTACATCAAGCATGATATGCGTTAAATAAAAACCATAATACATTTTTTTTACTTTAAATTAGTAAATTCTTAGTTGACTGTCTTTTAAGATGTTAAACATTATAGAAAAAAATCATATCCAGAAAACACATACTGTCCAACTGCATTACAGTGAGAACGGATATAATGATATCGCAGATATAGCGAGTAAATATTCATATAGATTTTGGTAAATGCATATTTTTATATCAATCGTTCAGTTCTATAACAAGGTCTGTTTACCTATGTACTGAGCAAATACGACTCACTTTAATACATTTATTGATTGGTTAATTAATAGTAAATACATTTAGCATACAGAAGATAACTGCACTCAACATTTCCAGATATAAATGTGTTTACATATCTCTCGATATTATTATAATTCTTATAAAAACATTAGTTTACTTGAATTCTAAACAGTGGTTGAATTGTAAAGTGATGAATATTTTTATACCGGTTTTAAGTATTTATACATGCATTCTTTGAATGTTTACGTATATATATATATATATATATATATATATATTCATATACATATCTTAACCTCCAGCATATTTTATTAATTTAGTACACGGATTTACTTCAAAAAAGATAATATTTAGAAGAATTTGATCTATCACAATTATAATAATTAACGTTTATAACGAGAAAGAAAACTCATTCCCACAGTGGTCACTATAACCTAGTTAATACTAACACATACACACACACTCATATATATATATATATATATATATCCAAATAAAACTCAGATCCCACCTATTCTTTCCAAATTTCACAAATTCTTTATAAAGGAGCTGTTTAAACTAAGATTTAAATACATATATATATATATATATATATATATATATATATATATATAATTATTTATTATACATAATATACGACTGAAAACTCGAACTTATACGAACATTGCAATAGAGAAAAAGAACGAGGTAATAAACGTCAAACATGTCAAAATTCGATTGCTTGTTAAACTTGTTGCACATTTTCTTCAGTTCTCGTTATTGACCTCAAATATGTGACTGGTAACACCCTTCCGAGTAACTAAAGTAGATAGTTTTGTATGACTTTTTTGTACAAAATTCATCCGACAGTTGTTGGTAATTTTCTTAAAATATTTTGAGGATTGAAATATATTTCATTTTTCCCTAAGCATTCATTTTCTAAAAGCGGACCGAATTAATTTCTATACTTTATATATATATATATATATATATATAATAAATTTCAATTTATAAACAAAACAAAATAATGTAAAAAAGTTTTAAATTCATAAATATAAATTACTTTAGTATATTTATTTATATACATTGTAATTTACTTAAAAAAATATTCCAAGTGCATACAATTTGTCATATTACTTTGTTATAGAGAATTTAAATATGAAATATATATATACATGTTTAATTTCCTACCAAAAGTTATTAAATTATACGGAACTAACATTGTAGAATATAATTAATAATACATAAATAATATACAATTAGTAAGAAAAATAAATGTTTAGTAAAATAATAAGCGCTTCAAAATACCGTACACATAATCATTTATAAACACTGTTATTATCTCATTTAATATAATGTGGGCAATTATTTATCCAACAATTCGTAGTCATTTCATTTTTTAACTAATACTGACTTTTAATTAAACTAAAATTTGAATACATTTATTTTCCTACTTATTATTTTTTAATTTACAGTAAATCATATATAGATAATTATTATTTATTAGTACTTTTAATTTGAATAATTAATAGTTTTATTATTTTTTAGTTTAGTATGTTTTCTAGTTGTACAGAAACCAAGTAAAAAAATTAGATATCAAATTTAGTTACAAAAACATCAAAATGAGTAATTTCTTAAATACATAAAAGTGAAATTAATTAATAGTTAACCCTTTGCATTCACACCCCCATTTGTACTGTATAAACACTGAAAGGTGTTCTATTCCTATGACCAGTGTCACTGCACACATTTTATCATTTACAGATAAATGCTTTGATAAGCATTCGTCCATCTGTGTTGCAAGATGTTTATAATTTTCTATGTAAAGTAGATGTTACCAAAATACAAACTGAAAAATACACTTTAAAATGATATTGACATGAACACGATGAAATGACACTTCAATTGAAAAAAATATGGTTATAATTCAGAAAACAAAAACCGCAATTGTTTTCCTACCAATCTAATCATACTTTTATCTTCATTCGTACTATACAAGCTTCTGATCTGCAGTATTTTGATTGCTTGGAGTGCAAAAGGTTAATAAATAGTTAACATGCAGTAATATACTATTTTTGTTAAATACTATATTGTACTTTTATAATTATAACAAAATGCAGTATTGTCAATAAAATTTAATCAAAAATGAATATAATTTAGTGTAATGATCAACTACCGAATATTTAATTGTGCTAAATGTATGGAATGGCATTATAATCTAATCTATCAATAACCTGATATCAAAGTGATTTTTTTTTAATTCATTGAATTTTATTTCATGAATAGTTAATGAATGCAATTAATTCATAACTATGTTTTATTTTTTAACCTGTGATCCACTTGCATCAATTTTTTCTCTTATATTGTAGACATATATAGTAATAAATGATATACTGTTTTTAAAAAATATTAAAATGTAGTCCTTATTTAAAGAAAATGTTTAAATGTCCCTTTAAAAACTTTATCAACTCTTTCACTACGATGGAACTGACCTTAAGTACGCCACTGCTGAACTGAATTTCGTAGTATTAGAGTATTTTTACAGCGCAAGCCTGTATCTGGAATTCTGTCTATTATCTTGCGCCTCAGATAGTTGCTTTTATAATGTTTTTTTTAAAAAGAAAATGTTTTTATTTAAAAAGGGATATTTTTAATTTATTGATTAACTTTGAGTTAGTGATTTTAAGTGAGTGTTATATATATATATATATATATATATATGTGTGTGTATGTGTGTGTTATATATTATAAGACGACTACAGTTGCCTTGTACCACATGAAGATCGTTTCATTGGGAGTGGCCAAAGTAGCCCATAATAGTGATAGATTTAAAAACTATTGTCATCTCTTATGATCATAATTTGTATTTTTATGCGTCGTTATAATTTCAATTTCAATATATAATAAACGCACTAATAATTGGGCACAGCGGCTAAATTAATTTTTTACAAACGTATTAATATCCCAATTATAACAGATTTTATCAAAATATCCAGTAATTATTTATTGCCTATTTTAATTTCGCATATACCTTCCGATAGCAATGAATTATTATTCGAATTTTTATAAAAAAAATGAATTTTAGTTGTCTTCATTGTTATAAAACAATAAAAAATTAATAATAATCGATATGAATTTAAAATAGTTTGTTCTTATTCTGATATTTCATACCTACTTTTATATTTTTCTTTATTCAAATATTAAGTTTTTGTAAATAAAATTTACAAGATAGGTTCGAGCAACATTTCACGTTTAAGTGTTGAGATCTTTGTAATAAGTGATTTTCGTCTGGTATCACAAGCTACCTTCTAAAACTTTACCCTATCCGTACATGACCTCTGACACTAAACTGAGAAATGGCTTTAACGTTGCTTTATTGATTAAACTATACATGCCATCTTGTCTAAATTGTATACGTATTCTTACTTCAGTAAGTGTTATTATTTCTTATAAAATATTTTGATTATAATATTAAATTACAATGATCGATGAATCTTTAAAATATTTCATAAATGTATATCAGCGGCATTGGATAGTTAACAGGAATTAAAAAAATAATTTTTAAAAAACAAAACATATAAAACGATAGTTATTTAGTCACATGACAAAAATATAATAATATAATTTTGTAACTGTGACTAAATCCACATTTACAAATGATTTTTTCACTTGTCTTGCAAACAATTTTTTTCTCATCAAAAATGTTCAATAATTAATGATTGATCATAATTTTATTATTTCTTATAAGTATTATTTCGATGTTGATGCCATCATCCTCGAAGAACTAAGGTACAGAAAAATTTCTTCTACTCTTAATTTTCTGCATAATACTTTTTTGTACCTTACTGTTCTGAGGATGATTGTATTGTCATCAAAATGCATAAAAATAGTCAAATAATCAATAAATAATTATTAAACATTTTCATGAAATTTTTTGGGTTTTGTGGTGTGAATGAAAAATTTACATGTGAAAGAAAAAAAATCTATTAAATCTTTACTTGTCATAAATATGTGTTCAAATTAAATTATGCTAAAAAATAATTATTTATTTCATTATTAGATACTAAATATTTAACTTGTATTAGATTGGTAGGAAAATAATTGCGGTTTTTGTTTTCTGAATTATAACCATATTTTTTTCAATGAAAATGTCATTTCATCGTGTTCATGTTAATATCATTTTAAAGTGTATTTTTCAGTTCGTATTTTGATAACATCTACTTTGATTTATTTATTGATTTTTCTTCAAATTAATCTATTGAATTAAAAATTGAAAAAAAACAAATAAGAGTAATTTTTGTATGAGTTAAAAACGTGTAGTAAAGGAGCAGAAACTGATCACAAACTAAACGATGCTTTTGGAGTGGGTACTGTTAAAGAACATACGGTGCAATGGTGGTTTCGAAAATATCGTACTTAGGACGAGAGTTTTGAAGATGAAGAAGGTCGCGGGTGTCCTTTTTCGTAACAACAAATTGAAAACGTTATTTGAAACAGAACCACCCATAACAATTAAAGAGCTTGCACGAAATTTAGGCGTTAGTCATTCAATAGCTCTGGACCACTTAAAATAGGTATAAAAATCAAAAAAGAGAAAAATGTATATGAATTTGAAGGTCGTAAGCCCCAATTATTTTTCTACGGACCTAATATATAATGAAAAAACAGTTACAACTTTTGATCAAAACGATATTGTGCCATAAAAATTTTTATAAATAAATTATCTTATAAATTATTATTTCACTTGTCCTAAGACCTATAGAAAATTTTAAAGAAAAAAAATGTGTTTTGTAGTCTGAGTAAAAGAAAATCATTTTTAAAAGTATTTTTGCCACATAGCTAAAACCATATATTAATTTACAGGATTTGAAAAAACTCCTTAAAATTTCTTAATTCTTATATGATATTGTGTCATAAAAAGTGTTATAAATAAATTATTTTATAAATTATTATTTCAGTTACCCTAAAATCCATAGAAAAGTTTAAAAAAATGTGTTTTATAGTCTGAATAAAAAAATCATTTTTGAAAGTATTTTTGCCACATAGCTAAAACTATATTAAATCACTGGATTTTAAAAAAACACCTTAAAATTTCTTAAATCTTCATACACTGTCCTATTATAAGTACAGTTTGTCAACTTGTTCACTTATTCACAGATACACCGATATTTTAATCAATTTTTATTAACTTGCAAATACACTAAAATAAAATTTTACTAGAAGCTTAAAACTTGCTACGAAAGAGATGTTAAATGATAATAAAAATACATATGTAATAGATAAATTTAAATATCAATATTTCTTAAAATGTTAGAACCTTTTGAACGAAATTAAATTTCAATAAACATATTGTTGGATTCTTTAATTAAACTTTTGAATACAAATATCATTAAACAAACAGAAATCACTCAATAATTCGTACTTGTATACAAATTTTATTATTTATCGTTTCAATAAAACTTAATATAAAACTTGTATTCTAAAAAAAAAACTACTGCATTTTTTTAAATCTTATTGTTTGACACTTATTGCCACTGTATAAATATTCCAAGAATAATTTTTCCAAATAATTCGTAACTCTCGATCTAAATCTACGCTTTGGATTTACTGAATGAATTATGGGTAGGCTTTCATTAGTAATTAGTTAATATATGTAATTTACAAGATATTTTATGCCCCAAAGCGTTTTATTGAAATCAGTTTCAAGGTATGATTTAACTTTAGCAACTAGTTAAAAGTTAACTACGTGTTTAATCGAACAACTTTCGATTATACATTGTGTACAAAATTATATACACGGTCTTTATTAGAAAATTTCATATTAGTTTCCCTTCGACACATTTTCATACAAGTTTCATATACAAATAATCAATAATATATTTTCATACAAAACATCATACTTCAGTAGAACTCATTAACTTTATAATTTCTTTAACTGAATACTCTATCAATTATTAATGAAACACTTTTTATTTGAAAAAATGCTAATGAATTCTGTCATAAATGAATGATCGAAATGTTCACTGATGAAAAAAACATTGAGTTACATGTATTCGAGTCTGTTTCTAGCATTAAAAAAACATTTTAAAATCAGAAATATTATTTTATTTCTCATATAACTAGGTATTTTTCTCTCTGCGTTTATATTTCTGAAGTAATTCAAAATTCATCAGATATCTTGCAGAATACATTTTATTTTTTATGATTTTATTGTTATAATGAATTATAATTAATTTCTCTAAAACGATATAAAATAATTCTAAAATTTTATAAAAATATTCCTGAGTTCAAAATCTACAAATGTAGAAATTTGAATCAATTTTTCTTAAGGGGCTTGCATAAATTTGATATCTTGGAAAAATCGTTTTTTGATTTTTTTACATATTATTAAAACTTCAAGTCCTAATTTTCATTATCAAAAAATTTTTTATCGAAGTTCCAATAATTCTATGAGATACAAAGACTTCAGTGAAGGCGGTCTGGATCAGGACAGAGCTTAGCCCGAGCGCATTCCTTCATTTTTGTCGAAACTATACTTTTTAAAACTATATAACTCATATCTCAAAAACCATTTATCTGATTGGTTTGAAATTTTGATTAAAAATTATTAATAACATTATCTATTGGGTGACTGGATGATTTTTGATATGCTTTTCCATTTGTTAAAAATAAACAATTATGTGAATCGAAAATCGATCTTTTTTCAAACGGCTGCCATTTTTATAATTTTCAACTTTTCAAAAAATTATCCAGCCATACTAAATTTTTTTTTATGCTACAAGAACATTTCTCAATCTCTTTTTGGTCTCAGATCATCTAAATTGTTGAAATCGTGTACATCGATTGGCCATGCAGCAGATGTAGTCCTTTAACTTATTTAAAATATCTTCATAGTTTGTCAAAATTTTTCAACGAAAAAATTAAAAGAGCTTGTTCATAATATGTATTTAATGTATATAAAATTTCAAACCTATAACAATAATACCTACGTCAAAAAAAATGATCAAATTTCGTCGAACGGCGAAGATATGCAAGCCCATTAAAAAATAAATAAATGTCGTTTTCTAATACAGAACTTGTAAAAATAAGAAAAAAATCTAGTTTATCAAGAATTTCTATTTTTAATAATTGAATAAATGAAAAATCTTACTATTTTAGACAGCAGATTTTAATTTTATAATATGTTAAAAAATTTGTTCCATGAAAATAAGAAATAATAAAATTTTCATTAAGGTTCAAAATCGTAGTATATTTAAATTACTTATAAAACAAATTCGATTTTTTATAGTAAAGTTAATTAAAATATACTTCTTCATAGATATATATTTTATATATTTGTTAAGGACACAAGTAAAATGTAAAGAAATAATTATATACAATTCTACATGAAATTCTATACACACTATAAAAATTACTTATTGTGAAAAACAAATAAAAACTTCATTCGTCACTGCCATTCGCACATTTTCAATTTTGTTCCGTAACGTCCGGTATTATTTTGTTTCGTTCAATTGTAAAACCACGTTTCAAAGCTTTTACATGCTTTTTTGCAAGTTCTACTACATTCTATGTTTTCCTACTCGTAAGAGAGACAATGAGTCAGAAGTTCGTTTAAAATAGTGTTATATTTCACGAATGTAATTTTTATTTCCTCTCAAACTGGAAGAAAACATTTTTCGATGAAAAATATTCAGTAATTAATCATTAATCGTCTTTATTGTTTATTATACGCATTTTCTAAGATTATACGGTACAGAAAATCTCAAAAAATTATTTATGTAAATAAATTTTGCCACAATATCAAATACTGTTCTTATGCTATGTGATGTGATGTTCCAGTAATACGTTTCTATTTTATAAAAAAACAGTTTTCTTTAAAAAAAGGAGTCTTTCGTGCCCGACAAAACAAAAAAATTAGTCAAAAATATTCATAAAATAATTACTAATTTATTGAATGTTTTTAAGTAGAAACAATTTTTGTAGTTTGTGGAACGAAAAAGAATTTATTTTTGAAAGTAAATTTATCCACAGACTCAAATTCTGCTATTTAACTTTAATTATTAAGCACAAGTTTTCCTGTACCGTACAACTTTAAAAATAAACTTTTAAATTAAAGATAATGGTATCGCCTTCAATATTTAACATTTTTGATTAGAAGAAAATATTATAGTTAATGAGATGACTGAAAAATTCATTGTGAAAGAAAATATTTAATTTTATCATCAATGTATAGCATGTTCTTATATTTTGTATAAGATTTTATATATATATATAATTTATTTAACAATGGTTTTATCCATTAATTATCTTTTGTAAGATACAAAGTTGTTCTTTTCAGTGAAAATGAATATGCTCTCCTATTTACTTACATTTTTGTCAATATATCTACAATCAAAAAATATAAATTTTTCTATTTTCAATTATATTGAATATTTTCTTAAACACTGTTTGATTTAATTTGAAAAAAAAAATAAATGTAAAGAAAATTATAGGATAGCTGTAATAAACAATGCAAAAATGTAGCCAAATGTATTAATTTTATCGAAATAAAATTAAAAGTAACAAACAAAATATCAAATGAATTACTATGCTATTTTTATACACATGTTTAACATCTTTGATATTACAAGTACATTATTATCAACAGTGTGCGTTTTTTCGACTGTTGTTAATTCAGTAATTAGTTTAAAAATACTTCAAGCTGATGTTTTTAATCATATTAATCAAATGTATTCAAATTTGTATTAAAAAATTTAATTATAGAAACAAATAAAGTATAAAAAAACATTTATAATCTGTTTAATACATAATAAAAAAGATGATAGGATATTAAATAATTAATTGTAATTTCCAAGATTCTCAATTCCGTCAAAGAATTTCTTTCTTCTACGATCTAACTCAACTTTTCTCATCGTCAAATAGATTTTTAATTGAAATTTAACCCATTCGCAATTTTTGTGCAAGCTCTCAAATTGTTGTGCATAGTTCTGATTCAACTAACGCATTCAATTGGTCGATATAAATTGAATAAACCTCTAAAATAATTTGAAAATCATTTAAGAGAAATGAGATGTAATATTTATTAAGGTACCATAATTTAAATATAAATATTACATTTCAAATTCAACAAAATTCAAGTTATTTTTCATTTAAAATTACAGTATATTTCTGTAAACTTTTATTATTGTTATATTTTTGAACAAAATCTTGAATTTGTCATGAACTTTATGTGAAATTTTGATGTATGTCGTTGAAAATCAAAATTTTTAAAAGATATAATGTTAAAGTAATTATTTTACTAGGTTGGTAGAAAAATAACTGCGGCTTATGACCTTCAAATTCATACATTTTTCTCATTTTTGGTCTCTCCTGGCTTTTTTAAGTGCACCATAACTGTTTGATGACTAACACTTAACTTTTATACAAACTCTCAAGTGATGCGTGGTTCTGATTCAACTAACTTCTTCAGTTGGTCGTTATGAAATAAAGAAGGATACCCGAGAACGTATCTTCAAGGCTCTCGTCCCCAGCACGAAATTTTTGGAACCACTATTGCACAGTACGTTCCTTAATAGTACCTACACCAAAATCATTAGTTTACAAGTAGTTTCTGCTGCTTTACCACCTGTTTTGAATTCATACAAAAAATTTCCCTTACTTGCTTCTTTTCCATCTTTAATTCAAAAGCCCAATTTGAAACAAAATTAGTAATGAAACCAAAGTAAATTTTATCAAAAACAGACCGAAAATGCACTTTAAAAATGATATTAATAAAAATACGATGAAATGACACTTTTATTAAAAAAATCAAGGTGAAAATCCATAAAGAAAAACCGTAATTATTTTCCTATCAACCTAATAGAACTCATTAACATAAATTATACACAAATGCAAACTAACTTTTAGAAATATTTGTCATATCCAATAAACCCCTCTAATATTCAATAGCATTAGGTAATTTATCATCAGTAATGCAATCAGGTAATTACTTAGTGGTGCTGCACAAACAATTATGCAAGATAGTAATATGTCAGCACTTTCAGTGAATAACACTAAATTCAAATTTCACTGCACTATAGTTTAATCTGTAATCTTTAATCTCATTGTAGTTAATTAATTGCCAATGTTAGTACGAGCAGAGCCCGGTTGTTTGGAATTATTAATCATTTGTAATATCGAAAAAAATTATTCATACTTCTTTTACGAATTTGATACTGTTAGAAGTATTAATCAATATTTTGATAAATCTTTGATAAATTATGTATAAAATAATTATAATTGCATATAAAGATATGTTTTTCGATATTATATTATTCATATATCTAAATATAATCTATCTAATCTATCTAAATATAAATAAAATCAAAAAAAATTAATGAAATGTACAATTATTCATAATAACACAAAAAAAGTACTCATTATTTGAATAAATATATCTTTCAAGAGACAAGACAATCAATTCAAATGTTAATATAAACAATCATTCGTTTTCTTTAATTATCTCTAATATAAAAATCCGGACGTTTTTATTATATGAATATAAAACAAGGTACATCCGTTACCTGAAGCATCAAATTTTCATTGTTAGAATATCCGTCCGAATGTTAGACGAAGTTCACGTCCGCCAATAAATACGGACGAAATATAGACGGTATCGTAAAACGTAATCTTTTGAATGTTCCGCGTTTAGTGCTCGGTAATGGAAAAATCGTTGCATCCTCTACGGTAGGATTAAAACGAATAATTCGTGATAGTCGAAAACGTCTCAGTACACCATACACTCACTCCTGTATATATAAATATCTATATATATAACACACACACACACTCATATATATATATATATATATATATATATATTTATATATCCGAATAAATTTTGCTGAGACCACAGTAATAGAGATTTTTTCTTTTCCTGCGGCCATACGTTTATCCTGCGAAGTTGTTTTTAATGATCGCATTAAAACAACCAACTCACCCTTTTGCGTAGATATTAATACAGTTGAGTCGCAGGAGAACTGACCACATGTCCTGAATCAGATTTTCGAACTTATCTTTTTTTAATTATTATTCAAATTAATAAGCTTATTCATTTTTTATTGTTTTTTTATATATATTGCTGTATATAAACTTTTATGAGCTACTATTTGCTGTTAGATTACTTTTTACAAATTAATAAACACTCCAGATAAGAAACGTTGATGAATTTTCGAGAATGATATCACTTCCACCGAAATGCGTAGCAAAAAAGTAATTTATCAAGACAATTAATTGTATGAGAATTTTATTGTGAAGAATGTTTGTGTTGCTTATTCATTTAAAAATGTAAATTTATTCACAGCACTAACTATAATAAAATTGTTATTCTTCTTCATCTTACATTTTACATTTCCAACTATACTTTGATTATTTCTTTATGTTATATTAAAATATATATTAAGATTTTTATAAATAGGTAATTGTTTCTAAGTAGGAATCATTTTAAAATGATTTATTCGATTGCTTACACATATATTCATCAACAACCAATGTATTATGTTCTAGGATTTAAAGGTATAAATCAAGAAGTTTATATCTAACTATATTATATAATTTATATATTATTATTTACTTTATATGAATAGAGAAAAAGATAGCTGAGCAACATTAATTCGTTGTAAAAGATATATTGATAATTTCTTCAATTTTTTTATAAATTTTATTATTTCCTTGCATATGAAACAACTCATTTTGCATTCTCATGACATGGATTTAATTGAATTAACTTCCTGTTCAGTTCAATTCTTATATTAACGTTTAACGATTGAGAACTTTTTTTGTAATACTCGTTCATAAGACGACAGAAAATTATGTGAAAGCTTATAAAACTTTATAAGAATGAAAACTTAAATAACACATTTAAACTGGTTTATTTAGATATAAATTCAAGATATTTATCATGGCATCCACTCGTCTTCACTGCTGTTAATTTCATAATCAATGTCTTTATGTATTTCTTCCATGATTTATAATTTGAAAATTTGATTATATGTGTTTATTTTATAAAAATAAACTAACACTTGTAATATTGAAAATACTCGGAATTTGGAAATCACAAATATGTAATATTTACACGTTGTAACCTTCTATTTAACAAAACTACTCTAAATATCATTGCGACGAAACTGCTGTGCAAATGCCATAATATTCACGTCTTAAAACGTTATATAACTGTAAATATTCCTTGTCAGAGCATGATTAACTAACTATCTAATGGAATAAGTTGTAATATTTGATAAAAAAAACTACAGAAATGATAAGTAAATGAAATGAAAACTAAATTCTTTACATGTCCACGTATTGGGGTCTTTCGTTTTCTATGGCATAAGTGTAATGTCCCTGTAGCGGGGTCTTTTGACCGTTAAGGGTTAAAGCATAATGCTTGTTCTAGATACTACTCGTAATTTTGTCAATGACTTTAATTCATATTAGATTGTCATAAATAGAACTACCAGATTGTTAAATTATTAAGTGTAAAAATTAATTCTATGACTAAATTGAATCAATCATAACTCTGTTTTAAATTAAAATATTTTCACGTCGCTCCATGATTTGCAAGTGCCAAACTTAACATTTAAAAAATTATATATTGGCAAATCAGTTGATATAACCTCACAAAATAGTGAATACGATTTCGTTCGAAAAGTAGCATATTAATCATTGCATACCTTTCCCATTCCAGTTGAAAATGATTTGTTCAGCTTTGGGGGAAGATTTTATGATGCATAAAACATGGAAAAAATCCTAAAACACTGATCGAAGTCCGAAAATGAATTACAACTTCATCGACTCAAAATCACCATCTTTTTTTCAGCAAGAGATTCTTCAGTTACCTGACAGATGGAGGAAAGTTATATAAAATAATGGGGGATATTTTAAGGGTTGAAATGTATTCATATAAAATTTTATAAAAATTTTTTTAGACAAAATAATAGATTTTTTTAAAAAAAGTGTATCAGTAAGAATTCTTTTAAATACTTTTATTCATGTGAAGAAAACAAATCTTTTAGTTATTTCAAAATTAATTTAAAATATTGCTCCACTAAATATTTGACAATCATTTTTTCAGTAAAAAGTGATATATTTAAGAATTCTAACTTTCTACTATTAAATTAACCCATATTGGTATTAAACAAGGTTAATTTATCATTTTATAGATACCTATTGGACTATTAAGCCCAATAGGTATCTATAAAATGATAAATTAACATTAATGAAAGCTGTTTATTGGATTTTTAAAAAGAAATAATCAAATATGTTAATATCATTAATTTGATATCAATTAATTCTGAATGTATATAAATTGACATAATATAAAAATAACTGCAAAAATCGATCATCACACTGTATTCTAAATTTCATTTTGATAAAATTGTATACAAAGATATATTTCACCACGTACTTAAATTGTAACAGTATGTTTGATACCACAACAGCATATCGATTTGAGAGAAAACTATAAAAATTTCATAAAAGAATCTTCGCTGACATCATCTTGTCATTGAAACAACATTGTTTTAGTAGAACAATGTTACAATGTATACAGCCAGACAATCAACGAAGACATTAAGAGAAATGGTTATAGCTGAGTGGTTAATACGGCCGCTTGTTGACCAATATATCATGAGCAATCGGTTTGTGTAAGATGCCATTTTCATTAACAAAACGATTGTCTAAATGCATTAATCTTGATTGATGATTTTTATCAAATAACGTTACTTAAGGTAGATATATTAAAAATATGTTTCTACATTGCACTATTCTCTCTGTGTGTGTGTGTGTGTGTGTGTATGTATGTATATATATATATATATATATTAAATGTATAAATTAATTCGCCATCTTTTATGTAGAAAAATAATCTTTACGGGAAAATAGAATACATTTCAATCCTTAAAATATCGCCCACTACCTGTATTTTATATCACTTTACTCCATCTGTCTAGTAATCGACGATTTCCTTGTCGAAAAAGGATGACTCTGCTTTAAGACTGTGAACTCATAATGCATTTTCGGACAATTTTCACTATTTTATCATTGTTTGCATATTTTATGCGTCTTAACACCTTCCCCAAAGCTGAATAATTCATTCTCACGGCTTCGGCAGCATTTTTTTTCAATTGAAATGCGAAAAGTATGCACTGTCTAGTATGTTACATTTAGGACGCCATCATGTTCACTACTGTTTTGTGAGATTATGTTAACTCTTTGATCAATATATATATATATATATATATATATATATATATATATATATATATATATATATATATATATGGTTTTTAAATATTAAAGTTGGCACTTCAGAATCTTAAACGACTAGAAAATATCTTAATTTAAAACAGAGTTATGATTGATTCAATTTAAGTGGAGAATTGATTTTCACACTATATATAATGTATATATATATATATATAATTATTTAATTTCTTACTCTTTATTAATTCTTCAAATAGTTTGTATTGTTAATTACATAAATTATACATTTGTTATTTTATATTTTTTTTAAATTTCAATGTAAAAAATATAAAATTAAAATTAAATATTTTAATAATGGTGCTTTTGAGTCTACTAAAAATTCTGGTTATTAAACATAACATGTGATTAAAGGTTAAAATAACATCATAACATCACCTACATAACATCACTTTTTACTGTATCATTATTTTGTTTATGAACAAGTAGGGTTACTTAACAACTTAACAACTGCACATTCACGTACGTTTCAAACGGATGCTTTGAAACACTTTATATATACATATATACATATATATATATATATATATATATATATATATATATATAGTACTTATTTATATACAATTTATTATTAGTATATCGGCAGTAATTCTTGTTCATTTTCAAAACTGCCCTTTAATATATTTCATATAGCTTATTTATTAATATATTTTACTTTTACTAGATGAAAAATGTATTAATTATTGAGTAAATTCAAAATTTTCAGGCGTTTCAAATATTCTTGCATTATACAATGGTATCTAATTGTAATAAGTACGTATAAAATAAATATATCAATGAATGAGCATAATTTTTCTGTCGGTACTGCTCCTTCAAATAGTTAGAATATAAATTATCTATCTTCGTAAATAGAGAGCAATGGAGAACACAGAAAATAAATGTAGCTGAATATAATCAATACATATGAGTCCTATTATTTATATATATATATATATATATATATATATATATATATATGTGTGTGTGTGTGTGTTTGTGTGTGTGGATCCAGGATCATTCTAATTGAATAATATTTTTGAGTTATTTTCTGACTACATACCATGACCTGCAAAAATGTTTGAAGCCTCCTATATATTATGGATAATATTATATCTATTATACAATACTTTTTTGTAAATAATTGCATAAAAATATTATTAACTATATTCATTATTAAAAAAAATCTAATTAAAAAATATGAACAAATTTTTAACTAAAATCATTTTTAATGTGGGAAATGTTTTATCATTAATCCTAAAAGTATTATAGTTATATTAATAAATATATCTAATAAACGACACAAATATTTAAATTCAATTTTATTTGTAATATTATAACCTGCTTTCAATTCCTTTTTAATCTGATTTCTTCGTAAAGCAAAAAACATCTAAATATTTGCATGAATCGATGTTTTCTGTAACTCCTTTCCGATAAAATAAAATGAATGGATAAAGTTTTTTTGTAATCATGAACCGAGGAAACGTATTTTTCGATACGTTCAACTTTACACCATTATTTGTTTCTCAATTAATTGAACTTTTCTTCTGCTACAGGTATTTTATTATTACATCTTAGATATTTTTATTTCGGTGCATATGGAACAAGACATCTCTCTATTTTTAATTTATGCTTTGTCGGGTGTTTATAATTACAAGTATTTTTTGTTTGGTTTGTATAAATTAATACAAAAATTTAATCATTTTTTTATGAAAAGAAACTCATTAATATAATAT
This sequence comes from Acanthacorydalis orientalis, assembly GCA_034766995.1. Lineage (NCBI taxonomy): Eukaryota > Metazoa > Arthropoda > Insecta > Megaloptera > Corydalidae > Acanthacorydalis > Acanthacorydalis orientalis. The sequence goes on from CM068317.1 coordinate 28,103,916, forward strand.
TATATAAAAGAAAATGTTTATTATATAAAAAAATGAATTTTATTTTTACCTAAAAAAATAATAAAATTTCATGTATCTAAAAAAAACAAATCTGGCAAAGAATTTAATCACAGAACAGAAATCAAATTGTTATAAGCTTCTTATATTCTTTTTGATTTATTGTTTTCTCCAGTAACATTCCATATTTTTTTTCAATTTTTAAATATATCAAGTTTTTTATATCACTATATCGTATCAGATATTAAAAATCAAGTATACAAGTTTTGTATTTTTTCTTTAAATGCTATTTTAAATTCAAATATATGAGCGAAACGACTTTATTATAGTAACACTCATTTAAAATCTGCTTCCATATTTTCTGTAAACTTTTCTATTAAATTCATAGTGTTAAAAAATTGGATAGTATTATTTCAACAAATAACGATGCAAAAAAGATTTCGAAAAAAGTTATGTCTCTGAACCTTTCCTGTCTCTTTCATTAAATATGTATATATACATATATATATATATATATATATATATATATATGCTTCTTTGAAAAATTTGAAAAAGTTATAATAAATAATATGGTAGTTAAATAAATGTATGCTTTCAAAAAAATATAAATGACTAACTATTTAAAAAAGATCACATATTTTTCTTTTTAATTTTTCTACAGACGAGAAGTTACTTTAATATTTCTTTTATATCTTCTTTAAAAAAGTTTATCGAGTTCGTTAAGCGTTTATATTAAATTCAGTTGTTGAAAACTTATCTGAAGAAGACATATTGGATTCTATCTTATCTAAATTGTCAATCATTTAACTTTCGTTTATTTATTATTCGTTTTAGTATAAAGTTTTAAAATACAATACTGTAAATAACCCAACGATTATCTTACTTAAAATGTGAAATCATTATTATCGTATAGCAAAACAGTCTATATTATTAATTTATTCAATTACTAAAAATCGGTTACCATAAATTATTTTGAAAAATAATTTAAAACACTACAGACATTTTATATTTTCATGAAAAAGTGAGAGTTATGAAATTAAAGTTAAAATGATTTCATAAAATAAACATCAAAATTTAAATAAATAAATATTTCTTTGGTTTAGAAAAAAAAACTTATTAAAGTAGTATTTGTTCCGTGAAAAGTTATAAATTATAGAATCAATAAACCTTGTTTTAATTATATGTTTTTTTATCTGTGATCCTGTTGATTTATTGTCTTAATGGTCTTCGTCTTTTTGGATCACATGACTTTCTAACCTCCACAACTAATTGTGACACATGTCATTTTTCAACACATTTGCAGAATTATTATTATAAAGATCATACAAAAAATTTAAAAATAGATTTGTTTTGAAATCTTAGTTCTGTAAAATGTGCAATTTTGTTTATTGGTGCAACCATTTAATTTCTAATGAGTTTGGTTCGTCATAATTATAGTGATTCAATTTAGGCTTCCACATGGAAGTATTAAGTCAGCGCAGATATTAAGAAAAGTCATGTAATTTTTTATTTGGTATTTTAGTTCAATTTAATACTAAAATATAAGTGAATTAAAAAACTAAATCGAGGATAACTTGGTTTTTAATTTTTGCGTTTTTTTAATAATTTTGTTTGGAAGCCTAAATTGAATCACCTGTATTTTTCTAATACATCATCACTATTGAAATCCATTATTCAGCAAATAACTATGTTGTTCAAAATATTTTAATTAACCTGCATTCGTTTCCGGAAACATTTTTAAAACTGGAAGATGATACATATTGATATCAAGTAATCTGAGAAAAAAATTTTACATTCTACACTTTATTTATAAAAGTTAGAGTTACATTTTGAAAAATTTTTGTAAAATTTATCAACAATAATGTAAATGTACGCAACAGTATTTAACTAAATTTGTTCTATTATTTATTGAATATCTAAGAAAGTTTAAATATAAAATTAATATTACATTTAATATAAAAATATATGCGTCATATGATCCATAGAAAAGTCGTTTTTTTAGATAGATTAATAAACGCATCTTAACTTTTCTATTTTGCTCCATCGACAGAGAAATACTGACAGAAATGTTACATTTATGATGAAATATCACGACAATCTAATCTTTGTAATAAAAACAATTCAGATTTGTTATTTTAAACTGAAAGAAATTCTTATTTGATACTAGCAGGCCGTTAACAGGAATACGATAGAAGCGTATAAGACCAAATTCCATTAAAAACCATGGTATGTATGAAATGAGTTCAAAAAAAAATCACCACTATTCGTTTTAAACACGTTTTTGGAGAGTCATTTAAATTTACGTTTTATAAATTAATATATAATAAAGAAAAAAATTTAAAGATATGTATAAGAACCACATAAATTCCATTAAATAATACAAAACTTATTCAATATTTGCTAAACATATATTATAAAGAGGAAATGATATAATATATATATATATATATATATATAAATATATATAAATATATATATATATATATAAATATATATATATATATATATATATATATAAATAAGATAACGAAAATAATAACAAATTAAAATTTGACATACAATTAAACATTATAGAAACATTGAAATATATACAAAAACCATTATGGTAACAAATTAATGAAAATACCAATGAGATAATTTAAATCTCAAAATTGTAAATCACATGCCATTTAAAAAGTATATAAACGAACATAATAAAAATAAAATCAGTATTTTAAAATGACACACAGCCCGAAACAACTTGTGAAATTTGTGCTTCCAATGAATGAAGACCATCATAATAAAGTTTCACAAGTCAAATCGTAGTTTAAACTTGTATATACAGTATTGAGGATAAAAAAATGATTCAGTAATTTTGTTGAGAAATGAATAGAAAAAAAGAAATACAATATAAATATTTATACAAAATAATAAATATATAAAGGTGAATTATAAAAAAAATGTTAGAGTGTATGTTTAAAACATAATTTCTTTAGAGTAAGTATTTAAATATATTTTCTATCAGTCATTTTTTTAATCCTTTAAAATCGCATTGTCTTCCTTATAAACGAATTATAATTGAAATAAACGGGTTTAATTCAAATTTAATAATAAAAAATTTAGTTACGAATATATTTTTAGCTTGATTTTGATAATAATCTTAAAAAAATAATCTATTTTTCCTTAAACATAGTTTCCACAGTAAGATATACTTGCATTGTGATTGAATTATAACTACTGTTTATATTTTTTTTTATGTTCATATGTTAAAAATTTATTGAAAATGAACTATTTTTTACCTTTTTCCATCTCTTTCCATATACAAATGAAGTCTTATATGGTAAACATCTTGCAGGCAATATCGTTATGAAGAAGGAGTATGAAGTCCAATCTAACAGCAAACAGTTTGTTTTCCGCTATAATAAAAATAAAAAATATATACCACAAATACATTTATTTTCAATGAAACTAGGTAGTAAGTAAAAAAAATTAATTACTCAAAAATATTTTAATATGGAAACCATTAAAATAAGATATTCAAATATTATTTTTTTTACATACTTTTTAATATATATATATATATATATATATACATACATTCATATTTCACTTAATAATTAATTTATTTAAATAAAATTATTTTAGTAAAACAAAAAACATTTTTTTACAATAAAACAAATTAAATAGGTACATAATAAAGTTATTTGATATTTATTCGTTTAAATAATTTTCGTGGAAAGGTATTCTAAAACCATAAATATACTACAAATTTATATAAAAAATTATATATATATATAGAGAGAGAGAGAGAGAGAGAGATCTGTATATTAATAAAAAAATATAAATTATTAAATAATTAAATACAATAAAGGAATATTAAGGTGTCCATTGTCTATACGAGCCCGGTTGATGTAAAGCTTGGTAGAAAATAATTTTCCAATAGGGCTTCGCATATATATATATATATATATATATTCCACAAATATTCGTCGATATACGCCCTGAATCTGTCATTGTTCAGGGTAAATTAATTGTGGAGTAATGTGAATGAATGAATCTCAGAGTTTTCACACAAAAGCTCGAGTTTTGAACGTGCTTTCCGCGTATGTCTAGCTTTATTTCAATGAGCGTATACGCGTACATCCATGCACACATACATATTAGTTTACGCCTGCAATTTTATATATATATATATATATGTATGTATATCTGTGGATGTGCTTGAGTCAATACTAAATGAGTGACTGAATGAATGGGCACGACGAGTACAATGTATAATAAATGTGTGTGCATACGTGCGTACGAGCTCTTCAGTCTGTGTTTATTTATTTGCGTATGTGTGCACGGCTGAATGTATTAATGTCTTCATACGAGGTGGAATGAAATGGCATTTTCACAATACTAAATTGTTCTAATGCGTGTCGAAAGCAGCGAGGTATCTCTGATTATGTAAAATTAGATTCTTGTGTATGAGGAAAAGTGTTACATATATATATATATATATATATATATATATATATATATATTGCTCTTTTAATAAATATTGATACAACACAATGAATTCGGAAAGAAATTTAAGAAACATTATTTGTTCAGGATACAAATTACAGTACTGAAAATTTGAAATCAAAGTAACCTGTGTCGTCGGTATTTCTATCACAACTACATCAAAGTTTTTGTAGCATTATTTTATAATAAAATATTTAATGAATGTATAAGTCGTATATTTATCATAATTTAATATCTTCAAAAAAAAATTACGAATTATATATATATATATATATATATATATATGTGTGTGTGTATGTATATATATACATATATATATATACATTTGTATATATAAATATATATATATATATATATATATACATAAACATATAAATATATATATATATATATACATTTATATATACATACATATATATATACACACACACACACACATATATATATATATATATATATACATATGTATATAAGAGGTAGGTGAAAAGTTCCAATCTTCGCATATAAATGGTCCCACTATGCTGAATATTATGCTGTTGTTACATGAGTCTATTCTTTATATGCTTATGTTCAAAGCTTCAGGTCAATAGGTTATTTAGTATTTGTTCGACATCCTGCCTAAGTAAATGCCTCAAACAACTAATATTAAAGAAAGGAGCTGGATTCAACGTTAGAGGACTTTACTTCATCGAATACAATGGTTAGGCACAGGGTTGTTGTACCTGAAGTGGGTCGGACGTGCACCACTGATAAACCATGCAAGTGGAAGTTCCATTGAAGTGACTATGTCAGAAATGATTGGAAAAATCCACAAAAGCATCTCATCAGACCGTAGAATGAAAGTGAGTGAGATAGCAAAGACTTGTAGCATATCAACGGAACGTGAACGCAATATCTTACATGAATATTTGAGTATGATAAAGCTGTGCGGTAGATGGGTCCCGCGTTTTTTCACTGCTGACCTAAAACAATGTTAAAAGAATGTTTTAATCGATTGTTTGCCACTCTAAACGCGCAATTCAACAGAATTTTTGCATCAATACATAACCGTTGATGAAGCTTTGGTCCAATACTATACTACTGAGACCGAACAACAGTTGAAACAATGGACCAGAAAAGGCGAATCATCTCCAAAGAAGACAAAAACATTTTCATCAGCTGGTAAGGTAATAATGATTGTTTTTTAGGATGGGTGTGCAATACTCTTCATTGACTTCATTTAAAAGTGAAAAACAATTAATATGGAGTATTATATAAACTTATTACATCAATTTAACGATGAAGTCAAGAAAAAACGTTTACATGGCGAAAAATAAAGTGCTGTTTCATCATGAGAATACTCCAGCCCACACATTAGTTGTAGTGATGGCTAAAATCAATGAATTAAAGTTCAAATTACTTGTCCGCCCACCAAACTCGTCAGATTTAGCCCCGAGCGACTTCTATCTCTTCCTTAACTTCAAAAAATGGCTCAGTCGCAAAATATTTGCAAATAACAATGGAGTCAGCGACGCTGTAAATGATTATTTTGAGAACCTTGACAAATCGGCCTATTAGTCTGGCATAACTGCTTACAACATCGTTGGGATAAGTATATCGAGCTAAAGGAAATTATGTTGAGAAATATATGAAAATCAATCTAAAAAAATGTTTTCTTATTCAGGCCGGAAGCTTTTCACCCTCACCCTCGTGTATATATATATATATATATATATATATATAATCTAAAACTATACATAAAAAAGTGTCTTTAAAAACATAACAATTACTTTTGATAATAAGAATTTATTATTAGATATCTGACGAAAACGACTCGTTAAAGAGATATAAAAATATGAGAAAAGAGGATAAACTATAGCCATTTTCCGGGTAGTAAATTTACCAACAATGACTCCAATTGTAAATTTATGGAGTATTGTACCTCGTAAAGTTTGTCTCTCGTATTTCGAAAAGAATTACAAAACGAATTCGATTATCTTAAGAACTGTTTTATAAACTTATTTTATTTATTTCTTTTTTTCTGCAGATAGAATATAGTTATAATTTTGTTATTTATGAGAGTTCGTAATTGGAATGAAGCGAAAGATGATAAAAAAACGGATGTTTTTATGCTAGAAAAATGTTTTAATTGTGACGATAAAATTTCAGATTTTATTATTTTTGTAATTTGAATATAAAACGGAAAGAAAAAACACAGATTAATTACAGATTAAATATTTGTTATCGTTATTGACAAATATGTTAATAAATAATTTATAATATAAATTATCGTTTTATTGTTTTGCAGAATTTTATTAAATGTTAAAAATGTATGGAAGAAACAGTATTTTACAAAAACAATATTGAAATTCTGTTTAATTATTCAAGTTTGATATTTATTTTAAATTGGATTCGTTTATTGAGGCGAATAAAATATATAAATATTGATAATTGATAAACAATTTCTTCAATGTGTATTTACTCAATCGCATGTAATTTAAAATTTATCTCATATTGTTTTACACTAAATAATTACAAGTATAAATTATGACCAAATTGTATATAAAAGATAAATGAATTAATTATTATTATCATAAAACGTGTTAAATATTACTTTAAGCATTATTCTGGATATTTTATGCGTGTGTTTATATTTCGAAAAGTAATTATGATACACAACAAACACACCTATAATTATTAATTCACGCTATCTACTTAAATGTTTACTTAACTTAAATGTTTCTTATATTTTTTTAAAAAATTGAAGGAAAATTTGTGATTATATGGTAGTTAAGAGTGGTATAATAATTCATACTCAACGATAAAAATGCAAAAGGAGCTTGAAAACAACTCTATAGCCAATGGAAAGAAAAAAAATATGTTTTCCTTCCTCGTAATAAAAAAAAGAAAAACATGTATTTCCAAAAAATAAAAAAAATGTTCTCAGGCGTAATAATGTCCACTATTTATTTAGATAGTAAAATAAAATTAGTTATATTTAAAAGTGATGATTTAGAGTTTTAAATCAAAAATTTAGGTATTTTTGCATAATTTGAATGTAATATATACGAGTATGTTGTAAAATATGCTCAAATATGATTTATTGATATGTATTTTATGTTAAATATAGGTTTTGTAATATGTACTCATATATATTTTTGATAGAATTTGTCATTATTTTGTCTTTTAAAACTCTGATTTCAAAATATATTGTGATTACAATAATAGAACTTTGAGTAAAATTATTTTATATTTTCTTTTGTTAGAAGTGCATATTTTCATATTTTCCCAAGGATTGAAGGGATACATAAATTTCATGTTTATATTTTAATTATATATAGACAGTAGATATTCACGTTGAGTAATTATCAAGCTTTTAGTTATGGCATATAATAGTAATTATATCCAGGAGACTGTTAGAAAGACAGTAGCAAATTTAAAAAATAAACTGGCATATTAACCGGACTTGCATTTTATATATATATATATATATATATATATATATATATGTATATATATGTATATGTATATGTATATATATGTATATATATATATATATGTATGTATATATATGTATATGTATATATGTATATATATATGTATATATATATGTATATATATATGTATATATGTATATATATATGTATATATATATATATATATGTATATATATATATATGTATATATATATACATATATATATATATATATGTATATATATATGTATATATAATGTATATATATATATATATATATTTATGTATTTATATATATATATATATATATATATATATATATATATATATGTATATAAAAAGTATGTGCATTGATGTGAGTTCGTTGATGTGAATATTATAAATTATAAATACATATTAAGTAAAGTGTTTGTTACGCGAGAAATTATTTGACAGATTTATGAAAAATGAATACTTTAGGATGATTTATTTTCTGTTTCGGAAGGTGTCAATTTTCCAAGAAGCATCAGATTGTCTTAATACAAAACGCTTTATCTTTCTTCTATCACATACTTGGAAATCTACCCATTCACAAATCGAGTCATGTGTAAAAGATATATATTTTTACGCCAATTATATTTATTTTCACATCCACACACAGATAAAGATACATATATTCATATATATATATATATATATATATATATATATATATATATATATATATATATATATATATATATATATATATATATATATATATGTATTAACAAGATAAAGGAAGATTTTAACATTTCTTTTAACAGTCAAATAATGCTTTCTGTCTTAAGTATATAATATGTATTTAATTTATTTTAACTTTGCATTTAATTTATTTTTAGCTGATGATATTAAAAGATATTTACATAGAAATAACGTTTAAGAAAGTTGAAACAGTACTTAATAATATTAGTCTTTAAAATTACGTTCACAATAAACTGATCACACACACACACAGACATTATATATATATATATATATATATATATATATATATATATATATATATATATTTATTGATAACCTTTCAGAAGCTAAATGAGATAGACAAAACGTAAAATATTTGTAATGTATATTTTGCTTTTACTAGATGATCCGTTCGAACAAAATATAAGGACTTATACGGTATTACAGGATTATATTTCTTATATCTATGTTCACGATAGATTAAAGGCTACTCGGAACATTACATTTAATTGTTTCTGTATTTAATTGGTTTTTATATAAAAAAAAAACTGGGACAATAAATTTATAATACAATGAGTGGAATTATATATTGATTTTGTATTAAGTATTAAATAAGACAAATATCTATCTTAAAAAATCTATATCTATTTTATGCGTAACGCAATATTTTTTTCTTACAGTCTCTCATTTTATCGTTATTTTTAGGTGAAGTCATAACAATAGATTTATATTAATTGTTTTATTTTCTAGCTCCTATATCAGTAAATTAGAATTTGATTGTAACAAATTCTGTTGTATATCACAATTAATAGTTGGGTACTCTCTTTTTCTGAAATTCACAGGTATAAATATGAACCCAATGCGATATAAAAATTAAAATTATTTTCAATGTACTGTGTAAAATTATGTACATACAAATATGTAACAGCTAAACAGAGACAAGAGTCGAATTACAAATTAAACAAATGCTTTAAAGGAAATTCGATACATAACAATAGAATATTTTGTAAAAACTACGAAAGTCGTAGATAACAGATGGGTCTATATCCATCTTGTAAATACTTTTACTGTATATCATGTCTACAGACGTATAAGTACTCAAATATAACTAAAAATTTAATAAACTCACTAGTCTGATATTACAAATTAATTCTCAATTTATTTTTATTCTTAGAAATAATTTCTACCATAAAAATGAATTAAGTATCATTTTTACACCTGAATATATCATTCTTTTTTCAAATGTCGCCTATGCGACTTTATTTATAAGTAGACGTGCGTATTTCTCTAATGTACTGAGAAAAATATAAATGATTGAAGAATAAACGTCATAGAGTATTCCCTTGACAATGTACCATCAAGCATTTTCTATATAAGTAAATACATTTGGACTGAGCGATAAGAAGCACAATATGTGTGTGTTCCATTAGAGACCACTGCTTCGTTCACTTAAAGATAAGACTTCAACACGCATCTTACAAAAAAGATGTTTCTACTGCGGGTAGCAATATCTCAGCGTAATGTTCACACTGGCCGGAGTGTAACGTAAATTTCAGCACTAAAACATTAAATCGATGTGAAGACATAATGAAAATGTATTCTTTTAAAGAGACATTCCTATGAAAGTTGGACAAAAATACAGTAATAGTTATTGAACACACATTGACAACGATATATATATATATATATATATATATATATATAAAGTCGATAGAAAAATAATTGCGGTTAATGCACCCATTTGCCAAGCTTTTTTGATTTTCCTAGCTGTTTTTAGTGGTCTAGAACTATTGAATGACTAACTCCTAACTATTGTGCAAGCTCCCGAATTGTTGTGAGTGGTTATGATTCAACTTACGCCTTCAGTTGACCATTATGAAGTGAAGGATGCCAGTGACCTCCCTCGTCTTTCAGGTTTTTGTCTCCAGCATAAAAAATTTGGAACCACCATTGCACAGTATGTTCCTTAACAGTACCCACATCCAGAGCATTTTTTTTTACTTTACAACCAATTTCTGCTGCTCTACCAACAGTTTTGAACTCATACAAAAATGCTCGTATTTGATCTTTTCTATCTTTAATTCAATAGCCTTATTTGAACCAAAATTAGTAATAAAAGCAAAGCCGATGTTACCAAAATACAGTCTGAAAAACGCTCTTTAAAATGTTATAACATGAATACAGTGAAATGGCATTTTTATTGAAAAAAATTAAGGTTCGAATTCCAAAAACAAAAACCGCAATTATTTTCCTATCAATCTAATACTTTTTTGAAATAAATATCTTTACAAACAGTAGGTCATTAAAAATGCTCAATGACTGGATGGTATATAAAAGATTTTGATTTAAAAGTATGAAATTGATGAGTTCAATAGTGTAAGGTTTTAATCTATATATTACCTGTTATGTACATATATATATATATATATATGTTATATATATATATATATATATATATATATAAACTAAGAATTCATAAATTAATTAATTGTACCCCTAATACTCCTCAATCTTATATCTACCGTATAAATTTTAAGAAATTCCTTATACAATTCATGTAAGAATCAGAATCCTTATACGGGCACCTTATCTACACACACACACACACATATATATATATATATATATATATATATATATATATATATATATATATATATATATACCCTATATTAATCTTAGAAGGTATATAAAATGGCTTTATATGATCTTTATTCGGTAAATAAGTTTATATAAAGTCACTTTATATGCCTTCTAAGGTATATATATATATATATATATATATATATATATATATATATATATATATATATATATGTATATAAGGTGTCCGTAGAAGGATTCTGATTCTTATTTGGGTTGTATAAGGAATATCTAAAACCCTATACAGGAGATGTAGGATTGAGAAGTACTTGGGACTCAGAATAGAAATTCTGTCTATTTCGAAGCCAATTATGACTTATGAAGAAAAAATAAAATATTCATTTAAAAGAAAATTATGGAAGCTTCCTTTAAAATAATACTTGTGTACTTAACCTAAACGTTTTATTGATATTCAAAAAGAAGGCAACAATAAAACCCAAAAGATCGTTTATATTCTATAAATTTTATTTATGACTATATATATGTATGTATGTATGTATATATATAGATATATATATATATATATATATATATATATATATTTATATATATATTTATATATATATATATATATACATACATACGTATATATATATATATATGTACATATATATATATATATATATATGTACATATATATATATATATAGAGAGAGAGAGAGAGAGAGACACGAGACTGTTAAATGAAAAACAGTAGTTTCTCCAAAATGTCAATTCACGAGGAAAAATAATACAACAAATATTGGAATAATTAAATTTCAGTAAACAGTTTCTAAACCTTTCTTTTTATAATTTATTTTCAGTTCAGACGTTTAAAAATGTCAATATTATGTATAAAAGCGATTACTGTAGACAAAAATTTTCTTTTCAAAAGAAATTTATAGTTTTATCATATCATTATTGCCAAATTATATGTGAATCTAAAATTTTAATATTTTATTTTCACTTAAATAATTTCTTATTTCATGAAAAATTATACTCATTTATAATTCAACTCATTGTAAATGTATTTGAAACAATCATGAGATTTAACAAAGCAGACATATTAATGAGAAAAATTAAGCATAAAGTAATTCTAGTTGGTTTATTCTAGGGAGGTTTTGTGAAAACTTTGAAGTTGAATGTATATATTAATTATATTATATAATTTATAAACGAAAAGGATTATATTTTAATATTAAATAATGTACAATAATATATATTAACTTTTTCCTGGAAGAAAACAGCGCCGAGATTCAGCGTATTTTTTAATTTACTTTTGTTTCATCACTCTTCTATTTTTGTTATAAATATGACTACACACGTCAACCCTTGGTTACTTTTAACGAGTAAAGTCGAAAAGTTATATCTGTGTAGTTTGGTGTTCATGTTACTAGTTTTCTATAACAAACAATAAACTGACGTTGATAAATTTTCAAAACCCACACTACTTACTTCATTAGAGAGTGGTCAATTTTTATCAGTCAGGTATCAAAAAGTCACTGTTTAAACATATTTTATTTTAAATTAAAAAATATTCTTTATAAAATAATTACAATTGGTTATCTTTATTAGAGAAAGTGACTAACATATTTTTTTCCTCTTAACCCTTTCACCACGGATTAAATATTTTTAGTTTTAAAACTCCTGTTTCGTTTGATGATCATTTGAGTTACTTAAGTAATATATGCAATTTCCGTTAATAATTTTTTAAAATTTTAGGTCCCGTTAGTGGCGGAAGGGTTAAAATGATTAAATATGAATAGTTTTTATTATTTTTTCCGGAATGTAATGAATTGTTTATTTTCATTAATATTATACGAGGTAGCGCAAAAAGAATAAAGAGGTTTGAATAGTTAATAACTTTTTTGTTTAATTGTTTTTTTTTCTTCTCTTCAGAGTTTTATAAATAAAACGAGGGGAATTTATCACAGAAAAGTACCCAACGGAACAACGTACTAAAATAATTAAATTTTATTTCGAAAATCAACGTACAATTATTTTGACGTAGAGAGCATATCTTCGTTTTTTCAATGTTCGAACAGGACCAATGAAGTCAATAATTAATCATTTTGTTGCACGTTTTCGACAACAAAGTGCAGTTAGTAACCCTCCAGAATCTAGAAGACATTGTTTGGCTTTGACTGAGGAAAATATTTAACTTGTACATGAGATTATACTATATTTTAGGAAATAAAAAATGATGTTAATATTACAAAACAAAAAAAAATATTAATGTTTTAAACCCCTTCGTTTTTGCGCCACTCTGTGCCTCATTTTGCTTCTTTTTTAAATATTTTCTCACGCTTTTAAGAAAA
>CM068317.1:28122500-28207500 GCA_034766995.1 Acanthacorydalis orientalis
GAAAATGAGTTTTTCCCGAGTATCCGCTTGATCCCGAACATCAAAAAGAACAATGGTGAATGCATTTCGGTCATTTGTACTGCAAGCAGAGCAGTAGTAAGTAGTTTGCAAAGAATGAAGCTTGCTTTCGATAAACATAACGTATACGTTGATCCGAACAAAGACAACTGCATATAAAATTATTAGACGAATGAGTATGAAACAAGGGTACAAGAAATGTTCAACATTGTTCAATTACATTTTTTTCAGAATTGACGTGGATGTAGGGAGCTACAAACGAGACGAACAGATAGAGCACAAAATTGTGTTGAAAATGGAAGTCATTAATAACGCAGCATATAGAATACATTTTTACGTTATTATCTTTTTATTAAAGTTTTATTCGATACAAATGCATACACATACATTCGCATGCTGCTTGCGAACAAATACCTACGTTTTTTTTTTTTTGTACGTGCATATAGGGAGCAGTCTTTGTGTTCCCGGTATTGCAATTAAGGACTGGAAGTAGAAAGAAATAAAATGTGTTTTCCGGTAGATAAATCTTTTAGTATTCTATATGATAATTTTTGTATATGTAATTTTATTTACTGTATATCAATCATTTCGAAAATAAACGAACAAAATGTTTTAGTAAATTAAAATATCTAAAATATTAACTGTTTTTTTTCTAATTAAAAAATAAAAAAAAGGTTTCAAAGATATTTTAAAATTTTATGAAATCTATTACAATATTGAAGAAATTATTATATATATATATATATAAGATATACGAGTATTTGGTTTTTTTTCTTCAAATATTCTAAAAATGTAAAATTTAAGTAAAAAATTCAAAATAAATCAAAATTTATTCCTACAGTCTTCATTAATAATATTAAATATTTTCAATTGTTAATAATTTTTAAATTATTTACTTTTTATACAAGCTTTTTACTTTTTCGTTTGCATAATAACGGCATGTGATCAAAAAAAGCTATTATCTAGTGAAATAATATTTCCATTAAGAAAAGTATTAAAATTTATTAAGAAAAGTTGAAATATCTCTGTGATAATCATTCAAAAAAGTTATTAGGTTGTAACATATCAAGTTCCCGAATTTCAGTCAGTCAGAGGTCGACCGCGCTTGAGAAAGGTTCTATGCAATATTTTACAAGTTCAGCTGGTTGGAATTAATTAATTATTGTACCCTTCAATTGTTTTTAAATACGGAGTTATTGTTGTTATTTTTATTTTTTTACCCTTTAACATGATGGTATCTACAAAAGATTTGCATCTACTTGCCAATGCTAATCAGTAGATATGGGCCAATACTTTTGCAAGAGAATGCTCGACCACACACAACTTGAATCACAATTTCCAAATTAAATTCATTAAATTATAAAATTTTACCTCATCCTCCTTATTCACTAGTTCTTTTATCGACAGACTATCATCTTTTTCGCCACTTTGAATAATATTTAAGAAATAAAAAATTCCGAAACCCAAACAGAACTGATTCAAGGATTCAAAGATTTTATAAACTCTAAAAATGTCGATTTTTATAAAAATGGGATAAACAATCTAATTTTTCGTTGGCAAAAGACCATTGAAGCTGTGATGAAGCTTATTTTGATTAAATATATTTTGTTTTGTTAAAAATATTGCGTTTTAATTCTCACGTACAAATTCTGCAATTTCATATGTTACGCCCTAATATTATGAACATTTCAAAAAATTATATAACATGAAATTACCAAAAAATATAACTGAAGTTGTAAAGGCTTACAAAAATTTGGGATGGACTATATCACTTAAAATACGTGTACTGAATTCCAATTAAAATTTTTCTCGAAAATCTAGACGCAATCAGTTCCGAACATAAAAAACATTTTCACTGAGATATCTTCGCCACGAAAAATGTATTTGAGGACAAGTTAAATGTACATATTTTTGTTGATTATCAATGAATACCGAAATAAATACGTTCTACAGGCAAATCACAGCAATAAATCAACAACAATTACATTTGAATTAATCTAGTCACTAGAAGTGATAGTCTGGAAAATAAATTGTGTGAAATTAAAATTTTAATATGTTCATTCATCTTCAGTGATCCAGAAAATATCGATTTTAAATTGAATACAACTAAAAATATTTTTTGATCAGTGCAGTTTCACTGCGACAAAGTTCATAAAACAACACATAAAAATAAAAATATAGATGGACATCATGTTTGGTAATATTATAAATTTTAACGTTATCCAGTAAAAACACACATAGAAAATATTCATACTTTTGTAGATATTACCTCTTTGTCATTAAATGTTAAAAATAAAATTTAATAAATTAATAATTCAATTAAAAGTAATAGTATTTCTTTAATCCGCAATTTGTTTATATTTCAATCAATTTTGGTACATCTTGGATAGTACATTTATACATAATAGTCTATAAAAATTTCTGGATTATTTTCATACCGAAAATAATCAGTTTTATAAAAATCGAATCTATAATTTCTTCTTGCTGGAAAAGAGTTGTTCAGTGCAAAAGTGTATATTTTCATGAATAAAGTTATTTTATGTAAAAATACACAAGCATTTTGTTCTCAGTTCAAAAATGAAAAAACTTTTTTAGTTACCTGATATTATCTAATAAATTTTAAAAATAAATAAACTAAAATAATTGTATTATAACTATAGAAAAATATACAATAAATAAAATCAAAAACAGATGAACAACACGTACATTATCTAACAACATAGCATACAAGACTATTTCTGAAGAAAATTGAAATTTTTCTATTGCACTGCAGACTGTTTTTATCTTATTACAAGTCTAGACTGTGTAAGATTTCCAGAAAAATTCTCAAATTGAAAGAAACTTTTAGCAGACCAGCAACAAGCAGATTGGCATAAAAACTAAAACTAAAAGTTTTATAACCGCTAATAAAAAAATTACAGGACAATTTTCAACTTTCAGCATGAATTACGAATGAACTGTGTACGTTTACTTTCTGTAATAAATCAGTTCGTTATTGACATAGTGTTATATTAATCAAGTAAAAAAATACTTTTTGTTCTACATCAGATTTTATTAACAATATTTTTATTAAAATAAATCAAAACATACACACATGCACGCTCATATATATATATATATATATATATATATATATATATATATATATATATATATATATATATATACATACAATATAGTATAAGCTGTAGTGTAACATATCCTCAGAGATAAAAAATGACTACTCATTCAAGCAGAAACAACCCTTATTTCTCTCACGACTTCTTTTATGTTAAGAGTTCAATGTAGATATATATATATATATATATATATATATATATATATATATATATATATATATATATATATATGGTATAGTCATCATTAATCTCTATCAATCCACTGCTGGATAAAAGCTTCTTCCATGATTTTTCAGTTTGTACGATTGAATGTCTCTCTTTTTCACTGATTTCCAATAACAAATTTAATTTCCTTATCCCATTAGTTCATTGATATTTTCCTTGATCTTTTTATATTCCTTAGTTTCCAGCACAGTCTTACCTACATGTCTAGCAACGACATTATTGAAAACGGTATCGCTTGTTGGTCGAAATTTTTAATAATGATCTCTACCAACATGCGACGCCACCTGTAAAGGGATCACTCCCTCCCTTATCTTTAACAGTATAGCGCGAATTTTAAATATGTATTAACAAAGACAAAATTTTAAATATGTCCATTTTTTTGTTATCATCTTTTATTACTCTATGATAATAAAATATCTTTTAATATTAAACTTTAATGAAAATTCGATTAGCAGAAAACGCTATTATTAGAATTTCGCTATTATTGCGTGAACGGTGACAAGTAAGATATGATTAGGTAGAACTAGTAGACTCTCTATGTGGTGCTGTGTAGTGGTAAAAATCGTTATTAAAAACTCGACTAACAAGCAGTATCGTTTCCGATACTAAAATTGGTATTCGTTGCCAGACCTATGTAAGACCATGGTTCCGAGTTAAGAATTCTTGTAGTCCACCGATTGTCTTCTCTTCTTACAACGTGCTCTGCCTATTTCCATTTCAGACTCTTTACTCTTATTGTTACCAATTCTTCTTCGTAACAATACCATATCACATATCTTACAAATAACTTTTAAAAAATTAAATGAACTGGGTTATAAACCCTTTCATCCCTCATCTTATTCTCCGGATCTGTCTCCAACAAATTATCATTTTTTTAAGCATTTGAGTAATTTCCTACGATAGAAGATTTTCAAAGATCAAGCATCAGCTCAAAACCCTTTCGATGAATTGGTTAATTCCAGGACTACAGAATTCTATCTTGTAGGAATAAACAAACTTGTTTCCCGTTGGGGAAAAATGTGTGGAGGCCAATGGTCTTTATTTAGGTTAATAAATATAATTTTTAGCTGATATATGCGTTTTTATACTCGATACGCAAGAACTGCAATTATTTTTTACCAACTTATATATATATATATATATATATATATATATATATATATATATATATGTATATATATATATATATATGTGTATATATATATATATCAATTAAAAGATCAGTGACACTTAAACATTTTCATCAAGATGAAACTATATCTATTTTAAGTACATATTTAAAACTGAAATTCTATCAATATTAAAATAAAAAATAAATAATTTACTATTATTAACAATTCAGAAATAGTATACTCTCCATGATAAAAATTGAAGAATGATTAAAAATAATTCAAGAAAGAGACAAAGATCTTATGAAACCATCTAAGAACTAAAACATTTAAACTGCAAGATAAAATTTTCATTCTGCACGTAAATAAATTTAATACTAGACGTAAATATTTACGAGAATAAAAATAGTTTTACTCACGGTTGTTAGCAAAATATTTACGTCCTCATAAATAAACATAGATAAAAGTAGAGTTTCATCTTTAAAAATATATCGATTTTTGTAACAAAAAAAGTGCGATGTGCGCTAGACGAAACTGGTTAAATAGATTTTCCAAGAAAGTCCTTGGAAGTATTTATACAGACGTGTTATGTTCAATTCTGATAAAATTTTCTCAGAAATACTACGCATACATTGTGTTTATTATTGCGTAAACAAGATGAAAAAAATCAACAATTCTTTATTACATGCGGAGTTTTTTAAAATTAATTCTCAGAAAAGTGTATTGAACAAATACTGATTTATTAATAACTGTTAGTTTGTGTATTGTATTTTATTTCATTCTAATGTACACACATTATATATATATATATATATATATATATATATATATATATGTATATATATATGTATATATATATATATATATATATATATATATATGTGTATATATATGTATATATATATATATATATATATATATATATATATATATGTATATATATATGTATATATATATATATATATATATACATTTGAAATAAAAGGAACGGAAATAGAAGAAGTTACGAAATATCTCTATCTAGGCCAGCTTATCAACAGAGATGGATCATTCACTGAAGAAGTAAATAAGAGAATAAAAATGGGATGGAGCTCTTTTGGACAAAACGCTTTGATATTTAAATCAACAATCCCACTCTGTTTAAAGAAAAAAGTATTTGATCATTGTATACTACCAATCCTTACCTACGGCAGCGAAACATTGGTGCTTAACGCCAAAATAGTTCAAAGACTCCAAACAACACAACGAAGTATGGAAAGATGCATGTTGGGAATAACAAGAAGAGATAGAAAGAGAATAGAATGGATACGAAAACAAACAGGAGTCACAGATATAATAAGAAGAGTAAAGAGTCTGAAATGGAAATAGGCGGGACATATCGCAAGACGAGAGGACAACCGATGGGCAAGAGAAATTATTGACTGGGAACCAAGGAATATAAAAAGACTCAGAAAGAGACTAATGAACAAATGGGATAAGGATATTAAAAACTTTCTTGGAAATCTGTGGAAAAGAGAGGCACTGAATCGAACAAAATGGAAAATCATGGAAGAGGCCTTTATCCAGCAGTGGATTAACAGAGGCTGAAGATGAAGATGATGATGATAATGATGATGATGATATATATATATATATATATATATATATATATATATATATATATATATATATATATATATATATATATATTAGGTGTATCAATTAATTCGGTTCCTTTTGTATAGAAAATAGATGTTTGCAAAAAAATGGAATACATTTCAATCCCGAAAATATCCTTCATTAATTTATATAACTTTGTTCCAAATTTCGGGTAACTGACAAATAACCTGTTGCTTATTACAAATATGGCGGTGTCAAATCGATGAAGTTGTTATGCATTTTCGGACCACTTTCACTGTTTTAGAATTGTTTCCATGTTTTATGTGTCACAACACCACCTTCAAAGCCGAAAAAATCAATCAGCGGTTTCGTCAACATTTTTTACTGGAAGGCGAAAAGTAAACAATGCCTAATACAATGTTGCTTTTTGGACTCCATCGTATTCACTACTATTTCATAAGATTATATCAGCTGCTTAACCAAGAAATGTACTATTTTTAAATGTTAAGTTGGACACTTCAAAATCGTACTACGAGAAAATATTTTAAATTAAAACATAGTTATAGTTGAGTCAATTTTAAGGACAGAATTATTTTTTTGCTATATATATATATATATATATATATATATATATATATATATATACAACCGTCCCTCAGTTTACACGGGACTTTTTTTTACATAAGTTTTTTTTCCGCGGTAAATTGTACCTCTATTTATGCTGCACTTTTTATACGCGGTATTGATTTACGCGATCTCATTTTACGCGGTCAGATAGATTTCATTTTATATAATTTTTCATTGTATTTATTATATATCAAATTTATGAAAACTTAGTAAAAGAAAAGATACAGAATAAATCATCCGAAAAAAATAACATTAACAATGAAAATGATGTCGAACTTACAAATATTTCAAGCGATGCAGATGATAAGTGTGTGCCAATTAAAAGGAAAAGGTTGATTGTTTTGAATTACAGTAGCGATAGTGACACCGAATAAAATTCATCTACTTTTGTTTTCTAAAACATCATTATTTTTTATTAATTTATGTGAAATAAATATGTGTTTCTACAACTTTACTAGCTTTAATTTCCAATATTTTTTTCTATTGTACTGACAGACTCAATTTTCGCGATTTTCATTCGCGTAAAACGAATCCACGTGGAACGGACATTCCGCATAAATTGAGGGAAGGGTGTGTATATATATATATATATATATATATATATATATATATATATATGTCTTTATCTATATATGTATCTATATATAGAGAGAGAGAGAGAGAAAGTGGGTCATTTGATAAGTATGGTAAAAAAGCAAGTTATACACCATTTTTTGAAAAATTCGATTTTATTTCTCAATAAAGTCTGCATTGAGGGCTATACACGAGGTCCAGCGAGTCTGTAAAATATGCATTGACGGTGGTGATAGCATTCTTATACAACGAGAATTGCTTCCCACCGAGCCAAATTTTCTGTATTGGGAAGAGAAAGAAATCGCACGGGACGAAGAAGTCCGGAAAATAGGGTGAATGTGGAATCAATTCGAAGCAATTTTGCAATTTAATTCCTGCAGTTTTGCTATTGCAATCGTCGATTTATGAAACGGCGCTTTATCCTGGTGAAAGATCAAGTTTTGACCATTTTTGTTTCAACTTTTCTTTTAAACAGTCTAATAATATTGCAAAATAGGCTCCTGTTATCGTTTCTTCCTTCGTTAAGTACTCGATCAGGATGATTTCTTAGGAATCCCAAAAAACCGTGTCCATCACTTTTCCAGCCGACAAAACAATCTTTGTCTTCTTCAACGCACTTTCACCAATTGTTTACTAGTTCTTTTACTGCTGTTTCGATTGAAGTGTGTAGTGGTGGATCCATGTTTCATCCACGACGACGAATCTACGCAAAAATGCCTGCTCGTTGCTTTCGACTTTTGCAGTAACCGCTACAATGCTCGTTTTAAACATCTGTAGAATGTGAACAACACGTCGCTTCTAGCTGAAATTTCTCCTGCACTAGTTTGAAAAATAACACTTGGTAGCCGTGATGTTACCAAATGAATGATATCACCATATCACAGAAATTTACCAAACTTATCAAATGATCAACATATATATGTATGTATATATATATATATATATATATATATATATATATGTATATATATATATGTATATATATATATATATATATATATGTATATATATACATATATATGTTGGTTATTTAAATTTGATATTTGTTCTTTTTTTAAAGAATTCTTATATATATGTATATATATAAAGCAAGAATTCTTTAAAAAAAGAACAAATATCAAATTTAAACGGACGAATAGCAGTAGAATACAAGTAATTAATGTCGTACGCTAGAGAATGGTATGTATTCTTATATTAAAAGAATTTAGCACAGGAATAAAATTTAATCATCCCAGACACAAATCATTTTAACATTTTCGTATTTCTTCTTCCAGGAAGGAGGTACAGTTCTTCGTAGAAAAAACTCGTTTTTTTCAAATGAGTTTGTTGAAAAAGTTATACATAAATAATGTCTATATATATATATATACATACATATATATATATATATATATATATATATATGCATGTGTGTGTATGGATACATGTTGGTTGCTTGCTTCTATGTTCATCACAACTTCAATTAGATACCGCAAGTCCTTAGTAAATGGGTCCTTAGGGGACACCGAAATATTATTATCGTCGCATTAGCACTTAAATTGTCACATGAATCATATAACATAATCATTATTTGCAGAACCGTACTCGTTCAGACAATATACGCTGCAACGCAATGAATACTAAGTATTTTAATTAACATTCTTGATTTGAATATTTCAAGGAGTTTGAAAGTTTTATTTTTCATTTGAATGTTTTATGCTGTCGCTGTGTATGTTTTTATTTATTGGATTAGAAAGGTTGAAAATGTTAATTGAAATACATTTAAGAATTTCTTTTATTAACTGGAAAGGTAAAATATTTTAATATACAATTTTTTTTAATATATTTTTCTATTTTTACAATTTTTTTGCTCGACCAATCGGTGAAAAACGAGTTAAGTGCCTATTTTTATATTAAACTTTCATACATGAAATATTATCACTTCAGAGCAGCAAATTTCATTGATTAATAAATTCGATTAAAAAGTAAGAACTGTCTCTAGACATTATTTAATTCAATTTTGAAGTATTTTTAAATTACAAATCTTATACAGGACAAAAAGTATGTTTCCTATATTAAAATTATTAAAAAATCATAATGATTCATAAGGCATTTTGAAATTATTGTCTTCCGCTCTCTACTTATTCATCTCTAACTTTCCCCTCTCTCTTTTTCTTTCTCTCTCTCTCCCTATATATATATATATATATATATATTTGAAGCCATTCCTTCATGACTTTCTTTTAACTGTTCTACTAACCACAGCACAAAATTATTTATTAAATACAAGAACTTCAATATCAGTTTTACTTCTTAGCAAGAAAGTGTGATAGAATTAACTAACCAAGTGAATCGTTCGAACGAAAGACGTTCTTAAAATCGATATCTGTAAAATATATTACAATTCCTATAACAAACTGGTTCAGTGAGCTTTTCAACAAAATTAGCTTTTAGAAAGCAATTCCTTTTCCCCTTTTATATCAGATCAGTTCGATGAAATATATCAAATTATTAAGTAACTACAATTTTATTTCGAATAAATTTTGATTGTGTATATTCATTGGAATAAAATCAACCAGTAAAACAGTCTTTTGAAAATATGTTTCAATCGAGGAAAAAACACATTTTACATCTTGGGAAACATATTTTAAATTTTTTTAAGTGTTTAATAAAGAAAACCCATCGTTATTTATTTCTCTATGAGAATTGTAAATACCTACAGTTTTTGATGTTAATTGAGATACACCTTGTATAAAACGATAGTACTATAAGAATAAATGAATATTAAACATTTTTCAATAGTATTTTTCATAAGAAATCATAATAAATTATTATAAAATCAAATTCTGAAAGAAAACAAGCAAATGTTTTCATCAAAAAATAATCAATACTTTAAAAAAAGAACGTATTAGTATTTGTATATGAATTATAGACCTTTATAATAAATTTTAGTATGTTATTAATTATTCTAATCTTAACCCTTTCGGTGCTAAATACTTTTGATGAATGTGTCACGCATGCGCAGAATACTCTAGTGTATATAGTACGCCTTAACGCTGAATACCTTTTAAACAACGCGTTGGGATATTTCATGATATCTTTGCAGGTATTGAATTAAGTGTTGTTTAGAAAAAATAAAAAAAAATATTCAACATTTATTATTTATTGTCTATCTTCGTATTCACTATCACTTGTAAAAATTTCCATAAAATCAAACTTGATTTTCTCTTTATTCATTTTTTAGGATTTTATAAATGAAACAAATCTAGTTTTAGAAGCAACTTATAAACAACTATCGCAAAAAATCCTTTCATCACTTCTTACTTCAATACTTTCAACAGATAAATACACTGGGCAGATAAACATGCCCATAGCGACCGCAGTGTCCAATTTTATGAACATGTATACATGCCTATAGCATTCCAGTATGCCATTTACTAGACGTGTTTACACGCTCATAGCATCGAAAGGGTTAATTATATGAATTCAAATTATCACTTATAAATTATTAATTTAAAACTTTTTATAATATTATTATATTTGTGATAAACTTTTAATATTTTTTTAAGTTATTTCCAAGCTGTAAATGTTTGAACTTATTAAAAATATTATATTAACAAATAAGTTTTTGAAACAAATTTCTCTATACCTAATTCTATATTCAGCTAAAATTAATTTCTAATGTTGCATATAAAGAAATAAAATAGAATACAGATGTATGAACGTGATAAGTTTAACAAACCTACAAAGTAGCATGCAACTAACATTTGAAACTGTATTTAATAACATATTTAAAGTTAAATAATATTTAAATCGATAAAACATATGTAAACACACATCCGCGAGTACATAAACGAGTGTGTTTAAATCGTAACTAGAAAATAAAGTTGTAAAACAAACATGTTTCGAATTGAATTAAATTCGGACCGAATGCTGAAATTCCATCGATAGTCGTCCCCGCATGTACCGGCTCTGTGCACGAACCACCGGTGTCCGCTCGCACAGTCGGTCATCAGCGTCAACGTTACACGAGCATGAAATAAGTAATGACCAAGAGTATGGGAATGGAGTACTTAGTGAGCGTCGTCTGGAGACAAACGTTGAAACATCACAAATGATGATTCGCGTGCATTACACCAGACAAAGCGGAATGCAAGCGTTGTTTAATCAACCATTTTGTTCTTCAGCCACGTCGGCGTGTGCTAAATTGTGTGCAGTTTGTCTCGTTTCTTTACTCTTTTATTTAATTTAAAGTGTTTTATTTTTTCTGTAATGCTTGAGCTTTTGATGTCCACTACAGCAAATTGTTAGCTTCTTTTAATCGACTTGTGGTTCTGTTTTGTTGAACGCTTCTATGGCCATTGAGTGCGTATATATATATATAATATACACTTGGGTCGTTTGATAAGTTTAGTAAATTTCTATGAAATGGCGATACCATTCATTTGGTAACGTCATCAGTCACTATCATGTGTCAGTTTTCAAACTATCATAGGCAAAATTTGTGACTGAAGCGACTTGTCATTCACGTTCTACAGATGTTTGAAACGAGCATTGTAGTAGTTGCAGCGAAAATGGAAAAAACGAGCAGGCCTTTTTATGTCGATTCGTCACCGTGGTTGAAATATGGATTCAACACTTGAGTCGAAGCAGCAGTCAAAGCAGTAGTCAAAAACTGGTGAAAGTGCGCCAAAGAAGGCGAAGACTGTTTGGCCAGCTGGGAAGTTAATGGTCATTGTTTTTAAGATTCTCAAGGAATCATCTTGATCGACTACTTAACGAAGATGAAAACGATAACAGGAACCTATTATAAAACATTATTGGACGGTTTGATAAATAGCTGAAACAAAAAATCGCTCATTCATCAGGACAAAGCGCCGTCCCACAAATCAACCGTCGTAATGGCAAAATTGCACAAATTAGGTTTCGAATTGATTCGTTATCCACCCTATTCTCCGGACTTAGCCGCGTATGACTTTTTCCTCTTCCCAAACTTGAAAATTTGGCTCAGTGGGAAGAAATTCTCGTCGAATGAGAATGTCATCGCCACCATCAATGCATAGTTTACAGACTCGTTAGACAAAGTTTATTGCACCACTATCAAGCCCCACCCTTGTCCTAAATATGTCTTTCAGACTATATAGAAGAAGTAAAATGATTGAAGAACTCTAGTAGGAAGAAGAAAATTCACAAAGAATATCTTCTCCATATCTTTATGGAAATAATAACTATCCGTTTAAAAGTAAATTAAATGACTATAAAAGGGAGTAGGTAGATATTCAATTTTTCATGAGATTTTTGTACCAAGAATGAATTGTGTTCTTGCATATTAAATCTATTACCTTTACCAATAAAATTATTCATTGATTAAAGAGTAGAGTTGGTAAAAATGTCACCATTGTCCCTTTTTAGAACCTTCACCGCCAAATTTGCCTAGTAAATAAATTTATTGTTATTATTTGGTCATAGCATTTTTTAAATTGTTTTCTTAAAGTACTTTAATATGTATTTTATTGAATTTAACCAATTTTTACTTTGCTATTTTAAAAAATTCAAATCAAATATACTACTTAAACAATATGTGTACATGTGTGGGTGTGTATAATGTATGTGTGTATGTGTATATCAGACTTTATATTCATATCAAAGTGATATATATGTTCCTGCGACGTGATTAGTGTTTGCATAGTCTAATCATACGAAACGATGAAAACAATCTAATAATAACAAAGTTTGTGTAGTTTACGCTTGTCGGTTTGTTTGAATAGTCGAGACCACAACCACTCGGTTCATATGCAAATATCTACACTTGGCATTTACGTCGCAAGCATCAGTGACAAGTGACAACTGAGACCACAAAACTTTCAAATCGCGTATCACAGACATTTAACACGATTCACGAAATGTGTGTGGTTTTCGAAACATCGATAGACGTTCATCCGAACACGTATCTTAAATTAACTATTCTCGTGATAAATATTCATAACAAAAATACTCTTTGTTCTGAAACTAGATAGGTATTTCAATTATTTAATGCATGTAAAGAGTGTTAACACGTCTTCACTGGGTATGACGTGAAATCCCGTCATGTGGGGTATTTAAATTGAAATGGGAATGTAATTTTAATAATTGATATTTAATAGATAAAATAAATTTTATCGCTTCACACTTATACTTCTAAAATTTAGATGTTAAGTGTGAGAAAAAAGTTAAAAAATAAAAAAAAAACATTTTACTTGTTTAGATTTTAAATAATTGAAATGTTTTTCAATGTGTGAAGCCAGTAACAGTTGATTTCCTTATTTTATTACATAATTAGGAATATTTGCGATCATTCAACAATGACACAAGTTTTTTGATAAACATGGCAATGAAGAGTTTTTTTCAAAATGATAGTGATGATGATCTTTTAATAAAGGCTCACGTAAATGATATATAATTATAAGTATCAGCAGTTCTGAAGATGATTTTGATTATTTTACGGATGGACTAAATGACAAAGTTCTAGAAAACAATAACTTGGAAAATATTGCGAATATGTGGATAATTCAAATGTCAGAGAAGTTATTTTAAGAAAAGCAGGTGAATGCATGTGTAAAAGAATACCTAGATCTCATTTTCCGTTTTTATCTCAGCCAGAAATAAATTTTGATACATCTCATTAAAAAAAAAACTATTTATTTTATGTCGAGAAATATTTGGATGATAATCCGATAAAGATCATCATCGAGGAAACCAATAAATATGCAATACAATTTTTTGAAAAAAATTCTTCATTGAAGCCATGATTTTTTCAGTGATCAATAATTTTTTTCATTTATTAAAGATTTTTTCATTTAATTGTATCGAAGACAGATAATAAAAAAAAGATAAAAATGATTAATAGTTTGATTTTTTCGATCAGGACGTTTTATCCCTTTCTCTACAAATTATTTTCACTATTGTGGTTTTCATAATGGACATGGCGTAGAATGCCATTGTTTGAAAAAAAAATACCCGGCAGAAAAGAGATTATTAAACTTCTCACTGGTTAGTTAAGAGGCAGTTAAGAGGTTAAATAATACAAAAAAATATTTTTTAGAAAATTATCCTTCAATGTTCAATAGATTATTTTAAATTCTTATTTAATGTTATTTTACCTGTAGCCATTTCATTTGTAAACTTACTATATAATATAAATATTAGGTTGGTGCAAAAATATTTGTGTTTTTTATGTATCGAGTATAAAGACGCATATATGAGATAAAAATTATATTTATTAGACAAAATAAAGAACATTGACCTGCACACATTTCTCCCAACGGGAAACAAGTTTGTTTATTCCTATAAAATAGAATTCTGGACTCCTGGAATTAACGAATTCATCGAAAGCGATTTGAACTGATGCTTGATTTTTGAAAATCTCGTCTCGTAGGAAATTACTCAAATGTTTAAAAAAATCATAATCTGTCGGAAACAGGTCCGGAGAATCAGGTGGGTGAGGTAAGGTTTCATAACACAGTTCATTTAATTTCTCTAAAGTCATTTGTGAGACGTGTGATCTAGCGTTGTCATAAAGAAGAATTGGTAACAAGAGTAAA
Organism: Acanthacorydalis orientalis; assembly: GCA_034766995.1. Classification (NCBI taxonomy): domain Eukaryota; kingdom Metazoa; phylum Arthropoda; class Insecta; order Megaloptera; family Corydalidae; genus Acanthacorydalis; species Acanthacorydalis orientalis. The sequence goes on from CM068317.1 coordinate 28,137,330, forward strand.
GAGCTTGAAATGGAAATAGATGGAGCATGTTGTAAGAAGATAAGACAATCGATGAACAACAAAAACTATTAACTGAGAACTGAGGAATATAAAAAGATCAAGAAAGAGACCAATGAACCAACGGGATAAGAAAATTAAAATTTTTATTGGAAATCAGTAAAGAAGAGAGACATTCAATCGTACAAAATGAAAAATCATGGAAGAGGACTTTATCCAGAAATGGATTGACAGTGGTAGATGATGTATATAATATATATATATATATATATATATATATACTTACCTTTAACCGTTATTTCTCTCACATCTTCTTTTATGTTGAGTTCAATATATATATATATATATATATATATATATATATATATATATATATATATATATATATATATATATACACATACACATTGAACTCAACATAAAAGAAGACATGAGAGAAATAAGGGTTGTTTCTACTTGAATGAGCAGTCATTTTTTATCTCTAAGGATGATATGTTTATGTTACACGCCATACTACAATTTATACTATTGACTAATGCTGGTCGTAAACGATGCAATTTCCTGACAATATTTTTCTGGTGTTATTATTTCACCAGGGTTTAAAAAATTGTAGTTAATCATGTCACTTGCCGTCACACGTATTGCCAACCAAACAGTGACTATAATCTTTTTTTCATGAAGCGTCGGTTTAAGAAACTCTTTTGATGCTTCTCTTCGGTCTAACTACTGTTATGAACGTTACCGATTGTTGTAGAGAATCCACTTTTCATCACATGTGATAGTGCGATCAAGAAAGGGATCCTTTTTGTTGCACAAAAGAAGCGCAGAGCAGACTTCGAATCGCCGAATTGCTTGAGGTTCGTTTAGTTCATACGGCACCCATTTATCCAGTTATTTTTGTTTTTCCAATTAGGCTTAAGCGTCAAACAACTATTGAATGTTCAACATTGAGTTCTTCTGCCACCTCTCGAGTTGTCTTACATGGGTCCATTTCAATAATGGTTCTTAAATCATTATTGTCTGTAGCTGAAAGAGGTCCACAACCTTCCACATCATCAAGGCTTTCGTTTCCATTATGAAATTTTTGGAGCCAATGTTGAGCTGTACGTTCAATAATTGAGTCTTCACCAAAAACAAATTTGATGTTTCTAGCAGTTTCTGTAGCTTTTCATCTCAATTTTAACTCATACAACAAAAACACTTGAATTTGCTTTTTTCCAGTGACTATTTTAAGAGGTTACATCCAACAATACTAAAGAATGAAATAATAGACAATCTAAAATCAGTAGTGCTGATTTCATTGCTTACAATGATTTATCACATGACTATAACAAAATGTAACGGTAACTAAAAAAATCAACGTCAAACTTAAAATGACAAAAACCAAAATTATTTTTACACCAAGCTAATACTTTAAAATATTTCAAAAATAAAAAAAATAGTATAATTTCTTCGTAATATAAAAATTATGAATTTAAGAAAGAAATACGTTATCAAAAAATTAAATACAATTATTGCAGTTTTGTTTCTAAATTCGCTTTCGGATAGAATCACTACTTCAAACATTGCAAAATTTTCCTATTAGCATGTTCAACAATTCTAGATTTTCTTCGTTTGTACTCTAACAATGAAGGCATTGAAGTGCTGCCTAAGCCGATAAAAAGGAACAATAAGCAATTGTTCAACATTTTAATAAGAACATTTTGTTGTGATTCGGATTCTGATTAATTTTAGTACAGTAAATACATTTTATAACAATAAAGAGCATATATATATATATATTACTATACATTAAATATAGAGTTAAGATCATCCTTTGATATTCTTTTGAAAATTTGCAAAAAATCTTTCACAAAGACATTCTCTGCGTCATTAACTAAACGTACTGTTTGTATAAATAACGATAAACAAAATATACGTATCATATCTCAAATTCAAATTAGCATATCGAACACAAAATTTACGCATTCTGAATTCAAATATCAGTTTTTGAATATTGAACAGCTTCATTTGTATGCATATATTGGTTATTGAACATCAAATGTCTGTTCCAGTCGATGTCTATTAACAAACTGTAAATAATCTAGTTTTTCCCAATAAAACCCATTCATAGCTGTTTGACCTAATTTAATAACCGATATATTTACTGTCTAGTCAATATATTATCCACAGTAAATATTTACTGTTATTTGAATTTATTACAGAATTTGATAGTGGTCGCTATTATTTACTTTTTATATAATCTATGTGATTAAGTAAACGAGCTGTATCAGAATGCCAATATCTACCAGATGTTATTTTGATACTTCTTTAATTTTTTCATATGTGAAAGATGCCATTGTTATGATTCGATTAAGGTGCTTTCTAATAGTTAAAAACCTTTTTACAGAAAGAATTTATTAGGGATTTTTAAACCAAATGAAAATCTATATTGTCTCTTCAAATATATATACAGCTCCTCGTCAAATTATTATACACACCTTATTTTGCTTACAGTTTACTAACTTCCTAGGACTAACTTTTAAAAACGGTTTGTTTGAATTTGTAAAATTGCATAAAGGAATTAATGTTCTAAGAAATTAAAACGTTCTTTATGTCTTTTAGCATGACTCTTATATAGATGCTAGAATGTATGAATATATATATATATATATATATATATATATATATGTATATGTATATATATGTATATATATGTATATATATTTATGTATATATATATGTATATATATATGTATATATATATATATATATGTATATATATATATATATATATATATATATTCATATATATATATTCATAATATATAAATGAATATATATATATATATATATATATATATATATATATATATATATATACATATATATTCATATATATATATTGATCAATTACGTACTTACAATATCAAATACAGATGTGTTTTAAATGTTTGTTATTAAAATTTATTTTTTTATGTTTACTCGTACTTGTATAGTTTACATTATAAATTTCCTGAGGAAATAGTACTATCTCGTAAAAAGATATTATTTTTTATAAAAATTATGGATAAAACGAGAGACTTGACATCGCCAAAAATGGCAGAACTAAAAGCGCTTATTGGTATGAAAACTTATTCGAATCGAGATATCGCTCAAAAATTGAAGATAACCAAATCATTTGTGAGTTGAGTCGAGAATAAAAAATAAAATTGATTTAAGCCATAAATAAGCCCCTCAAAGCAAAAAAAATGTGACCGAAAACCGATATTTAGTAATGAGGTCATAAAGGAGCTTGAAGAAGTTTTTCCTGAAAAAACGATTTTCTACCAAGAAAGAAATTAAGTGTAAGCCCGAAAGTACTTATATATCTGTGTCTGTGTGAACCTTAAGACGGAAACTTTATGAAATGAACTTCAAAGCCCACAAACTTACTCGGAGGCCCAAATTAACTGATTCCATAAAAGCGAAACATCTCAATTTGGTAAGAGATCATATGAATCTAGATTTGAGCCATTGGAAGTGGATAAATATTCTTTTCAATGCATTTTTCTTCTAATATAATGTCTGTTTTAAGTTTTAAATTCAATGATTATACCTTTTTCGTTTTATTTAAGAGCTGTTTCAATAATGAGAGCACATTCGAAATCTTGATGAACAAATCTCAGTGTGTTGACGAACTAGTAAAATGTACCATTCAGATTGTATAGTACAAACTATAAAACATCATACTAAAGTCATGATTTGGTAGGTTACCTGTGCCAAGGGAACTGGACATATATACATGATTCAGGGCATAATGCGACAGGACCAGTACAAAAAGGTGTAAAGGAACCGGCTGCTGCCTCAACTTAAAGAATGGTTCTCAAATGGAGAAGCCTTTGTTTTTAGCCAGGATGAAGCTTTATCAGTAAATTCATAATCAGTAAAAGCCTTTTTTGAGGAAAAAATATTCCTTCGTTGCTTTGACCCGGGAAATTCACCAGATATGAACCCGATAGAAAACGTTTGAGAACTGATGGAGAGAAGTAGTAAAAGAGGTCATTACAAACAGAAAAAAATATTCTTGTCTGAAATCATCCCCCACGGATGCAAGGAAGAGTACAGGAATACTTTTAACAGCATTCCAAGGCGAATCGAAGCGTTGATTGCCGCCAAAGTTGTCTTTACTCAATATTAAAAAAGGTCGTGATTTTCTTCCTACAAACATATATATATATATATATATATATATATATATATATATAATGTATGTATGTATATGACCAAAATAAACAAAAATGTTACTTTTATCACTAAAACTGTGTTATTTACTATTTGAAAAAGTTTGAAAAAATATTTATCATTTATGCATGTAAAAACTGCATTAGTAGCCTTTGTACACTTCCTAACCTCCATTTTATCAAAAAAAAAAACAAGGTGTGTGTAATAATATGACCAGGGACTGTATATATATATATATATATATATATATATATATATATATATATATATTATACAAACTCATATGAAAATTTTAAAATTGAAACAAATATACACTCTCAAAACAATTAAATTATTAATGTTCTTTTGCTAATTCTGCCGTTCCTACTTTCATTAAACGGTAGTAGATACTAAATTTGTAACAAAAAGTATATAACTCGTACAATTTAACCTCTTATTATTAATGTTTAGTAACTAAAACTTTAATGATATTAGTTGACAAGACTCATGGGCCACATTTGAAGCTACAGTAATGTTATAACCTGACTGCCTACCTTCTCGAGTCTATTTAAGACAACTATTAATGTTGTCAAAGTGTCTCGTCATAAGTTATTAATTAAATTGAAAAAGTGATATTTAAATACAGAACTTAAATATGTTGTTTAATATATCAATTAAAATAGGAAATCATATATGTATCTTTCATCAATTTACAAATGAAATCCTTTTTATATTTTAATGTCAATAAATATTTGATCAATTGCTGACTTGTCTTTTTTAAAATATTTTTAAAACATTCATAAAATTATAATAAATCATTTCTTTTTACCAAAAATTGAATAACTAAAAGTTTAGGAAGGAATCCTAAGAAAGGTGGTATCCTCCTATTGAAAGCAGATTTATAAAGATAAAAAATTTATTCATTGGTTCTAAATTTAATTGGATATTAATTTGAATAAAATGATAAATTTTGAAATTATTAAAAATTATAAGAATTGAAATTGAAAGGAATGAATAAAAAAAATAAGTAATTTATAGGGATTAACTAATTATTAAAGCTCTTAAAATTAAATGATGAACTATATTGTTAAAAAAAAATTATTAATTGTCTGTTTTTAAGAGGTTATACAATCAATATATAATATTTTATTTTCTTCTAATAAATCAAACGAAAATCAAATAAGGATCTTTTCTTGTCACTGTTATTTTCTCAGTGACACGTCTAATCATTTTCAATTTATTTCACTATGAAATAAAATATTGTTAGTTAATAAAAAAAGTATAAAATATTTTTCTAGTTATGTATATTTTTTGTAAGGCTAATTTTATGTTCGATTCAGTTTTAGTAAGATTTTTTTTGGATTTTCCAGTCTAGGTCAATCAGTATAATTAACATTTTAGACTTGAATTTCGATAAACCATTGTCAATAGGTGATTCAATTTAGGTTTCCACATGAAAGTATTACAAAAAATCATGCTTTTTTATTTGGTATTGAATTAAATTAAAATACTAAACAAAAAAAATATTTTTTTTAATTTTTGTAATTCTTTTTAATACTTTTATGTGGAAGCCTAAATTGAATCACCTATATTACTAACTGTAAATACTCAGTGTTTTTATTATAACAGTTTTTTAAAAATTTAAAATTTTAAAGGTAAACAACGATAATATAATTAAAAACTTATTAATTCTACGCTTTCCTCTAATACTCACCGACATGCATTTGTATCAATAATTAAAACTAATTTAAAATTATAAATGACACTGTAATAATTAAAATACAATAAATTACATCAGAATTTTTTGAAAAAATGTCTATCATTAATAATAGTGTATTTTTATAAATTCAAAATTATATATTCCTTTTTTATTCAGACGATATTAAAAATTAATAGAAATATGTCTCTAAGTATCAAACAAAAAATTCAATTTATTCTGTATATGAATTTTAAATTATGCATAAAATATTTTAAATTACTTTCGTACATTTCATTCGGTTTTAAAATATAGTACATCCTGAACAGTTTTATATTATTTTCCATCTACGGAAAACGTAGGATAATACAGAATCTTTTAAATTTTGTAAAATGATTCTCATGCGTTTTTAAACATCGAGAATATGGGTGTTCATAAATTGTTACATCCATCATATATTTGAAAAGATCATATATTTGAAATAAGGTGAAATATTTGCATATCTTTTGCTGCATTCAAGATCTTGTAAAAGATCAGCATATTCATGAAGAGAAACTTTGTTAAATTAGATTGCAATAGAGATATAGAAATTCTAAGAAACATGCATAATAGATTACTAGTTATATTATTTTTTTATTTTCAAGTCAACATTTGTGTTTATACTGCAAATAAAGTGTATTTATAAAACTTAGGAAAAAATATAAATTTCTCAGAATCCAGAGAAATTATCAGATCTAATTATATAGTACAAAAACTTATATTATAAATATATAATTTCTTTAAAAAAACTAAGTAATAAAATGTTATATAAAAAAAAGTTTATTCAGTTTATGTTTAACAAAGTACTTACTAAAAATACTTCACAAAATTATCATCCTGATACTAAAATGAAGCAATTGATAAAAGCTAATTAATTTCTTTTTAATAGAAAAACATAAATAAATTTAGTAATAGATAATTTTCTATTATGTAAAAATCAGAGGATTTTTTGGTATTTCATACTTTTTTATAGTAAAATATGTTCAAAGCTATTAATACATATTATATATTAACAGTATTTTAATAATAACTTTAATAAAACACCTAAAGTGATGTATTTATAAATAATTTTCTTTCTTATTTATTTAATATAAATTTTGCACTCTGACAAAACTTTACTTTCTAAATTAAATGTTTTAATCATTCTACAAACAGCATTTTTTCTGATTAAAAACTACCTTAGCACTCTGAAGATGACTTCGTCGCCTTTAAAATGCTTATAAGCAGAAATAAAAAATGATAAATTATGAAACATTGAACATTTTTATTTAAAAAAAAAATGATGGTAGAAAAGTTAATGAAAAAATAATCTGTGATCGTTTTCATTTCTTGTAGAAATTAAAGATAAACTATAGAATGAATCGAATAAAACTTTGTTTAAATTACATTAGTATTACGTTGGTAGAAAAATAATTGTGATTTATGACCTTCAAATGCATATACATTTTTCTTTTTTTTGATTCTTCTAGCGGTTTTAAATGGTTTAAAACTGTTGGTTGACTAATCCTTAACTAATATGCAAGCTCTTGAATTGTGCGTGGTTTTGATTCAATTAACGCTTCCAGTTGGTCGTTGTGAACTAAAGAACGCTTGCAATCTTCTTCATCTTCAAGGCTCTCGTCCCTGACACAAAATTTTTAAAACCATCATTACACCGCACGTTTCTTGACAGTACCCACTCCAAAAGCATCGTTTAGTTTACGAAAAGTTTCTGCTGATTTACAATAAAATACTCTTTTTTACATCTTTTTGGTCTTAAATTCAATAGCCTAATATGATACAATATTAATAGTAAAACCAAAATCGATGTTACCAAAATACAGTCCGAAAAATGCACTTCAAATGATATTAACATTAACACGATGAAATGACACTTTCATTGAAAAAAATTAAAGTTAAAATTCAGAAAACAAAAACAGCAATTATTTTCCTACCAACATAAAACACGATTTCAAATCACCTAAGTGGAAATAAAATTCGATTTTTACTGCCAGAAATGCATAATTTTCATTTTATTATAAAAACGAATAAATATTTTAAGAAACATGTAAAATATTTTTAACAATATTCAATTTGAAATACCTAAAAAAAACTAAATCATAATTAAAATCTGACTAAAAACGACTGTTAAATTTAATTTTAAATTATTTTTTAAATTTAATATATGTAATGTAACTGAAATTCTAAACTTCAATTTACGAAAATTATATATATATATATATATATATATATATATATATATATGTATATATGAATATATGTATATATATGTATATATATATATATGTGTATATATATATATATATATATATATATATATATATATATATATATATATATATGAAGGTACATATGAATTCATGTAATATTCATATTCATTTAATCTTCATAATAAATTATCACAAGCAGTTCCACAATCAAATATAATCAGTACTAAAAGAGTTCAATCCTTTCAGATGAACACATTGTTTCTATTGAAATAAAATCTCTCTAAATTTCCTGCTAGTTAAACACGCCTAAATTTATAATTTAATTTTGTATTGTCCTATGTTGAAACAATCTCTTACAAATGTTCAAAAAACCAAAATACATTCAAATCAACATCCGACTCTATACAATTAAAGTTAGTGAGTACCCCATTTAAGTTCGTTTCGTTTCGATACATTGTATCGTAAACGATTCCCTCTCTTTAATAACATAATGGTAACTGTACGTCTAACTCTACCTATTCACAAATGATTCCCGAAGGATGTATGGAAATGAATACCATACCTTAACAACGCCTCAATGTAGGTACATGCAGTGATCTGTAATTCCATTTACATTTATGGTAATTGCGTTGAAAATGTCACCATTACTATCAAATTATTATTGTTATTTTTATTTTTATTTGCTGTTTGTTTGTTTTTTGCTTGTATCTGTTTAGATGTTGTTGACAATTCTTTTAGATATCGAAAACAGACAGATTTACTTTTATTACATTTTAAGTAATAACCATGCACTTTTATATGGAAATAAAACAGAAATATGATATTATATATGTATATATATGTATATATATATATATATATATACATATATATATATATATATATATATATATATGTATAACGATAATCCATTAAAAATTTTAAAGATGAGACATTTAAAATATTACGCTTAAAAAATATCCCAAATATAGTTTTTCCACATATAAAATTTTCTTCATCAACTCTATTGAAAAAAATTGTTATAACTTATCATATATAACTTTCAATTTAGTTGGATGAATACAATAAAAAAGCATTTCTATTATCTCTTATAAGTGAACAATATTCTTGTAAATTTATACAAAAATACATTATTTTATTAATAAACGATACTTGAAAGGACAGTTTGTGGCTATTTATGAAGATTGAAGGTTGTATCCGGATGTTTTTCTGTTACTCCAGTTTGAAAATTGAAACATTTAATGAATTATTCAGAATTGTTATCTATGATATTTTTCCAATTTGGGATTATTTTTAAAGTGACTTCTGTCTACGTGTCCTCCTTCAAAATTTTGTTTAAATAATTTGGTAAGCCTATGTTATATAAAAAAGATCTCGAATCCATCTCCAAAATAAAACGTTCAGTATCAAATACCGCCATTTTCGTAAACTCTGTCTACCGTTATCTGTTGTACTTGTAATCAGTACCAACGTGCAAGCAAGATTGACTGACAAACTCGGCGTCATTCAACGCTTTTTAAACGCCTGTGCGAATGAAAATACCCTCTTCCATATGTTCTATTTACTTCAACGCAAAAGCTCGGCGTTAGAAACGGATCAAGTTCTATATTTTTTACCGTGCGTTAAATAAACGCCGGCATGTGAAAAGAAACACTGACTTTCATATGTTTCATTGAAAAGATGAAAAAAAGCGTGCGTTGATGCGTTTTTTACCGCTCTTGCGAATAAGACCTTAATCTTTCACGACAAGATTGAGAAAACATTACGAACAATTGAGCGGCATAAGCGTCTGATACGTCATTGTAATAATTGTAAAATATTGCATCATCCATTTTCATCTATATGAAAATGCCGCATTACTTCCGGGATGACTCAATGTATGTTGAATCAAGGTAGTCGAATATTGAATGTTTTGATTCGGGATATCGGTTTCATTGTTTAATATTCTATTTTAAAATATTCTTTTTCGTTTAATTAAAACTTACTCGCCATATTGTAATGTTTATATGTTCGATATATATATATATATATATATATATATATATATATATATATATATATATATATATATATATATATATGTATATGCAGATTAAACATAGCTTATTTTATATTCAATACATATTTGATCGAGATAAAAATAGAGGAAAAATATATTTCAATTGCTTTAGATAGCACTCGGATAAATATGTCACTGCATACACACTGTGTACAGAAATATGTCGAGAAATATTTCAGCGAGAAAAGCTATCTAATTTAAAAAACAGAAAACATATTTTTGTACTGTATTCATTGTTCCCTGATGCTTAATAAAAGTAGAAAAAAAAACACGAGACAAGTTGTCAAGAACATACAAGTTTTTTGAATGTAAGTCTATTTAAGCAGTAAGTAAGAGAAGTTCACCCAAAAGAATAGAAGTTTCTTACGGATTGCTCGCTTATAAATTAATATATCATTTTATTCAGTATTTCATCCTCATATATATATATATATATATATATATATATATATATATATATACATACATATATGTATACATATATATATATATATATATACAAATATATATATATATATATATGTATATATATATACATATACATACATACATACATATATATATATATATATATATATATATATATATATATACATATATTCGAGACTAGAATGATTTTTTACATATGCAACTATATTACTTGAGGAATTATTTATCTTCTCTTAAAACTATATTTTAAATTGTAAAAAGAAATCTTTTAAAAATTTTTTTCTCAAATAGATTATTTTTTTGCACCACAAAAAATAATTCATTTATAAAAGTAAATTTAGCTGCAGAATCAGATCTGCAATTAATTAAATTTTATTGAATGACAATATTCTGGTGTGAAAAGATAAAAGTAACTTACACTTTTTTATATAAATTTATTAAATCGGCTATTTTTCACTACTGTGTCGATATTATTAATTGTAAAAGTATAGAAAGTAAGTTTTATTTGAAAACTTTCTTAGTTAATTTTCAATGATAATTTATAAGCACAGTTTTCGACAGTTTTTTGTACCTTTTATTCAATTTTCTCATGCATGAACGATTCAGTTAACTCAGTCATAGACATATGCATGGGTCGTTTGATAAGTTTGGTAAATTTCTACGATATGACGCCAGCATTCATTTGGTAACGTTACGGCTATCAAGTGTCACTTTTTAAACTAGCATAGACGAAATTTCAGCTAGAAGTGACGCCTTGTTCACGTTCTATAGATGTTTAAAGCGAGCATTGTAGCAGTTACTGCAAAAATGGAAAAAACGAGCAGACTTTTACGTCGATTCGTCACCGTGGATGAAACACACCTGAGTCGAAAGAGCAGTGAAAGCAGTGGATAACGACTGGTGAAAGTGCGCCGAAGAAGGCGAAGACCTTTTTGTCGGTTAGGAAGGTGATGGTTACTGATTTTTGGATTCCCAAGGAAGCATCCTGATTGACTACTTAACGAAGGAAAAAAACTATAACAGGAGACTATTATGCAACATTATTTGATTGTTTAAAATAAAATGAAACAATAACGACTAAGATTTAGGCACAAAAAAGAGCTCTTTCACCAGGATGTCACAAGAATTCCAGGATTTCACAAGTCGATTTTTGGAACGTACCGTTCCAAAAATCGACCGCGTATTAGAAAAATTGTCCGAATTAAACTTTGATTGATTTGTCATCAACCTTATTCTCCGGAATTGGTCTGTATGACTCTTCGTCCTCTTCCTAAACTTGAAAATTTGGCTCAATAGGAAAAATTCTCGTCGAATGAGAATGTCATCGCCGCTGTCAATTCGTATCTTGCAGACTCGCTGAACCAAGTGTATAGTCCTCAATGGAGACTATGTTGAGAAATAAAATCGATTTTTCCCCAAAAACGGTGTTACACTTGCTCTTTTACCATACTTATCAAACGACCCACGCATGTACATAAACACATGCACACATATAAATGTGAAATTATAAACAGACTTTGTGTCAAACGTACTGTACGTCCTGTAATTTCTTGTTATCTAATTCGCCAGTAAACAGTAAATATATGTCGACTGGAATAACAGCGCGACGTCCCGTCAGACAAAACGCAGACCCGAAACCATAACCACGGTAACGGTCTCATCATCAAGGCCTGTCGTCACGTCAATTTGACACAAACGGCGCGAATTCGTAACTTATCTCTTCTTGTTCGTAAAATAAGTTTCGACCCTTTCGTTGTGAGTGTGTACGTTAGTGGGACAGGAGAGAGCCTGGCGTCACGTTAAACTGCCCGCCTATCCTGTTTAATTATTAAGCTATGCTGATGCTTAAGACGTACGCTGTAGCAAAATTAGTGCTATTCACAAAGCTAATAACTTGTGTAAACTTTGCTAACTCGCTGCGCATCGCTTCAAATATTGACGATTCACGGAACTAATTTTTCAAAAATTGATTTCGTAATTGTTATTTACAGTTGAGAAGACTCAGTTTTCGTTATACGAAAAGTCGGTATTTCAAAATAAATATTTAGATTTTATTTTAGAAATTTCATACTTTATAATTTTCCTCAAAAATCTTTATTGAAAGTATAATCTATGAATACTGTAAATATTATATATATATATATATATATATATATATATATTCAATTGTATTTTTTTAGAACTGAAATATAGATAAACATAAAATATTAATTATGAAACTTGATCATATTTTTCAGATCGTGTTCTTCGATTAATTGTTAGCTTGTTGATGTCAGCTGTATACATTTTTTTATTCTAAAAAACGTCAATTGACGTTATTTAACATCTTAATGTGCATGCTTGTGTATGGAATAAGTGAACTTTAATCATAATAAAATTTCTTAGTTTTATGGTTTATAATTTATATATATATATATATATATATATATATATATATATATTTGAGTTATATTTTGTTTATTGACTATTTTTCACATAGACAAAATAATATTTAATTTTTATAATGCCATTTTGTGTTTGTTTTGATTATGATTTTTTTATGCAATTATTTTTGCACCAACCTAATAGATAGAAGTAATTTTGTCAACGAATTTGAATTGTCTTAATTATAACACACACTGAAGTATGCCCTATCATTGATTACAATTGTAAGGATTGAATAGTTTCATTCATTTATTTAGAGTTGAATTTGTAACTTATTCGTTTGTTTTATGAATTTGTTAATTCCGGAACTCCAGAATTCTATCTTGTAGGAATAAACAAACTTATTTACCTTTGGATGTGTGTGCGGAGGCCAATGGTCTTTTTTTGATTAATAAATTTAATTTTTAATTGATATATACTCAATACATAAAAAACGCAATTATTTTTACACCAACCTAATATATATATATATATATATATATATATATATTATTTTATTTATTGAAAGTTTGATTCAATATCTAATTAATATATAATAAAAAATGGCAAATTAATTGAAATTACTGAAAACCACACACAATATACTGTAATTTATTGTTCGTGGAAAATATAAATCTAGTATCTGAAGTCTTGTTCTTCATGAGAAAAAAATTCGGAAGCTTCAGACAAACACAAAGTATAAAAAGACGTACGCTAGGAATAGTAAGAAAAAAAATAGACAAGAATAAATGGACGGATACAGATACGCGGGTACACGGGTACCTGGTTTATTACACTACCGTTGATAGTGGTAACATAAAAATGTTCCGTATTACAACATAAAAACATTTCACATGTGAGCAAGTTCTTAAAACAACTAGATATCTACAACAATAAGGTTGAGTGGTAATAAGAAAATTTTTACGAAGGTTTAGCTTTACTCGTAACTTTTCAAATACATCAATCTCTGAAATTGAATACATGCACAAATGCACACATTGTTATACATATACATACATATATATATATATATATATAATTTTATAAGTTGTGCAGATATTAAGTGTTAAGTCTAGTTTTATTGCTCAATTTAGATAGAGAAAAATATAAATGGGTCTGTGCCACTAATATGAAACGAAGTCTTAAACTGTAACTGAGTAAGTTTCAAAGTAGTTTAATTAGAATGTTATATGTCGTTCCGGAATAACAGACCAGGTATATTCATTAGAAGACTTGCACACTTCTTTTTATTTCTTTTACGAGGTCGCCCACTGTTTTTATTATCATTGCTATTTTGGTTTATGGCTCAATTTCTGATATTTAGTTGTTCGATATAAATGAAAACATAGTAAATGATGTATTTTATATATTTCTAAATGCCATATTATTTGCTTAAGTGAATAGACAAATATTTCGGTGAACACGAAATAATTCAATCTTTATATATATAATTTTCTGTGTAAATTACTTCCAATCTACCATTGTAAACGATCTGTTAGTCATTTCTACAAAATAATTTTAGTACATGTTATCTGTTATCTATAACTCACTGATAGTTTTGGAAACAATTGATTTTTTTAATTTATTGTGAAATGAGTTTAATAAATTAAGAAAACAGCTTTGTTATATACATTCCTCATGATTTGAAACAAATCGAAAATAAACCTTGTATAGATTCTTTGATCCTTGTATAGATTGTATAGTTCCACAATTATAAATCATTGTATAGATCCTTAGATTCCTTGTATAAATTCTTGTGTAGATCTTTTATGGAATAAATATATTGTTCTCATAAAATGTAATAACCATTACCTTTTCAATATAAAAATCTGAGTATATTAGTGTTAATAAATAATATACTAATCATATTTAATTAAAAAAGATATATTATTTATAAAACAAAATTTCATAAACACAAATTCAGCTATGCAATAGAATTTTCTGAATAATCCAGTTCAGATATTGAATCAACAGAGGAACAATAATTCCTCAGACCAATCCATTTAAAATTAAACATGCGCACGCCTCAACCATCCAATATCCGCCCGTTAATGTTCTCATTTCCTCACCTACGTTGCGGAATCGTTAAACATGTGCATACAGAAACGACATAGTACCAACAATGAGTGTAAACCAGCGGAATGTCAGCATTATAACCATCGAAATTAACCTATCGTCGAGTTGAAATTGCTCAATGTTACAACATAGTCACAAACAGCACAAGTTTATCGTCATGAAGACATTTGTTGCTCATTGTAAACTTATATTTTAGACGAAGATTACTATTGTCGTGTTTAATTTAGATAAGAATAATATATGCGTTATGATAATATACATACATATCTATCTACCTCTCTTTCTCTCTCTTTACATATATATATATATATATATATATATATATATATATATATATATATATGTATATATATATATGTATATATGTACATATATATATATATATGTACAAATATATATATATATATATATATACATATATTTTGATATATATATATATATATATATATATATATATATATGTACATATATATTAAAATTAATATTCATATTTCATTAAAATTAAATAATATTATTTCATTGCGGATTTACAAACCTATCTCTTATTTTTAATATGAGATGCGGACTCTAATTGCACGATTTCGATTTACACGGTACTTCTGGGGAGCCAGTCTACCGTGTAAATTAAGAGTTGGGTATATATATATATATATATATATATATATATATCAATATCGTTTATTTGCCTCTGATCTAATAAATAAACTATGTTAATAAATCAATGAAATAAGCTAAAAGAATAAAAGTGTATTTCATATTTCCTTCCTGAGAATAATATATTTTTTTGTTCTAATTTAAATATAATTATTAAAATGTGTAAAAATGGATAATTGTAACAGACCAATCATAATTCTACATTATATTTGACGATGATGTTATAGTACCCTAACCTTTATAATTCTCTATAATTTCTACGCGAAGAGCATATAAATGTAAATTTACTCAGTCTCTTTCAAATCGTTCAACAATTACACTAAAAGTGAAAAAAATAAATGAATATAAACCAATCTAGAGAAGACGTTATCAAAAAAAAAAATCAACTTCGCGTACATAAGAAACTATTGATATTTTAGTTATTGCATTTATCGTAATTCAGTACATCTTTAAAAACAACCTGGATTTATTTCCTTATAAATTTCAACTGACAAATAAATTCCATTATGATTTAAATTTTGTAAAAAGGTGAAGTTTGTTGAAGACTATAAAAATTTCATAAATTTCTTCTTATTTAAAATAATTATCATTATTATTTAAATGACTATGTGAATAAAGAAAAATGTATAATTTGAAGCAACAAATCATTATTATATTCAGAAAAGGTACTCTCAATTTTCACAAAGGAATTATTCATTCATCCTACAAATCACAAAAAAAAATGTTTCTATACCTTTGCACGTGTGATGGTATCGTTATCTCAATATGAATAAACAATAATCAATAATCACTTCTTGGCAATTTGTAATTAGAAAAACAGATTATAATTTATAAAATGATTAAGAAATTTATTTGTAAAAGTGTATTTATCCACAGTACCAGTTCTATAATGAAATGTAATCTTAAAATCATATTATGTGATTAACGTAAATATTTTATTAAGATTTATTTTCTTAAAAAAATAAAAAACATTGTACTGAAATGCTTGGAGAATCTTATTTAATAATGCTGCAAAAATGTTTCTTCTCGAAATTATTCAGAAATCTATTAGATCTTAATTAAATTCTGTTTTAGTAACCCTGAATAACTTCCATCATGTAATGATGATATAATAATATATACTAAGTGAAAAAAATGGCAATAAAATTATTTATCGAAATAACTAGCGCTAAAAGTAATACGTTTTAATCAAAATTCGTATCAGAAAATTAATATATATATATATATATATATATATATAAATGCATGATAAATAGATGTGACATTATATTATTATCTATGTTTCAATCAATACCTTGAGCTTGTCAAATTTGATACGAGTTTATGTTCAGTGAATAGTTTGGAGTAATTAATGTTAGTTTGAAGTAATTAGTATGGCCTTTATGTCTTGACATTGCATACACAGTTTATACGGGTGGATCATAATATAGCACATGTATTTGAAGCACAAAATAGGTAAGGTGTACAGGGGTATCTTTAATAACTACCATACACGAATATTAAATATCTTATATGTATGTATACATCTTCACATTGACAAAAAGCCTTTGTACCTTCTACTTACCGTTTGAAATAGAAAGTACAATATTAATTAGCTTTTGTATGTTTGTATATCATCTTTGACGTCTTGTTTAATTAAATATTTTAAAATATAAATTATATTAAAATACTGTTCATAAAACAGCATTTAATCAAATAATTGCATTAAAATTTAATCAAATATTATACGAACTGTCATTATTGATTGTAACAACAACTCTGGATACTTTTTAGTCACAAATATAATTTATGAGAGCAAATTTAATTAAAAAAATAATAATTTTTAAATAACTTTATTCTAAAATGGTTTTTGTACCTATTTATTTTCTCTTTATTACTTCATTTACAGGATATTTTTTTTAAAAAAACTAGAAATCATTATTTTAACTAGAAAATGAATTAGATAATGAAAAATCACGAAGTAAAATTAATTGCCCCAATATTTTAATATTTAATTACTGTTTGAATATATTGAATGTACTTATATACCATTCTAATATATCTTTCTCCTCATCAAAAATAATGTTAAAATGTTGTTAATAATAAAAACAATGCTAACAAGTTATAAAAATAAATTGCCAAAAAACTGTCTGAATTTATTTATAAAAATTGTAAGTTTCTTTATGAACAAAATTAGTCAAATTTTGACTGTTATATGACAATATGACAATATTGCACTATTTTCTGCAGTTATTTTGATGTTTTAGCAGTAAAAGCAGAAAGTTTATAATAAATGGCGTACTCGGGACTTAATCTTGGGGGAGCGAGTTGAACGAATAAAAAATTTTTAATCTGAATTCAATAAAATTTATTAGGTGATTATAAAAATTTATTTAAAGAATAAAAACTATTTTTTTTCTTTTTACAAAGCTCTTGAATCACTTCATTCGTGATTACATTAATCTCTCTGTATATATATATAGTGAATAGTGTTATGGGATAATATCTCTGTGAATAAAAGAGCATTTTTGCGCGATTATTTTGTTATATTTTCTAGTGTTTTTTTCGCTTTTTCTTTGAGTAATTCCAGTATCCCTTCCTACCTGGGTGAGCCTCTGGGTTTATTCTTAATTGACAGATAAACGTTATTTGGAAGTGTTCGAAAATGTTAAGTTTTCTGCACTCAAATTGCGGTCATTTTCAGTCATTATTATTGAATGAAAACATATTCAAAACAAATCAATGTTATACTTATGTAACAGCTGTTATTTAAGTAAAATATTGATGTAATAAAATATTCAGTAACGCATGTGACATTTATGTATTTGTCATAATTAGACACACAACAAATCGTTAAAAACGTTGCCAAAAATTACAACTGTATTAACAACATTTATTAAAAAATTTTCATGAAAGTACATTCGGATCACATGACATGTTAAAAATATTATTCAATCTGTTCAATATTTTCTTATTTCTAAATAATTTTCATTTCATTCAGTAATCATTTTTTATTTCTATTCATACCAAAAGTAAAGAATTTATGAGCAGAACAAATCAAGGACATAAAATCCAAGAATTGGAAATTAAAGTAAAACGTCCTTCGTATTCGTACCTATCTGGTACCAAAACTAGTAATAAATTACGAACTGTCGTAAGAAAGTCGTTTACGGAAATCGATTTCTTTATATATTTTCACTAATACGCATACCTTCGAGTAAATGTATTAAATCCATATCTGTATTTTGGAAATTGCCGATTCATATTATACAGAGCAATCGTAAAAAAACTTGTTTAATAAATGTCATAAATAACTGTGACTTGTTGTCAGATTCACTTTATGGCATCATTTTCTCTACTCGTACTCGAAGCGAAGACTTCATAGAAAAAAACGCGTTCTAGCGACAAAAGACTATATGAGATGTTGCAGTCAATGGAGCTTGGGTGAATTTATTTCATTGTTTGAACGCACGACAGAAAAACATATAGCTAACGATACACATTATATAGACTATTATATATATATATATATATATATATATATATATATATATACATACAATCAAAAGTTTAATGGTTAATAGAATTTTTTGTATCTAGGTACAGAAAATGACTAGACAGAATTAGATCAAAATCAAAATATCACTGTGGATAAAAATAAAACGAGTAACAAAGTTTAATCGTTCTTATCCTATATTCAATTTAATATTTTCAAATTATCTTTTAACTGGCATTTTCTTTTCTTTACAAGTTTGTTATAATATTTTTTTTATATATTATCAAGTTATACTGTATCATAAGAATAGATTTTTTTGTATCCTGAATATATAGAATTAAATTATGTTATATTATTTATATATTTGTAATAAAATTAAGTTTTATTCTTTTTATAAAAAATCGCCTTAAGATATTTTTTTTAATTTTTCGATATTCAATTTTACTACTAAACTGATTCCATAAATTAGTAAAACAATATTATGAATGTTTATGCAGAAATCTTCATATTTTGTTAAATTTAAAAGAAAGTAATCGGTAAATCAGTTTTGCTTGCCTTATTTATGTCGTATTTTATAAATTTTAACATAAATTTCGAGTAAAAATGACTAAATTTGAAGCGATTTTTGAACCTAATTATATAAATTATATTTTTAATTAACTATTTGCACAACTTTTAATCGTGAAATATATCAAAGAAAAAAAATACGTAGAAGTTACTAACTGCTTTATGAAGTTCAAAGAGATATAAGATGACAAAAAAAATATGCAAAAAAATATTCAGTAAAAATAATTTGTACGGATAATTATACCAACATTTTCTCAAATAATTCTCTTAGAGATTTCAACTTAAAATATAATTCAAGATCAAAAAAACGTACATCTGTCGATAATGGTTAATACGGAACATGTGTTAATCAACAGATATATTTCATCATGGGAAAATCGAATTTCTCTCTATTTCAATGGACTAGTGACTTGAAGGTGAATTAAATAGATTCTTGCCGTTAAATATTATGATTATTGGGTATGAAATATTAGTGGGTATTGAAAAGTGACTAGTAGTTAACGCACTTAAGTATCAATTTTCAGAAAATATCAGACTACCCTTAACTAATTTAATAAAAAAGCAAGCTGTAAGATGATCTTTCCAAGTATTATAATGTCTTAAAAAAGAGATAAATGTTTTCTAATTTAAATAGAATTTGATTCAAGAAGAAATTAATTGAGTCTCTGAATATGATGTCTTAAGAAATTAAAAACAATTCAAATATTATTTTAAAAAAATAAACTTTCAGTGTCTACTAACACATAAAATGACAAAAAAATATATTATTTAAATTGATAATTGTTAGTTACATGACTTAAAATCAAATATTTATTACAAAATATTTAAAAAAATAGTTTTAAACAACATTTTTTTGATGGCAAATATTTACAAATGTTACCAAAGAGAATTACATTTGACATTTTAATGAAAATAATTAGTTTTGTGTATAAAGTTACCTAAAATAAACATGCTCATTTGATAATAAATAAAAGTTAAATTAGAACATTCATTTAGTAAATAATTAACAAAATGTAAATGTCTTATTTAATTATTTTTATTAGATGTAAATGTTAATTATGTGCCTTTACATTGTATCAATCACAACTCTGTTTTAAATTAAAATATTTTGTAGTCGTTTTGGGATTCTAAAGTGCTAACCTTAACATTTAAAACACTATATATATATATATATATATATATATATATATATATATATATATATATATATTTGACAAACAGTTAGCATAACCTTACAAACCAATAGTGAACACGATGAAAGTAACATATTACACACTACATAGTTTTCGCATTCCGATTGAAAAAAAATGCTGCTAAAGCCGTGGGAATGAATTGTTCAGCTTTGGAGGAAGGTGTTATAGTGCATAAAACATTCAAAAAATGCTAAAACATTGGAAGAGGTTCGAAAATACATTACGATTTCATCGACTCCAGAGCTGCCATTTTTTCGACAATGAATTCGTCAGTTATCCGATTGATGGAGACAATTTATTCAAAATTATAGAAGATATTTTGAGGATTGAAATGTATTCAATTTTTTTATAAATATTAACTTTCTATAAAAAAAAATGCACCTAATTAATTTGAAAACCTAGTATAATCTGGTAAGTACTACAACTTTACAAGAATATTTGTAGAGTAAAAGTCAGTTAAAATAATTTTAATATTTTCAATCGAATCGAAATAACTGTAAAACCTGAAGACAAATTAACAATAATTCAATCCGATATCTTATACAAACTTACGAATTTACCAACAAACTATAATCCTCAACCGAATGTTACGGAAATTCAAAACCAACAATATCTTAAAACAAACAATGACGAAAATTGTGTACGTCATACTTTATTATCCATGAAGTATTTCGAAAACAAACAGAATTATACATTCTATTGTATATGTTATAAATTTACTTTCATTTACAATACAATATTTGACACTAACATTTCAATTTATTTCTCATGACTAAATATTTGTATATTCTTGTTTCAACATACAATAGTATTAAAAAATTAAATATTATTCTAAATATACTTGTGATTTTATATTAGACAGTATAACTTACTAGCAAAATTAATACAATTATTAACAAAATCCAATTAAACAAATAACTGACTCAATATTAGAACTAATAAAAAATCACCAGAACTATTCATGACACATTGCTTATTATTATTTTATGCAAAACAAGTCGGATGTAAATAAATCTATTGCTTTTAATTTCTTCACTCTGATTTTAATAACAAGTTAATGTATATATATATATATAATATATGTATATATATATATGTATATATATATATATGTATATATATATAAATATATATATATATATATATATATGTATATATATACATATGTATATATGTGTATGTATATATGTATATATGTGTATGTATATATATATATATATATTTATATATATATATATATATATATATATATGTATGTATATATATATATAATAAAAAAAATATATAAATGTGTGTATTATATATTAAATCAAAGCCTATGAACGAATAATGCGTACATGTTCCCTTTAAACATTATATTGTTAGTCTGAGAGATTTATATTCATACTGTACTTTATATTACATCAGCGAAAAAATAACAAGGCGTAAAGTTAATGTCCTCAAAATACAAAATAAAATAATGTAGAGTAGGTAAATTTTAGGCGATCTGGAAAAGACAAAGTAGACAACAACTGGCCTAGAACGCAGAATAATGAGAGAATTTCGCGTAACACGCTCGGAAATATATCATGTTCTATATATACTCTCTGGAGAAGAATTAATATGTACACAATTGCATACACACAGGGACATACACATGCATATGCACGTAGGACTTTCATTAATATATTTTACTGTAAAAATGACTGTGTTTAGACTTTGCTGACTAGTTTTCTTTACTTTTCTTATAAAATAGTTAATTCTAAAATTAATATTTCAAAAAATATTGATAACGCCAGATATATTTTTCCAATTGCAAGCAAACTCAATAATTTATCATTAAATTATAAACTAAGATCCAAACTTGTAAAAAAAGAAAGTTTCATTACAGAAATCAGTAACTATTTTAATTGTAATGGATTTTTTTTGTAAAGGTACACTTAAATACATTCAAATTATTATATATGTATATATATATATATATATATATATATATCAGGTAACCAAGAAAGTTGTCCTTTTTGAATTAAGAAAGAACCACTTGTGTATTTTAATAAAATTACTTTATTCCTCAAAATATCCACCTTCGCATTGAACAACCGTTTTTCAGCTAGAAGATAATTTATAAATTCCATTTTTATAAAACTGATCTAATATTATATCAAAAATTACAAAATGTAAATAATCTCTCTAAATAAATAATCTTAATATAAGAAATGATTTACTTATAAATTCTTGACAATTGACATCGTAACTTTTAATATAATTACTGTAATATTATATAAGAATTTTATAATTTGTTTCAGAATAGATTTTTGAAACATAAAAAAGGTATTTATTTGTTCAACGTCTATCTTATATGATTTAAAATAAGATATATATATATATATATATATATATATATATTTGTAGATTTAATAAACATATATTATATACCTTGACAACAATATTGCACATTTTTTTAAGAATGTTTACAAATAAAAAATTATTTCAAATTAAGTCAATGATAAACAATCTTAACAATTTGTTCAGAATTGATCTTCTAACAGGAGATAAAGATAAGAATAAGAATATAAAGAATCGATTTAATATAAAAGTTAAATCAGATTATTCTGAATGACTATAATTTCTAGTTCATATACCTATCGACTAGAATCAATTAAACTTTTTTTCAATCACAGAAAATACAATTTCTATCAATAAAATTCATATTAATAAAATATATTAAAAATAAACATACCAAATAGTCTGCGATGGTGTATTGCTCTATCCAATCTTTCATGTGTACAGGTTCTGTAAAAAATAATGTATTTTAGAATTTTTTAAATATAATAAATATTATATTTTTTTATATATTAAACAGTACATCTTATCGATTTCAATGATATGTAATCAGGACATAAATAAACAATATATTAATAAGAATATTAAATGCGTTTTACTACATCACTACTGTCAACTTCATCTCACTCATGTTTTTAAATGATTATTAGATACGCTATGTCATATAATACAAAAGCGGATGGTATATTATTTAAAATATAGCATAATATAAATTTTATCTAAAATAAATTTAAAATGTAAATTAAATTAATATTAAAATATAAATTAAATTTAATATAACATTGAACGATACTGATTGAAAAATTACAAGAAAAAAATATTTCATTAATTATCAATTAAGAATTACAAATAATATATGATTTCATAAATTAAGAAAAAAGATTCAACATATTACTATCTCTTATGTAATGTTAACACAACATAATAAATATATATATATATATATATATATATATATATATATTTATTATAAACCTTAATAGTAAGGATTTTTACTACTTTTAAGTAAACAACATTTTGTGGGTTCTTTATGGAAATTTTAAAATAAGTGATATTTTGATACTAGTTTATACATTCCACATAATCCAAACATGATTTTTTTGATTTTAAAAGTTGAGAAGATTTTTTGAAATAAAATATTGAGTTATAGTTTTATTTCCAAACTTAAAAATACTAGAAATCAAATTTTACTAGTTCTTTGTAGCAAAAAATATCTATTTATTTATCAAGGTATAGCCATTTTATTCAAGATGTAGCCTTTTATGAAATTTTCTGTTCTGTATCCCATTCAACTAACACCTTAATATATGTATAAACTTCATACCGTATTATTATTGTATTATATATATATATATATATATAATATACGTTAATATTTTACATAAATAAATGTTTATCATGAAAAAAAGAAGCACTTACAACAAGCTCGAATACAAATATCTATATTGTTTCGTTTCAAACATCACATGTCCTTTTATCCCAGCTTCTTTTGTTTGTACAGCTGAGGTTATAATATTTGTACAGTAATTATAATTAAACCCATAACCAACTCATTGCTCAATTTAATGCTCTGAATAACAAATTCATTATTTTCTCAAACGAAACGGAATAAATTGCTTTTATGTTTATATGTATATATATATATATATATATATATATATATATATATATATATATATGCATAATTGGATACAAATGATAAATAAAAAATAAATATTAAAACTCTAGTGAACAAAAACACATATTTTATATGAGGGTCGTTTGATAAGTATGGTAAAAAAGCAAGTTTTGAAAAAAATCGATTTTATTTCTCAACATAGTCTCTATTGAGGACTATATACACTTAGTCCAGTAAATTGAAGCGTTTAAACGGTCTTCATCAAAGTCGGATGGTCTTCTTGAACATGGAGAATCATTCATGTCAAACTCTTTGACACGAGGAAACAATTTTTGGGCTGTACTTTCCCCAATGGCGTTCCATAAACGTCACAAATAGTTCTAGCTGGTTCTGATGCCTTAACTCTCCGGTTAAACTCAAATAAAAGGCTATTTCGAAAATTTTCGTCTTTTTGTACTTATCTCTCCATTTTTCTTAGCCAACTCCTAACACAAGCTTTATACAAATTGAAAAATTCAAGAAGTATTAAATAAAAAAATACTATGATATTAAAATAACATTAACATACGTCAAACAGATTTCTTTCCAACGCACTATTCCCTTGCAAAACAAAAGCTCTACGAACTTATGCATCAATTCAATATATTTATATTTATCTATATATATTAAAAAATTCATTCTCTGAGAAATTTATCAGAATACTACCTGGAGTCCAAACAAATAGAAAACATATGGCGATAAATTTTCTTATATATATGATAAAATATTACTTTTACACTAATCATAGAATATTTACAATTGATTAGAGCAACAAATATTTTTACTTATGAAAAATATGTCTTTAATATGATAAAAATTCATTTTTATGAAATATATTGTATGATTCTTAATTATATACATATTTATATATATATAAAAATCAATATCTGAGAAATTTATCAGAATACTTCCTGGAGTCCAAACAAATAGAAAACGTATAGCGATAAATTTATCTTATATATAAGATAAAATATTATTTTTACACTAATCATAAAATATTTACAATTGATTAGAGCAACAAATATTTTTATTTATGAAAAATATCGTTAATGTGATAAAAATTGATTTTTATTAAAATATATAATTCTTAATTATATACATATTTATATATATATATATATACACACATGTATGCGTATGCATGTGTATGTAGATATCCAATTCACACCAATCAAAAGTAGACAGCTGTTGTTCGTATACGCATCGAAATATAATAAATGAACAGAAGAGGAATCGGGTCCGTTCGATGCTAAAGTTGGCACGACTCTAGTAGACAGTGACATGAAGTCAGACACAAAAGAGGTTCACGTCCGCGTCACGCGTCAGTAATTTTCTCTCGGTCGTCTCTGTAATTTTCTCCGTCATCGTCGGTAACGACGACGTAGCGCCGTACTTCCCGCACTGGCCATATTTTCTGTCCGGGAGAGGATGATTATGCATGCCTCCCGTTCGCGTGCGTTGACGCGGATTAATAATTTTTGACTTGTTATTGTGCTCAACACATTATCCTGTGTACAGATACGAAAGTTTACCGAGAAATTTTGTATTATTGCAATAGATGTATGTTTTAAAAATCAAAATCGTATCCTTCTCTGTTCTTGGATTACGTTCTTAATCAAAACTATATTTTTAGAATACATTTGATTTTATAAGATTTAGACAGACTTTTTAAAAAAAATAATCAGTGTATGGGTATATGGTATTCGATTTTCCTATACAAATATTTAGTTTAAAACCAATGATTAACATTTAAAAGTAATATAAAAATATTAAATTAAATAAAATTATTCAAACTCTTCCCATTTTGTGGCTAGTTTTTTTTAGAACAACAAATATTCTGAAAATAAATTTATAATTTACAATATATTTTTAAATAATAAAAATAAACAAACAAAAGTTATTCACACAAAGAAACATCATCATAGGGAATAAAAGTGAAATATTAAATAAGCATATGTGATTCTTAAAAGATCACAGTTCTATTAAATACATATTAAGGATTAACACATATCGTTTAAATAACAACTTTCTGCTAATTAATTACGTTGTTTAGTTGAAAAATATTTTATATCATTTCCTCTTAATCGAAATTTTAAACACATTTCATAAATGTATAAACATACTATAAAATATTAGGTTGGTAGAAAAATAATTGCGGTTTATGACCTTCAAATTCATATACATTTTTGATTTTTTGATTTTTCTGGCTGTATTAAGTTGTCCGGAACTATTGGATGACTAACACATAAATTTTGTACAAGCTCTCGAACTGTTCTTCGTGGTTCTGATTCTACTAACCCTTTCAGTTGGTCGTTATGAACTGAAGAAGGATGCCTGTGATCTTCATCTTCAAGGCTTTCGTCCCCAGCACGAAATTTTTAGAACCGCCATCGCACCGTACGGTACTTAACAGTACCCAAACAAAAGCCATCGTTTAGTTTATGAGCAAATTCTACCGCTTTACCACCCGTTTTGAACTCATAAAAATGCTCTTATTTGCTTCTTTTCCATCTTTAATTCAAAAGGCCCACTTCGAGTAAAATTGATAATAAAACTAAAGTCAATATTAAAATACAGGCCAAAAAATGCACTTTAAAATGATATTAACATGAACACGATGAAATGACACTTTCATTGAAAATTATTATGGTTAGAATTCAGAAAGTAAAATTCGCAATTATTTTTTTTACCAACTTAATACTAATATAACCAACGTTTAGTCTTAATATCTTTGTTGTATATATATATATATATATTGTAAGTTTTTAGTAATTATTTATATTATAATAATAACGTCCTAAAAACACTTCACTAATTTAAGAAACTCTCTTCAGTATTACTCGTATATCATAATACAATTAATTATTCACTTTAAATAAACAATAAACACTGAATATATATATATATATATATATTATAACTTTCTACAATTTCATCTACACCAAATATTATACAGATACATTTGAATTTTAGTATTTCCATCAAGACAAGTAATAGTGTACTGATCAAATATTAAAATTGTTAAAAAATATTTTTTGATCACACTGTGTATACTCTTATGTATATATATATATATATATATATATATATATATGTATATATATATATATATATTTATATATATATATATGTCTATATATATATAGAGAGAGAGAGAAACAGAGGTCGTGACAATAAATTATCTTCATTTTTATTTTTCTAATTACTAATATATTATTTTAATTACAGGTGATTATGCTTCTATTTCCTTATATCTTCAGAATTTGGTAAGATTTTTTACATTGCAATTTTGTACTAGATGCTTATCATCTATAAAGAAAATACTTTTATTTGAAAAGTACAGTTCGTTTCTAGAGTATAAATTTTAATATATAAATATTTAATAATTTGTATTAAATATTTATGTACTAACATTTATATATATATATATATATATATATATTATATAATATACATTTTATATATAAATATTTATATATATAGTATATAAATATTTATATATATATATAAATATTTAATTGTTTTCTTTCCATTTCCAACATTTATACTTTATGATGGATATTAAACATTAAATAATAACATTTATTTTGCACATATCTTTTATTATTTATATTAAACATACAACATTGTCAGTTCACAAAATTCACTTAATGAGATTGTTTCGTTGTTAATATTCTCCTTCAGAATCTAAACAGCTACATTCTATATTTAGAAACAAGCTGAATTGAATTTAACTAGCAAACACGAAAAGAGAATGAAAATTTCATCACGTAAACTCAAGTTGGAATGGTTTTATATTTGAAGATGAGATAAAAAAAATAACCTTTTAATTTACGTATTTATTTTTCAATATAATCACCGTCACTGTTATTATATTTCTACAAATATGTAATGATTAGTGAAGAAATCTGATGTCGTGGTGATTTATAGTGATATTCACTTTTTTTTCGGGTTAAAATGATGCATTCAAGTTTCATTTTCAACTACTTTAGATATAATTATATCATCGTTTTTAGTTTTGGATCATACAAATTTCAAAACAAATTTCAAAAAGGTTTACTTTTATTTCTGGGGCCTAAACTCATGCTAACCAATAAGCACGAATATTTTAATAGCTTAAAAAATGTATAATAGAGCGTACTATTAGTTTATAAGTTTTAAATTTTACAGCAATTACAGCATTGTTTTTTAATTTGGTTTCAACCCACTGACGGTCTGTACTCAGCCCCATATTTAATCTGTTTAACGAGCACTGCTGCTCTAGATTGATATAACTAAGCAGAGTTATACATGATGATCAAGTTTTCCTTTGTTTTATCCCAATATCTTAATCATTCAAGAATTATAAGATCGCATGCAGAACTTTGTAGCTTTCCTTATTATTTCCAATTTAATACAGAAGAAATTTCAATATTTGTCACTTCGTATTTGTTAACACTAACAAGAATGTAAGCTACGATATGAGTATTATAAATGAACCAAGATATTCTTAACTGCATATTTTTACAATAACTAAGTAACTAACTAATATCTTTACTGCTTAACACTTAAACATCCGGCATTGCATTTTTATCATGTTTTTAAACTACCGCAAAACCCCCGGCATTGCATTTTTGCAATATGTAACAGCATACCCTTTCAGCGTCAGTATCTTTATCAAATGAAGGTGTCTTAAATTTTTTTATTATTAATTTTTGTAAATAAATGTCTGGAAATTATATTGTTTTTTTTTTAAAAAAAAAACAATTTTCTTTTTGGTTTAATTACAGATTCTTGCTTATTTGGTGTGGATTACTTGATAATCTCGCAACTATTTTAATGACACGAGTAGGCATTTTTCTTACTTGTTTGTGACTGAATGATTCAGTTTGAGTTGTGCCTTAGTGCAGCGATAAACGATTCGGTTTACCTTGTCGGTTCACCTGAATACTTTGTGCTTAGCTCTGAACTTACGTTAGTGCAGTCGTTTCAATAATTTTGAAGGACACCTCTGTATGTACCTCGTCATAGAAGTACTTGTTTTGAAAATGTTCATATCAAAAAAAAATATTAGTGTAAATGTAGCAAATTATAATAACTTTAACAAACAATTAAAACAAATCATTTATTTCTATATCAATTTACAGCATGTACCTACGAAACAAACATAATTTCTCCCTGATGCACAGCGAGACGAATTTTCGAAATTCGCAAATTATTGCTTGTTGTTTACATAAGTCTATGGTTGAAATCACCGGCTGTTTAAGTGTTAGTATTGTATTTTAAATAAAAAAGTAGAAGATATTTTTTGAAATTATAAACCCGTGTCTAATAAAAAATAATTTGAAATTTATTTTCATTATTGGCATTAAAGACAAAGAGAAAGATATTTGTGAAAAGCGAATAAATTTATATAGAACGAATTCATCTCAATAAATATATCTTTAAAAAAGTACATCGAATTTAAAGCCATAAGAAAATGAGACTATCAGATATTCGATTTTACTGTTCATGCAAGTGTTAGAATAGAACGTCCATCCTCCGTCATATACATGAAATTCTCACATAATTCCATTTTATCGACTGGTGTATATTGTTCGAAAAATATTCAAAATGCAAACTTTAACAAAAAATAATACTAAAATATACTGGAGACGTCACACTCTTGTGAAAATGAAAAAAGAACGCACTGGAGTGTTATTTGAAATCTTATAGTGTTATTCGCACTCGGTGAGGTCATACATCTTCCATATCAATTCTGAACAAAAACCAAAACCACTCAAATTTTATTCTGTCTGTGCATACTAGTTTCTCGCGATTTTTAGCTCCAAAAACTATCATTGTACTACTAAAACTACACCGAACATTGTACTCGAATACTAAAACGGAATAAATATAGAGACATCTATAAATGGAAAATCGCAATTTGATAGTTTTCGAAAACTAAATTAAAAAACTGATTTCAGTGTCTATCTTTTTACTAAAATAGAAATAGAATGAAACAATATATTCAGAGTTTACTCAACTGTTGTTATAATACTGAAACGTATATATATATATATATATATATATATATATATATATATATATATATATATATATATATATATATATATCTGCTCATATCTGAACACTTATAGTTGAATTGAAATCATAGTTCAGTAAGTTTCGTTATGAAATTAAACACAGCACATTTATTTGTTCGAACGTATTTTCAACGGAACAATTTAATTTCATGTGTACGTTTACAGAATAAAATACATTTTCAATTTACACAAAAACATAGAGTATATATACTTTCGATTACTTTTTTGTGTACACAACGGTTGCAATATCGCTAAATTCAACGGTTTCTGTTTAATATATACGGTTTTCCGCGGAAAAAAAAACCTCAACGTAAACTGAAATACGTGTGTGAAAAACGTGAACTTTAATCAGAATACAGTATAGACGATTGTAATCAAATTGTTTTGATTTTTAAGTGTATGATATATATTGAAACATTTTAAACTCTATACTTCAATTAAAATATACAAACTTCTATCTCTTGCTCTCTATTTATATATATATATATATATATATATATATATATATATATATATACTTACACTCTTAATTAATCAACCATATAAAAGTTTTTTTTAAAAAAAATGGCCGTGTATGCTCATGTACACTCGACAGAAGTGAAATTTCAGTATTTTTATGTAGATGTAGGGAATGGAGGATTGATGTAAATTGCAGGTTCAATAATATAAATAAGACATTCTATAATTAAATAGTGAAGGGTGCATTGCTATAAATTACATTTTTAGTAATAGAAAGAAGACATAGTGAAAAACATAATTTTATTCTGATTCAATTTGTTCGTATTCTAAAAATGGCAATCGGTTTATGATAATTTAAATATGATATAAAAAGTTTTGACTCAAATTTATCGAGAAATCTCAAGAATACTCCATCAACTGTAGTTCCTGATCGTAGTTGCTTCATTAGGGTTATTTACAATATTTAAATTCAATTTTGCATGGAGAAATTCAATTAATGGTAGGGGAGCATTAGAAGAAAAGTTGACATTAAAGTCTACGCTCAGTCACCGGGAGTTTGTCATAATTGACATCGACTAGATTTGCTCCCTCGACGGTATATATTCAAGTCAATGCCCGTAGAGAAAAACGAACGATAACAGATGCTTATCAACGTGTAAAACATGCATACATACAGTAAAAGAAGAATCCTGCAATATTGCAGGGCCGACGTTCAAACGATAGACTGAAAATCCCGCATAAATACGGGGCCGGCGTGAATGTGTTAACATATTTGGAAAATCCAAATTCCAACAAATAAGTAACAAGTAGAGAAACTAATTGTAATAAGACTAGATGTAATAAAACTTAAAAAAATAATCAAACCCTTTACAAGAGAGATAATTTACAAAAACCCTAAAAAAAATGTTCACGATCCACACCCGTCGTGCAAGAACTCACGACTTTTGAAACGTATTTTCCTTATTAAACCAGACTGACATACGTACGGGACAATTTTATTATAGACGAAAATATTCGACGATTCCCAACACATATAAAATATGTATATATATATATATATATATATATCCTTTATAAACTTGTCTAACAAAAGAGAACTTTTCGGTGCTCGTTCACAAAAGAAAAATTCCAAATTGTCGAAATAGCACGATCTGTCCCGTCATGTACCTTTGTGTAGGCAGAAGGCTGAGCACGTTCCAGATTCCAGATGAACAATAAACACTGAATAAGTGGTCGTATCACAGAAATAACATTCAGCTTACGGCATAATTCCCACTCGCGGAGAATAGCCTGTTTTCTCTGCACGTGTACGCATCGCATTTTGTAATGGAATATATCTGAGAATTAGGTGCTCATAGTTATCTCGTGGATCATATACATATACATACATACATACATACATACATATATATATATATATATACACAAATATAAACAGAAGTAGATTGCGATATGATGTTGTTCTTTACATAAACTACTTAAAATGAAGTAAACCAGTTAACCAACTTCAACTTGAAAAAATAGGTATAACAAAAATAATGGTAACGAAAGCAATTTACAATTTACATCTAAATGTACGAAGAAAAATTTAAACTTATAATGTAGTGCACGTTCTAATCTCAGCAATATTTGTTTATTTATAAATATATTATGTTTATTTATATATATACATATATATGTATATATATATATATGTATATATATATATATATATATGTATATAAATATATATATGTATGTATATATATATATATATATGTATATTTATATATATGTGTATATATATATATTTTTTTAATCTTGAATATTGTCTCAAATTCAGGCGACTTTCCAAATATTGATCAGCATATAAATTATTTTCCTCCACTATTATGTTTAGTAAATCATAATCTAAAAAAAATTCCATATAGAACACACATTTGGTTTTTGACGAATGGGGAATAGTGAAATTTGGGACAGGATGAGCAGTAAATTTAAATAGTGCTCGCTCTCCACCTCTAATATTCCATTGTACATTTGAATTTTTATTTTATTTATCTGGTCCATTACCTTCTTCAGCCTCATCACTACTTTCATCAGAAGATGTTGAAATTACCGAAATTATTTTCTGTGTCCCTGTATGTAAAACCTGATCTTCATTACCTTCTTCAAACTTATCACTACTTTCATCAGAAAACATTACAAATGTTATCGCTCCTTCCGTTTTCTTGGATATAAAGGTATATTTTCATCACTATCAGTAAAACTCATCTGGAGAGATAAATAGAAACATTCTTCACTTCACAAGTTTTTCTATTACACCCTGTAGTGCCTTCTCTAGCTATCAAACGTTAGATTCGAGAAACAAAGAGAAAACTGCTTAGAAATATTCTAAAATGTGCTAAAATTACGAATATATATTTTTCTTGTCTAAATTTTACAATAAATAGCAAAAACGAATTTTGTTTCTACATGACGAGTATACCCGACATTAAACAAAAAAATGCCATCCTTTCATGACGAGCATACTCGACATAAACGCATAAGGGGTTAAGACATTCACTTTCGCATTCAGGAAACTGACACAATCACCTTTCCAGCCAACTGAACCGTCTTACTGCTTTCGGAGCCATCTCACTGCGTTCATCCCATTGTTTTGAATACTTTTTGGATTCAGTTGTGTAGTGGTGAATCCACATTTCATCTAAGGTCATAGTACGCCTCATGAAATCTATTAGATTCTTCTTAAACAGTTCCAGGAAATCGGTTGATATTCGCTTATGGACTCATTTTTGCTTTGCAGTGAGCAAACGCGGAACCCATCATGCTGAAATTTTTTTCATACGCAATTTATTATGCAAAATAAAACACGTTCGCTCACTTGAGATGCCTAGAACATCTGCTATCTCGCTCAATTTCACTCACCAGTCGGACAAAATCATATCGTAGACTTTATCGATGATTTCTGGCGTGGCAGCTATTCTAAAACCTCCTGAGTGAAGTACATCTTCAATACACGTTCTTCCACGATTCAATCCATTCATCCAAACACGAACAATTTCGTAGAAAAGACAAGATTCGTCCAATGTAAAAAATATCCTCTAAGTTGTTTATCCACCAAATTCTTTATTCGTTTTATTTATCGTAAGTTCTATATGTCGATAAATCTCATACGAAAATCATTTTGTACAAAAAGTAATCACTTTGTAATCATTAAAGTTCACATCCTTTATTATCCAATTCGGACTCGTAGCGTATGGTCAACTTTATTAGCGTACAGCCATTAGTTATTAGCCATTTAATTATGAGCGTCTCTAAAAGCATATATTTTTAACTACAGTCCGGTTTATAAATGCACTTCGTACTTGCTCAGTTGTGATCGTAAATCAAATCTCTGCACCCAACAACCACCAAAGGGTATTACACAGTGTAAACTTTCGACGTACATTATAGCTTCCGCCTCACGTTCTCTCTCACACATGACATACTTCGACAATTAGTGTTAGGAGTTTGAAACAAAAGTCGATACAAATAATAGTAGATAACATCCATTATATTTACTTTGACCTACTAATCGAGCAGAACCTAATTTTATTATAGAATTTTGATATTGTTAAGTGATACATATCAGATTTAATACTAAACGTACTGCTATTATTCATTTTAATATTCTGATTGTTTGTAAAGGATTCTCTTAATGTTTATAAATCGAATTATTAGGTTGGTAGAAAAATAATTGCGGTTTATGACCTTTACAATCTATATACATTTTAAGCTTTTTTGATTTTCCTAGCTGTTTTAAATGGTCTATAACAGTTGAATAACTATCGCCTATCTTTTGTGTAAGCTCTCGAAATGTTCTGCGTGGTTCTGATTCAACTAACGCTTTCAGTTAGTCGTTATGAACGGAAGAAGGACGCCCGCGACATTCTTCATCTTCAAGACTCTCTCGTGCCCAGTATAAAATTTTTGGAACCACCATTGCACTGTACGTTCCTTAACAGGGACACCAAAAGTATCGTTTAGTTTAAGATCAATTTTTGTTGCTTTACCACCCGTTTTGAATTTGTAAGTGTGAGTTGGTGCAGCAAACATATGCAGATCTTCTGTAATGTCAAACTGCACACACTTATTAATTTGATGATAAGTATATTTTATTTTAATAATTATCAAATCAGATCCTGTTTTGAATTATACTGTGGACTAACGAATATTTTAACCACAATTGTTTGTTGACAGCGCGAGAGACAGATGAAACTCGTCAATATACACTGGCCAACTACGATAGATAAAATTTGTATCGTATGCACTAGCCAGCTGCGATTCTAAAGTAATTTTTACTTCTGATACTGAATACGCATACTCGGGTCTTAACAGAATTCATACAAAAAATCCTCTTGTTTGCTTTTTTTTCACTATAATTCAATAGCCCAATTTGAATCAAAATTAATAATAAAACCGTAGTCGATATTAACAAAATATAGACCGAAAGTGCACTGAACACAATGAAATGTGATACTTTCATTGAAAAAAAATAAGGTTCAAATAAAAACTGCAATTATTTTCCTACCAACTCAATATGTGTAATTAATCATTATTTCATAAAAAAACACGAATAAAAATATGAAACAAAACATTCCAGACGTAATATTCGATCCACTCTAATTTATATTTTAATAATTTGAAACGAAACGAATTAATGTTTTACAGAAAATTTAAATTAGTCTTATATACAATCTAATCGTTGTTTCAGTACAATTCAGTTTAACGTTCAAGAAGATTTATATCTCAAATATGCTGTATTCAAATTATCTATTTATCATTACCCTGTCATTTTATCCGTTTTTGTTCGCTCACATAACGAATAACTTTCACGCGTTTTGTGATTTAAAACTTGAAAACTTCTCACTATTAACAGCTCGACAATGTATTATTTCGTAAAGTTTCTAATATTTTTCAACAGATTCTGTTATATTTTAAAAAAATCCAATACACTTATATTCTATCTGATCGAAATTTACACTAAAATTTAATGATGGTTTTAACGACTTTTCACATCCTTTATATATAACAACTTTTTTTTCGATATATACGAGGTCAGACAATTAAGTAATGCGACCGATTTTTTTTCTCGGCCTGTGGTAACACTGCGAACCTGTAACTCCGCCACCGTAATAGCAGATCCCTACTCTCTCGATTGAGACCTTGACCACCCTCGTACGATCATTTCTTCGCCAGCTGTTTAGTGTTTTGTAGCAACGCGCGAGTAGTGCATGTCACGAAAATGAATATATATATATATATATATCGCTCAAGATTGTCTCGAGCAGGTTGAAAGTGATCCTACTCTTCTCGATCGAGTTATTACTGGTGATGAAAGTTGGTTCTTTCAATATGACCCCGAAACTAAACGACAAAGCCAACAGTGGCTGTCCCCTGGAGCACCAAGGCCAAAGAAGGCGAGAATGAGCAAGTCCAAAGTGAAAACCATGTTGATTTGCTTCTTCGACAGCAAAGGGGTGGTTCACAAAGAGTTTGTACCACCTGGACAAACCGTAAATCAAGTATTCTACCGCAATGTGCTCGAAAAATTACGAAAAAGGGTGCTCAGAGTGCGTCCAGAGACCGCGAAGACTTGGGTTCTGCATCACGACAATGCTCCCTGTCACAGTGCGTTCAGTGTCTCTCAGTTTTTGGCGTCTAAAGGCATCGCAACGTTACCACAACCGCCCTATTCACCGGACATGTCACCCTGCGACTTTTTCCTATTCCCCCATATGAAAAAATTCGTCAAAGGTCGACATTTTGACTCCGTTGAAGATATCCAAGAATCTGTGACGAGGGTAGTCGGAGAGGTCCCACAAGAAGTGTTCCAGAATTGTTACGAAAACTGGAAAACTCGCTGGAATAAGTGTATAGATGCGGGAGGGGACTACTTTGAAGGGGATCGCAGCGATGTACCTTAATTTTTAAATATACTCGATTTTTGAATTTTGTCGCATTACTTAATTGTCTGACCTCGTGTATATATATATATATATATACACTTTTTCATTCAACTAATGGCATCTCAAACTTTGCATCTAAATTATGAAGTAATATATTAAAGAATAATTGATTGATATATATATATATATATATATATATATATATATATATATATATATATATATATTTGTGTATGTCTATGTATATGTTAATATATATATATATATATACATGAAATCCAATTTTATAAATTTGATTTTAAAGAAAATATTATTGTCAAATAAGTGGCATAGTATTAGTTGAATATAAAAAAAAATAACTGTAAGATAATTACCTATCAGAAGCCTTTAATTAAACTAACAAAGAAATGTGGTTCAATAAATAATTCCGTTATAAAAAAATATGGATCCGTTCATAAGTTCTTATTTTAACTTAATTTATGATACATTAATTATCCTTTTAACTGCTGATATCGCGGCGTACGGGCGGACTGCCATGTTAGCATTTTTTGCATTCTTTCACCGCCGCATGCCGATAAGTAGGAATACTTGTAAAAAATGACTGTAGTCTTATGATTCCAGTCGTTAAAATTATACTTAAAGAGGAACGAACAGATGATTACAGGTGTTGCAAGTCGATGATTACGTTTTTTTGTATTTGTTACTGAATAGAAGATAACTGTATTATTGTTGACTAATTAAGTTTGTAAATAAATCTTTTTTTAGAATTACTTCCTACGATGTAATTAAAAATGACATGAAATATTTCTGTGAAGTTATTTCATTTGCAAATTAATAGAAAAAATTACAATAAATACAGTTATCAAGATTAAAAATGACGCACCACTTTCAAATTTTTATTGGCCAAAGTAAATCGAAAGAAACTTTAAAATAATTAAGGGATTATTTTATTTTGATAATTTAGTTTGTTTATTTATAATACATAAAATAAAACAAATAAAAACATACAGAAAATGTGAAGAAAAGCGTAGAAAAACAAACTGTACGAAAATGATACAACATTCAAAATAACTCATGTGAAATTTTTCACTATGTGAGCAAGGATACTGATTTCAGGATGATCCTTTTTAACTTGAATAATAAACATTATTGAATTCATCATTATCCTTAATACTTTGTAGCTCCCCCTTTGTATCTTATGACGTCTTTGAGCCTATGTTGCATAGATGTTACCAGTTTCTTTGTAAAATCAGGACTTTTGGAGTTCTACTCACTCTGTATATATTTTTGAAGGAAAACATCTTACACCGCGGGTTTAATATGGGTGGAAATTATGCGAAAGTCGTTTTAAAACAATAGAGTTTAGACGTTTTTTAAAACAATATTTTACTTTATATTTCCTTTTCATTATAAATGAAACGGTTTCGTACATATATGATCAATTTATTGAAATTTTTTATGGTTTTCATACATTTTTAAATAATATTTAGATTGTTTAACTATGTCTAAGTATTCTTTTAAATAATCTGTATTAAAGCTTAAAGAAAATTATATCTTTTTTAAAAATAAATTTATTTTAAATACACGATTTTTATTCCCATGTAAAGGACATGAAGTTAATGATAATAATTTAGTAATAATAAAATTATGAAATGAACACCGCTACATTTTTGCAACAAACGTCCGGTAATTATTTTTTTATCGTTATGTCTATTAAAAACAATCGTCAAGAAAAGGACCGGCCACGAGTTGTATATTGCACGTTGTGTCCTTTATGATCTTCTACATGGCTTTCGGAACGCATTTTTATCGTTGCTGCACTACCATTAAGTCTAACTTACATCACATTACCCTTAAGCCTGTTCATCCTGAACAAGCACAATTCCATGTTTTTCTTGATAGCTAGTCACATGATCTAAATAAATGGATTCAATAAACGAGATAGTAATGCTTATTATTACTATATCAAACTTTATCAAAATCGTTACATCATAAAGTCATGTGCATGGCACACATATGTGCCATTTCACAGGATATTATCATAGAATATAAATTAATTATGACATTTTTTTCGGATGATTTAACAGTAGTTTCTATCAAATTAAAACTTATTATATATAATAAATGTATATTATTTTACAATACTTCACAATAATGGATATCAAATATTAAATTATCCAAAAATCAAATTGTTTGATGGCGTTTTATGTAATAACCCCTCAAACCACTATATAACTAGCACTATATTTCACAATAA
Organism: Acanthacorydalis orientalis; assembly: GCA_034766995.1. Taxonomy (NCBI): domain Eukaryota; kingdom Metazoa; phylum Arthropoda; class Insecta; order Megaloptera; family Corydalidae; genus Acanthacorydalis; species Acanthacorydalis orientalis. The sequence continues at coordinate 28,176,997 of CM068317.1, forward strand.
CGAGATTTTTTGTTAAATATTAGATAAAGTTTATTGTTTGGTTTACACCGAATCGATTTTCTACAACACTTTTTTCGACCAAATTATATTCATTTTTATAGACCGAACAAATGCTTTGAAAACTAATAACCACTGACCAATTTCTATATAGAAACAATACATACTTCCATAATGTTCTATTCGAGACTCTTCTTCATTTAAAAATACACGAGATATATTTTATATTATTTAAATATTTAATATAAAATAAGATAAATTTGAAAAAAATGATCCTAACATTGAAGAATTATAATATTGTTATATGTACTTAATAACATTGCATTTCTATTCTTTTTAAATATATAAAAGATAAAGTTTAGTTTCTGTTATTTTACAGGTTGATAATTAGTGAAAAAATGTTGATATTATTAGCACAAACTCTATTAACAATTCTGTAAATGTCAAAATAACAAATGGCATAATTGTTTTAGTTGGTAAACGTGTCGTTAACATAAATCATTTTAAATAACGTTTTTATTGTGTTTTAACATTTAACATTTTTTTTATTTTCTTTTTCAGACCTTTTGTAAAAATATACTTTCATCAAAAGTTCATATTGATATTACAGATATATTTCATTATATATATATATATATATATAAATGTATATAAGAATTTTAAATATCAATAAACTGGAACACACTTTTTCAAAAACAGCATAAAAACATCCTTTAGTTTAAATTTTATATACAAAGATAAAATAAGACCGGTTTTGTATTAGTTCAAACACAAAATAAAATAAAATTAAAAGTAAATTTAAAAGTAAATTGTATTTTTGAATGATTTGTCTCAAACTAATTAACTAACGAAATTAGAAATATGTTTCCAAAATATGATAGAAAAGTTTCTATAAAATTATAAACATGAAAAACAGTTAAATTACTTGAACATCTCTCAGACTCTCCTGATCAGGCTAATTTTTTAAATTCTTAAAATTTAAGTTCAAATGAAAGATTTATATGATATGAAACCATATCATAGAACTACATGTGACCATAACGAAAAAGCTGAAGACGAAAAAAAATTCATTGCGAAAAATAGCTTTTTACTGGCTTCTAAACTTGTATCATCTTTCACTGTATAGAGAATGGAGAGAACTGAGTAGAAAATTATATAAAATTGAATATATTTTCTATATAAGTTTGTTTTATTCCTTCGATCTGAATATATATATATATATATATATATATATATATATATATATATATATATATGTATACATAAGGATTGTCTGATAAGTTTAGTTAATTTCTATGAGATGATGCCACCATTCATTTGGTAACGCAGCAGCTATCAAGAGTCATTTTTCAAACTGGCATAGGCGAAATTTCAGTCAGAAGCGACGCTTTGTTCATGTTCTACAGATGTTTGAAACGACTATTGTAAAAATTGCCCAAAAATGGAAAAAATGAGTTCCGTGCAGTGATAACAAAGTTTTTATTTGAAAAAGTGGACGGCCACGCAAATCAAAAGTGAGTTGAATGAAGTTCATGGGGAATATGCACCAACGTTGAAGAGTGCTTATTTGTGGATAAATGAGTTTTAATGTAACCGAACATGCACTGAAGATGAAACGCGTTCTGGAAGCCCAGTTGAGGTCACCACGATGGATATCGATGTACACATTCATGTTATCGTTATGGAAAACCGCCGAGTGAATAGGCACGAGAAAGCTGAGACTGGAGACATCTTAACTGAACGATTACACAATATCCTGCACGAAAAATTGCACATGGAAAAGCTGTGTGTGCGATAGGTGCCACGATTGTTGACCGTCGACCAAAAATACACACGAAATGACATTTCAACTCAGTGTTTGGCGATGTTTAATCGCAATCTGCAGGTCTTTTTGGGTCAATTCAATGCCATGGATGAAACATGGATCCACTACTACACAGCTGAGTCTAAGCAGCAGTCAGATCAGTGGACAACGGCTAGTGAAAGTGGGCTAAATAAGGCGAAGACCGTTTTGTCGGATGATAAGGTGATGGCCACTGTTTTTTAGGATTCCCAAGGAAGCATCCTGATTGACTACTTAACGAAGAGAAAAACGATAACAAGAGCCTATTATGTAATATCATTAGAACGTTTGAAAGAAGATCTGAAACAATAACGACCAAGATTTTCACACAAAAAAGCGCTCTTTCACCAGGATAATGCGCAATCCCACAAATCGACCGTCGCAATAGCAAAATTGCACGAATCAGGCTTCAAATTGATGCCTTATCCTCCCTATTCTCCGAACCTAGCCTCGTGTGATTTCTTCCTCTTCCTAAGCTTGAAAATTTGGCTCGATGGGAAGAAATTCTTGTCGAATGAGGATGTCATCACCGCCGTCAATTCGTATTTTTTAGACTTTGAGAAAAGCTTCTTTTCCGACGGGATGAAAAAATTGGAAACTCACTAGATGAAGTGTACTATGTTGAGAGAAAAAATCGATTTTTTCCAAAAATAAACTGTGTTTATCTTGCTATTTTACTATACTTATCAAACGACCCTCGTATATATATATATATAGAGAGAGAGAGAGAGAAAGAGGAGGAGCGGCAGAAAGAGAGACAGAGAGAGGCGTGTCTATGGATGTTTTCATGTAATTAATATATATATATATATATAAATGTATAAATATATACTAAATTATAATTTTTTGTAATTATTTGTGGAATCGATTAGAGGTATCGGAATGATATACGCGAATCGATTACTGAATTTCAATTAAAATTAATAGCCTCGCTAATTACTCAACACGAAACGATGACATTAAACTGATTATCTACTGACATATGTCAACAGTAAACGTATATCTGGTATTATCCGATGTTGGTTCAATACCATCAACGAAACAGAAAGCACAGCTTTCAAACACTTTAGTACGTGTCTAGGGCGACGTCTTGTTTCGTTCACGCAACATTCGTAGATGTGAACACAAGATAAAACACCACTGCGACGGCTTTGATCTCATGTATGTACGAACATCGAATCAAAACATGTCTCGATGTAAACACATACTGTTGACAATGTTTTAAAAGACTACATTGTGTGGTGTTTGAATTACTTTGATGTGCGAGACATCGACGCACGTTTATAAATATTAGAGAGATATACTGATGTCGACGAAAATCTTCGAATTCGAAATGAATGCGTTAATTTAATTCTCGACATTCCGTTCAAAACATATAAAGTATATTGACTTATAAAGTTCTGATAAGTTTTTTTTTTATTACACATTTTGTTTGTTGCTTCGTCATGTAGTATATATAAATTCATCTGTGGCGAACAATTTAGTACTTCTACATATTCGCAGAAAATCTTATCTCTCTTTCTAGTTAAAGGTTTCGAAGGAAAAATTTAACTCTTTTTAATCACTACTTTCATTTAAGCTTTGATTGAGAAAATGTTAAAAAATACAAAAATATTTATAAAAGATTACATTTTTTTCTAAATAAGTGTTTTTTTATATGATCTTTCATTTATCTTACATTATCATAAAGGTAATTTTGGAAAAGCCACGTAGAGTAACCCATGACTGAAAATAAACCTGCAAATGTATATTCATACTTGATTCAGAATTTGACTTTTTGAGTTATTAATTAAAATAAAAAGTACTTGTTTGATTGGAAACCACCACCATCTCAAACTAAAAAGATGTCAAGGTCACAAAACACTAAATCAATTCCTTGTATAAAATGTACGTAAATATTAGATTGGTAGAAAAATAATTGCGGTTTATGATCTTCAAATTCATATATATTTTTCTGTTTTTTGACTTCTGTAGCTGTTTTAAGTGGTACAGAACTGTTGAATGACTAACACTTAACTTGTATACAAGCTCTTGAATTGTTGTGCATAGCTTTGATTCAACTAACGCCTTCAGTTGGCCGTTATGAACTGAATAAGGACCCCGGCAACCTTCTTCATCTTCAAGACTCTCGTCCAGAGCACGAAATTTTTAGAACTACCATTGCATCATACGTTAACAGTACGCACACCAAAAGCATCATTTAATTTACGAGCAGTTTCTGCTGATTTACCATCCGTTCACAAATAATGGTTCTTATTTGCTTATTTTCCATATTCAATTCAAAAGCCTAATTTGGAGCAAAATTAATAAAAAAATCAGTCAATGTTACCAAAATACAGACCGAAATATTTGCTTTAAAATAATATTAACATGAACACGATGAAATGACACACATTAAAAGAAATTAAGGTTAAAATTTATAAAACAAAAACCGTAATTATTTTTCTACCTAATATATCATAATTGTTACATGTATTCAATTTTCATCTAATTCTGTCACTGATAAACAGATTCCGTTTATTTCCTGTACTGTATTTAGATTTCTCTGGAATATTATTACACCCCCTATTTTAAAATTTAATTTGTAATGCAAGGAATTTCTGAGAAAAGCAAACTGTTCAAAAACACTACTGGATATTTTTCTTTTTTTGTACGTTTTCAAAGGTAACCGAGTCTATATTTAGATAACGATAAGCCTCTCCTTCTAAAATTCTCAAAAACATCACATCCATTTTTATAATTTTGTCATTTCCATAACAAAATAATGACTGTATTTGCAAATTTCTAAATATTACTGCGCTTCATTTATCGCCATACGTATAAGAAACAATTAAGCTTTATGTGAATTTATGTTTATTCTCCAATACTTCTGTTATTTCTTTTTCCAAATTATTACTTCTTACTTCTCTATTTTGCAGCTTCATTAAATAGTCGCCGTAATTAACACCAATCATCCAGATACTGATTTACCGTTTCAGGATTTTGAATTCTTCCAGTATCGTATAACAAATACTGTTCTCTATCCGTGTGGAATAATTGACAAAAAATATTTTTTTCTTTACAGAATATATATATATATATATATATATATATATATATATATACATATATATATACATATATATATATATATAAATGCATATATATATATATATATATATATATACATATATATATATATACATATATATGCATTTATATATATATATATATATTCATATATATATATATATATATATATATATATATACATATATATATACATATATATATATATATATATACATATATACATATATATATATATATATGAAAACAAAAATCAAAAAATTATAAAAATGTAGTATATAAGTACACAATTATTTTCATAAACGCTTCTGTTTGAATTAAAATAAATTCTTTTATAGAAACACCACTGACTTTTTTAATGAATTTTTAGAACTAAATTAAAGAGGGAAAATAATTTTAAAGCTCTTGTTCCGCGCTAGAACTTCTCCCGTTAGATTTCTGGTCGTAATTAAATGTTATATATATATATATATATATATATATATATATATATATATATATATATAAATGAAAAAGAAAATAAAAAGGAGATAATTGAAAATAATCAATCCAGTCCATAAATTCTTCATTCAGTATATAACAAACGAAGTGTCTTCATCGTTTATTCGAGTCGTCAGTTAGACTAATTAAGTTAACAAAGGACTTGATTCAAAATCACACAAGAACAAATTAGCAATCCTCTGTGGATTTTCTTGTACATTTTAAAATCGTTACACAGATATATCAAGTTAACGGATGGGAGAACCTTCGTTCGAGACACTTAACATGATATACAATTGAAAATGTTTTCGTGAGTGTTAGAAACGAAACGGAACGGAACGATCGATTGTGAGACAAGATGTGAAAGACACTTTGATAAATGAGTCAATGGAGATTCATCACGAAAGTAACATTTATATATATATATATATATATATATATATATATATATATATATATATATATATATATGTATATATAAATATAGTACATGTGTAGAAACATGTTTATATGCATACATATGTATCAACGAGTTGAAATATAAACGTAGGCAGTTGATGTGCGGTATTTTGATTCTTTGACGTTTAAACGTACATTAGGATCCCTTTTTCCTGCAGAAAGTAACAGGAAACGTTGCCGTCTACTTCCCGCTAGGTGTTTTATTGCCAGTTTCCGTCGAATATTGGACTGATTCACATACAAGCAACACAAAAACGTACACACGTATTTGTGTTAGAAATTCGCTCACACATATACCTACACACATTCATATATATATATAGATAGATATATGTATATATATATATATATATCTGTGTGTGTGTGTGTGTACAAACTTTTGTGTTTTTGTAAGGGTGCAGACGTACGAATATGTATATAAAAATAAATTCACCCACATTACAGCCATAAATGTTTATATCGATAGTAACGGCTAGTGTGTACATGCGTTTTTGTCCGATGTTGGCAATATTGACAAAAAAGTCAAGTGCGTCAGCTTTTTGTCGTATTCCAAAAGTGTGAGTATGTCGGTTGACATATTTTTTTGTTTATTTAGTTCATAAGGTTCACTTGTCATTTGTTATGTATGTGTCGATATATATATATATATATATATATATATATATATATATATATATATATATATATATATATGTATATATATGTGTATATATATATATATATATTCAGTAAGAATATAAATCGTGTATTTGTATTTTCCATATGTTATTATACAAATATTTCAGAAGAACGGTACGTTTAATAAAAAATGTTTACGGTTGAATCGCCAGTGCTTAATTTACCAACTGGTATAATAATAGTAACACTTCTGACTCGGGCTTGTGCGCTACCATTATTTCATTAAAAGAGAAGACAGTGCGTAACATCTCTGTAGCTTAATCGACATATCATTTGTGTGCCATAATGATGTAGAAGTTGAGATAAAGTGCTATTAAAGGACATAATATGAGTTCTGCGTAACACATAAACGTTTACATGCATGTAATACAATTTAGTAAGTTTCAAAGAAACTAACCCTTAAAAGGATAATTTAGTTGGGCAATTCTCTCTATTGTATAGAATATCGTAAGGTCGGTTCAAACATCAAATTTAAAAAAAATAATGTTTCGAAACATTAAATTATAATAAGTTTGTTTTTATTTTCACTGATATTTATATGAAAATAAATTGTAATGAAATTCTTTTGGAGTTGTTAATTTCAAATTAGATTATTATTTTACTAAATATTGGTTCTGAAAATTTAATCATTATAGATGATTGGTACCATTTACATGCATTGCTATAACAAAATTGCATTGCTATGCAAATGTAAAAAAGGTTATGTATAAAGAAAAATAAATAAATAAATAAAAATATTTCACAAATACGTGAATGCCTAGTATAATAATAATGTATAAAACAATTCTAATATTACGTATAGTAATAAACACTATATTTCTGCTAATCTCTGAAATTGTTTAGAGTTGGATTTGCAAATCAAAAATATAACACCACCAGAACTTATGAATTTTTTTTTGACATTTTACAAATGTAAGTCCAAAACTATTGTGTTAGAACAACAGTTCGTAGCATTTTTAGGTGAACTTCAAAGGCAGTGTTTACTTCTTTGTACATATATTTATTCTTTACATATGTACCATTTATATTCACCATATTTCTCCATCTTTCACATAGTTTCATAATTCCATACTCCCAGAACTTGGCATCTTTCTAGACGATGAACTAATCTAGGTGGTATTTGCATGCTTCCAGAGAAGTGAAGTTTTTTTCATTAAGAGAATTCTGTAACGCCAGGAACAAATAGTAATTTGAAGGTGAATATGACAAGTGAGGTAGGACGTCCTAGTCAAACTGCACTAATTTCTACTAGGACCTTGATGGGACGTTGAGGTCTATCGTTGTCTTGGTGGAAAACGATACCCTTCCAATTGGCCAATTCTGGATGATTTTGATCGATTACTGTCTTTAATTGTTCCAATTAAGCACAATATTTATCTGAATTTATCGCCTGATTATTTGGGAAAAGCTCGTAATACATAAGACCCTTCCAATCCCATCATATACACAACATGACCTTCTTCGGATGAAGATCCACTTTTAGAGTGGCTAACGGAAGCTCATTTCGTTTTCCCTAAGACTTTTTTCGATCCACATACAATAATGTGGATCGAAATCGCCCTATGATTAATCATTTCAGAAACTGGTCGTTTTAGTTTCTTTTAGGAAGTGAATCACTGATGTAAATGCGTTCTATTAAAATTCTTTCAGTTAAATTACGAGACACCCAAACATCGCAGCGATTCACATATCTAAGTGTCTCTAAATGGATCACAACACTCGTATAAGACATCTGCAGTATCTTTGCGATGTCCCGTGTCGTGTAACATTGATTATTTTAAATAAGTGTGCAATTTTATCATTATCAACGACTGAAGGCCTACCGGAAAGCTTTCGATCCTCTAGGTTGAATTTTCCATCTCTGAACTGAGCGAGCCATTTTCGAACAGTACAGTAGTTTATGGAGAAGATGCCATAGCTGCCACACCTTCTCCATAAACGGTGGATATCTTTTTTGCTGTCTCTGCAGCGTTTTTTCCTCCCCAGAAATAAAACAGCATCAAATGACGAAAATGTACCTTATATTTTATTCCTCCATTTTCAGTTTCAAATTTAACAGACTTAAAATATACAAAATTGTAAAAAAAATCACAGAAAAAAACTTTGAAATGTCACCTATCAAAATAACACATATGGAGTCATGTCGTAGAATCGAGCTGCACGCGAAACAGCAATTAATGGTATCTATTGGAAAACGCTATAAAATAGCGTTTAATATAAACTTTACTATATAAACTTATAAACTAAACTATATAAACTTTTTTTCCAGTAAATAATAATAAATTGGTATGTAATTGTATTTGTTTTTAAGTCAATTAATTTTATGACGTAATTTGAAAAATAAAATATTTACAAAACAATACAAAAACCACTCATTCATCAGGAAAAATGGCAGTTATAGAAATATTTCCCTCTCGGTGTAAAAAACGACATGTTTTTTTTTAAGTTAATAATTAAGAAATAAAAATGAATAACTGTTCGATTCAATATAATTTCAAAAGGAGAAAATATATAAATTATATATATATATATATATATATACATATATATATATATATATATATATATATATATGTATATTAGGTTATAACATATCAAGTTGCCGAAGTTGTCAGTCAGAGTTCGATCGCGATTGAGAAAGCTTCTGTGAAATATTTTACAAGTTCAGCTATTTGGAATTGACTTTATGTACTGTACCTTTCAATTATTTATAAATACGGAGTTATTGTTTTTGTTTTTATTTTTTTTACTCTTTAACAGGATGGTGTCCACGAAAGATTTGCGTCTACTTTTTTTATATGAGTTCAAGTTGAGACACAATGCAGCGGTAACAGGTAAAAATATCAATGGAGCTTTCAGAGAAAGGTCAATTAGTCAAAGAACAATTCAATTATGGTTCAAAAAATTTCATTCCGGTAATATAAATCTCGACAATGAGCCTCGAAGAAGGCCAAAATCATTGTGAACGAAGAAAATTTGAGTGGAAGCTAATCCACATACAATAGTTCGAGCTCTCACATGTGATTTAAGTGTTAGTGTTATGACTGTTTCTCGTCACCTCTCTGCAATAGGAAATGTGAAAAGGCTGAATAAGTGGGTGTCGCACAAATTTAGAGACGGTCAGAAACTGAGACGCTTAGAGGTGTGTTCTTCATTGATGATTCGAAATGATAAAACGCTATTTTTAAATCCAATCATTACTTGTGATGAAAAGTGGATTCTGTATGATAACAGAAAAAGATCTGGACAATGGTAAAATGCAAATGAAGCTCCAGGACATGCACCCAGGCCGTCATTACATCAAAAAAAATTATGGTTACCATGTGGTGGACAAATAAAGTAATAATCCATTATTCTTTTTTAAAACCAGGCGAAGCAATTACGGTTGATTCACATTGTCGAGAAATTGACAATCTGAATGAAAAATTAAAAACGAAACAGCCAATGGTAATCAATAGATAAGTGCCTATACTATTGCAAGGCAATACTCGACCACATGTATCTCGAATCACAATTTCCAAATTAATTTCTTTAAATTATGAAATTTTACCGCATCCCCCTTATTCACCAGATCTTTCTCCGACAGACTATCATCTTTTTCGCCACTTAGAATAATATTTAAAAAATAAAAAATTCCGAAACCAAACAGAAGTGATTCAAGGATTCGAATACTTTATAAACTCTTAAAATGTTGATTTTTATAAAAATGGGTTAAACAACCTAATTTCTCGTTGGCAAAAGACCATTGAAGCTGATGGAGCTTATTTTGATTAAATATATTTTGTTTTGTTAAAAATATTGCGTTTTAATTCTCACCTACAAATTCAGTAATTTCACATGTTTCGCCCTAATATTATGAACATTTCAAAAAAACTATATAACATAAAATTACCAAAAAATAGTAAATAATCGAATAACTCTTTTATCATAGGAAAAATTTTATCTCAGAAATAGCTTTTTTTACTGTATGGTTATTAACATCGTAAATAATGAAACTTTTTTTTATAAAATATTTGTGTGTATATATATATATATATATATATATATATATATATATATAAATTATTATTCGGTAGATTTAAAAAGGACAAGAATTTAATAAATAGAAACTTGTTTCGAAAAAAAATGTTCATAGCTCGATATAATTAAATTATTGCCATCGTTATAAGGACTTCTCCATTAAAATATTACGATCTCTCGAGTCCATTAAAACAGTCGTTGTTCCATTTAACAGATAAATTGATAACATTCGTACATAATTTCAATAATACGAACTTCATTTCCAATGACACATTCATGCACAATCAGATAAAGTGCGTAAGTGTCGAGTTAACCGACATTAAATGGGAACATGCGATCATCAAAATGAAATTTAATTGCGAAAATCAAGACACTGTTTCGTCTAGTATCTTCGACAATAAAATATCTCGCATTAAAATATCGCACGAATCGTGGGACTGTGTACATAATAAACTGTTAAGCAATTTGTAGTACGCTTTTATAGCTAGTCAGATACCTGATGTGTGCACCAATAAAATTGTTCGTTCCATTATGTCAACTGAGTACGTACGTACGTACGTCCATTACACGTTTTGAAGTCTTTTTAATAGGCACAGAATCGGTGCTTTTCTGCCAAATGCACGGTACATTTTATCGCGTTCATAAATTCGTGTATAGATACGGATAAAAGCTTGACGAAATGTTGAAACACTGCGAATATTTTGTATGTGTGTATAGATCGGTTGACAGAAGCGTTCTCCAATATTACGATACTCAGTTATATGTTTTGCAAATTCGCTCATAAATTGAACGATAAATATAGATGTTGTAAGATGTGAAACATTTTTAGAGATGAAAAGTAATTTGCATATTTATTGAAAATAATTCGAATTCTTTTTTTAACAAAAAAAAGCTTAAAGCGATAGGCATATCTGTTAGTACTTTAATTTTTTCAAAAGATTTTTTATTATAATTACGTATATACATATATATATATATATATATATATATATATATAAAGTACAGTATTAGAAATATAATCATAAAAAAATAATTATAATGCAGTATATATAAAATTTTACTACCAGGGTGTAATATATGAAATTACTGAATTTGTAGGTGAGAATTAAAACGCAATATTTTTAACAAAACCAAATATATTCAATCAAAATAAGCTCCGTCAGCTTCAATGATCTTTTTTCACCGAGAAATTAGGTTGTTTATCCAATTTGTATAAAAATCGACATTTTTAGAGTTTATAAAGTCTTAGAATCCTTGAATCACTTTTGTTCGGTTTCGGAATTTTTTATTTCTTAAATAATATTTCAAGTGGCGAAAAAGATGATAGTCTGCCAGTGAAAGATCTGGTGAATAAGGGGAATGCGGTAAAATTTTATAGTTTCGTGAATTTAATTTGGAAATTGTGATTCGAGATGTGTGTGGTCAAGCATTGTCTTGCAATAGTATTGGCCCATATCTATTGATTAACATTGGCTGTTTTATTTTTAATTTTTCATTCATATTGTCGATTTCTAAATTAAACAAGAATAATGGATTATTCCTTTATTTGTCCACCACACAGTAACCATAGTTTCTTTTTGGTGTAATGACAGCTTGGGTGCGTGTCCTGAATCTTCATTTGGATTTAACCATTGTCCAGATCTTTTTATGTTATCATACAGATTCCACATTGCATCACAAGTAATGATTCGATTTAAAAATAGCGTGTTATCATTTCGAATCATCAATGAAGAACACACCTCTAAGCGTCTCAGTTTCTGACCGTCTCTCAATTCGTGCGGCACCCACTTATTCAGCCTTTTCACATTTCCTATTGCAGCTAGGTGACGAGAGACAATCATAACACTAACACTTAAATCACATGCGACAGCTCAAACTGTTGTATGTGGATTAACTTCCAACAAGGCTCTCAAATTTTCTCCGTTCACAATGGTTTTGGGCCTTCTTCGAGGCTCATTGTTGAGATTTATATTACCGGAAGGAAATTTTTTGAACCATAATTGAATTGTTCTCTGGCTGTCCGACCCTTCTCTGAAAGCTCTATTGATATTTCTACCTGGGACCCCTACATTGTGTCCCAACTTGAACTCATATAAAAAAGTAAACGCAAATCTTTTGTGGACACCATCCTGTTAAAGGGTATAAAAAAATAAAAATAACAACAATAACTCCGTATTTAAAAACAATTGAAGGGTACAGTATATAAAGTCAGTTCCTAATAGCTGAACTTGTAAAATATTGCACAGAACCTTTCTCAATAGCGGTCAACCTCTAACTGACTGAAATTTAGCAACTTGATATGTTACAACCTAATATAATAAAAAATAATCTTGTATATTTTGCACAAACTGTGCATTGAATTGATTTAATGTCTAATTTCGTTGAAATAAACTATATTTTTTCTGGTTCCAATTTAAAAGTAAATCATTAATACTTACAAAAATATATAATTAAGGTACAGAAAGTACAATTCGAGTGATACAGCTGTACCATGAACTACACTCTGTAATTGACTTACAAATAACATATAGGCGGGAATTAAATCAGACTTTTCCAAATCGTTAGGCATATACGGATAGTAGAACAGTTTAATGAGCAGTGAACAAACCAAAAAAGAACTTATCAGTAAAATCAAACTAGCTGGATATAAGAAACTATTCTGTTGTAGTTACTGCCATTCAAAGTAATCCGAGTACTTCTGTTAAACAATTATCAGCTTAAATGGATGTCAATGAATCGACTATTAGAAATAATCTACACAAAGGCAAGGTTTTCTTTCCGTATAAAATTCAAATAGTAAACAAATTAAATTATTCCCATGACATTTTAAAATTTTTAAAAGATGATCAGAATGACTGAAGGATATTAAATTTTCATAAAATAAAAGTTTGTCAGATAATACGTATTTTAATTTCAATAGCTATTCTAAAAAAAATATATAGAATTTGTAGCTGTATAAATCCTCACAGCATTCAACAAAAAGAATTGTACACTGAATATTCAATTTTTCAGTATGAAATATGTTTTTTGTATTATTTATTTAAAAAAAAATAAATAAATAAATTGTAACTGTAAATAGAGATCATTATTTAACTATGTTGCAGTATTTTTTTTTGAAGATTTCACAACAACAAATATTAATCAATTTTGTATAGTTTCAGAAAACAAAGTAATATTGCCAAAAATATGACATTAATTCCAAGAAAAAATTAACAGTAGATTATCTGTAGAAACCATACATTTCTCAGATCAACCAAATCTTCAAACTTAATAATACACAATTTATTTCTATAGGATATTACCAAAAAGAAGTATTGAAAATTAAAACATGTAATTTTAAAAGACTGAAAGAATCTATTTCAAACATTATTCTATTTATTATTGCGTTGTAATTATCCGCAATGAACATTTATTTGATTAGATGCAAACGATGTGTATCATTGTCTCAAATATAAAATCTTCCGCAATCATTTGATTATAAAATTTATTTTAAAAACATACTTTTTGAAAAGTAAAATGTTTCAGTAAAATTAAAAAATGAGATTTAAGTCTAAATATTAAATATAAAAAATATTGTAATAATTTGTGAATTAACCTTTTTCAAAAACCTTGTATTGCATTCATATTAAATTATATTTTAAAAAGTATTTAAATGTAAAGATAAGCAAACATATATATTAACCAAATAACTGTCAATTAATTTTTAAAGAGAAACCTAATTACAAGTAGACAAAAAGAATGTAACGAATTAAACGAAATTTTATATTTCACCGAATATAAACTCTCCGGTTAATAGTATCGTTCGTTTACTTTTTTATCTTTAATGTGATTACAATAAAGTGTACTTACTACATAATATAAAACACAAATAATAAAATTCTTCATAAAAGTAGAAACATTTCGAAATTTAACTTAATAATAAAAACGAAGTGAATAATAGCATAAATCTGTCAAGACTAGATAAACTAGATTTCGATATAAAAAGGAAATATATATGTAATAAACAGAGTTGAAAATGCACCATGTGCAACCTCGATAAAACTGAAACAATGTAACACATATTTCAGCATAATACGAGCTTTTTAAAGGGTTTTTCTTGAAAACGAATAGAATAATAATAAAAATTCTCCGTGCATTGACTTACATAAATAATAAAAAGGGAATAATCGTATGTAATGGAATCGTTACTTCAATGTTTCTTCTTTTATTTTCAAATAATACTCATTTTCTTATTAAAATAGTTAATTTATTTATATGTTAATGTACTGAAATAATTTATCAACTTTTGTCAAAGTAATTTATGGAAATAAAATTATTTATATTTTTTTAAATTATTACAATGCTGAAAATATATCAAAATCTATAAAAGCATACAAAAAAAGAGTATCTGTCCGATTGGTTGCATGTAGCGTTTCTCCTCGAGAATTTCTCTAGAAAAAAATATAATTTGTTTTTCTCATTTCTCGAGAATTATAGTGTTTCTTCTCGGGAAAAAAGTAAAATTGGTTTTTCTCATTTCTCCAGAAATTTATTTCTTGAGAACCGATATCGAAATTATGCATTATATCTGATTAGAGAAGATAAACAATGAACTAGGTAAGGAGCTTCTTATCGCAATTAAAGAAGAAATAAAGAAAGGAAAAATCAATAGCATCATATCTCTTTATAATTTTTTTACAAAATCCTGCTTGTAAAAAAATATATTTTAAATTAATCTCTAAAAATGAAATTTACAAAATTACTAAAGGAATGTTAAATAGATTATTTGCTAGTTATCAACATTTTGATACTGACTAAGAAGATGTTAATGAATTTCCAATCAATGAAAATGAAGAATTATATCTTTAAGAACAATTAAATTTATCTATAACAGATAGTGTGAGATAAATAAGATAGTGTGAGATAAAGTTTTAAGGTGAATCGATTACTACAAACAATAAATAAGCATTAGATGATATTTTAATATGTAATAGCAAATTTATTATAAGGACGTTAATATTTCAGACAAATAAACTTCATATTCATGTAAATAACTCAACCAAAAGAATATTCAAAAAATTGGTTACATGAAATGACTTAAGTAACTGTTTATTCCGTGAAACGAGAGATTATTTTTTTAAAAAGTTTTTAAAAATATAATTATTTTGAATAAGATTTTATCCTACATATATGTTTCATATATTAAACCTAAATTAAATCAATTTAAATTTTCATCTATCCCCAAAAAACACCAAAGACAATAGTTAATAAATATATTGAACTTTCTGTCAACGTTGAAGTTAAAATCTATTCTTAAATTTCTTAAACGTCTATAAAGCATTAAATCAAATTCAATTTTACAATTAGTTGAATCATTAAATTTTTATTCTGTCTTTTTCAATTACAACTCTGAAGTTTGATTGATAGAATAACTCTAATTCATTTATTAACTATTTAAAATCGTCCTAAAAATGCACTTTTCAATAACAACCAGAAATTTCTCAGTGCATCTAAATATAATCATATCCAATTAGATAGTTATAAAATATAATTGAAAAAAGAAGACAAATTTTAAAAATTTTAAAATAGAATTTATACTAAAAAATTCAGAAACTAAATAACAATTATAAAATGTACAATTTTCTATTAAATTTTTAAATTTATGTATTTTACATTTACATTCCTGTTATTACGAAACTACCGTACAGCAGTAAATAAATCTAACATTTCGTATGACAACCTGTATTAAAGTCGACTATATATCATTATATCGATTGAATTGTGTGTGTCTGTCTGTATATATATATATATATTCGGTTTTGAATAACGACGCCACTGTCATATCTTCTCTTACTGTAGCTTTACACAATTTACAACAAATTTATGTAGTCGGTGATAAAGGCGAACGCGCACTAGCGTCAGAAGAAACTCTGTGTGTTTTACTACTCAAAGCAAAATTGAATAAATTTTCAATTTCGTAAATGCGTTATGCACATATCTCAATATACTAGCTAACATTTTTTTCCCTGAAAAAAGCACTGTGTTATATTTTCATTGTGATTCAATTATTGCTTTTCCGTAAATATTTTAATGTTATTTTGAATGTTCGATTCTTTTTAATTAAAAAAGACATTCTGTTCATATTAAACGATTATAATAATTTTTTAACTATTTTTCATATATCTGAACATTTTTATTCTTTGCAAATGTTAGTTACATAATGAAACTCTTTATATGTTCTCCGAATACATCTCTTAATGGATTTATTAAAATATTGTACACTTTCGAATACGTTTAAAATCTTTTATACTTCAAATATTAGATTGGTAGGAAAATAATTGCAGTTTGTAATCTTCAAATTCATATACATGTCAAGGTTGGTTGGTTGTTTATTAAGGTTTGAGGGCATATACATGTCAAGGTTATACATGTGAACCTTTTTTGATTTTCTTAACTGTTTTAAGTGGTCCAAAACTGTTGGATGATTAACGCCTAAATTTTGTGCAGCCTCTCGAATCTTATGCGTGGTTCTGATTTAACTAACGCCTTCAGTTGGTCGTTATGAACTGAAGAAGAACGCCTGCGATCTTCTTCATGTTTTTGGAAATTTTTGGAACCACAATTGTACTGTATTGTTCAAAAAATTCACTTAAAATGATATTAATATGAACACGATGAAATGACACTTTTATTGAAAAAAATAAAGTTAGAATTCAGAAAATAAAAATCGCAATTATTTTCCTACCAACCCAATATTTCAAGTACTTGTCATAATACTTGAGAAAGTACTTCAGTACTTTTTCAAAAATATTCCTGCTAATTTAAAAAAATCCTTGATTACTAATTGTTAATGAAATTTGTTATTCATTAAAGCATTAATTATAAATAAAGAATAACCGTACTAAGTCTCCGTTCGAATCTGCACTTCTACTAATATCATAGTTGAATAAAAATGTTTTTTTTTAAATATTTAACAGCCTTCACATTTAACAATATTCTAAAATTAGTAAAATAAAAATCACAATAAAGATAACTTTATTTACTACTTTTAATTGATAAATTACCTAAACTATGGAGGAAGTTTATCATTATAATTTTGGAATTCTTGTTAAATTCGCTTCCACAAATAAATTATTCGCTACACAACAAAACCTTCTTTCTAAATATAAAGCAGTTTATTATTGAATGAACTAAAAATATAGAATATTGATTTTGCATATAATCCTTGGTCAAAGTCAAACTAATCCTCCACAAAGAAATTTGTCACTCATTCTACAAACTGCTAAAACATATTTTCTTCAATAATTAATTATATATAATTTTTGATCGTTGTACACACAAATTTTGATATCGAATCCATTATCTTCAGAGTGCTAATGTATTGAAAAAAATTATCAATCTCAAAAATCAGATATTTATGTATCTTATCTTTCTGATAAAAGGGTATTACCATCGAAATTTGCATAATGAACAGTCTGTAATAATCAATAATCTATTATTAAACGTTTTTCATCCGAAAAATGTACTTTGAATTTGTGGAGTGAATGCAAATTTATTAATTAAAATTAATTTAGCTATAGATCCAAAATAGTATTGTGAAAAACTGATTCTATTTTATTTACCTAGTATATATATTTTTTTAAAGTATATAGACTTACAGACAAATTGGAATTAATTGAAGAATACTAGTACAGGTACTTGATAAGGTTGACACAAAATCGTGTATCGTCCCATATTTTAACCCGAACAATAATCAATCACATGACAATTTGAAAAAAAATTATGGTATGTGAAGATTGTTCCTTTCGTAAAAAGAAAAAGCTTCCAATATAATAAAATATATAATTGATATGTTTATTTATAAATTAAAAAATATTTTTCTTAACTATATTCTCCTATTCTTAAAAAATATTCTAGCATTCGATCAGCGTGTATCAATCAGTTCTAACTGTTCAACAATTTCAATCTAACAAAATATTTTATTAGATAAGTAGATCTCATTGAGCTGAATTTAATATTATATTGTCAGGAATTTATTATCTTAGAAATATTTGAAAATATTCAAGAGAAATCAATTATTATTTTTGTTTATAATATTGACATGTATTTTTCATTCAGTATTTTTCCCATTAGAAAAAAGTATATTATATATTGGAAGAATGTAACTACATTTTACTATAGTTAATAGATATAAATAGATTAAGATAAGAACCGTTCACAAATAAAATTTTATTTACCACGAATTTTCAATTCAAAATGTCCAATAATTAATACCTGATGAATCCCATTATTAAATGCATTTTTGCAGTACTAAGAGGCAAGAAAATCCTTTTCAACATCTTAATTTTTGTCTGTACTTCCTAATAAATTGAGAATAATGATATAGAAATACACATAAAAATAAACGATTTTCAAGTTTTTATCAAAAATTTTTTAAAAAATTTGTATAATGTAGGAAACAAAAATTTATTTGCAAAAATGAATTTAACCACAGTGACAAAACACTATAATTGTGGCGTGAAATTTACAATCAGATAAATATGTTTTCAAATGTGGGGATGTAAAAACATAACAAATGAAATAGCTTCGAAACGCTTTTAAATTGAATAAATATTTATATTTTGGGAATGGAGGTATATCAATCACATTGGTAACATTATTTAGATTTGTGAAATACATAAAGTAGATAACGCAATAAAAAATTTATTGAAACTGATAAAATTAGTACAGTGAACGTTAATAGATTAATTGAAACTCGTTACTTGTTTAATAAAAGAACTAATGAAATTAACAGAAAACTATATAGAAAATATAATCACAGTTTACAAAAAATTCTGTAATAATGTTTAAAATTACTAGAACTAAAGTTTGAAGTTATTCAATTAAATTTAAATTCACTTCCAAATTTTGATGTTTACAAAATATTTTGATTTATTTTCAAAATATATTTCTTACGAAGATTATATATATATATATATATATATATATATATATATATATATATATTGACATTTTCTCTCATAGTATTTTTAAACGATGATGATAAAAAATCATATAAAATATATTGTTTTTTTCACATTAAATAGAAACATTTAAATAAATATAATTTAAATAAAAAACCAAATATAATAAAACCACAGCGTCAACTTTTATAAATAGATTTTATGAATTAAATCACTAGTATTTTTGTTTAAGTTTTCCTGTTTGAAATCTTTTGTTCAGTGTAAGCTTCCATTGGTTTTGAAAAACATTTATTTGTAATGAAAGTACTTGATATTTCAAAAAAATATTTCGAAAATTCTTAAAAACTTTACACAGAAATTTTAAAAAGCCTTATTTCAATTTCATCGCAACTATTTATCATAGGAAAACCTCTAATCTACTATTAAATTTCTCTTTAAGCATAAATCAGCTTGCGAGGCACCTAAAGCGTATAAACTTACCAAATTTTACAAGTAATCGTGTAGAATTATATGCACAGATGTTACAACAATTAATCTACAATATTGACTCAGTCTGCTGATATATGACTCGGTAAACAGTTTTGGTTAAATTTTTTTTCTTTGTAAGAAGAATTTTAAATTAACTTTAACTTAACTAATAAAGAGATCGTCTTAAAAGAAACTTTTCATTCTATTTCATATTTTTTTATAACACCAAAAAATACGTTTTCTGTTTATTATTATACGGAAAAAAATAATACATCAGAATGTTTTTCTGTGCATAAATCGCATTAAAACATACATACATATACATATACATATATATATATATATATATATATATATATATATATATATATATATATATATAATTATCAAACTCAGTTTTAAAATTAATGTTCAACTTTACACTATCCTTTTAATATAAAGACATTCAATTTATAAAATATTAATATAATTATTAGTTTGGTAGGAAACTAATTGCGGTTTTTGTTTTCTAAATTCTAACCTTAATTTTTTTCAATAAAAGGGTCATTTCATCGTATTCATTTTAATTTAATTTTAAAAGTCCATTTTTCGGTCTGTATTTTGATAACATCGACTTTGGTTCTGCTATTAATTTTACTTCAAATTGGGCTATTGGATTAAAGGTGGAAAAAAACAAATAAGAGTATTTCTTTATGAATTCAAAATGAGTTGTAAAGTAGCAGAAACTTCTCATAAACTAAACGATAATTTTGGTGTTGATACTGTTAGGAAGATGGGGTGCAATGGTGGTTACAAAAATTTCGTACTAAAGACTAGAGTCTTGTAAATGAAGAAGGAAGTGGGTTTCTTTCAGTTCATAACAATTGGAGGCGTTAATTGAATGAAAATCACCCACAACAATTCAAGAGCTTGTCTAAAAGTTAGGTGTTAGTCATTCATCATTTCTGGACCACTTAGAACAAGCAAAAAAACAATCAAAAAACAACAACAAGCAAATTTTTTATACCCTTTAATAGGATGGTGTTCACAAAAGATTTGCATCTACTTTTTTATATGAGTTCAAGTTGGGACACAATGTAGCGGTAGCAGGTAGAAATATCAATGGAGCTTTCGGAGAAGGGTCGGATAGTCAGAGAACAATTACAATTATGATTCAAAAAAAATCGTTCTGGTAATATAAATCTCGGCAATGAACTTCGAGGAAGACCCAAAACCATTGTGAACGAAGAACATTTGAGAACCATGGAGGAAACTAAACCACATACAACAGTTCGAGCTCTCGCATATGATTTAAGTGTTAGTGTTATGACTGTTTCTCGTCACCTCGCTGCAGTAGGAAAGGCGAAAAGGCTGAATAAGTGGGTGCCGCACGAATTGAGAGACGGTCAGAATGTGAGACGCTTAGAGGTGTGTTCTTCATTGATGATTCGAAATGATAAAACAATATTTTTAAATCCAATCATTACTTGTGATGTAAAGTGGATTCTGTATGATAACAGAAAAAGATCTGGACAATGGTAAAATGCAAATGAAGCTCCAAGACACACACCCAAGCCGTCATTATACCAGAAAAAACGTATGGTTATTGTGTGGTGGACAAATAAAGGATTGATCCATTATTCTTTTTTAAAACCAGGCGAAGCAATTACGGCTGATTCATATTGTCGCGAAATCGACAATATGAATGAAAAATTAAAAACAAAACCTCTAATGCTGATCAATAGACATGACATAGCCAATACTATTGCAAGACAATGCTCGACCTTACACATCTCGAATCACAATTTCCAAATTAAATGCATTAAATTATGAAGTTTTACCGCATTCCTCTTATTCACCAGATCTTTCACCGACAGACTATCATCTTTTTCGCCACTTGGAATTTTATTTAAGAAATAAAAAATTCCGAAATCAAACAAAAGTGATTCAAGGATTCGAAGACTTTATAAGCTCTAAAAATGTCGATTTTTATAAAAATGGGATAAACAATCTAATTTCTCGTTGGCAAAAGACCATTGAAGCTGATGGAGCTTATTTTGATTAAATATATTTTGTTTTGTTAAAAATATTGCGTTTTAATTCTCACCTACAAATTCCGCAATTTCATATGTTACACCCTAATATATCTCTATTTCTAAATTAATGAATGTTTGTTCGATCCAAATTCTGTAAATCACTTGCGAGTACAGAATCGCATAAAATAATGAACAACCGGTTCATAGCAGAACAAGATAATGAAAACTGAAAAAATATCTATTTGATATATATATATATATATACATTTTTTAATATTTTATTTATTATACTCTGACACCTATTCAATTAAAAAACCATATCTATTAATAAGAGTTGAAATCTTAATTAATTAATTCTGAGGATAAATCTGTTATTTTTTTAATGAAAATTGTGTTACTACTAATACTTCATGATTGATCATTTTAAAATCAGAAACAAACAGATTCACTGTATTTATATACTAACGTTGATAGTGTATCTATATTACCCGAACGAAAAACAAATACTAACAATAAATAATTCATATTGATAAAGCGATTCACGCATAATTTCACATTAATGAAATCATTCATTATTAAATTATGCCCGAGCGTTGTAGATGCGGCGCTCTTAACTTTATCTGCAGCGCAGGCATGCCAACTTTCTAATTTTGCCGACGTACACCGCAGAAAACCACCGCGTAGACCCGCACGAGAAATAATCCGAATTGTTTAAAATCTAATTGGTTGTGTGTACTCGGGCCTAACGTCGGTGCAGCCCAATGCCCAATTTACATACATACGTATACGCGAGTGCATGAGTATTGTCTGTCTACTTATTATTTTGTTATGGGTAACAAGCGGAATGCGATAAAAGGGACACTAACGTTCCGTTGCTGTTTCATGTTTTTAATCACAATTAGGTGTAAAAAAAGTTTACATGCGGTTATTTTCAATCGAATCGAACTTTATTGATTGTAATTAAGTCGTTTAGAGTTAAGATACAAAATTATGCCGAGAATGGGAAATACACTACGGTTTATTTGTTTCATAAAAATAATAATTAATTTCTTGTAATCTTTTTATCAGAATTTATGAACAATTTCATCTATAAAAGCAATACTTGAATATTGTTTACAATAATTAATATACACATGAATAGCGTCTCGTTACAAATAAATAATTCAAAATATCCAAATATTATTGTTTACATATTTTTATAACAGATGTTTAATTTTAAATGAAAGTTCAGCATTTATTTTTTATCGAATAGTGGAAAAATACGGTTAAGCTCAATTAAATATTTTCTCTTTTTTAAAAAAAAATGTTTCTATATTCGTACTGTTGAGCATATAATAATATTTTTAAAACACTAAAAACAACGAACAAAAAAATTATTATAGAATTTCATTTCTTTACTTTTTTAGAATTTAAGACCTCCTGCTCAATTTGAAATTCTATAAGGTTGGTAGGAAAATATTTGCGGTTTTTGTTTTCTGAATTCTACCCTTGTTTTCAATGAAATTGTAATTTCGTCATGTTCATGTTAATATGATTTCCAAGTGCATTTTTCGTTCTCTATTTGGTAAAATTGACTTTGGTTTTATCATTGATTTTGCTTCAAATTGGATTATTGTATTAAAAATGGAAAAGAAGTAAATAAGAGTATTTTTATGAGTTCAAAACGGACAGTAAACCAACTGAAACTGCTCTTAAACTAAACGATGACTTTAATGTGGGTACTGTTAAGGAACGTACGGTGCAATGGAGGTCCAAACATTTTCTTTCTGGGAACGAGAACCTTGAGATGAAGAAGGTCGCGGTCGTCCTTCTTCAGTTCATAACGGCCAACTGAAAGCGTTAGTTGAATTAGAACCGTACACAACAATTCGAGAGCTTGTCCAAGAGTGTTAGTACATCCAATAATTCAGGAAAATCAAAAAAAGAAAAAATGTATTTGAATTTGAAGGTCATTAACCACTGCTTTTTTTTACCAACCTAATACATTAAATAAAATTAAATTCTACTGATTCTGTAATTCATCTTCAATTCCAACCAAAAATAAATCTATCACAGATGATTAATTGGATTAGAACCACGCACAACAATTCAAGAGCTTGCCCAAGAGTGTTAGTTCATCCAATAGTTCTGGACCACTTAAAACAGCTAGGAAAATCAAAAAAGCAAAAATTTATTTGAATGTGAAGGTCTTAAATCACAATTATTTTTTACCAACCTAATATACTAAATAAAATAAAATTCGACTCATTCTGTAGTTCATCTTCAATTCTAACCAAAAATAAATCTATCACAAGTGATTAATTGGATTAGAACCACGCACAACAATTCAACAGCTTCCACAATAGTTAGGCATTAATCACAAAACGGTTCTTGACCACTTATAGCCACTTAAATTAAAAAATGTATATGAATTTGAAGGTCATAAACCACAATTATTTTCCTACCAACCTAATATTTCTGCACAACAAAGTTTATCTATAAATTCGCCTTCACCTGCTTGGAATTTCACTATTAAGAATTTATTCTTTACTAACCTTATTTAGATTTCTTTATTTATAATACTAATTATATTATTTAAATTTATTTTTAAAAATTATTTGAATAAAACTTAATAATTCTTAGATCAAAAACAGACATAGATATATAAAGAGTGAGGAAAATAATATCAATCAATCGTCATCAATCCACATTGACTGTAAGAAATCTATGATTTTCAATAATTACAATATATACATAACTCTCTCCCTCTCCCTTTCTCTCTCTCTTAGTATATATATATATATATATATATATATATATATATATAGAGAGAGAGAGAGAGAGAGATAGGCAGATAGGTAGATCAATATATTGATAGATAGATAAAAAGAGAGAAAAATGAAATACGGTCTTTTTACTTCATTTTTAGTTCTAAAATTAAATTGTAAATCGAACAGGCTGAATGCTTTCAAACGTTTGATTTGGTGATCCCTATAATTAAAATTTTTAATATCACAAACAAAAAACATCACCGTTTTTGTACCCCGTATATTCGTTTTGATTTTTATATTTTCATCACAAATGTTCAGTCTAATTTACATAATTATACTTTACTATTTGAATTCACTAACGATTTATTTTGGTATCGTTATATACACGAAAAATTAATTCCGTAATATTAACAATAAATACGCACACACGTCATAAAACCAACAACAAAAATTCATTCCGTCCAAAATATGTACATAAATCTGTTTACGATACGTCAGCATTGTTAGCATTAAACGTTAGTGTTTAACGCAAATTATATCTACTTTAATATAAAATCGATATTATATATATATATATATATATATATTATAAATGAACAATCTAGAATAAAAAAAATGAAACGAATGGCAAGCAATATAAACGAGTTCGCAACAAAGACCACTTATTCATCATCCATTTTATTAGCAATCGTTCAGACATAACTGTCATGGCCGACGGTCATACCTGCCACAAAATGGTCGGTGAAAGAAAGAACGCGCGCGACCGACACGTCAAATGAATAACACCGTTGGTACGACTGTCACGACATGATGAAGAACTTGCTGTGTTGTTCACTTCACACTCGTGCCGGACGCTCTAAGATTTATGGTCGCCACGCTACGGATTGTTGACGATCAACGAACAAGAACTCGTATAAGACTACCCATACACTGATGATGATGTATATATATATATATATATATATATATATATATATGTATATATATATATATTTAGAGAAATGTGCATTTCCTAACAGTGATTGAAAATTGTAGAGATTCTGTACAGTCAATGTAGATAGCTGAAGATTGATTGATGTTGTTTTATTCTTTCTTTATGTACGCGCGTCTGTTTTTATAGATGAGCATAAAGTTTAGTAAGTTTTAGGTAGCTTGTTTTAGTATCAGACCAATGCTATATTTTACGAACTATTAAAATAGGAGCCAGTAAAATGAAAAACTGAGATCGAATATCGTGAAGAAGTTTCATAGAAAAAAGATGAATAGAATCGTGAATTCTATCCGATAATTCAATTCGATTTATTTCAAGAGA
Organism: Acanthacorydalis orientalis; assembly: GCA_034766995.1. Classification (NCBI taxonomy): domain Eukaryota; kingdom Metazoa; phylum Arthropoda; class Insecta; order Megaloptera; family Corydalidae; genus Acanthacorydalis; species Acanthacorydalis orientalis. The sequence continues at coordinate 28,203,030 of CM068317.1, forward strand.
CAGTGAATCGACAGCTCGAATATAGTTTTTATTGTCTACTGTACAATATATATTTGTTAATTCAATTTAATTGCTTTTTCCCATCGTTAATTAACAATTTTATTAGTTTAAAATTAATTGAACCGTATATTGAATCATTTTTTTAGTTTATTTTTTTTAATTCATAATAATCAAACATGATCTATTCATTTTTTTGAAAAGAACGTTTATTGTAAAAAAAAATTTAAAACCTTTCAATAACTAGGAAATATAATTAGAGCTCTGCATTTAAATTTTATAATCTTTTAATTTAATTTTTATTATTAATTTGATGTTCTATTCAATATATGATACTAGTATATATATATATATATATATATATATATATATATATATATATATATATATATATTATTTTAAAACTAATTGAATAGTCGCTTGTATTAACTTGAATATTCTTGAATTAGTTTGTACTACTTACACTCACAGCTGTGAATAATTCTTACTATGTGCAGTAAATGCATCAAACCGTTCGGAACATTCCAAGAATTTTTCAACTAGAACGTTAATTTATAATACGATATGCTAAATCATTCGTCGGATAAAGTTTTAATTAAAGTTTAATTATTTATTATTTCTCTGTTAACTAATGACCAATAAAGATATTTAAAAATTAACGATTAGAATACGATTGGATACGACAAATGCCGTTTTTCAGTACCTCTTACATAATAATTATTAATCTTTATGTAATAAAAATTATTTACAAACGAAATTTATAAATTTAAAATAAACATCTCGTTCTATTTCATAAACAGGTTATATTCTTACCCCATAATCCACAAAAAAGTGTGTGATCAAAAATGTTCAGTAAATAATTATTGATTATTTTTGATTTTTTCTGATGCACATTTTGATAGCAATGCCATCATCCTCAAAGCGTTAAGGTAGAGAAAATTCTGTTTCAATTTCCACTTTTTAAATTTGTACGAGGATCTTTTGATAAGTTTGGTAAATTTCTATGATATGGAGCCACTATTCATTTGGTAACGTCACGGCTATCAAGTGTCACTTTTCAAACTAGCATGGGCGAAATTTCAGCCAAAAGCGACGCGTTGTTCACGTTCTACAGATATTTGAAGAGAACATTGTAGCAGTTACCGCAAATATTGAAAAAAATGAGCAGGCTTTTTGCATCGATTCATCACGGTGGATGAAATATTCATCCACCACTACACACCTTAATCGAAGCAGCAGTCAAAGAAGTGGATAACGACTAATAAAAGTGCGCCAAAGAAGGCGAAGACCGTTTTGTGTGGTGATGGCCACTGTTTTTTGAGATTCCCAAGTAATTATCCTGATCGACTACTTAACGAAAGGAAAAACGATAACAATAGCCTATTATGTAACATCATTGGACCGTTTGAAAGAAGAGCGGAAACAAAAACAGCCAAGATCGGAGCACAAAAACATGCTCTTTTATCAGGACAGCACGGTATCACACAAATCAACTGTTGCAATGGCAAAATTGCACGAATGAGGCTTCGAATCGATTTCCCATCCACTCTATTCTCTCGATTTGGCCTCGTGTGACTTCTTCCTCTTCCTAAACTTCAAAATTTGGCTCGGTGGGAGGAAATTCTCATCGAATGGGGATGTCATCGTCAATGCGTATTTTGCATAATTTGATAAAAGCTACTTATCCGACGGGATGAAACGTATGAAACTTATATTACAATCCGCAATCTTATATTCTTGCAAATACCTAAAAGTTATCCATGAGCTATGACTCTTCTCAGCTGTCATTTGAAAATTTATATTTAATCATAAGAACAAATCATTTCTTCTAAAATCATTTCTTTAATATGCAACTTAGATACAAAATCAAACATGTATTTAAATATAAACTACCCAAGTGCAAAACTATTTTTATCACAATACATACTTTTGTTTGATCGTCACTATACTTTTTTTAATAGCACACTAGAACAAAAGAGATTAACCTCCAAATTTAACCCCGCTGAAGATTCAAAATAAAATTTCGATTGTACATGCACTACTTTTATATCTAAAACAATCATCCTGTATTTTTCTGCATAAAGTACAAATATTTTTTCTCATACACATATACAAATTATTTTATATCACTGAACAAAAACTTGCCACGAACATTAAATTCCAATTGGAAACCAATATCATTGAGATATTTTAAAAGAAAAATATTTAGAATAACAAAAAAGTTGTTTCTATTAGGTTAGTAGAAAAAGAATTGAGGTTTATTATCTTCAATTTCATATCTATTTTTTGATTTTCTTATCTGCTTTAAGTGGTCCTGAACTGTTAGATGACTAGCACCTAACTTTTGTGCAAGCTCTCGAAATGTTGTGAGTGGTTCTGATTCAACTGACGTTTTCAGTTATTCGTTATGAACTGAAGAAGAACGCCCACAACCTTCTTCATATTCAAGACTCTCGTCCCAAGCACGAAATTTTTAGAACAACCAATACACTGTACGTTCCTTAACAGTAATCACACCAAAAGCATCAATTAGATTACGAACAGTTTCTGCTGCTTTACCGCCAGTTTTGATCTCATAAAAAAATACTGTTATTTGCTTCTTTTCCATCTTTAATTCAATAGCTCAATTTGAATAAAAATTAATAATATAACCAAAGTCGTGGTTGTCAAAATATAGACCGAGAAATACATTTTATAATAATATTAATTTAAATACGATGAAATGACACTTTCATTGATAAAAATGAAGGTTCGAATTCAAAAAACAAAAACCTCAATTATTTTCCGACCAACCTAATAATATAAATTTCATGTAATATTAAATCATCAATATTTTACAATTTATTGTTTCCTGCATCAATAACGTCCAAATTGTTTTCCATGTTTAGAGAAAAATGTCTTTCTAGTACATTATTCTAAATAACTTTATGAATACAAACAATAATTATAGTACCGGTAATATTTTGCTTTAAATTTAACGTTGCCGTATTTTCTGAAACGATGTGCAAAAACTCTTCTTTCTCGATTAATTCCTGAGATGTAATTGAAAAGTGTCGATATACAAATGTCCGACTTGTTTCAAATCTCCTGAGTTTGAGAAATCGCACTCGGTTGCATTACAGTTTTATGTAGTAATAGTACTGTATTACGATTTTCTTTTTCATTCCATTTCATGATTATTTTTTTTATTTATAAAAAACTTTTATACATTTAGAAAATGCCACCAAATATTAAATATTTATCAATACCACATTGCGTTATTCGTCTGTGTCGTTATAAACATATTCATTGTCATAGCAATGTTTATAACAAAACTGTATGTGAAATTTTTCTTCATTTTTAAATAATTTACACAAATAATTATAATTCTTTTAGTTACATATTTTACATAGTTTCTCAAGACAACTTCCATTTTGTCTATAGAAATTCTGTATCATAATGAAAGTTCCTGCATTCTAAAAAAAATCTATCTTTATTTCCCTACGATTGTATTAATTTAATATCACAATATAATAGGTTGGTGGAAAATAATTGCTTTTGTTTTCCGAATTCTAACCTTAATTTTCTTCAATAAAAGTGTCATTTCATCGTGTTCATGTTAATATCATTTAAAAGTGCATATTTCCCTTAATATTTTAATAAACACGACTTTGGTTTTATTAATTTTGCTTTAAATTCGGCTGCAGTGCTTCCTGTCGTACCGCAAACTGCAGTAATGCAACAATGTCTTCTCCTCCACTCTACCCCTACTCTACATAGCACACATATTAACGTATCAAAAAAGGGGCACCGAATAACGAATTGCTACGTTCTTGCCGGAGCGCTTTAAATGGACGTCTCTATTCTACAAACAGTTCTCTCTCGCACCGCAACGGGACTCTCGAGGTGTGTAATAGTGTGCACTCTATTGAATTAAAGATGAAAAACAAGCAAATAAGAGTAATTTTTTGTATGAGTTCAAAACGGGTAGTAAAGCAGCAGAAGCTGATCATAAACTAAACGATGCTTTTGGTGTGGGTACTATTAAGGAACGTAAGGCGCAACGGTGGTTCCAAAAATTTTGTGACCGGGTCGAGAGCCGTAAAGACAAAGTTCTCGGGTGTCCTTCTTAAGTTTATACCGAGCAACTGAAGACTTTAGATGAATCAGAACCACGCATAACAATTCGAGAACTTGAAAAAAGTTAGACGTTAGTCATCTAACAATTCTGGATCACTTAAAACAGCTAGGAAAATCGAAAAAGCTTGACAAAAGGGTGCCACACGAAGGTCATAGATCGCAATTATTTTTCTACCAACCTAATAAGAAAATAATTTACTAAATTCAATCATTTTGCTTATATATTATTTACTATTTCATTTAGTTTAAATATATATATATATATATATATATATATATATATAATGTGTTTGTGTGTGTGTGTGTAAAATAAAAGAAAGAGAAGGTTATTATTCGCTTGAAAGGAAACAATGTA